>CM023457.1:22680904-23280904 GCA_013339765.2 Haemaphysalis longicornis
ACAATAATTGAATTGATGTGACGATCAACACCACAAGATCGCTGAGTGTTCACAGGTGTAAGACATTGATGGAGGCTGAATGCATACGCTCCCGAAGGGGTTCTTTCTGGCACTCCGGAGTCTTCACGGGTGGTTCCGCCAAAAACGGAACCAAACGCCCCCGCCGGCAGTGCATCGCTCTTATAATGTTGCGTTCCATGCAACTAGGTCGGCGCTCGACGAGGGGGTTATCAACCAGTTCGCGCACGCTGTCTCCCGTGCATCCTCCAGCTTGCATTGTCCCTGCTTCTCTAATTTCTCTCTTTTTTTCTTTTGGTCCTCCTGCCGTGTCCGGTGAGGTAAACGGAGACAAAGGAGGCATGTGGAGCCCTTCTACCGGCATACCGATATCCGCTCGATCGATTGTCTTGAGAGGTGTATCTCGATTGTTGCCATGCTCGGGGGCCCTCCCGACGACCGCACGTGGCGGAGATAGGATGTCGATGACGTGCGGCGTTGATACACTGCTTTTCAAAGAGGTAGGCATATCAAGAATTATTCTGTGAGAAGATACTGAGTGCTTTCTTTTTTTTTTACTAGTTTGATATTTTTAATTCTCATTTCGTGACCCTTAAAATAATGCGATTTGTGTCGTATCCGCTTGACCCGCTGATATCTCTCTCTCTCTCTCTCTCTCTCTCTCTCTCTCTCTCTCTATATATATATATATATATATATATATATATATATATATATATATATATATATATATATATATATTTGTTTTGTATTTTGTATATTTTGTAGACCCGGCCCTAAGCATCATATGTTACTGAATGGAGTTTAACTAGTTCTCACTTAAGGCCAACTCTCGCAAAAAAAAAATACTGTCACTCGCCTGGCGTTTTTGGGCTTTTTGCTCCTTGTTTTATTTTTCTGCGATCATTTAATTTTAGCGTGGCATATTGTGCTGCATCTAATATTACAGCTAAACACATCGTGGTGTAGCTAACGTATACTAACGTCTAAACAAGGGTAGACTGAGAAACCTGCAAAGATTGAATGCGTTAAAAAACAGTCGTTTTCGATAGGCATGCTAACAAGTGGTAGAATTCTTTGATGTCGTCTGCAAGTTTTCCGCCTAAAGCAAGTCCAAATGCCGTTCGATTTATTCCGACTTTTGTTTATTTTATGCAAACACTGTCCTTTTTTTTCCCCCAGGGTCATGAACAAGAAGTATGGGCGAAACCCGACTACAAGGTACACTGACGCGTCTCCTTATCTTCAGCGTCCAGCCCACCAATTCAACGGGGCTCCACATCCCGAGTTATCGAGACAAGAAGCCACCAGCCTTAGAAGAATACAAACCCCTATCTTCATCGCACCCTTCTTCACGCCACCTAGCCCACCATATACCCGACCACCTGTAATTTCTGTCCCTTGCCCGGCACCCTATGCCATCAAGTATGGGAGTGCGGACAAGCCCCAGGCCTACCCCAGGCCTACCCCCCCAACCCTTCCCCCTCTTACGAGCACCCTTCCCCCTCTTACCAGCAGTGGGTGGCCTGCCTGAAAATTCCGGACCCTGGGGGGACCCACCGCATACTGGTGAAGAGGGCCTGGACTGCCAGCCAAGGCCAGGGCATCCCGGACTAGGGACGCCCCCCACCGGGAGGGTGCCCTAACAGCAGCACCAGTGCTCGTGATATAAACATTTGTTCCTCCTCCTCCAGTGGATTCCAATCCAAGTTACATCGAATGTAATCCAAAGAACGCCAACTTAATCCAGGTGCCACCAATTAACTCAAGTGCCAACCAATTCATTTCGACACCCAAGAAGTATACTAAACACTAGTTACAGGTAAAATTTGCTGCATCTCTGCGGACGTTTTTGCACATCATGCCGGATTTTTAGATAGTGTCGTCATGCGGGTTTTTCCCGGTACTCCTCAGGTATAATTTGTGGGCTTAATAAGCTCGGTGGGGCCTGTTTTCGATACTAGGTATTCTGCCAATACGCAAGCAGAGGAACGTGAGTATTGTCCCAGGAAACTGCCCTTTTTGGGAACGACCGCTATGCTACTGAGGTAAACGTATCCAATTTTAAATTTCAACGGCTGTAGCCTCGATTTCGGGAACTATGGCTTTCTCAATTTCGCACTTAACACATCTGAAAAGCAGGTAAGCATATTCCCTGAGTCAGAAAAAAAAAGTTTATCCTATTTCCAAAATTACTGAATGATTCGTGCCGCAAAATATTTAACCAAGTTTTCACGGGAATACTAGTCGGAATGATTTAAAATGGGAGACGTCTGTAACCGTCATAACTGCAGTCATATATTAGTAATTTGAAATCTCACGAATGCTAATCCATGACTCAGCCATTGCAGAGCTAATGAGATCAGCGTTTGAGAAAACTGGACTGTCAGGATGGCTGATTCGCATCTCTGAACTTTTATTTTAATTAGCGAGGCGTTTAAGTGAAACAGCCTCGGTTTTTTGTATCGCAACATGCGGGGCGCAATAGCAATAATATCTCACCCGCCGGTGTTGGCTAAGTCGCTATGCCTTTGTGCTGCTGAGCACACGGACGCGGGTTCGATTCACGGCCGCAGCGGCCACTTTTCTGATGGATGCGAAAAGCAGACACGTCCGTATTTTCAAGATTTCGACGAACGTTAAATTTCCCTTAGGTGGTCAAACTTATTTCGGAGCCCTTCGGCGAGCCTCGTCGCCTGGCGTCGGCGCGTTAGCAATCGATCGATCGATCGATCGACCAATCAATCAATCAATCAATCAATCAATCAATCAATCAATCAATCAATCAATAATCAATCAATCAATCAATCAATCAATCAATCAATCAATCAATCAATCAATCAATCAATCAATCAATCAATCAATCAATCAATCAATCAATCAGCAATGATATCTCATTTATGGACTTTGGAAGTCGCAACATTTGCTCTTGATTAAGACGTTACATAGTTATGGCTCCGCGCATATGAAAAAAAAAACATTTAAAATTCTTGTCTATGACTGATGGTAGAACATTTGATGATATTACAGATTGTTACATTGGCTCTGTTACTTGTCCTAAAAATGTTTTGCTGCGAAGCATTCAATTCTTGTTTATGAGTGATGGTGGAACATTTGATGACATTACAGATTGTTACAATGGCTTTTATAAATGTTATAAGTGTATTGTTATAAATGTTTTAATGCGAAAAAGTATACGTCTACCAGCCACGGATATTTTCGTGCCCGCGTCAGCAGAAAATGCCAGGCTAAATGAAAAAAAAAAAATTACTGGGACCGCGAGAAATCGAACCTGGACCTCATAGAGAA
The DNA here is from genome assembly GCA_013339765.2 of Haemaphysalis longicornis. Taxonomy (NCBI): domain Eukaryota; kingdom Metazoa; phylum Arthropoda; class Arachnida; order Ixodida; family Ixodidae; genus Haemaphysalis; species Haemaphysalis longicornis. The sequence continues at coordinate 22,684,232 of CM023457.1, forward strand.
ACGGAGCGAGGGCCCGTCGCCTTACCGACTAAGCTACGCCCACACGAACAGACGGGGGAGACAGACGGTGTACTTAATGAGCACAGCGACGGGTCTACCACTTGCGCCCATTCAAAGCCCCCGTGTGAAGTGTAAACCGCATGATAGCGGCGTTCACCTGGTTTGGATTAGCGGCGAACGGAACAGCGTCTGAGGAGGGGAGGACGGGGAGGGCGCTCCTTGGCGGCGACGCATGAAACAAGAGTAAGGGAGAGGCAGTGAGAGAAATGACGCCGTAGCCGCGCGTGCCGCCCGACCTCCTCAACCCTTCGCAGAAGCTCCTTTTCGTTTTCTATTCTGTCGTCGCTGCTGCGTTCGGTGCTTGGTTACGCAGACGCCGCCCTGCGAAACCCAGGTAACGGCTACCAGTCTCTTGTTTCACTCTTTGTAGAGCCACGTGTGCGAATTCGAGTGACGCCGCATGGGTAATCGTTGTGGGCGTCGTTTACAGCTTCGCAATCCAACCACCTTCACAGCGTGGATTGGACCCAGATTTGTTTTTTTAACGGTGCGTTGATATGAGAGGGTTAGACTTTTAAGCTATGTGACAAAGAAATCAGGACGAGTTGCTAACGATGCATGGTGAAACGAAGCGCGAAAAAAAAAAACAACGACAACAAAGAGGAACAAATGCAAAATGACGGCGCGCTTGTATCAACCGAGATTTGCATTGAACAACACGAAAATATATACATGAAGCGGCTGTGTAACGAGCGACCAACCGCAGTCATGCCTGCCTGCTGGAAACAGTCACACACTCTTAGGCCATCCTACGGTTCAACTTCATCACAATGCACTGGAGTGAACAATTCGTGCCGCTATCAAAGCAGCGTGCGCGTCATTTGACTCAACAGTGTGATCTGCTCTGTGGCACTTCGCAATAGAGAATATCATGCTTGCATTGCGTTGACACCAGAGCGCACTGCGGAGTTTTTCGCCAAGTCGTATGCTCGAATTCTCTATCCGCCGAATTTTCATTCTTGGCTGCATGATGGGCTCTACCATGCGCCTTGTGGTGAATCTGAACCACGGGACAGTCAGAGTGTGTGTAGTCTCGTGAGTTTTACCTGTGACTCAGCTGTAGCTGAGTTGTGACATCATGGTATTAACTTTTGTTTAATAACTCATGTTATTAACATCATGTTATTAACTAAAGAATTTTTTGTTTTATTAAGGTATAGTACGGAATTCAAATCATATTTTCATAACGACCATGCCATTTATCGGTGCAAAACTGTTTACTAAGTTGGGCGCTGGTATGAAAAGAGCAGATTTTTAAGTACTGCTACGAACAACTTCTGCAATCATAACCGCGTCCTGGTAGGTCATGTGGCCACCAATCACTTTCATTTTATAACTCAGCTGCTCCGGAGTGGTGTCTTCTTGAGTATCAAATGCTTTTAATTTGCATTTTTTGTCTGCAGGCACTGTAACATGACTTCATGTCTTCTACTGCTGAAAACTTGTTTATATAGTCGGGAGTTTAATGAAAGAAAGTTTTTAAGTATTCCTGCTAAAGATAAAACATCAGGTTTCATGCCGTCGCCATCAGAAAAGCGATCGAACGAAAGCTGTTGACGTTGACCGTAGATTTGTTATGTAGAAAAGTGTCATGTTTACACGGACTGAGCTGCGTGGTGAGCTCCTTTGGTGGTGGTCGCAAAAAAGTCGGAACTTAAACATTTTTCAGGAGTGCATTTCTGACAATCAGTCAACGGAACCTTTGCCAGTGTCAATGACTTCGTCTGCAAGAGTGTCGTCCTCTCAGAGCACAAACATCACCCTCCCCCCTCGTTGACATATACACAAAAAGTTTTCTTCTGAAATCATCTGTGATTTTCCGTTGGAAGCGAGGGAAGACTTTCTGAAATGTTATCAACTTGTTTTCAAACTATGAAAGGAATCGGGCTCTCATTGCGAGCGTATCGCTGTGAGAGCTGACAATTTGATTATCGTCTCCCTCCCCACCCTAATGGTCACCCGCAAAAAAAGTTTCTTCCAGCATTTGTTATTCCGGGTCAGAAGCAATAGATAGCTTTCTGAATTTTTATCAGCTAGTTTCAGAATGATCAAGAAAATTTGCGAGCTCATTGCAATGAAAGTAGACGATTAATGTCTCCCCCCCCCCCTCATTGCCACTAACAATACAAATTATCTTCTAAAATTTGTAATTGGCTCGGAAGCAACAAAAGACTTTCTGAAATGTTAACTTATTTTCAGGCCATAAAGAAACTTGTGGCCTTATCGCGATGAGAGCACACGATAATTTGCCGCCAGTTGCCGACGGCGATCTAGCAGACGAACAATACTCGGCAGGCTTCCTCCACAGGTAGAGAAAAAAACAGTTTCTCTGCTCTGCGCTTGATTACGGCTGTGCACTAAGGCCTAGACGGAGCATCTATTGTGCTTAATAGATAAGCTGTTGTGCCTCATGGCCTATCTCTTAAAGCTCCAGAGTAGGGATGGCTAAATCATTTTTGTCTGATTGAACGCCGCAAACGGCTCCTTAGAGTGCTGCACTGAAATCAATGTTTTCAAGTTATGCAGCGAGGTATCTGCGGTGTACTGGGGTGGACGGTGTGCGCCTTTCGCTACTGCCGAGTCTGCGGCAGCTTAGATGGTTCAGGCCACGGAGCAAGATATCTTTCTCCGTGGTTCAGGCTCCTTATCAGTACGGTACATGCACCTCAGGGGGGCCTGCGCACAGCGCGCTGTGGAGCCAATAGGAGATTGAGGAGCCGTATCGCTGATACGGATGCCGGGCGCCGATTGCACGCTTTTCGGCTCAACGGGCCATTTGAAGGAACAGACAACCGATTTTTGTAGAGTGCATGGCATCTAGCTCATATGAAACCTAGCGTTTTCTGAGTGGAAGAACCACAAGAAATTTCGAAATAAATATGCGGAAATCGTTTTAATTTAGCACTAAGCTTTCTGAAGTCAGACAGGTGACGCCATGTATGCGTGAAAAGCGTGACACTACCGTAAGCGTACAAGGAACTCCATTGGTTTCAACGCGTGAGTCAAAAACCGCATAAAGGAATATGAAGGACTGCACATTATTATTGTTTTGGCCGGGAATAAGGTTTTAAACACCTCTTTTCAACTCACGTGCAGTTGTTGTTGTAAAATTTATTATGAATAGGACGGCACTAGGCCTGTTGCGGTGGGAGGGGGAAAAGGGAAGGGGATTACGTGCGTCGCACTATGGAGGCTTCACACGCAAATGTCCACAGTGAGAGTAGAATTCTCTTGTGGTCGCGTGTTGGCCGGATCCAGTCCTCGTATGTAGATACGGATGACGGGAGATGTTTGTCACGTGCGTCCTTCAGTCCTTCACAGTCCCACACCAGGTGACGCATGCTGGCCGGCTTGGCGGTCAAGCACACACTACACCGGGGCGGCGAGAAAGGTGGCGGGTTCGGCTGCTTGGAGTATACTTCTGTGCGTGGTTCCACCTTGCCACCACGTCCTCCGTGACGGCAAAGCCACTTTGTGCTTTCACCACGAACACTTGGGCGCCTCGGGGAAGACCCTTAGGTAGGGGATCCTCAAGGGGTGACACGTGGGTCAGGAGCTCTTTGGACCTTTGAAGCTTGTTCCTTCTTCGCTTCTCTTCAGGGCTATGACTCAGGGCTTTGAGAGGAGTGAGCTCAAGCTGCGAGTGGTGGGAAGAGCGAGCCTCACTAGCCAGCTTGTGCGCAGTCTCACTGCCCGTGTTGCCAGAGTGTCCGGGTACCCAGAGGACCTCTTGACATCAATATTGTTGTTCCGTTGTAGTTCACGGCACGTCTGCTTTATGGCATATTCCGTGCAGTTAAAAGTGTGTTGCCGCACGGCTCGCTGTCATGGTTGCGAGCATTCCTTTTGGCAGGCCACGCGTGGCTGGTAGATCTAAAAATTCCCATTTCAAAAGCTCTAGGGTGCTGCCAGCAAAGACATTTCGGGTTAAAGTGTTTTAAGTGATTCCTACCTTTCATTTGAGATAGAGAAAATATGCACGAAAAAAAAAATCGGTTGTCTGTCCTTTTAATGCATTCGTAAGCGTTGGCCAATAAACCTTTCCGGGCCTTTATGTTCCATAAATAAACAAAAAGTGTACACATTACACGTCCTAGTACTTACGCAAAACGTGGCTGGACAGATTAGCATCATGTAGGTTCCAAGTACCGAATAAATCTTGCAAAAAGTACATCGACAAACGACTGCGTGTTGGCCGAATATCTCTGATAGCGTGACTCCGTAGTTCCTGCCCAATCGAGTGGACTTGATTGCAGCCGTAAAGGCGACACAGTTTTTAAGCTGAATGACTTTTAATTTATCGCCACCTCACGCATCCTCTCAATAAATATATTTTCCTCGTGCATACATTTTTGTAGCAAGGGTTTCCCACTCCTCCTCCTGTTTGCCCTAACCTTATCGCATATTCCCAGTTATATCCTAACAGGATAACGCTAGCAGGATAACACGTCCACGTGCCTGTACTTTTGTTGTTCACAAACAGCTTATCGTAGAAGGGTGGCGTTCAAGTAATCCGTGTAGCTAATAATACTTCGCACCTTCACAGAGCGTTTTCCTGAAACAAAGCGAAGGATTCGTGTGCCTTGCGGTAGCTGATAAGCCCGCTAACTTAAGCACGCGACAGTGGCGCAACGGAGCCACATAAAGCAAATGCTCCAAGCGTTATTCTCGACGCGGGTTTCTTCTCAGCGAGCCAGGGCATACGTTCTACACAGGTGTGAACGCCTGTCGATACCAAGAAAATGGTGAGTAGGTTGCAGAACTGCTAGCTGTTCATGTCAGGTTTACTGATAGCTGTTTCGCAATGTAGCTTTCCAGGTCTGCCTTTGGCTGAGCTGCCACCAATGCAACACGAAATTCTCTGGTGTGCGAGTGAATATTTGTCCTTTTAAGTGCAGAGCACTTTAGGGGCTCGCCTTGTCGTCGTATCTCGCTCGCAGGACCCAAGTAGAACCACACGGCGTTCCGTCGTAGCAGCGTAACCCAGAGGCTTCGAAAACCAAGCGGTTTATATATAGTTGCAAGCGTTCGAAACTCCTGAACCACTGGCGCTTGTTACACATCTCCCCGTTGTTTAGCGCAAAGAAAACTGCATGTACATTTGAGCAAAAAAAAAAAAGCAGTGACTTAGCCAGGCTATGCCAGGATATACGTAGCAGGTTAAACTGGTTATTCTTAGCTTTCCTGGTTGTCTAGGATTAGCTTGATTATCACGCGTACTGGTGCTTCAATGACACACACACGGTATACGCATTACGTGACACATGTATATTTATCAAGCGGCTCCGGCGCAGCATCACCAATCGCCCCAGAGTTAAGCTGGTTCCACAGGCGCACGCCGCAGTTGGTGCAACGCACGAGCCATCGGTTCCACACCCGGCCACCCCTCACATGATCATCAAGTGGACCGGGCCGCCAAGTGCGGAATGGAGGTCGGCGAAGACGCTGGGCGCGTGGGGTGTGTGAGAGACGCCGGGTAGCGAGCAACGTTCTGTGCGCCGTGTGACGTCACTGCTCCTCGCGCATGCGCAGCACGGCTGTCCAGGAGCCACGCGAAACTGCTCAACCTCGGCCAGTGTAGCTCACGCTACAATATACGTAACTAACCCACAGCGCCGGCGTTCATTTAGTTAGGAACGCTCGTTGGGTTGGTTTTTGCGATAGTAAGCGTGAAAAAGTAGCAGTGCAACGCCGGAACGTGCGGGAGGAAAAGCAAGCACGATAAGAATAGAACTCCCGCTTTCAGGCGGGGGCGCGCGAGCACTGCGAAGGCGGAAAATTCGAATTGCATTGGGTGGGAACAGTGAGCGGATAACGGCACTACAGCCCATTATGGCCAATCACTGCCCTGCACTTCCGGCAGCATGCACATTGAGTGGAACGGCTTTAATTTTTTTTTTTTGCACTGCCTTTCTTATAAGAACGGATGGTAACAAACCTCCTCATTCTTTGACTGGAATATGTTACGAGGACGTGTCCAGCATAGTCAGAGCTAACTAGAGCAACAAACGCCGGTGTTTACCGCCATGTTTGTCTCAAAGAACGCACCGGCGGTCAACCGTCTTTTATTTTTGTCATTCCGGGACCTTACTCTTAAGAAATATCTGTTTTTGCATACGATAAGTTTATAACTGATAAAGTGGAAAACAGCAGCTGCTCATTCGGTTATACGTTGGCCTGCGGGACCCCAGTGGCGGTTTGAGATTATCGTGTAACCGAAGATTATCGCATATAAAACATGAATGTCTGTTCGTATTGTTGTGAAAACCACTTATGAATGACCCTCGCAGCAGCCTCTAAGTAATTTAACAGAAATTGTTCGGGGCTCGTTGGTTCATGATTCTTAAATATGTTAAGCGCAAAAACCAAAAACGTTACACAAGAAAGGAGACGGGGCAAGCGCTTGTCTAGTCTCCTATCTTGTGTAACGTCCTTGGTTTTTGCGCGAGGCATATTTAAGCCGCTAAAGGCCCGTTCACACTTGCGACGAAGCGACGCGACAAAGCGACGAAGGCGAAAGCGATCGCCACCCTTGCTGTTCACACTTGCACGCGACATCGAGCGACGGGCGACGACTATTTTTTGCTTTTCTTGTTATTGTCTCGCGCTCGGAGTGAGACTTCACGGGAGCTTCGCCGCTTGTGGAGACACAGCATCCGGGTGCTTTGGCAGGATATGACGTCAGGAAGTCTCGCCACCTGCTTCCGCTTCAATAGCGACGGCGCGACGGAGGCGAAAAAAATCGGTCGAGACCGACCGTCCTCGCCGCGCGACGAAAGCGATGCCAGGCGACGAAAGCGATAGAAATTTCCGTCGCTTTCGTCGTCTCTTTCGCTCGCTTTCGTCGCTCGCTCCAATCGAGTCTGGATTTTTACAGAGAAGCTGTCTATGGATGGGACTGAGATGATCGTTTCCGGCGACACCCGAGCGGAGACCAATTTACAGAGTATAAAAATATCATAAAAAATAAACACACGTCGTAGGGCCTCTATATTTTGATAAAAGACGGCACATATATCCCCTGAAAATGTGTCTTTTCAGCAATGCGCTTTTGTTCGGGGATGAAGCCCACTTTTTAAAAACGTTAAAAAGCCTACTTTTAAAAAAGGACAGTTACTACCTGTAACAGAAAAAAAGTATTTTGTGCCTAATAAGCTTTTTGTGCCAGCCCTAAGCAGCGCGAGTAATGAACCAAGAGTATAAAACATAGGTATATTAGTCCTTTCTGGTAAGATGACATGTCATCACCCCACTACAAAGGGGAAGCCAATAGCTATCATCATCATCATCATCATCATCATCATCATCATCATTATGGTTGGAGATTTGTTTTTGGTAGCTGCATTTCGCACAGTATGGGTTGCACCGTGAAGGATGGCCATCGACGGATGGGGTATGGTTATAGCCCCACTTTATACTCCTCTTCGTCTTCCGAGTCCTCATTAATCCTCGACCCGCGCGGCACCCCTCTCCCCTCTGATATCGGGCAAAGGCCACGGCTCTTCGACGACCACCTGAGAGGCGCCCCAGAGGCGTCATCGTCTCTACCCGCTCATCATGTGTGTTCCTAGTGCGTCACGTGGAGGTCACGCCACTGTCTTTGTAATTCAACATTGCAAATTCCCAGCACAGCGAAACCCTATCATAGAAAATCTTACCAGAGCGCCATCTTCGCTGAGCTTCCCTCCTCACACAATAGATGGGCTCTGTTTATTTTTACAATAATGAGGTGCCCATAGACTAAAAAAAAAAGGTGCATGAAATGAAACTCGCCTTTCGTTAAAGTTGAGCGATTGCCCCGTATCTCGCTTGTCTAACGTTGTCACCCCGGGTTTCCTAATTCCAAAATTAGCTACTCTATAACGACAGTTGCGTATTCAAAAGTGTAGGTGTAGGCTATTGCGAGAAAAAAGAAGGCGTTTGTACCGTTCCGCAAAACAGTACAACAGCGCTAGCTAGCGCTTGGAATAGATACCGCAACACGGCAAAATTATTCAGTTCACTTGCAATGACAGCTAGGGTTCCTTTTTTTTTCTTCCACTTTGACTAACATGTTACGCAGTAATCCGAAGCGTTTCTGGAAAGACATTAATCCTAACCCACCGTGCTCCTTAACATTGCTTCACAAAAACGGTACCCCTATTCCTGACCATCCCACCTCCCATGTACTAAATTCCGTCTTCTGCTCTGTCTTTGATACGCTTCCAGACTGCCCTCCTTTTGATAACCCAGCTATGCCGGACATTACGTTTGATCCTAACGGTATCATAAAATTAATAGGTGCGTTGAAGCTGACTTCATCCGCCGGTACCGATGGTATCAATTCTAAAATTCTAAAAAAAAACAGTAAGTTGTAAATCAGCGCTATTCTTTCACACATATTTCAGCAATCACTTTCATGCGGTGTGGTGCCGGAAGACTGGAAGCTCGGCAAGATCATTCCTGTTCCAAAGAAAGTCCCAGCATCTTATCCGAGTAATTATCGCCCCATTTCCATCACTAGTGTATGCTCTAAATTAATGGGGCATGTCGTATATTCACATGTCGTGAAATTTCCAAATTCGGTTAATTTCTTTTACCCTAACCAACATGGATTTCAAAAACGTTTATACTCAACTTATTCTTTTCATTAACGACCTTAGTTCAAGCATCGACGTTAACATTCCCGTAGATGCCATTTTCCTTGAATTTGAGAAGGCTTTTGATAAAGTTTCCCATCAAAGGCTATTTCTCAAGCTCTCTCGCCTTAACCTTAATACCCTGGTATTTAATTGGATATGTGAGTTCTTAACTAACCGCCAACAGTTTGTTTATGCTAATAACCATTGTTCATCTCTTCCCGCTGTGTCTTCAGACGTACCTCAAGGTACTGTTCTTGGCCCTCTGCCATTTCTAATCTACATTAATGACCTTCCTAATAACATATCTTCTAACATCCGCCTTTTAGCCGACGACTGTGTAATTTACCGTCCTGTCCGCAGTACTTACGACTCAGCCGCCTTACAATCTAATCTTTCTCTGGTTCAGTCTTGGTGTGAAAAATGGCTAATGTCTCTTAATATTCAGAGAACATGTGTCCTGTCCATTCACCGTCGCCCGGCTTACTCACCCGCTAAATACTCTATTTTTATTTCTGAAATTACACCAGTTAATTCATGCAAATACCTTGGCATTACCCTAACTTCAGATCTCACCTGGTCATCCCATGCCATGAATATTAGCAATGACGCTAACCGTGTACTTGGCTATCTTCGAAGAAACTTGCGCCTCGCTCCGCCTTCCGTTAAACTTCTTACTTATCTAACACTTTTCCGCCCAAAGCTGGAATACGCATGTGCCGTTTGGGATCCCCATCAAGTCACTCTTACTAACACGCTTGAATCGACCCAGAACCGTGCAGCCAGATTTATTTTTAACCCCTCATGTAACGCGCTTAGCGGGGCCCTTGAGGTATAATAAATAAACAAATAAATTATGGGCCATTCTGCTCTGTGAAGGTGCATGTCCAGCGAAGATTTTTAACAAAGGTTCGAATCAATTTTTTGTGAACTAATTACGAGAAGTTAAAAAAAACTCGGCGAAATATTACAGTTGTTCTTGTTGCCAATTGGAGGAGGAGTAGGAATAACATTTATCTTTTAAGGGAAAGGGGACAGGGAAAAGAGAGTGGGTGGCGGCCTTAGTCCAGGCCGCCTTCAGGGCCCCCAGCAGCCCTCTCCCGGGAGATCAGGTACTCCTGATCCTCGAGCTGGAAGCTGGTCAGCCTGTGCTCCCACTGCTCCAATGTAGGTGATGGAATTGGGTTGGGATGTTTGACGCACTCCCAGAACTTTTTTTTTTTTTTTGGGGGGGGGGGGGGGGAGTTTCAATACAACTAGACTTACATCCTTTTCTTGTAACCATTTCATCCATCTTGTAACCATTTTAACCATCTTGTAACCTGCCGTATATACCTATGTATTGGCAGCAAAGAGTATTTCTGCAACGTTTAGAACTTCCCTGTGAACTAACAATGACAAGTAAATGAAACTCGGCGTCATGGTAGAGTCGTTTTAGTGGGCGATTTTCATGTAACTGTTTTGTTAGGTAAGTTCTCATAAAACAAGTTACATCCATCGCCTGCTCAGCATCCGCAATAAAGAAGATTGGTGCGCCGCAACGCGTTTTCGCTAGCGCGCAGGAAAAAAATGTACGAAACCCTGGTCTTGTAAAGGTTCGCTTTAAAACTGTTACGATGGCGTCGATGCCGATTATTGGGGAACGAACAAAAAACTGCTTGTTAGGCGAAAACTAAGTCTCTGAAATAGGATTCTGAAAATCCTATTTAAAAACGGGGAAAAACCGAAGCAGTATCCATGCATACATAACAGCGTGAATAGTCGGCATGAGTTTGCCACGCGACCTTGCGGTTTCGTTCGGTCTGCAGTAGGGCGTGTAAGTGGGCTTGCAAGTTTACAATGTCCTACATTCCGTTCTTCACTTCCCGTCTTTGTAAGGACCCTTTTTTTTTTGCGTGTTCGTTAACCCTATATAATCCCGCGCCTCCACACTGAAAGTGGGTCGTGAAAGAAGACAGGATCCTGCTTTGTATTCTTCGCTGCCGTCCTTCGTAATGATCTTTGTTTCTTCGTGTTTCTTAACCATATTCCAGCGCCCCCACGCATTTTTGCCCCACGTATGAATAATGGGACGAATAAGTGAGTTCTCGCTCGTCGTGACGTCTCGCGTGTCTCCAATCTAGTTAAGGTGCGAGAAAAAAAAAAGTAGCACCATCAGAAACAAACAACGGAAACAAAAACACGCGCGGGGGGGAATGTTTTTGACGAACTTTCTGTTCCTTTTTGCTTGCATTCTCTTGCGTCGAAAGGAAGCGCTAGCAGAAACCGACAGACGCACGCGGCGTCAAAACACGGGCAGCAACGACCTCAAGAACAAAACGGCGAAGGCAGCTAGAGACACGACCGCCGAGGAATGGGGGACAGTGCGCGAAAAGAGCAACAGAACAAACACCGGAGGAACGATCAAGGTGCCGGCTTATGCGCGACGCATCAGGAGCGGAGAGAAAGGGAAACGTATATGTACGCAGAGAGAAGGAGTAATGAGTCCTCCTCTCGCCCCTCCGCCGCCTCCTCGCGCTCACTCAACCCTTCCCCGGCGAATGGGGACGAAAATTGAAAGGAGTTTTGCGCTTTGTTCGTCGACAGCCGCCGAGGAATAAGGCAGCGCACCGGCGAAGCCATGCCAACGGTAAGCCCGAAACGTCGTCTGCTTCGAAACTGTGCGCGCTTTCGTATTCTCTACCCAGATCGCCTGTTCGCACTCTCGGATGCACGCCTTTTTCGCGTTTCCGTCGCCTGCCAGGTAGCAGACGACGTTTTTTTTCGGCGTCGTCTGCATCGAAGCGGCGGCGTCGTCTGCTAAGCCGCTCTGACGGACGGATCGTCTGCGCGGTCGCGCTGTCCAGCAGAGTTTTAGGCGTGGAAGCCGTTGCTGCGTGCGGAATTTTTCCGTCGCTTCAGGTGGCAGGTCGCAGGCATCAGGAAGTGGATGCGGACGCACACGGAATTGAGGTCGCTTTTACTTTTTTTCGTTCACCCATCGAGACCGGCCTCGCGGAGTTCCCGCCTCCGGCAGATCTGGCGATCGCGGAACTGGAATACACCGCCGACGGTGCGCAGAATCATCTGCTGCGGGGTTGTCGCGGGTAAAAGGATCGCCTATCGCATGCGTGAGGTGTTTTTTGTGCGTTTGTTTGCGCTTAGTTTCCAATCTGTTTATCCGTGTCGGTTTCAATGTCGTAGCATCAAACACGAGGGAGAATTTGCACGTGACCAAAACAAGACCAGAAGTCAAGATAGGCTTGCGGTACGACTGACAATTGAACCTAGAAAGAATTGCCAAGCAGACGATAAAGTCTTCAGGGCATCAGTGACCATATTCAATTGTCTGCTGTTTTCGACCTTCTGCATGTCGTCGAAAATTGATTTTTTTTATCCTGGACAGCCTGCATTAATGTAAGACGTTCGCTCGCGCTCGGGTAAGATGGAGCTTTTAACGTTTGAGCGTGCTAGTGCGATATGAGTTGCTTCATTTTCGATTGCGTTGCACGGACTGCGGCCAATTATTCACTTTCGGAAAACACAGGAGGTTAGGGACGGACATTACGCAAGACTAACTGGTAGCGTTATGTCCAGTTGCGAACTGCTGTTCTTGCCAGCAACACGTGAATTCTAGATACAACCTTGCCGTACAAGTAGCCCCCGCAATAGAAGGGCACTTGCTACCGCGAGAAGCCTCGTCCGCATTCTCTCGCGCGCCTGGACCGCCGCCAGATACATTTTACAAAGGCGCTGGTTGCATTACGAGTCTTCGGGCTGCGTCAGCTTCCTGAGGTGTCTATTGCCTTGCTGTGTGTAACGAAGCGGAAATCGATGCCGGCAGAGTGCACAAGTGGCAAAGGGCCAGCTAGCGAACTTACACTCTTGAAGTGTTTCGGTTTCGCTTAAACAGTGCACTTTAAACTATCCTGTCTTCTTATGTACACCATAACGACTATCTCAACCTCCTTTAAAATGTCTTTTGCTGCGGATGCTTTGTAACGAGGGGGAGATACTTTTGACAAAAAAAAAGTGTTTAAGTGTGTCAGCGCCCCATTTCCCGTTGGTTCTTAATGATAAATAATTCATTCTCCGCAATTTCGCTCAAAGGCAGACTATTTAGGAACACAGTAAACTTATTTGGAATAAGCTGTATTTCGCATGAAGCAATCATTCTCTTTAAATAACTAAACTGCAAGAGCTTGCACACCGTGCAATAATTTCTGCGAAATTCATCGACGGAAGTTTCTGTTAGTAGAGCTAGGGCTGATAGTTTTTTAAAGACTCTAAATTATACCAGAACCAGCTCCTAATCTTGAAACTTAGTCTCCAACAAACCGCCCTCTTCCATAAATTATGCGAGAAAATATGTTGCATGAATGACAGTCAAGAACTTAAGTGAAATAAGCCCTGTTATTACTGTGACGGGGACGGACAGCTCTGCCTGATCTCATTCTTAAGGTGCGTGTGTAGGGCGTGTTTGCATTTTTAGAGGCGTTGCTTGTATACTGGTGCAAGCGAACTTTTGCGGAGCTGCCCGAATGATTCCCGTCAGTCTGTTTACTCGTATAGTCATTCCTTCTTAGTCAGGTTCATTTAACAGATGAGAACCTGCGTCAAACCTAACAAACAATCTTTCATCTGTGACAAAAGAATCGCTGGTTTATAATGCGAGCCAGCTGCGAATAACGTCAAACAGCCCTAGACAACCGATTCCCCTCAACGCAGATTCGTAAAGGCAAATAATGGATGACAGAGGAACGCGGTAGCGGTATTCGTTGACACCAGGACGAGGAAATGAAAAAAAAGCGTAAGCATTACAAAAAAGCAATCTGTCATTTCTCTCATTTTGTATTTAGCTAAACAAATCAAAATAAATGGAACGTTATGGGAGTGTTTGGTTTTCTAGTAGTTCATAAAGTTCTCCCTGCCTATGTTTACGGAACTGGGCAAAGGCCGCCTATTTGCAAAGCCGGACCAGAAGGCGTACAAATGCACAAACGGGAAGAATTTGGACTCCGAACCTGACTAAAATTTTATTTCCTTAATTTAAAAAAACATCACCAAACGATAAGACAGCGAATCAAGCGCGGTTTCATCCGGACGTGCCGTCTTTACAGGACAGATACCATTTCCCGGCCCTCGTAAGGGTGACCTGGCCAGCGGAAATTTTCGCGCAATATTCGATTTCACGACATACGCCCAATCGCGAAGTCGCAAGAATTTTATGTCGCGACGCGAGTATAACGAGTTTTTTTTTTTTTTTTTACAGTATTCGAACGTTTCTGGATAATTGTCGCGTTTACCGTTGCGTGGTCTCGCGTGGGTGAGCGTTGCATTTACTGTTGCGTTGCAATACAGCAATTCCATTGCGTCTTCTACAACACCTATGTTGACACATCCGAATTGTAGAGTAAAGCGCGCGCAAATACGGTATATGTCCAACTCGGGGTTTAACGCGACGTAGCTGTATACACCCGGTTGAATCGACTAGCGTCGTGCACAGTGCAGGGATAGGTGGATCAATTTGGCTGCGTGCCGTCCCTTTGACAGTCGGGTGTGTTTATTTTCCCCTCGACAACCCGGAAACTTCAGCCCTAAGCAAACATCACTGTCTATCACGATTCGCGGGGAGCATGAACCTCATGAATTCCCGTCAGTCTGTTTGCGCACAGGTGGGAAGTTCATTCCCCTATCATTCATTTCCGTAAGTCGCAGCCTTTCGGGAACGCGAACCTGTGAAGGAAAATAACCGTTTAGGTCAGCCGCTTCTAACACGTCCCGCCAGAATTGTCTGCTTATGCGTAGGAATTTTCAGAATGCTTACGCATTAGTAGACAATTCAAAACAAAAAATTCTTGAAGCAGCGTAGGTAACGCTGCTTTTCCGTGTCATCAACCTTGCATTCTTCCGTGACGTTCAAGGAACACGTCAAACCAGACAGCGCCTTTGTCTGTGTTTATTTTCTCTTTCTTCTAGTTAATCGCGTGATTTAGTGAATACATTTTCAGATTTTTTTTTATTTCTGATACATTTTTTTTAATTTATCGCGCGAGGCGGGCTGGATTGATACATATTTGTGAATTCGTCAGTGCATTTCCCACTTGTTTTATTTTTATATGTTTTTGTTCTTCTGCTGGATTGGGTAGACATTTCAATCACGTAATTCATTTTCAGTTTCTTATTGCATACATTTTTAGTTAATTTTCTACGATGGGCGATGCTTGCCAGACTGGGCTATTCATAAAATAATTACCATATGCGGCTACCGACGACCCCATTGCCAACTTGTCGTCTCGCTTAGTTATTTTTGCTTTGTTTTACTTTGTTTTTTATTTTAAATTATCTCCATTTACACTGTTATGAGCGTTCAACATCATACCTTCACCGGTTACGCATTTGTTTGCAGACGCAGGGCATTATGTATACCCGCTGTGGTATTCGACAGAGGAGGCTTACGAATTAATACATTTCTAATGCACACTCGCTGCGTTTGGCGCTTCTCGTGCTTACACGAAAAGCGCGTTAACTTGTACGGAGTCGTGGTTTCTAGCTTCAATGTTTGGACGCTGCTTGGGTAAACCCGCTGAACATGGTCCCCTTAAAGCTTTGCATATCAAATGCAGGAAGTTCGGTTACTTAAAGCAGTTCATATAGCTAAACATTCTTTTCCGTTCCACCGCAGTAACTCTTACCAGTTTTAGCTTCCAGTTGGCCTGACTGCACAGAAAAACAATGAGCTGTTGGACTCTGCGAAGGGGGTTAAGGAGAAGGGGGGGGGGGGGGAAGCTAAGGTTTTTAAGATACACTTTACACGCATGGTAGGAGAATGCACGCGTATTCTTTTCGTCATTTAATGATTGTGGTTACTATGGCTTTGTGATTGCTTACGGTAACTTGGAAGGCCTAGAGTTTTGTCCTAGCAGACGAACAGGGGGGCTGTCGGATTTCCCCTCCCGTAGATTCCCATGTATTCACGCAGGCGAGAATTATGTGCCGTTAGCAACCTCACTGTGAAATAATTACTAGTAAGTAATACTTTCTGCAATGGTATAGTCGTTACAACGACTAAATGTCACATACTCTTTTGCAAAGTAGTTTCTATAAAACAGGAGCTGCAGACGTTTTCTGAAACCATATTCCTCCCGTAGATCGCTGTGTACTAACAGCTGCAGACTGGAATGATGCAACTTTCGCAACTTAAATGGGAACTAACAAATTGTGACAGATAAATTAATCTTGACCTAATGACAGAGTCGTCTTAGCGACCAGCTGTCACATAATTTGTGGTGGTAAACTTTCGATAAAACAAGAGTTACAACCGTCTAGTTCTGAGCATTCGCGATGAAGTTGGCTTCACCGCAAGACGTTTTGCCCGCGCACGTAAACAAGCCCGAAACCCCAGCCATGTAAATCTTCTTTCAATAATTCTTCCGGAGCAATTAGCTCTGGAACAAGTTCCTTTTTTTTTTTTTTTTGCAAAGGTGCAATTTTTATTCGTCTTGCCAAATAATAAGTTAAGGTCGATTTAATTTAGGCCTCGCCACTGTTTTGTTTCTTTTCAGGTTTCTGCGTAACGAGGTTCGACTTAGCGTTAACAGCGGGAATAACCGGTTTCTTTTCGCGAGTATATAAATCTACGAACTATTTTTGGCACGCCGAAGCGTAAACAGTTTGTTTCCCCGTCATGGAGAAGCTTGAGTAACGTCACCTTCATCTCCACGTGGAGCGGCCGCAAGCTTAACGCAACACACATGTTCTGGACGCGCTCCAAAAGCTCCATACTTGCTTTTTAGCCCTGAAGACGGGTACATGACCTTAAACGTGCAGTAATTATAGCGTGCGCTGCCAAGGTCAATATCTCCCTTATTTCTTTTATTTATGGGTCACTTGATACAAAACGCTTAAAGGTTCGCTGTGGTGCATACGGTTACCGTTGTCAGGTATCCTGGGATGACCTTGTGAAAGCATTCCTTCTAACCGGATATCATTGATCAGAAATGTCAGGTAGAGAAAGCGGTAGCAAAGACCTTCCACAGGGCCAGCCCCTGTATACAGATGGCTGTATTCACCACGCCTCGGCGAAGAAAGTGAAATTTAGATCTGGAAAGATCAACAATGAATTTAATTCAAGGAGAAATTTCGTTGAACTAGTGATAATAATTGGCCATAATTATGAGAAAACTAGAGATAGTTGTTTGAAACTGTAACACGCACTGTACGTGTAGACCGTGTACGGAACACGACGGGAAATGCATTTCTAAATCAAGAATAGTACTGAAGCAGACAAAAGTCATGGATTCCTCTGGTTTGTTGGGCGACCAACAACAGTGCAAGAACTCCAACTTCCAAAGTTCACCTTTCCGCCGTAATTACAGATGATCAAGACGTTGTCGCTCGCGCTGAGACAGTGAAAGGCAAGCGTCATTTATTTGTACCGAAAGAATCTCGGCGAAAGTAATGGTGTCAGTAAAACGCCTCACAAAAATTGGGACAGCGGAATGGCATCTATTATTAGTATGATGCTTCTGTTTTGGCTGTTGTGAGTCTTGGAATGAAAGGAGGGGGGGGGGGGGATCCCATGATACCTCAAAAGATTTTTATTTTTTGCGCACTGAGATAAAATCTGCAGATATTTTATGATTTGAGTCGCTTGATTACAATTTTGGGAGACTGTTTGTTTTTAAGGGGTAACCACACGCAGCGACGGCGACAAGCGACGCGAAAAACGTAACTCAATGGGTACAACAAACTGATAGGGTGGGAGACAGCGACAAGTGCCAATAGTTATTTTACACTGCCGCCATGGTATGCCCTCAGTCATCGTCGCCCGTCGCTGCCGCTCGCTACCACTGTCGCCGCTCCCGGCGGCCTGTGTATAACAATTTTCACTTGTCGCTGTCGCCCACTTGTTTGCTGTACCCATTAATTCACATTTTTCGCGTCGCTCGTCGCCGTCGCTGCGTGTGACTACCCTTTAAAGTAGGGTTGGCCGTTATTATAGGAGCACCAACACTAACGCCGAGGTCATGAGGCGGAGACATCGAGATCTGTGACGTAGCGTAATTTGACATACCTAGGATAACCCAAGCCTTTTGTCCGACTCGTGGAAAAAAGAACCGCACCCTTCCTGTCGGCTCAACGTAACGCTTAGGTGTGCATGTGTGGTATTTGTCGACCATCACGTCCTCGGGTGGCCGATAAGTTTAGGTTTAACGACCTATCGGAAACCGCTCTGTGCCCGGCAACCAGGCACTTATGCTCTCGCCGCGAGTGCAGTTTATAGATTCGGGTCGATGCCAAGGTTCAACGGATAGCGCGCAGGCATACACACACAGCGCCCCTGTCAACGTATTTGCATTCGAGAGAGGTTTCCTTTCCGTGGCGGCACTGCCAACGGCGCGCCCTTTCGGAGATAATAGATAGACAAATAAGTGCTTCTTTCTCTGTTTGTTCTTCGACGCGTCTGTCGTCGAATACCTACCCTCCGAATGCCCTTGGGTAACTGAGTGCTTCCTTTCCGTGATGAGAGCTGGAAGTCTTTGATCTACCTGGCTGATAAAGTAACAAAACAAATTGCCAATAGTTGGCCTCCTCGATTTACCAGTCCTGGGGGTTGGGGAGTTAAGGGTTGTAACCCCCCCCCCCCCTCCCCCTCTTCCACCAAACAGACAAGCTAAGTTGACCGAGCGAAGTTTGTAGTCTCAGAAGCTTGTATTGTTGGGCATTTTAGTTAAATCTCGAAAAAGAATATTGTTTCACTGCACTCAAAAATAAGAAAAGACGAAAACAGGAGCACGAGTTTTTAAAACTATGGGCTTTTACGACGCAGCGGAACAATTTTCGTATAACTTGAAGTAGTTTAAGAAAAAGAAAAGGAAAACTTCTTGGTGACAGAAAAAGTGTCCGTAGGTAGGAAATTCCTGGATGCGTAAGAATTTCTAGGGAGTTCAAAACTGTAGCCCCCCCCCCCCCCCCCCCCCCCTCACCTCCCCCAAACCACCACGGCACGCCTCATAGACCACGTCAAACCGCAATCACAATTTCTGACCTTCTGTGCGGAACTGCAGTCGCAAGATTTGAATAATTCGTTGACTTCAAAAAGCAGAAAAAGGACGCTGAAATTTCCCATAAGTTGGCCCCCAATATTGTCAAGCTTGCCTTCTGTCCTCTAAGCAGCTCTAATGAGATCAGGTCTAATTTACTTAATTTTATTTGTAAGGTAAAACAACTGTTTTGTTTTTAATACTAGGCCCCGTAGGAGCTGAAATGACCCTCCCTCTCCCGTTAAATAATAAAAAAAAAAACGTTCGGTTTTTCCTTATATATGTTGCCTGAGTTTATAACCTCCTAGCGTGACAAGCGGCAACGTTTCGTGCGCAGTTTGGATAACCGGTGAACACGGATAACAATGATGTCGTGCTGAAAAGGCTTCTAGAAATTGCGGTAAATTCGACTACGCGCTAATTG
This sequence comes from Haemaphysalis longicornis, assembly GCA_013339765.2. Lineage (NCBI taxonomy): Eukaryota > Metazoa > Arthropoda > Arachnida > Ixodida > Ixodidae > Haemaphysalis > Haemaphysalis longicornis. The sequence continues at coordinate 22,703,359 of CM023457.1, forward strand.
TGCCAACGTATACTAATAGATTTCGTTCCATCGCAGGCTGATCGAATTTGAGTAAGCGTTCGCATCCAGACGTATTTCAAGTTTCGGCTCTATCTTTGTTCCTCGAAGCTGACTTTGCCATGCAAACCGTATTTTACAGTTGGTAGGCAGGTAAACAGCCTTTTTTTTGTATCTGGTATAGCAGCGAATGGTAGATTTTTTTTTTCTTTTTGCCCTTTTTGCAAAAATAAGGGTTGCGACAAGATAGCACGTGCTTTCATCAGAAAAGAACGCATTTGGAAGTGTTTTAGTTGTAGTTCCTTCCCGCCCTGATCTGCCATCATCTTTATTCCCCATTCTACTTCTAAACTCGTGCACGAGGCTTCAAAAAATGGCAAAAAGGCTTCCCATGTCTTTTCTTTTTTGTTACGTTAAGGTGCGTCCATTATTATATTCCCCTTTAATATGCTATACGGGCTGTTTGACACTTAATTTTTTCGTGTGAAAAAAAAAGAAAAACTCGAGAACTACTCTTTTATATTATTTATTTGTTTATATTCTTTTGTATTAGCATTTATATTTATATTTATTCTCTTATATTTCTATTTATATATTATTATGTTTTATATTTGTTGTAGAAAAACGAAACCCCCCAATAATAAAATCCTGGGTGCGCTATAACAAAGTCATTTTGCCGTACCCAGAACTTCGTAGTAACGAGGCCTAACATTGGGACTATGCTGAGAAGACGTTAGGCCTAAGGTCACGCTTTGAGGTCCAACGTCGTTAACCGGTGCCCTCACCTTGACGTACAATGAGTTTGACGTTGCTTGACCTTCGTCAGGCTCACCGTTCAAGGGGCCGGGCGACAAGCACAACATAGTTCATTTTGAAAGAAAAAAGAAACAGCTTTTGGTAACTCACTGAGCTCCATCCCAGCCACACAAGACGTTTTAAACTGACAAAACGCAGGTAATATTGAAGAACTTTAAAATTTCCCGCCGCAGTGACGTGTTACGGGCAGGAGTGACGTAATATGGGCCAGCTCTACAACATAGCTATGAGCGTGTGATCTGCACGTTAGCGCTCAAACGGACTTATAAAGGTCTCATCGCACTCGCATGGTCATGTTTCTTTTTTTTTTTTTGGCGGTGGCTAAGGTGAACGGCCATTGATTGCCCAAACAAGCTTCAATGACGTCATAGAGCATTGCCGGGAAATGGCTGGGGAGCTACCACTGAACATCTATTTTCTCTAATATCTCCATTATGTCTGAAGTTTGCGATATAAATCGTATCATTGTTATCAGTAGAGGACAGCAATCTTTTTTAATGAACCATTCTTGTATTTTGTCTTCATGGCCTCTTTAAGGTTACCCTAACGCTAAGCCTGAATAACGTTAACCCTAACGCTAAGCCTATCAAAGGTGAATTGCCGAGGCTCTAAGTCTTGGTAATGGAGAGGAAGAAAAAGGTGCAAAGAAAAATGGCAAGGGATGATGATGAAAAGGGGGTAAAACCTCGGCGACGCGATTACGCGAGAAGTGACGTTCACGCATACTCATGTGCTTTCGCACGACACTCCATGGTTGGCGCAGTCAAACCATCTGTCAGTTTGTTTACTGCGTCGCTCGTTTGTGCTCTTTTTCTGCTGCGTTGTTTGTTTGTTTACTTTAGTTAGTTTGTACAGTCTCCCTCAGTCACAGCTGCGGCTACGGTGCAAGACCTTGGGATAGGGAAGGACGTTCAACATGTGTTGAGCGTTGGGTCATGACCTCGTCCCATTTGCACACGAAGAATGGTATTTACGACATGTATACCTGGCATAGACGTACTTTGTGCTAGTAAAGAATGTCGTTCTCTGCCGGAGTGCCTGCAGTTTTGCCTCCGGCACTATTTGACGGCAGCCCGTGTGCACGCCACCTTCAGAATAACAGACTGATATAACAAACGCTAGTAGTGTATACATGCCAGTAGGAATACCTGAATTCCTACTCTTCTGAAGCCGTCGATATATGTTGACCGCGATCGCCAACGACGCCAGTTCCACCCCATGTCTGTAATGTCGCGCTACAAAGCGAAACATAATAACATCTTTCGCAATGCGTGGCTTCGAGGCGAAGGTGCTGGCACAAAACTGCAGTACAGCATACATCCGGTTTCAATAGTGCTGGGAATTCTGTAGTTCGTAACCCACGATGATGACGTGGGTTACGATCCCTGACTCGGGTACAAAGTTTACAATTTCTGGGTATTTGGGTTGGATATAGGTTGTGTAGCCATTCGGGGTGAAAGAAAGTTCGTGAGAATTCGACGGAGGGTAGTTCCATCTTGTTTGAGTAACTTAGGTTGAGGGATTGTCTAAGAGCGCGTTAACGCTGAGTGATCCCTTGGAAGGTGGCCAGGGAGCACCACCTTTATGGATGAGATGCCTGCAAAAGCAAGAAGGAAAAATGAGTGGCGAAACTAAGCGGAATGGTGTTGGCCTCACCCGGTTGATTTCCAGCTAGCGTCTAGCATCTGGACCCCGCAAAGCGAAGAAGAAAAAGGAACGAAAGTGAACAACGTGTGACTGCCCTCAAGAATAACGGAATCCTTCGCCTCCCGGAAGTCACAATCGTGGTTTAGCATCCCCCACTCACTTGGACCCGACGACACCCCTCCAGTCGCTGTGGGCTTCTTCGCACACCGAGTGCAAATATCACGCCAGATTTTTCTTTTTGACGGTTTCGTACGTCTCCTGGTGAGGCGCAAAATGCGGAGGTATTGTACTTCCTCCTTCTTGTGCGGCGGTGCATCGAGCAATAAAGAAGAAATCCTTCGGTGATCCATTCTCCCGGCAGCGCGAAGACTGGGCCGTTTAGACGTTAGACGCCCGAGGCTGCGAAAGGCCCCCAGAATGAACGGTGGCTCAGTAGGCGGCGACGCGCGCGTGCAAGAAAGCCTTCGGTGTTGCAAGTCGTCGCGCCGGTCACGCCCGCGTGCGTTCGGGGGCACAGGCAGTCTTCTTGCATAATGGCGGCGCGCAGAGAAAGGCGCCCTGTTGTGGAGAGTTGCGCCCACAAAAAGAAGAAAAAAAAAATCAGGCCCGAGGAGCCTGTACGCGCTACCGCGCGTGCATTGATAAGAACGACGGCTGCGTCTACACTGACCGCGAAGGCTGGGTACACCTTTGCGCGGATGTGCTCTCGGCTTACTAAACCGCAAGGCACGCACTCTCGACTGGATTGCCCAGACCCGACCATTGGAATGACCTATATGAAATACGTTGACGATCGAATCGCTGCTGCGGTATACATATGAAAAGAGTCGTATAGAAAGAGAAACGCGCCTGCCTTTTTTTACAGCGGAGCTGTTTATAGGCTGAGCAACATCTGTCCGTCGCACCAAAGAAACCAAGAAGTGTGAGGAAAAGTGGCGAGGAGGCAACCAGCCCACGGACAGGAGTTTGGCATGTCCCGAGAAAAAAATGTGGTTAGGCAGGTCCCGGGAATCGAACCCGGGACCTTTACGCCCCGAAACCGACAACAATGGGTCACCCAAAGGTCCAAGAATACGGGGTAAGCAGTCGCGGGGAACAATAATATGCGCAGCCAATTGGAAAGAAAAGAAAAAAAAACGCTTGTGTAGTCCGAATTGTGTCCCTCGATTTGTTAAGCCAGCGTCTATCCGATTGAGTTATCATTGCATTCCGGGTGAACAGCATTTCCTTTGGGTTCGGTAGCGCGGGCATTGGCTCTGGACTTGGACACGAGTTCAAGCGCGTGCTAACGCGGTCCACTTTGGGAGAGATGGAACAGCCTGCGGACGAAACAATCCGGGCCTGCCAGTCATGGAGAGCTTTCAGCGGCACGTTCGGAAATAAATGTGGGGTGGTGCAACAGCCGGGTCGCTGACGAAGGAAGAGGGGCTGCTAGCTCTGCTGTTTCTCCAGCCTTGCACCACTATAGTGCAAGCGCGCCCACTTTTCTTTCTTCTTTCTTTCCTTTTGGGACGTTTCAAAGTTTGCCCTTTACAGAATACAAGGAATAAGCTTGCCACGAGTGTATGTCGTAACACGATCCGCAAAAGAATCATGCTTTGGGGAGGTTGCCTTACTGAGCCCCTTGCTCTGTACAGAGCTACAATCCATATACGCAGTAAAGAGAGCAAAGATTGCGGTAAAACGTTGTCGATGGATACGCAATACGCATTTGCGTAACTTCTGTCGTGAGCAAAAAACGGTCGCTTCAGATGCTGCATGCGATAACGTGCATTGTTTCCCGACATTATCAACTCGCGATTTGCTTCCGAATCCTCTCATATATCTGCGCTGTTGTTATCACCAAACCTGCGTTTTAGGACGCCGCATTCATATCTGTGCGCTGCCTAAGAAATCAAATACCGTAACCGCGCATATATACCGGAATTGACATGGAATGCTGAGAATAACAGCGGGTGGGCATAGTCAGGCAGCTTGCCAACGTTCTGGCTTTCGTGAGATAAATTTACTCAAAATAGAAACCAGCAGCGCGCTGCCTTGCGTCAAGCGTGACCACTGCGCCGTCACTGAATGGTGACCAAAGATGTTTTGTTGGTTAAACGCGCCGAAGCTACACCTGGCCTATGAGGCGTACCGTAAGTGGAGGGCTCCGGATTAATTTTATCCTAATGGGTAACTTTAACGAGCAGAGAAATCTTGACACACGGGCGTTTAGCTTTTCGCCTCCATCTGAGTAGCAGCCAACGCGGCCGTGATCGAATTCGCGTCTCTGGGCTTAAGAGCCCAACGCCCTTGCCACTAAGCCACCGCGGCGGGACAATATCGGGATGTCCATCCAGCAGAACTACCACGTTCATCGTTACTTGAGGCTCCAATCTGTAGCAAGCAATATTTCTGTAGTATATGGCCGAATACTGGCACCTCTCATTAAACTCTTTCTTCTGGGTTAAATCATTTAATTCCTGCGCTCCTTTAACGGCGCTATAATTGGCGCAGTCGACAAGCCGATGTGACTGCGCGTGTTCAAGGCACTATATATGATGTCCGAATATTTGCTAATTTCAACATTTAGTGAGGAAAAAAAGACATTTACAACTTCGTCCTGGAGGAGAACGTTAAATCCGTGGGGTGTGTTTGCGAGGCCATTAGCGGAGCCGTGGGCAGCATAATTCCGCACTCACAGCCTTGTGCAGAACATGGTTGAACTTTATCGATAAGGGCTTTAAGACTTAATAGGCATATAGACAAATCACAGCCGCCTTTAAATCGGTAACAGCTCGGCAGCGCATACAGAGATGTCGATACCACGCGGAGTAGCAGCTGTTTCTTCTGTTTTCGGTCTTTTAGGGGCTAAGCCCCGTAGGGGCTAGTGCTGTTGGCGTCTCCTGTCGTCGTCATCGTAATCGTCCTAATCATCGGATCTAGCCACGGTACCAGAACACTGGGAAACTCGTTTACGCCTCGCGCTAGAGCGTAACGCGTACTAAAAAAAAAAAAAAAAAACATCGGAACACTCGTTTACGCCTCGCGCTCGAGCACTTCGCAACGCGTACTAAAAAACACCGGGACGCTCGTTTACGCCTCGCACTAGACAGCTTCGTGCTTCAAAGACAAGAGACTTTTGCAGCAAAGCTGTATATCTGTACCCCCCGAACCGTTTCATCTCCGTTCTCAAAAACGCCACTTATACACTGCATGCTTCGCCCCTCCCCAGGTTTCACGTTAGTGGAGGAGATGGCCCGGGATTTTTTTTTTTCCTTTTAACTTTCTCTGGTTCGTTGGTTGGCAGGCGTCACTGACACTGTTTTCGTTGCGAGAAAGTGGCGCTGAATCGCAGGTTTTTCCGCGAGTGCGATACGAGGACGCAAGACCTTGGGCTTTGCTAAGAAGTTCTCGGTACGGCGCATTTCTCGCTGCCGGTGTGTGTACACAGGGGCGAGGTTTTGACACGACAGGGCCTACGCGCATGCACAGCGTTTAGATTCGCGTGACTCTAGTTGGCCAACCTTCTGACAGTGCGCTCGCTGCGCTAGTCACGTAAACACTGCATCTATGGGAATGTTTCAGCGTGGCCTCGAAAAAATCGAAATAACAATAAATAACTGCGATTGGAGGTGCCTAACACAATTGTGAGCAAGTATATCCTGTATAAGATGTGGCTGAACCAGAAGAAATTGCGGAACAGGATTTTTAACCGAACAAGCTAAACAATAAAATGGAGACGGCTAAGATGGTATTATCCTCGTAAGAGCCATCGAGCGAGCAAACATGAACTTCACGGAACTTTTTTTCTGTCCTTCAAGGTAGGTTCAAGGTTAAGATTGCCGTAGGGCAATCTCTCGCAATTAAAGAAAAAGTTCAGCGCGTACGGAAAGAGGGGGTGGAGACTACTAAAATTTTTAATCTTGGGAGCAGGGATGGGGATAAGGGGTTAGAATGGACACTAACTCTACCAGATAAAGAGTACTAATTATTATTTTTCTGTCGCAAAATCCACTAAACTCACTTGGATTCGTTAACTGCCCTGACTACGAGGATCAGCCAATTTGGGACGCTCCTGAAAAAATGAACCAATCGATTTCAAGGGCATGTACTCAGCTCAGTGTACCTTGAAGCCATTATTTGAATGTTTTCTTTTAAATACATTTGCGGTCTATTAAATGTTTAGACTCTTCTTGTTTATTTTTTAGGGTTTTTTTTTCCTTTTGTGTTCCTCTCTACATTCTTTTGGAAGTATCTCTCGCCTCAAAAAAATAATGAAATCATGGGTGCGCCACTTTTTCTGACATGTGCACCGATAATTATGATTGAGAGACCCGTCGCGGTGGCTCAGCGAATAAGGCGTTGTGCTGCTGAGCACGAGGACACGGGTTCGATTCCCGGCCGTGGCGGCGGCTTTTCTGATGGGGTTTAAAAGCGAAAACGCCCGAAAAGCAAAAAAGCAAAAGTTATTCTGGAGCCCTCCACTACGGTGTGCCTCACCGTCAGCATTTCGTCAGTGCGTAAAACCCTACAATATTAAGATTATGGTTGAGACTTTTAAGTGACACATCGAACGAAGCTTCCCACGCAGCGTATAAGGCACCATTGCAGCTTTCTTTTTTGATTACCTTTTGTGTGTCAAGGGAAGCATAAAAGGGGACGAGGCAGACGCGACGCGGAAATCACCCGCAAAGACTTTCCGTGTCCACTACAACACACGCACTGTCGGCCTGTCCGGCTATCTTGCACACGCCTTCGAGCTTTTTTTTCTGTGTATGTGTCGTTTGCCAATAAACAATCTACCTTAACGTGACCACAGTGACCTTGAGAGAAGGGAAGACACGTTCACCGTCGATTAACTATACCTCGCGATGCTTGAAAAGTGGAGACGTGTGTCGATTTCATTTTGTTTGGCATGTAAACAGTGCGTCCCTATGCGTAAATATCCCGGAACGAATTAAGTTAAAACCTATAGCCAGGCTGGTTTGCATGAGTGTTCATGGTGTGGACTTTCTGGAAGCCAGTGCGCTTTGTGTAAAGGGACGATGCAACACTTCCGATAAACGCTTTTACTCTTTCCTTCGCGTTTGGAAGCACCGGAGCGGCGCCGCGTGATTTGCTCGTCGCACCAGATACGCCTTCCGTTTGTGCTTTGCTTCTGCGGCTTTCTTTTTAATGCGCCTATGTATATGCTTTCATCGGTGGAATGAAGGAAAGCCGACCAATAGCCGCTAAACCCCTGTATTACGTAATCCCAGCGATCGAAGAACGCCGAGACCGGGAAAGAGGAACAAAACAAATTTTTGAGCAAGTTTATATGTCATCCGCGGGCATAGAGCAGAAATTTTTTGGCTGGGTTGGTTAGCGACCCCCTAATCTAAGTACTGGACGTGTTGGTTGATTACATTGTGTAAGCATTTAAGATTTTGAGAAAAGTCGAAAAAAAAAAAGCGTTTCATAATACCTTTAACGATTCCGCGTTGTAAAAGACACCCAGGTGAGATCGTCTCACAGCTGTGAAACACGGCCTTAAGCATGGAGTTATACCCGCGTAGCGTTACGGCCCCGTGTGACAGAAAAGTCGGCGTCGGCGTCGGTGTTGACCGCGCGCGAAAAGCAACAAGTCTATTAGCGTCATTTTGCGGCCCCCCCTAAAACCCTCTGGATCGTAACATGGCCTCCACGATCACCCCGCGCACGGGGGAATCTCGGAGGCCATGATCGTAAGGAGCTGCCACAACAGACGGCCTACGACCAGGAACAGAAAGTTTTCAGCGCTCGCGGGCACCATGGGTGAATCAAGAGTATGCCAAGCGAATGATAATGCGATGAAACTGGGGCCCGAAAACGCTGTCGAGTTACGCACTTAGATGACATGCGTACTACACTTCTTTTTTTTTTTTACATTTTAGGGGCTAGGGCTGTTGTCGTCTAACGTCGTCGTCGTAAGCGTCATCTCATGTGGTCACGGTACTAAAACTCCGGGACACTCGTTTACGCCACGCGCTAGAACGTAACGCGAACTAAAAAAACACCGGGGCACTCGCTTACGCCTCGCGTTGGAGAGCTTCGTTACGCATACTAAAAAAAAAAGAAACACCAGGACACTCGTTTACGCCTCGTGCTAGAGTTTCGTGTTCCAAAGACAAGAGACTTGTCCAGCAAAGCTGTATTTCTACCCCCTTCGGTTTCATATCCGTTGGCCAAAACGCCAAGGCGCCAAGAATACGCTTATACACTGCGTGCTTCTTCCCTCCCCAGGTTTCACATTAGTGGAGATAGCCCGAGATTTTTAGATGCGAAGCATCTCTTGCTCGGGGATGTCCGGCGTCCATGCCCCGTTCGCAGTGCCTCTGATGATGATGGTGGCAGGATGCCCCTAGGGATTGGCCAACCAAAGAATCCATCACGAGATAGCTTCGCGTTCAACCACCATCGTCATCTTCCCGTAGGGGAACCGCTGAAGAAGAAGACGGAGGAGAAGACAAAGCTCTGAAGAGGAGGGCGTGTACGTTGCTCTCAACCGGTGCACCAATGTCAACAACCTTTACCTCACCAACGCTGACGGCGACTACCGATTCTACCACAAAGACGACAACATCGACAAGAAGATGATGGACGAGTTTCGGCGCCTCGAGAACCACCGTTTACTCACTGTAACACAACAGCACTTGCGTGCCTCTGCCACCGGTGTAGACCCGGACTCGGAATTCCCTCTGGCGCTACTAAACACCAGATCACTCAACATTGCGGCAACACAATGGAACCACACGGAACCCCCATGATGCTTCGCATCCTCATCAGGGTTCCCCACGGGAAGATGCAATTTTTTGCTTCTCTTTTCCTTTCTTTAATGTCCAACGTCTGATTCGTCGTAAGACCGTGCTTTCGGCTCTGACCACTGAATCCGCGTCGGCAAGCGCTGCGTGAAATTATGGAAAAGCTACCGACAAATTCGACATTTTTTTTACGCTACGACAGTTCCCTTGCCGTAGAATTCTGCCGCGAAAATAGGCATGGCTTTTCTTGTCGTAATATTTGAGAATACCTGAAGCTGTTATACCGAAGAACTTATTTCAACAAAGCGGACGATGATAATTTCGACTGACGGATAGCCAGCTCATAAAGCTCCTGTTTCACATTTCGGGTCAAGCACACTCGAGGGCATGGAAACATTTTAAACACAGTTGGCGTCTCGTCACGTTTGCTCTGACAACGCTTGGCGCCGAACAAGCAACTCCTCGGCACACGTGGGGCTTCTAGCAACGTTACGAAGGACGCGAATGCGACAAATCAGACAAGACAAACAGCGGACGACCTTTCCAACATCTGAACTTTCCCGCGCATTCCGAACGAAACCAAAACACGCGGAAAAACATAAATCGGCGTCCGCCACGGGCGGCCTATAGCCCAACTGTGAGTGACGAACAGTGACTGACATGTTTCCTGCGGCGGACGCAGTTCTAACCCGCGAAGTAACGACGGGTAACCGCACGTCACGCATTCGTTGTCGCGCTACTCCGGTCACGACTTGTTTTGGGCGCTTTCGTCGTCAGTGAGAGACGACCGGATAAACGCCGGCACGTATGCGTTCGGGAGGCAGACAGACGAACGAGTATACACCGTGCAACAAAGAGCCGGGGGATGTCACGCGAACTGGTTGAGCGACCCCTGAAGTCATAGAGATCGCCGTCGACGAAGTTGCCTGTGACGGGCGCTCGTGGCTCAAGGGCTTTCGAAGAAGCGCACCCGTCGATAACTGCGGAGTACAGAGGTCGTGGAGGGTAAAAAAAACAAGCGCATGTGTTGTGGATCAAGAGCTTAGTGTGATTTCGTAATAGCGATTGCATTGTTTTTGTGCCTTATTAAAGTGAGAGCTTTCTTAGTAGGACCGAAGGTGTCCTGTCAGAAAAAAAATGAAGGAAGCTTACACTAACGCCCAAGACTTGAAGGTAGCGACGCTGTACGCAACCCTCATGATCATCATGAAGGCTTAAGTCCATGATTGCAGCCCATTAGCTTCTAACTAGCTACCGCAACGACCTTTACTCCATCATTGTTGCTGTAAGTGTGAGCTTCTTTCATTTTTTTTTTTGTAAGGTACAATAATTGGACATAACCTTGGAAGGGGCGTGCGCTATGACGCGTCTTTCTCGTTCCGAGCAGGTACGATTACTGCGAACGCTGAAGTTTTTCTTTTGGCCAATCTCTTTAAGTGGAAATGCTTGTCTTGACAAACGTGCTCCGGGGACGATGGGCCGTCTTCGCGAGGCACGCACACACGAGCGCTAGTCATTTGATTGGTTTTGTTAACTGCTTGGGCGGTCGTCGCGAGGGCCATGCTCACGTGAACGCGCTCGGCAATTTCTGGGTGTTTTTGACTGTGGGCACGAAAAATTACGATTTGATAAACAGCTTCGCTGTTAAAACTAATGCATTTCTCCATAGACCAGCTGGTCGACCGAAAAGCTCTTATTGGATTTCTAGACACACGGTGCGCGTGCAAACCGGGCTTCCATTGTGTCGACACGGTTATTTGAAAATCAGGAAAAAGAAATGGTTCTTAAAAGACAACACACGCATTGATCATGAAGGAGGAGTGCAATAGTATACCTTAATGTCACAAACCACGTATCGGTACACATTTAGATCGTTCGTATGTGCGTTTACTCATCATCATCATCACCAGCCTATCTACGCCCACTGCAGGGCAAAGGCCTCTCCCATTATTCTCCAATTATCCCGGTCCTGCGCTAACTGCGACCAATTTATCCCCGCAAGCTTCTTGATCTCATCTGCCCATCTAACTTTCTGCCGCCCCCTGCCAGGCTTGCCTTCTCTAGGGATCCACTCTGTTACCCTTAATGACCAACGGTTATCTTGCATTCGCATTACATGCCTTTGCCACGTCCATTTCTTCTTCTTAATTTCTACTAATATGTCCTTATGCGTTTACTCCTATGTCCTATGTACTATGTGCGTTTACTCAGTGCGCGAAAAATTGTCGCATGGGTTCCGTTCTTCGTTTGCGATTTGGGTCTTTGAAGGTTTGACGATCGATTGACGCCACTTTTGGCGAAGGTTGGACGCACTTTCGACGCAGTTTTGGTGTCAGGAAACTTCTGTCAACTTTCTTTAGGAAGGGATGGTAAAGTTTTAAGTGGACCGAACGCTGACGCCAAGACAAGGGCCATAGTGCCAGGCACGTGACAGGGCTGAAGGTGAAGAGGCAACAGCGTCGACGCTAGCCTGGGAGTATTCGAACAATTCGCGCGGCAAATAGCATCGATTGGCTCTAACGTTTTTTTTTTTTTTTTTTATCGTATTCTTCTGTGCGGTGGATTAACCTAGTCAGGACGATGATCCCTCCCTGCCGCGATTTCTTCGAAAGCCATCGACCGTGTTGTCTTTTACTCGCTTTTTTTCTAGCGAAATTCTGCGGTGGGCAAGCCACATTCGTGATAGATCTTTTGCTTCGGGCTTGGCCAGCACCGCGTCCGATCTTCTCGTCCTTTCTGTGGTTTGTCTTAGACCCTCACCGGAAATTTGTGGGGCCAATCTAGATTTGACGGCAAATGTCTAGGGAAAGCTTCAACGGCTTTGCCTCGTACCGATTATCCTTCCGTAAAAACTGCCACAATCCTTGGAGATGCCTTACAAGCTAAAAAAAATCCCACGAGGAAAAGAAAATATTTTAAACGCTAAACTTTCGGAGCCAACTGGTCACGACCGCGATCGTGACCGCTTGGCAGGGAAAAGACAGGGATTGCGGAGAGTGGGATTTTGAGACAAGGGGGAAGCGGGGCGGGAAAACTGCGACGGGGGAAATGCGACATGGGGAGGCGTGGTACACCCCTTCCTCCGTACCAGGCCACAAACATCCGCAGACTTCCACTCCTACCTCGCCCGCTCGCATACATCCGCACATCCGTTCTGGCCAGCGCCCTTGACAGTGCGCAGCGGAGTGCTTAACGCGACAAAACAGGTTTTAGCGAAAACTCCGCTTGTACCAGCAGCTGTCGGGGTGCTCGTCGTCATTAGCTGGCATGCGTCCAGTCCCGCGGGGAGTCAAGATCGGTCTCTTCTTTGCGAGCAGTTCGAAAACGGACAAAGGTCAAGCATTCAGTTTTGGCTCGACCGTTTACACAGTCCCCTTCTATCTCTCACCCTTTTACAACCCAAGGTCGGCTTTGTACCTTTCGTTGTTCTTTTCGCTGGAAGAGTCAAGCTGTCTGCTTTGTTAGCTGAAGTGACCGTAGCGGAGGTTGTCTCTATTCTCGAACAATACCCAGAGTCTTCTCCGTTTCGTGCCGTGTAACCTTTGAAACAACTCACCTTGGTGGAGGCCGTCTGAATAGAAGGCCGAGAAGGGTGGACTGTGGTTCTTTTAGCGTCGTTTTTGCGTTTACCTGGTAGAAACGTGAGTGGTTCGCTATGCACCTGAGGCCATTTGCAGCGTGTGAAGGCCCGTGCGAGCGTGCGGCACGTTTCCAGCGTGCGCCAAGGGAATTAAGTGCTTTCGATGAGGTACGTGCCGTTGATCGGATAGGCGTGTTTGCGGTGGGTGAGTGAAAACGGAGGACGCAGAAGGCGTGAACGAAGTGAAGAGAGCTTCGCGGCAGCTCGGCCCCGTGGGCAATGTTTGTAGTGGGCGAAGCAGTTCGAAGGAGGCTTCGTGTTGTATGCCTAGCAAAAATCCCGGGCCATCTCCACTAACGTGAAACCTGGTGAGGGGCAAAGCATGCAGCGTATAAGTGCATTCTTGGCGCCTTGGCGTTTTTGACAAAGGAGATAAACTCGTTAGCGGCTAGAGGTATACAGCTTTGGTGTAAAAGTCTCTTGTCTTTGAAGCACGAATCTCTCAAGAGCGAGGCGTAAACGAATGTCCCAATGTTTCTTTTTTTTTAGTAGGCGTTACGTCTAGCGCGAGGCGTAAACGAGTTTTTCTGTGTTTTAGTACCGTGACTAAATGAGACGAACGACGATTACGATGACGACGACGACGACAGGAGACGCCAACAGCCCGAGCCCAAAAGGGGCTTCGACCCCTTGTAAAATGGCAACCTATCTGCCTGCTTCGTCTGTCGTCGAAAGGGGATAGCCTTCTGCCGCACCAGCTACGTAACAGCACCTCCCCTCTCTCCCTTCTCCCACCCGTCGTGCCACTGCCATGATGGACCCAATGGTGGTTCACTAAATTCAATTCCAATTTTCCCGCGTTCACGCCATTCGCACGCCATTGGTTGGGACCTTTTGTTCTTATTGTGCTTGGCAGAAGACCGAGACGACATCTTTCGTGTTAGTATCTGCTTTTATCTCGCCTCTCTCCGAAAGCGTTTTTTTTTAACGCGTAGTTCTTTTGGATATAGTGGAAATCAATGCAACTCGTTTTCGTAATTAAATAAACGCTGGTATTCTCGGTTATGTATACTTACATTTCTCCTCTGACATACCTGAGAGCTTCTGTCAATGCACTCGTGGATGGAGCGCCAAATTGCAAATCAAAGTTCATTCGTAATTTATTTCTATTGACATTCAAACAGCTTCGATGCCCAATTACTTGCAGGGAGATCACTGCCACTGATATTACTTTTGAAGGATGGAGATATTGGTTTTCTTGTAGTCTTGGTTGCACGATGGTCGATGCCTGTACCATCGAAACGTCCAAAAAGAAGGAGGAGGAATAAAAGTTTATTAGAGCAGTTGAACTTGTCTGGTTGACCGCCAGGAGGAGACCCCCTAAGTCCAAAAAGGCCTGGGTGGCTGTCTCGCCTGATCTACCCGATGTTGTTGGTGATTCCGGGTTGCAGCTGGTCATCCGACCCTTCCATCTGCTCAAAATAAGGGTTGGGTTTGGGGGAAAGGAATGGGGTGTGGTGGAACTCCCACACCATGTGGTATAGAGTGCATAGCTTTATGAAGAATTTGCAAGTGAATCTTGTATGATGTCGGGTGTATCGAGTGTAGTAATGTACTGTATGAAAAAATGTTTGCGTGGAGCTGTCGGTAGATGACCATATCTTCGCGAGACGTCTTGAGATCTGGAGACGGAAATATTCTTCATCCCAAGTGGTAAAAGAGTACTGGCTGCAATTCCACATGGAGACACCCGGTGTGTGTGAGCTCAGGCTGCGGCATGAGCCGCCTCGTTCCCTTCTAAAGATGAATGAGCCGGTCTCCACCTGATGAAAATTTTGCGGTAAATCAGATTGGGTAGATAGAATTTTCGCAGCGGTTGATAAAATGTGCCCAAACTGGAAGTTTCTAACTTGCACGAAAAAAAAATTCATAGGTTGTGCAGCTTTTTCTTGGCCGATCTTCCCGAGTGGGCAGGAGTCATTTCTTTCTGGTACCTAACCCGTCTTTCCTGCACCGACACATAAGGAGATGTTAGCGAAACGGCTGGTGAATAATAACATCGCGCCCTATATTCCATTAACTGCTCCGATGCCATGGCATCGCTGTTGTCTTCGCTTTCCCAGGATTGAGTACTCACAGGCGGCCGCAAATACGATGAGCGTGCTGCAGTTGAACATGTTTTGCAAAGCGATTTTTTGAAAGCGAAAGCTTTCTTAGTGGAACGGATGGCGTCCTGTCAAAAACTAATGCATTTCCCCATAGACCGGTTGGTCTACCGAAAAGCTCTGATAGGATCTCTGTACATACGGTGCGTGCGTGACCCCGGGCTTCCATTGTGTCAACACGGTTACTTGAAAATCGCAAAAAAAGAACGCTTTTAGATAAGACAACACACGCATTGATCATGGAGAAGGAGAACAAATAGTTTAGTATACATTAATCTCATAAACCAACTATCGGTATACATTTAGATCGTCCGTCGATGCGTTTACTTAGTGCTCGAAATATCGTCGCATGGGTTCGTTCGTCACTTGCGATTTGGGCCTTTGAACGTTTGACGATCGATTGGACGACTTTCAGTGAATGTATTGACGCACTTTTGACGCTGTTTTGATGTGAGAAAGCTTTCACGTTTCTCTCAAGCTTCTTTAGGAAAAGATGGTAAAGTTCTTTTCTTGTCAAAATGCCTATTGACCCACTTAATGTTTCGCATTCACAGACAATAAACCGACCGGAATTTACTTGCGCTCAGCGTTAGTGGCCCGCCGGTATATCCTGGTGTCGAAACAGGACGGGAGCGGAAAGCTTCGAAGCGGAATTGCAGACGAAACCGAACCGAAACTGCATCGAAATTAAAGCATACAGCGCTTTGTGCTAGAAAGCTACAAACCCGCAAGACATTTGGCCTCCTGCTAAGATGCAGCCCACTTACGTCCTTCCTTGACATTAATTACGGCTGGCAGCAGTCTAACTTCTCTGGGTAACGTCCGAAATAGAAATCATCAACCGCCTTGAAACCGTGCTCGACCTTAATGACTACCCTCCTTTTTTGACTGAAACACGTAAAGGTGGCAGTTCCTATCAATGACGGGAAATACAACAGGAAAGCGCCGTTTAAGCTGACCGACAAAATAACAGTTGTACTTAGGTCAATCGCGAACGTCGTTGGCTGAACAGGGAAATTCACTTTGTTACAGAAGGGTGCACAAAGAGGCATGGTCAATGCGGTTACGAAAGCAAGTTTTGTAAACCATTCACCGCCTTATGAAAAGTTTATGTGCATCCGCTTTTTAATGCGACGTCCATCCGTTTAGTTCTTGGTCTTTTTGGCTGTCGCTTTTAAGTTATAGTTTTCAAAGCAACCTAACTGAACGGATATTCTGTGTGCACTCATCATGGCCGACGGGCTTAACAATACACCAGTTTGTTCATAATAAAGCGCGGCCTTCTATGCCTCGCTGATGACGACGTTGCTTCGAAAGCACAGCAAGAAAGCCAACTTTCTCTGACGATGATGATGATCGTGGGTGATGTGAAAGATGATTGAAACGCGAAGCTTTTCACTGGTTCAAAGCCAATGTCTTCAACGTAAGTCCAAAATCCGAATGACCAAAGTTCAAAACATTGGCTTTCGACCAGAGAAAGTTTCGCGCTTCAACCATCTTTCATTAGAAATGGATTTTTGAATTTTTTTATCGTTAAGCGTTCAGGGAACTATACGTCCTTAAGTATCCTTTCGTATACTCGTTGAAAACGACGATGGCACCCGTAAATCTCGAGTCACTCAAACTTCCCCATTCACTTGCACTCATGACTCCTTTTAATCAAGTTTCGTAAGCATCCTCTCTAAGCAAACTGGAAGTATGTTTAGAGACCATGTCTCATGCCTTTCCTAACAGGGGTACGTTCACGTGAGGTTAGCGCTTCTACACCTCATTTATACATGCACAGAATCTGCAGCAGATTAGCTGCGACCTAGACACGTCCACGCATGCGCGTATACGAGTACAGGCCCCAAATTCTTTCTACGTAGCCGAGAAATACACTTACAACATCATAACGTACAATCGTGAACAAATTAAAGGGGAACACGGAGATGCTAACTTCAACACACGAAATCTATTGTCTGTGGAGGTTAAGCAGTAGTCTGTGTAACTATTGTCTGTGGAGGTTAAGGAATGCCACCCTTCTGGCACATCTGGAGAGTTGTGCTTCCCAAATTGGCTAACAGCCTTCAGGCACAGCGTACCAAAACATGACAAACAGGAGGGACGTTGACACAGCGCTGTCCTTCCTTTGTGTCCTGCCGTGTTCCAGTGCGCTGGGACTGAAGAATGTCAAAACGCCAAATGGTCCACCGAGTCAGCGCCAGCCCACCACAGGACTATTTTAACTGAACGATGTGACGGTTTCACTTACGAAGAATTCAAGTGCGCTTTTTCTGTGTTCTGAATCGTATATTTCCGGGTTCGTGTGTTTTATTGGGACATGGCTGCCACGCGTTTAGTAGATGTGTCATTCGACGATCCTACTGTGAGATGAAGTGCACGGAAACGCCACCGAGGACAGCCAACAGCTGTGGCATGCGTCGATGCTCAGCGAGAAAATGCCTGGGTCAGAATGAAAGAATATCGGCAGAGAGAGAGAGAGAGAGAGAGAGAGAGAGAGAGAGAGAGAGAGATGAGCGAGAGAGAGAGAGAAGAGAGATGTAGATCGTATTTCCAGAAAGGCGTTTTCCAGGTAGCGGAAGGCGATAATTCGCGCAAGGCAGATGAAACCGCAGGCCTTCAAACACAGTAGGTATCATGTGCACCCTTTTGTTTCTCCTCGCTTCTGGCTGATGCCGACGGATCATACGCGAAACGACGAGAAATTGGATACAACAGAAAGAAGTGCGAAGAAAATTCACAGAACAGCACACGTGAGCTTTGCCTATGGTTTCCTCTTTGACGATGTCCGAGTCTGCGACTTCAAAGAGGGATAGTGGAAATAAAAATGAAGTCCTTTGTCCCGTTGGATCAATATGTCTCAAAGTACGGGAAGCAGCACTGTACCCCTGGCTGTCTGGGAAAGTGGGAATAAGGGAGTGAGTGAGTTGTTATTAGTGAGTTAGTGAGTGAGCGAGATAGTGAGTGAGTGATTGGTAGTGAGCGGAGTGAGTGAGTGTGAGTGAGTGAGTGAGTGGTGAGTGAGTGAGCGAGCGAGTGGGTGAGTGAGTGGGTTAGTGAGCGAGTGAGTGAGTGGGTGAGGGAGTGAAGGAGCGAGTGGGTGAGTGGTGAGTGAGTGAGGTGAGTTGAGTGAGTGGGAGTGGTGAGTGAGGAGTGGGGAGTGAGTGGTGAGTGGGTGAGTGAGTGAGTGAGTGGTGAGTGAGTGAGTGAGTGAGTGAGTGAGTGAGTGAGTGAGTGAGTGAGTAGTGAAGTGAGTGAGTGAGTGAGTGAGTGAGTGAGCGAGTGAGTTGAACAGCCTTGACAGCGGACGGAAAGGCACTCGTTGACCAGTTGAACTGTTGAATTAACCAGTTGAACGAGCGAGCGAGTGATTGAGCCCGCGCTACCTGTTTGTATGAATCCCAAAATGACGCTAAAAAGACGCGGCTTGCTTTACTGTTCAAAACCGGTACTTAGTCGGTGCTCTCCAACAAATTCCGTCCAAATTTCTGTCTCTTCATCCTCTTTATAAGCAGAGGTTGACGAGGACAAACTTCTGTTATTCTGCAGGAAACTTGGGAAGACAACCGAACCATGCTTTCACGGGTCGCTCGTATACGCGCACCGGTATCTTCGTTTTAACCCGTCCGTTCTTATTACTGCAGCAGCCCGCTGCTGCGGTGTAGTAGGGACATCCCGTTCGCTTCCTCCTTCCGAGGATATCGGAGTAATAATATCACAAGGCAGCCGGCAGATGAGTTTGCTGCGGGAAAAGGAAGGACGCCCAGCGCTCTGATTAATTCTCGCCACCGGCCGCTCGAACCATCGAGTGCTTCCTCGTACGCACACTTGACCGGTGTACGCGCACTACTAGTGCACTCCCAGCCTTACGAAGAACGTACGCACTTCCAGGCAAGGTAAAACGTGCCTTTGCAAGAGCGTTCACTGCAGGCGGTCGCCTTAGACTCTGGCAGTGCAATTGCTTCCCGGACGACTCGCGTCTATGCGGTGCAGCAGATAAAAATGGCTCACAACCGTAAAACCAGGAAGCTGGTCAATTTGCCCCGAATTCCTTTTCGCTATCGACCGTTGCATTCTTTAAACCTTGGTAACGGCTTGGCATCTTGCTGACTATGCTACGCATGCGCAGTGAGGTCATCCTATCGAGGAAGCTAATTAGGTCCGCTCTAGCCGAGCCCAGGAATAAAAAAAATTAAAGCCGTTCCACTCAACGAGAAAGCTGTCGGAAGTGCAGAGCAGTGATTCGTCATAATGGGCTGTAGCGCCTTCATCCGCTCACTGCTACCAGCCAATGCAATTCAAATTTTCCGCCTTCAGCAGTGCTTGCGCGCCCCCTGCCTGAAACTGCGCCAGCGGGAGTTCTGTTCTTTTTGTGCTTGCTTTTCCTCGCGCACGTGCCGGCGTTGCACTGCCACTTATTTTCGCTTACCACCGTAAAAACCAACCCAACCAGCGTTCCTAACTAAATGAATGCGGGGGCTGCCGGTTAATTACGTATATTTTTCCTCAAATGTACCTGCAGCTTTCTTTGCGCTAAACAGCGGGGAGACGTATGACAAGCGCCAACGGTTTACGGGTTTCGAATGGTTACGACTGTATAAACCATTTGGCTTTCGAAGCCTCTGCGGGACACCCTACGACGGGTACGCCGGGCTCTACTTGGGTCCGTTATCTCACTGCGCCGCCTGATTCCGGCCGTCGCTTGACATCGACCGTCACAGCGAGCGAGGACGACAAGGCGAGCCCCTAAAGTGCTCTGCACTTAAAATGCTGCTCTGTCGGTCGAAGTTATAAAGGTCTGTAGAAGCGGGGCGAGGCCAAAAGGTTAATTTGGCAGGCTAGCCCCGAAAAGAAAAAGATAGGATACAGTACTAACACTGTGATCGGCGTCCGTTAACCTTTCCCGTCGAATGTAGTCGAATTTTTTTCGAACAGCGTTTAACAGGGGCGCTTTGGCAAACATCGACACTTCTTCGGGACTTCGTCACTGCAGCGCAAAATTTTAAGTTTTTCAACATTTCCTGCGTTTTCTCGATTACAAAAGAATCGGCGCAGCTTGCACAAGGCTGGAGAAGCAGCGGAGCTTGGGGTCGACCTAGCTTCTTCCCCCTGGGATCCGCTGTCAGTGTGGGGGACCGACCGGAACGGCCTTGTAAAATCCGATTAAGCTCGGCCTCACCCCTCAACACTTAACCTAGACTAGCAAGAACATCGCAAAACCTCATAAAACTTAACAAAGCCTAGCAAAGCCCAGCAAAACCTAGCAAAACTTGGCAAAACGAGAAGATTGCGGTGATTCCGCTTGTGCTCTCCAAATCACGAGCGCGGTACTCGGGATCTTCCGCTCTTCGGCGGCTTCGGCGCGATACTCGAAATTGGATCGTAGCGGTGTCTCACATGTTCTCGAGCAGCGACACGATGGCGTACGCGCTGCGCTTGTTCTTCCTCGGGAGTTGCATACTTGTTCGGCCGACCCATGTTTTGCGGGAGCGTCAACGATGTGCTCGGAGCAGAGTCACAAGGCGCCGGAGCGGTGACGTCGTAGCTAGGCGAGGCTTGGTTACCTCCGCCCCCGCAGCTACGCTAAGATCGTTCCGGGAACCTCAAGCAGGAAGAGTTTTTCTTTGCATTTTTTTCTAACGCCACCGAGCCAAGCTCTAACTTAAACAGCTCCCCTGTTAAAATTTTTGAGCGAGCTAGCAAGGGCTAGTGAGCTACCAAGAGTGAGCTACCAAGTGCTAGTAAACTACCAAGAGTGAGCTACCAAGGGCTAGTGAGCTACCATGAGTGAGCTACCAAGTGCTACATAGCTACCAAGAGTGAGCTACCAAGTGCTAGTGAGCTATCAAGAGCTAGATAGCTACCAAGAGTGAGCTACCAAGGGCTAGTGAGCTACCAAGGTGAGCTACCAATGGCTAGTTCTTTCAACTTGAACACAGGTGGATTTTGTCTTCGTGGTCTCTTTTAGAGCTGGCTTCAAGAGACGTGTGATGTGTCTCGTGGGGACAGGGAAAGACGCCGGCTAATCTTGATTGTCGGGTAGTAGATTTTGCCCCCTCGCAGCAATCCTTCAGCACGGAAATGCCAGCGGGGCCGACGAAAAGGCGCGGCGCCCAGTGAAGGACCTGATAATGGTAGGGCGGTGGTCGAGCAAAATTGCAAGCTCCGGCGCCTGTGATTGTCTATCGCCGACCAGACAAGGCGGGTTGTGGAGTGCCTCATCGAGTTGACACAGATAGTTCGGCGAGTAAACGGGCTATCACGTGCCGCCATTAACTTGCCATTTGGAGGAACGACAAGAGGAACAAGAGAATACACCCCATTAATTTTTTACAGCGTTAAGGGCGTTTTTCGCAAAGATGATTTAGATGTGCATTTAAAGGCGATAAGCCAGGAGAACAGCAAATAAAAAAGTGCGTAATTTGTGGCATGCGAACCTGGAATATATGGGGACTTTATTTTGAACGAGCAAGTCCACCCAAACAGAATTTGAGAAAACAGCGACCTAAATGCAACACTGTGAAATTTGTTATGTGATGTGATTTACCATGTCAACAAAAGGAAACTTGCGGCCATAAGTAATTAAAACAAGTAGTATAATTATGTGGTTAGTATATTTAATAAATTTTGAACTAATATCTTAAGTAAACAATTCATCCCTCCTGACAGTCCCAGGTGTCAGGCGGGAACCCACAAGAAAGCTGCCATGTTCTGTTCATATGTGTCAAACCAAAGCACCCTTTCATAGGGAAAATGCATTTGGATCGCTTCGATGCGTGCCACACAGGATCTGGCTCATTTTCTAGACGAAATACGGTCAGCGTACATGTTCGCCGGACGTTATCTGACTTATTTTGTGGCAACCAGTTTTCTAGGGAGAAGTTGCCGAGTTTTTCTTGTCACTACAGTTTTGTCTGATTTAGTTTTGGTTTAGGGACTTGGCTCAAATGATAAAAAAGCTAAAAAGCTCATATATTCTTGGCTGTAAATATGTTCTGTTGTATCGCTGATCTGGTCACGTGACCACGCTAGCCGTCAGTTCAGTGATACAGCAGAGAGCTAGGGTTCCGGACAGGCCGCCTCTGGAAGTTGAACCTGGCAACGTTTAACGCTTCAACTCTGTCTAGCGAAGAGCTCTCAGGATTTAACTTCGATATCATAGTAATGACCGAGGTTGGGGGTACAAATTAGGGCTTTAAGAAGTGGAATAGCGGGCGTATTTAGCGCTGTAAGGGACATCGAGAAGGAAGGGAGCTTGAGGTTGGATTCTTTATCCATTAAGAGATAGATGAGAATCTGTGAAACGTATCTAGCATTTAGCGAAGCCATTAAGATCAAATTTAACAGCAAGAACGGGTTAAATGTAGTGCAAGTCTATGGTCGAACCTCCGGCTACAATGATGATGCTGTTGACAGTTTCTACAAGACGTGAATACCGCAACGAATAAAGTAAAAGTACAGCACATTACTTTTAAGTTATTTATTGCCGTATCGACGTCTTTGTAGAAACTGTTAATACAGCAAATTAACTGGTAAAAATTAGGGTAACAAAGTGGATACCAAGAGATGGGTCTAGAAGAAGGTCAAGGCAATAACACGATGGAGGGATGAAATGCGGAAGTTCGGTGGTCAGCACTGGACTCGAGCGGCGCAGTGCAGAAGTTGCGCCGCTGCGTTGCGTCGGCGCGTAAAACCCTACAACCAATCAGTCAGGCAGTGCAGAAGCTGTTGGAAGTCAGTGGGAGAGGCCTTCTCCCTGAAGTGGGCCTAAGTAGGCTGTTGATGATGATGATGATGACAGTACATTATGATGATGGGAGACCTTAAAGCAAGTGTAGCCGCGAAACAAGGAGGCCAGCACGCAGTGGGGAACTTTGCAACAAGTAGTCGCCATAACCAAAGGAATACAAAGTATTTGCGGAGAGGAAAAATTAGCCGCGGATCTGCTGACGTCGCTGCAAACGCGTCGAAAGTCGATAGTTTTCTGCCGCCTCTGCAGCATGAGTTCCTCACCTCAGTTTACTGTCCACCTGCCATGCTCTTCCCCTCCCGTCTCGCTCCTGCTGCGATAAACACGGAGGAGGTCCGGTAAAGTCGATTCAATTTTCGCGCGTTCCGCTGCTAGCGTCATCTACTGGAACCTTTTGTTACTGTTGCACTTGGAACACTGCCTGAAAGTCCATGTTCGCGAGAGCGCTTTTCTGTATTTTTGATTCTAAATATTAGATGCAAAGCATCTCTTAGTCGACCCTCCGTCGTCCGTCGGCGTCCGGCGTCCGCACCTCTCCTCCTCGTCCCCCTCTCCACGCCAGCTGTGATAACGCCACTCTCCTCCTCGCCGCTCGGCTCGTCTCGTGCCGGCTCAGGAAGACGCCGGCAACACTGTCGCTCCAGGAGCCATCTCATGGTCGGGGCTATGTGCCTCCCTTGTTGCGCCGTCCACACCCCCACTGCGCATGTGCGTCTCTCCTCCATTTTCCTCTCGTCCAGCTGTATAAAAGCAGACCGAAACACTTACAGAAAGACCACAATTTTCGGTTTTGTGAGACCAAGACTATCGTATTTAAAAAACTGAGAATAATGACGGCATTCTTCTGCTAAACAAATAATAGTAATGGACATGTAAAAGCCTCATCGCTATAACGAAAGATGATGTTGACTTCATTTTAGGTGCCAATCCAGACATTGTTATGCAGTAGTTCAGTATTTTCATGTGGTAGACAAAGTAAAGCGCAGTGTTTTCGATTAAATGAAGAACACAAAAGTAACCATAAAAAAAATTACGCCCACCGCCCCTCGCGGGAACCCTGGTGTGATGCAACGCATCTCATGGGGGGTTTCATTGGCGTTTTCCATCGTATTGATTACGCTTATAGCAGGAATTCTCACGCGAAGGGGAGGTGGGCGGACGACCGTCGACTGAGACCGCCGGAGCGCGGCATGCCGCTTTGTATTCACAGCGCCCGACGGAGAAGAGAGCGCGCAGAGAGAGAGAGAGAGAGTAATGCACATGCGCAGCGCGCGCAGCGCCGCCCACCGGCGCCTAGCAACGGAGTGAGAGCGCGCTGCGCCAACCCGCAGCTGTTTGGGAGAGAGTGTTCGCTATCGGAGAGAGGAGAGGAGGAGAGGCGCAGCTGTGCGGACAACGCCGGACAGACGCAGGAAGGACAGAGGGGCGAGCATGAGATGCGTTGCATCTAAAAGAAGTGGTAGTCCTTCTGATACTATTTTCGATTTCTACGAGCTCTTCTGTTGTTGATGAACAAACTTTGTACAGAAAAACGGCGCTGCAAATTTGGATACCTTAAGGCTTTTACCCGCTTCTTAAAGAGAAAAAAAAAACGTACGTCCAGCAACTTCGTTGCAAACCTTAACACACTTAGGACGACGTCGAAAAAAGGACAAAATATAGTGATATTTTTTGGCTTTATTTTTTTTTAATGCGTTTGGAATGCAGGAAAAGCACGGACACTTTTCATCTGATATTCATCTGACAGGATTTCAAACTTGAAGTGTGGATGTATATATCAATGGCAACTCTGCAATTTATATGGCTCACATTCGGCACGTGTTCCAACACAGCGAAAGATAAAACGGTGGTAAATGCAATATGTGAAGTGGGGTATATGGGGTATCGTTTCATTTCCAAAAAAGAAAAATTGCTCCTCTAGCTGTCTCCTCATCTTCACCGGAGGCCCTTGCCTCGAGGATAAGTTAAGTAGAGCGCCGATATGGCTGTAGGCTTATTCTTGATATTAAAGAAGGAAGCTATAAGGATTCGTTGGCCGATTAATTTTTTCATGATTTCGAAAGAAAGAAATCGGTGACGAGGTGTCCCGTCATCAGAGGGCTTCATCTTGATGGTGATGATGATGATAGGGGTGAAAACGACGACGACAATAGTGGTGATCATGATGATGGTGATGGTGATGGTGGTGGTGGTGACGTTAGACTAGGGCATGGACTGAAACAACAAGTGTCGTCTAATCGTTAGTTTTCCACCCTTCGGGGTTTGCAGTGCAACTATTCTTTCTATTGTAAGCAGTAGATTTACAATTTACTATTGTTTCTATTGTGAGCAACTCACGCTTGCAAGCAATTTAGTGGTTCAATACGGACCCGCATTACGCATAGAATAAAGGATAGTGTATAACGTAACACTTAAATGAAATCTTAAAGTTTATTTGAGGTGTCGCTCCAAACGTTCCACTTGTTGACATGGAGCACATTTGCGATATAAATGGGAAGTTGAAGGCAAGTCAGTAGCTCGAACCGAAAGACATATTTAACAGCAGGAGGTAAATATGAAGTAAGCAGCAAAGAGTTTGCCGCAGACGCGCATATACTTTATATCTTACTGCTACTTGTTCCACAAAGGATAAGATAACAAGCTCCTCTCGGAGATAATAAACACCGCGGCGTCATCCAGACGGGAGCACAGGATGCTCGATTAAGTATTTTTTTTAATTCAGAAAACATCTCGAAAGTGTTGGGCGCACAATACAAAGACCTCTGGTTTCTTTGTGTGGGTTTTTAATTATTGTTTCGCTATCTCAAGATATTTTTTCTCTTATTGTCATATCAGAGATTCTAGAGAGGTTTTTCGCACAGAGGCGGAGCTTATTTTCGACGATTAATCTTGGTATTCGCGTCGCCTGTGAACTCCTACATTTTTTTTTTCGAGGCGATTTCCTTGCATTGTCGCGCATTCAATGTGCAAGGCCCTTTATGGTTTCCAATTTATTACCAAACTATATGTCTCTTCACATGTTCTTTTATTACTTTTTTTCGCGTGTTTCTATTTTTATGTTTTTTATTTTGTACCATGATCTTTTGCAGACGCGGCACATACGTCCGGATACCTAGTTGTCTCTGCCTTCCTTTCTAACTGACTCTCTCAATCTCTTATTTACTTTTTCACGCTTCGATGTCACATGCCCTATAACTACGATCCCATTGAAGAAACGGGTGGCGACAGACACGCTACCTTCGTTTTTAGTCCATTCTTCGCGCCGATAAGTGCTGTCACTGTGCCGGCGTCGGCGTCGGAATCTTTTCCGCGTTACCAAAACAACATGGCAGGATAAGCTGTTGGTTCAGCAGCGGAAAAAAACCTGCCCTTAGAAAAACCGAAAGGCAGGCCACTCCCTTCCCACGAGCCCCGGAGGATAAGTGCGGGCCGGGTAAATAAGGTCAATGGCCAAGAGTACTTGTTTGTGGAGCTGCAGTAGCAAGAATGTGCGTTAAGTGGGAGCAGATACACCTTAGTGGCAGGACCGTTAAATTTAACTACCCACTAACGCTCGTCGACCTTTTCGTAACTGTTAGTCATCCTTCCTACATCATTCTCACATACACCAATAAAGGGGCCCTGCAACACTTCCGATAAACGCTTTCATTCTCGCATTCGCGTCTGGAAGCACTGCGAAAGCTATAGCAGTCGCCAGCACGGAGCGGCACTGAGTGATTTGCTCGTCGCAGCAGATACGCCTTACGTTTCTGCTTTGCTTTTGTGCCTTTCTTTTTGGAGCGGCTGTCGAATGCGTTCATTGCTGCAACTGAACGAAAGCCGGCTGACTAGCCATTACACCGTTGCGATGACGTAATTATAGCGGTCTCAGAGCTCCAAGACCAGGAAAGAAAGAAAAGTCTTTTGAGCGAGTTTTTAAGTCATCTGATGGGCACAAAGTCGTAAATTTTGGCTGAGGTACTTGCGACCCGTGATCTAAGTACTGGATGTGTTGGTTGACCAGTTCTGCAAGCATGTATGATTTTGAAAAAAGAAAAAAAAAAGTGTTGCAGGGCCCCTGAACCCGAGTTCGGTCACCTTCACAAGAACAGTAATCTAGCAGATTTTAATCGAATACGCCAGCAGGTAGAATTGGAAGGTCATTGGTAAAGGCCCAACCAAGTATGCCTAACGTGGGTTTGTTGATCGAAATAGTATAACTATTTCCCAACCGTTGCGCATGCGGGGGATCGAGCGCACGAGTTGCGCATGACAGCGGAAACCGATATCAAAATCGCGTGTACCGCGAAGACGCGTGTAATGGCTGCGCTGTTGCAGTGGCCACACCTGCAAACTTAAGAAATGAAAGCGACGACGAGAAATCATTAGAATATCACCCATATTTAAGCCACCCCAGTTATTCTAATGTTTGAAGCGCCCCCTTCTTAAACTGTGAAAGTAGCAAAACTTCGTAATGATGTCGAATTGGGCGGGTGGATGCAGATTATTTTTTGTATAAAAAAACGTAGTTCGGTTTTTGCGCAAAAAAAAACAAAAATTGTTTTTTAGCCGCCATATCATCGATTTTCCCCTATCACATTGGGACGAGGGGAAGAGATACGAAAAGACTCGGGCCATTACACTAGTGAATGCGGTACTTGTTGGGACAGACATGTGGAACAATGAGATGCCGTAGAAAATTTGTTCACAAATTTATTTTTGCCGCCGAGTGTGTAACGACTAACAGGGTCTCCGAACATTTTTTATTAAAAACTCCCACCTCCCCTCGCGGGAACCCCTGTGTAGATGCGACGCATAGGCGGAGCGGCGAAGGGACCGCGTTTTATAGCGCGCATAACGTTTAGGGGACTGCGTAAGCCGGTCCCAGTCGATGACGACGTTGGCGTACTTGTAAAGCGGCGTGGACTCTAGGTGTTTGAGCCAAGCGTGGATGTTGCTTCGCCGGAGAACGGCACACTGGTTATATGCGCAGCGCGCCCGAAGGAGAGGAAACCGCGGAAGAGAGAGTACTGCACATGCGCCGGCCCCAGCGCGTCTGCCGCGGCTATGACGCAACACAATCTAACACAATCCACTTTATTCCAATCCAATCCAAGCCAAGCCAAGCCAAGCCAATCCAATCCAATCCAATCCAATCCAATCCAATCCAATCGAATGCCCCTCGCGAGAGAGTGTTCGCTATCGGAGAGGAGAGGGGGTAAGCGGCGGAGAGCGCAGCTGGCGCGGCGAGGAGAATGAGGGAGGGGCGGACAACGCCGACGACGACGCCGGAGGGACAAGGCGAGTGAAACAGATGCTCTGCATCTAATAATGCGGTCGTGCATATGACTAGCTTCAGCATTTTCCATTCTTGAGGTTATTGGAGGTGGCGCTTTTTTTTTCACTTTAAAAGGTGAAAGAAAAGCAACGACAAAATTATAAAGCAACGACAAGATTGAACCCAGTAGGAAATGACAAGAAAAATTTCAGTAGTTTTGTCGTATTTTCGCGTGTCGTACTGTCGTCTTGTCGTACTCTTGGCGTGTCGGGATTGTGATGTTCTGTCGCGTGTCATATTCCTGTCTTCATTTTAATGTTCCGTCATGCCGAATTCCTGTCTTGTCGGGATCTTAATGTTCCATCAAAAGTTGAACATGGTTTGAATGTTATTGCTCATTGTGAAGAGTAGCGTAAATGGCAGTTTTGTTGTAACTATGGGAATGGCTGTAATTGAGAAAATTGGCTTTGTCGTTACGACAGAAATGCGTGTCGTAACAACAGATGTCTTTGTCGTAACAACAGGACCTCTGTCGCCACAACAAAATTTGTTGTCACACGACAGAAATTCCCTTTAGGCTTTTGCGGTATTCCTGTTGTGTTTTCATACTGGGAAGCGCGCGAATTTGAATAACGATGTATACATTATATCAATCCCCATTCTTCAAATCTGATTGACAATGTCTGCCTTTTCCTGCACAGAGACAAAGAAGTAAATAAATAAAAAAAGAGAGCCTGGAATATGCTTATCATGCGTCTGTTGCGACTGTTTACACAAGGCCCAGCTTGATGCGCCGTCACGGATAACGGGACCTGTTAGTTTTGTTTATTAACTAACGCGCTCTATTGTCCGGCATGCGGTCAAGGTTCCGATTCCAAGTCACGGCGACAGTGTTTCTGAAATCCGGGACAGAAGGGCGCCCGACAAACGCTCGCCCCCTCCCGCATAGAGACCGAGACAAAGGGCAATCGCCCCTTCTCGCGAACCTGGCTAACGGGGGGCCGTGGAAACTTCTGCCGCATTTTCCTACGCTTGCGCTGATACGTCTCATAGTTCCGTAGTGGAACAAACACTGACCTGGCAAGCTCCTTATCATGAGAAGCGACTGAGCCATTCTGAAAGTTGCCATGAAGGCAAAATACCTTTTTTTTTTCATTTTGAAAGAACTAGCCTTTGGTAACTCAATCAGCTCCATTCCAGTCACGAAAGACATTTTTTAAAGCGCGCCAATCCACCCTGTGAAGGTGGTTGGACAGCGAAGCTGTAAACGACACCCACAACAATTACCCATGGGGCGTCACTTGAATTCACACACGTGGCTCCACAAAGAGTAAAACCAGAGGCAAGTGAAATGCACTTAACCACATCCTTTATTACTTCAAAGAGATATCGGCGGCAGAGACGGAGGAGAAGGGAGATGCCATGCATTGGTGTGAGCTTACTTTAATTTTTACCAATTCCTAGCGCATCCACAAGGTGCGCAAAGCGGAGCATACAGCGGCGCGAGAGGTCGCATGACGCTATCACGTGGCATTCAGCGAGAACGCAGGGGGTAATCCCGCAGATGTGCTCGGTGAGTGCACCGTCTGTCTCCCCCGTCTCCGCGTGGGCTCGTTGCTCAATCGGTAAGACAACAGGCTCTCGCTCCGTTATTCGTCCCAGGTTCGATTGGTAGCAGTGCCAGTAACTTCTTTTATTTGTTCGCGGGAGTTTTCTATTGACACAAACGGTCGCTGCAGAACCACTGGGGGGTAGAGATAAAAAGCTCGGCTTTAAAAAAGCGCACGAAGTACTGAAAAACACGCAATCTTTTTCGGTACAGCGACGTTATACCGGCAGGAATGACGTAATATGAGTCAGCACTAGAAACATAGTTATCAGCGGGTTAACAGCAAGTTAGCATTCTAGTGACACGACCAAATGGAAATAGAAGCCCCACTACAATGACCTAGTTATGTTTCTTGGCGGTGGCTTTGGTCGGTGGTCACCGATCGCGCAGATAAGATTATGTGACGTCATGTCCGACAAAAAAACTGCCGAGAGTCCATGCCTTTGAAGCGCGAGGCTTTGGAAAATGAACGTACCGGTGTTTGTGTTGTTAGCACGTGGTCACCACCAAGTCGCACGCCGTTCACGACAGGGTTTGGACCTCCAGCTTATACGTTTCATCACTCGGTAATGCATTTTGAATTGATTGTTTGTCAATAGGCACCATTTTCAAGTCGAATACAGTCGAAACAAAACAGTGCGCGTGTAGAAGGCGTCTTTCCTATGACCGCCGTCAACACCCAAGAGAAATTGATTGATTGATTGATTGATTGATTGATTGATTGATTGATTGATTGATTGATTGATTGATTGATTGATTGATTGATTGATTGATTGATTGATTGATTGTAGTGTTTAACGCGCCGACACAACGCAGGCGATGAGGCGCGCCGTAGTGGAGGGCTCCGGATTATTTTGACCGCCTGGGTATCTTTAACGTGCGCCGAAATCTCGTACACACTGGTGTTTTTGCTTTTCGCCTCCATCAGAAAAGTGGCCGCCGAGGCCGGGAATCGAACCTGCGTGCTCGTGCTCAACAGCGCAGCGCTTAGCCCCTGAGCCACCGCGGCGGGTAGCTCAAGAGAAATTAAATTTTCACACACGTTTCACCTAAATCCTGCGTCACATCTATAGGTCGTGTGCTAAACAGCTTCGCTGGTCACCCACCCTTAAGAGTGGATTGGCTCACGATGTTTTGCGAGTTTTTTTCTTTTCTTTGCGCCCGAAGAGCTAATTGGCTGCTGTCCACGGAATTCTAGCGCGGGGGACACATGAGCGGAGAGGGACGCGTATCCGCACGCGTATTCGCACTCTGGAAACCGGTCCGGCGGCTGCCAGGAGCACGCATGAAGGCTACTGGACCGTTTTGGGAGAGGGTAAAAACGCGCGCGGGAGCGCGTCGCTCTCCGCACATGTGTCCCCCGCTTAAGACGTTGGCAAACGTGGACATCTGAGGCTTTTTTTTTTTTCGATCTCTTGCCGGAAAGTGGCACAACGACCCCAAGCACGTAACCGTGTCGCAGAACACGGCAAAGGTGGACGCTCTGCTCCATAAGGAGGAGAGGACACTGAAATCCAGGCAGGGGAAGGGATGGGGGATGGGATTGTCCGGCCCTTAAACACGCGGCCGGGTTATATACTCCGCGTTACAAGCACGTGCGCCCAGATTTCGCACAGTAAACAGTTGAGCTTCTGATGGAGGTCGAGATTCTGCTGGGCTAGCTTACGTCCGGTCACTGTGTTTCTTATCAAAGCGGGGCGCATCCGTGTGCACGACGTCAGTTCAGCGTTGAACGCACGGCACGCTTAGTTGCTGACTCAGAGCTGTACGACTGTAATAGGAAATCCGGTAGCTCTTATCGTTAGAAGAATCGGTTCCATAGCCCTTGGGCAGATATGTTATACTTCGTAACTTCCCGTGACGACCGTCTTCTTCTTTTGATGGCGTCTTGAGCTGCGAAGTCGGAACAGAGGAGCGACACAGGACGTGTTGTCGAGTCAGGTTTCTTTGGTTTATCAGCACTGAAATGACGTCAAAACTAGCGGGATTCAATACCTTCTGGAAAGGAAGACGGCCGGACTATTGCCTTTTTCCCTAAAGGCCAACGACGCACCAGCAGGCAAGTTCACTGCTCTCTGTTGGTCTGCACCTCTGATGACTGCTGTTATCTCAGACGGCGACCAATGAATACGCGGGATTTGACTACCATTATAACGTTACTGAATCTGCGCTGCGGCATTTTTATCCACTCAGTGTTGGTCCACACTCAGAGAGGAAAAGAAACACACGGCGATAATGTGCAACGCGCAGCGATTTCTCTCTTATCAGCGCTGCCCCGCGCCTCAGGTATGCGGCACGCAATCACGCGCGGTCCACTTACCGATAAGACCTTGAGGGCCCGATGAATTCCCGCGTGTGATACGCACGCATCCTTGCGCCGATTGGGAAGAAGAAGCGTATCCTGCGACGTAAACGCCGATAGCGCGTGCCGTCCCGGCGTGCCTGGCGCGGCTAGCGCGCCGACATGGACTCGAGTCTGAAACGCGATTCCTCAGTACCTGGCCGGCGACCGCGGTGAACACACACACCTTCGCCAACGCTACGAAGTGAATCTCGTCCGAAGACGGCTGTTAGGAAGTAGGCTTGTCGGACAATGGCCAAGAAGGTGCGTTATTTTTTTTTTTACCGTTTCTTCAATTCCCTAAAACGGGTATTAGAAATTTTATGGTGTTTCAACGCAACGAGTGTGACCTAAGTATGCACGGCTATCACGAGATATAACTTTATACACACTCACTCGCTCTTGTGCAAGAAATGTAGGTAGGCAGGACGGCTGTGTACTTTAGCTCAGTATCAGTTGTCCTCGCTCAGACGAACCTTCACAATATAAGCAATATAACAACTTAAGCTATGGCGAATAAAGCAATGTTTGGGGATGTCAGCAGCCAAATTTTATCCCGTCACTTTTTCCCTTCAAACGAAGCTGACGGTAAATACGTTTGCGAGGGATATCAGTGATCGAACTCCAGTACTTCGACGCAGCACTCCTACGTTAAAAAAAATTAACTTTGTTTACTGCTTTCCGCGTAAAGAGACAGGATTACTACATCTTTGAAACTCAAACGCGGACTACATCTAAAACAATAAGTTGTCAACAGAATCGACAGCTGGGCTAGTTGGTATCCGTCCATCCTAAACAGCGCTTAACAACACAACGACGAGGAAGAGGGGACGCAAGACGGCGCAAGACGGAGGGGACACAAGACGAAGTTGCCACCCTCGCAACCTCGTGAGGTGACAATAACGCGAGGCCGGACAGACTTCGGACGGAGAAGGTGTGCGCTCATCCCGAATAGAGCAACAAGCTAAATCATCATTTGAGAATAAAAATCAAAGCCAC
This sequence comes from Haemaphysalis longicornis, assembly GCA_013339765.2. Lineage (NCBI taxonomy): Eukaryota > Metazoa > Arthropoda > Arachnida > Ixodida > Ixodidae > Haemaphysalis > Haemaphysalis longicornis. The sequence goes on from CM023457.1 coordinate 22,736,284, forward strand.
TTTCTTAAAAGAAAGATGGTTAAAACGCGTAGCTTACTCCAATGCAACGTGAGCCAAAGCCAGAGTCCGAAATCCACTCTCCCAAATTCCAAAATGCAAACTGCCAAAGTCCAAGCCACAGTCCAACCCTGCTTAGAGAATGTATTTTATCATTATTACCGCTAATCGTGTGTACTGCCAAGCTATACTTTCCAAAATTCACTCTCCCAAATTCCAAAATCGAAACTGCCAAGTTCAAAGCCAAAGGCCAACCTTGCTTAGGGAATGTATTTCATCATCGTCGTCGCTAACGGTATGCACTTCCAAGCTATACTTTGCGTTTTACGAGAGGTCAGTTATGTACATCCTATTTTTATGCTAAGTGGTGTACGATTGATGCACCCAATGTCAAACCCATTGTGTAAAGTTGGCTTTTCTGCAGTGTGTTTTACTCGGACGTCAACGTCATCGGTGAGTAACAGAAATCTTTGCTTAATTTAAATTAAGGGACGTCAGAATAAGTTAAGGAATGCACGAATTGTCTGACAGGCAACCTATAATAGACGTTTACCGACTCCTATCATCGTAAAAGCTAAACACGTCAGACCAATATATATACAACCGAATTCATAGTTTAAACTCATGACTCAAGTTTGACTGGCGTATCCAGCTTCCACCGAAGCTTTACTAGCATTTTTTATCATTTTTCGAGTACATACGAAAAGGACACAAACGTTTCCGGAAGCTTGTCTGTCTTGTCTTTCGGATTTCGCATCATTCCAGTTGTGACGACAAACATACATGCACACAGGAAACACGTGCGCCGACGAAGGTGTCGAATATCGAACTTTTTATGGTGCGTGTTGTTCGAATGAGAAAGTCAGTTTTAGGCACAAAATGAAAAATCAAAGACCCTTTCATCCAACGAGAAATATGGTTGAAACGCGAAGCTTTCTCTGGTTGAAATTAAGTTGGCGTCTGCGATTGATTTGCTTCAATACGACGTATTTAGAAGTTCGAGTAGCTTAGAGTGTGAGCAGATGCTTGCAGTTTGCACCGAATTCAATCCAAACGGCTTCGACCATGTCAGAAGGCGCTTGATGTGCCTTTGATTATCATCATCATCATCGTTTTGTTAAACCCATTCTGTAAAGTTGGCTTTCCTGGAGTGAGTTTTGGCAAGCACGTCGAACGCCATGAGTAAGGCATTTAAAGCTTCGCTTTGGAAGAAGTCGCGGAACGTAATCGCCACAGAAATAAATTGAATTGAATAGAAACCTGTTAAACATTGTTCTCTGCTAAAAATGTACAATACGCGGCAAATGGTACGCGAGCACGAAAATATGAATCAAAACACGCGAAACTGAAAAATACCGTTCGTTGGGGTCTAATAATGGCGCGCTATTGGTATATTCGGAATGCCACATTTCCGGACTTAGTTTTTGTAACCAAGCCACGCGTCATTTTGACTTGTATGGAAAGAAATCGCGCTATTTGCGTGTTTTGATTCATATTTTCGTGTTCGCGTTTCATTTGCCGCGTATTGTACGCTGTTCCACTCCCCACTCCAATGCCCTTTGGGCCACGAGGGTACAATTAAATAAATAAATAAATAATAATAAATAAATAAATAAATAAATAAATAAATAAATAAATAATAACTAAATAATAAATAAATAAATAAATAAATAAATAAATAAATAAATAAATAAATAAATAAATAAATAAATAAATAAATTTGTTCAAGGATTTTCTGTGTTGTTCCCCTTGTCGTAAGGTCACCCTCACAAGCTAATGAAGCACCAGAAGCAAAGGTGCCAAAATAGCAATTCTTCAAATAATAATCTTATTTGGATTAAAGGCGTGGTTTTAGACCCAGTGCGATTTAGCGGGAGGGAATAAGTCGAAGAAATCAATTGTCACAATATACGTTGAATTTTCGCAAGCACTCGTCGTGTTATCGGTGTTTTCCATGTCGTAAAGCCACCCACAAAGCCAGTGAAGGGACAGATGTAACAAACGCGCCAGAATAGGGAGGTATTTCAGAACATTGCTAGTTGCACATAAAAAAAACGACTTTAGGCCCTACTTTTTTGCGAGGAAAAATAGATGGTCCAGAAAGCAATGGTAAGAAAAACTACAGTGAATTTTCTCAAGGACTCTCCGCTTTATCTGTGTTCTCCTTGCCGTAAGGACACCCACAAAAGCTAGTGACGGGACAGCAGAAACGAAGGTGTCGTAATAAGGAAATGTTTCATGATATTATCATTTGGATATAAAAGACAGTTCTAGACCCAGTATGCTTTAACGGAGCGGAAAAATGAAGTCGCAAAAAGGAATCATTCGAAAAAGTGTATTGGATTTTTGCAAATATTCTCCTTGTTATCCGTTTTTGCCCTTGTCGTAAGACATGTGCAATAAAGCTAAAGAAGGGGCTAAAGAAAGGGCCCCCCCCCCCCTCCCCCCTCCTCCTTTAACCTCACTATTGTTACGTAAGCGTTGTGCAATCCGATCCTTGCGGACGAGAAAAAAGTCACAAAAAGCAGGAACCTAAAACGTTCGCGTACGTCGGAGGTCGACCCGAAGTCCGGAGAGCGCGAAGATGCTCACATTCGCTCCGCGGTCGTCTCCGTCGTCTCGCCACCCCGCCGAGCACCACGCGCATCCATCACAAGCGCTGTCAGACATGCCGCCGTGAAAGGTGTCACCGCTGTCAGGTCGCACGTGTCCCCGCTTCTCTCAACGGGGAATGCGCCGACCGCCGCGAAGACGACGCATGCGGCCGAATACCGGGCTCCGGCGCATTCTCCGTCCGCGTTCCTTCCGAGCGAATGTTGATCCACTGCTGCCTGAAGGTTAACAAACCTCGGCCGAGGAATGTCCGAAAACACTGCGGAGAAAGCTGCTGATCGGTAGGGTGTAATCAGGGATCACCATAGGCGTGCGCAGGGTTCTCGATTAGAGGGGATGGGGGGGCGAAGTCTTACCGCAGTGCCCCCCGGCAACTCCCGAGCTCTTTTATAATTTATAAATTTATAAAATTATATAATATTTTGATTTATAAATGTTATATACAATTTATAAAGTTAATATTGTCTATTCTGAAACTCTGTCTACGTGGCTGTTTTGCTCGGCGCTAAGCACGTTATTTACGAGGAAAAGTAGGAAGAGGACAAGCTCCGCAATGAATGCAAAAATGGAAATTAAGTGATAACGTGTTTCTCACAACGACCTGATTTTGGTCCACGCGTCATTCTGGGGCTGAAACTGAAACGCTTTTAGACGGTAACATCAGGGTTCTTCGGCTACCATTATAGTGATAGCACGCGCGTGGCCATAACCGTATACGGGACAGGTTCGTTTGAGTAAAGGTATGGGGCAAATTTTGCGCCCCCCCCCCCCCGAAGATGATTAGGGGGGGCCGCACCCCCCTCCCCCCCTTCTCCTCTGCTCCCCCTGTGCGCACGCCTATGGTGATAACAAAAATTTCGGCTGCTTTGCTCGACGCTTGTGGTGGCCGCCTGCCTTCGTCTATTTGGAACTTGGACAGAAAAGGTCACAAAAAGAGAAGCGCGAGGGAACGGGGAAAGAAAAAATGTGGGAGTTATAATTGAGGTTAACTTAGCGTTCTGGTCACCACGACGCCTCAGAGACCTGAGGTGTACGCTCGTAATTTTTGTAAGCGCTTATTTTGCCACAGAGCGCAAGTAATCACCCTGAATCATCCCAACGTCACTTCCGGGCTAAACCTGTCATAACAACCAAGGCCAAGGGTATCCGGGTTTAACTTTTTTTATTGCTTAACGAAAACAAATTAAGTCCGAAGTATCCGTACCTATGACATAGCTGAAACAGAGTTAAGAAATACTTTTTATTTCTTGTCGCGGCACTGGAAAATCACGGCCCATTTAGCGTGCGAGTTCAAACCCTTGCTTCCTCTTAGCGAAAGAGTGCGTTAGGTAAGACCGTGTGACTGGCTATCTGTGTTAATCTCACGAACAGCTAAAAATGTCTAGAAGGTGCACAAAACGTTCTCAAATGCGACAGAATAAATAGCGTCAAGTCTGGACGTTTCGTGTCGTCCTTCCGTTCATAATACGGTACCCTCTCCCGCAAAGGGCCTGCACTATTTCCTCTCATCTTCTTGCGGCTTTTTCTGCCACTCCGTTTCCACGGCTCGAAATGGCTTCCACACCACTCCCTCCCTTCTCAACGGTCTAACACCTGACGTTAAGAGAGTCGTTAAGGGAGGAATTAGCACCCTCTTCTGCATAACTCCGTCTATACTTCTGGGATGCGGAGCTACATTGTCGCATCGTCCCCCTTCCAAACATTTCCCCCAAACCCGCGAGCGCTCCACCAACTCTGCGAACTCTTCAGGGCTTGGAAATCTACCTCGTGATTCCAAAAGTGCAGTTTCGAAGCCTGCACGCTTTTGTATGGTAAGACTACCTTGGGATTCCGAAATTGCAGTTTTGGTGTCGGAACGCTTTGTATATGGACTCCGCCCCGTGCGTTTCTCAGCATTCGTCCTGACTCTGTTCGTATGAGAGCGCCGCCCTCACCTTTTTTCTGCTAAGTGCGCCCACATAGGGCTACGCTCATTTGTATTTTTAATTTAGTTCTCGAACTCCCAAGTCAGTGTGATGCTGAGGGTTTACGGGCGCAGGATAAAAACGTGAGCACGAAAGGGTTTTTTAAATAAAATCCATCCAACGTCGGCGTTTCATATGCGTGACAGAAGCCAAAAAACATTATTTTTGGTTGTCGTTTTACGAATATGCTAGTTCACTGAACGGGATAAATTCAAGTAAACCTTTTTTTTTGCTCTTTTACTTTTAATTCTTTCTGATTGCTATTTCTAAGAATAATAATAATGAAGAACTTTTCTTTACCCAAGATTGGTAACTAGAAAAATTTCGCACCTCTGTTCACGTGGCTGTCAGAATAGCTGACCAATTGGCGCAGATTTCCGTAAAGTTTGCTGCCAGGGTACGTCTTTTCTAAAAAAAAAAAACTGTGGTTGATTTCTCTGTAATAGGAATCGGTAAAACCCGAAAGTGAAATGGGCACTGAAATCTGCGGCTGAGCATGATTTGCGGGTCGGCGGCTGTCTCGTGGGTGTGCTTGGTGAGCGACGTCCTGCTGGCGGGTCGCTTCGGCAAAGGTGTACTGGCGTCATTTCCGTGACGGATATGACGTCATTGAAATCTTTGTGTATCCGGAATAAAACACTTTCGTGTTGAAATATAAAACACAAAAACAAACAACCCTAAGTATAACGTACGTTTTAGTAGTAAAGGTTGCTTCCCCGCAAAAAGACCCTGTGTGCAGGGGTGCACCCTTTACAGGCCGCTTGCTTCGTCATTTCCGTGATGGATATGACGTCAGCGAAACCTTTGTGTATCCGGGAATAAAAGCACTTTCGTGCTATAACTTCCACATTTCTCGTCAAAACTTCACACGTTCTCTTTCGTCGGCTCTCCGAACCCGCTTGCGCGCTTTCCGGCAATGCACACCACTTGCGTCTACGTTGTAAAATCCACGAGACAGCTTATGGGGAACTGGAGAAGACGCGAAAGCGTGGCCACTCAAGAGGACGTCAGTTCCAGTCTGCCGACCTCGTGACATGACACGCGTCAAGGATGATGAAAGCAACAGCGACGCTGAAAAACAGGAGCGCTCACTATCATGCGACGAGCAACTTTCTGCTGTTCATGAGGCTTCTTGCAACAACCCCTCTTTTCCTTCCCCTACACCATGCTCTTGTTTCTGCTTGTCGTCTTTGTTTCTCTTCACTCTCCGAGCGTGTCGACTCACTTTGGGGCCGCGATCATATTTGACAGACGTTTCGGCCCTTCGCGAAGACTCACCGGAGGAAAACTGGTTCGGTGAACGGGACTTCGGCGCGCCTGCATTTTGACATTTGTTTACAGACAACGCGCGTACGTGCCTTCACATTGGATGGAGAAAGGGCGGTATCTTGAGACCATTTGTCAACACTTCACTTGCCCCTATGCCCCCCCCCCTCCCCATCCTATACTCTTTCTCTTTTCGTACTCCGATACCCACCCGGCATGCATCTTGGAGTGTAGTTCTTTCACCCCCTGTGCCCGGTGCGACCTTGTCACAGCAGCATTCCCGGAACGTGATGAATTGCAAGGTCGAGCTGACAACGAGAAGACAGGATACATTGAAAATAAATGGAAAAGACCGGAGTGGCTGCTGCGGTAGTCAGTTCTTTTCACGGTCCGTGACGTGCGGAACATTCCTTAGTAAGCCTGCGTGCTCAGTGTAGAATTCTACTGTTTTTGTGCCCACAGTGCTGATTATAACCGTTACGATGATACAGTGGTGATTATAATTCTACAGTGGTGATTATAACCGTTACGATGATAATATTAGTGGAAAAGTTATGGTGCTGTTTCTGAAGAGCAGGAGGAAGAAGTTAAAGGGGATGACAACGATGATGGCGATTAACTTTTGTAGCGTGAGCTACACTGGCCGAGATTTAGCAGTTTCGCGTGGCTCCTGGAAAGCCGTGCTGCGCATGCGCGAGGAGCAGTGACGTCACACGCTGCACAGAACGTTGCTCGCTGCCCCGCGTCTCTCACACACCACACGCGCCCAGCGTCTTCGGCGACCTCCGTTCCGCACGTGGCGGCCCTGTCCACTTGATGATCATGCGAGGGGTGGCCGGGCGTGGAACCGATGGCTCGTGCGTCGCAGCAACACCGGCGTGCGCCTTAGGAACCAGCTTAGCTCTGGGGCGATTGGTGACGCTGCGCCGGAGCCGCTTGATAAATATACATGTGTCACATAATGTGTATACCGTGTGTTTGTCATTGAAGCAGCAGTAAGCATGATAATCAAGCTAATCCTTGACAACCAGGAAAGCTAAGAATAACCAGCTGAACCTTAGCTCACTATACGTATATCCTGGCATAGCCGAGCTAAGTCACTGCTATTTTTTTTACATGGGCTGTATTCATTCGGTTGGTGGCGAACGAATAATTACGAACATATAAGGAATGTTATATGTTCGTACCAAAGAAGTTTGAACGATGAGAGAATCGAGTGCAGTAGACCGTGGTAGCCCAGCTGTGAATGTACTCTGCAATGCCGTCGCTGAGAACAACTGAATGAACCGAACTGGATTACTAACCTGAAGGTGCGCTGGCGACCGCGAGAGAGAGAGAGAGAGAGAGAGAGAGAGAGAGAGAGAGAGAGAGAGAGAGAGAGAGAGAGAGAGAGAGAGAGAGAGAGAGAGAGAGAGAGAGAGAGAGAGAGAGAGAGAGAGAGAGAAACCAGAACGCTGACTTACTTCTCGCATACGCGAAGCGTAACAGGCGTACTCGTACTTTTCAGTTATTAAGAGCTCATACTCAAATCTGCGGGATTTAGAGCTGAAGTTCAATCGATCCCGCTTGGCATCAAAGTTTTTCGGCTTGTTTTAAACTCCTCCTTCGCTGGCGCTCTAACGACGTATATCTTGACGAGCTCGCATACAAGCAAAAAATGAGTAGGTGAAAAGAAGGTAGTGTACTTTATTCGCCGTGTCCTTTGCAAAGGCGCTCGCCCCATGACTTGTCCGCCAACATTTATAGCTTTTATTCGCGCTCCCATTGCAAGCGATCACCCTTTATCTCCTGCGGCGGTTCAGCTTCGACACGCTCAAACGGCACGTATACGTTGCGAATCGTTCGTCTTCGAGTGATGGGGTGTGTGCTAGTTAAACACTCGGCATGCAATAGGCATCTTTTACGCCCCGTGCCCCTTTTCTCAACTGAAATATCATTGCCTCAGCCGTCACCCACGCCCTTGCGATAGTACCTGGACGTCGTTTTTGTTAGTACGTTTGTTAATAAAACAGCGACACCATTTCAAGATCTCGAATCTAGAACAGCACATAAAAAGATACAACGGAATAGTCGAAGTTCATATACTCAAGATAGCCGTCTCGCGTTCGGATCAGCCTTTACGTATAAGAATCGGACACGCCACATTTGCGTTTATTGAATGAGCACGAGTGCAATTGCTCCGTGTATACGTACACGCAAGACGGCGCTCTCGAAAGTCCGTTGACTTTTCGGTGCAGCCTTGCCGTTCGCATAAGCCTCGTGTATACGAATCGGCCACGCCACATTTGCGTTTATTGAATGAGCACGATGTGCGACCCCGATTCTCGCTCCCTGGCAATGTCTGTCCCGCGACCGACGCCCCCAAGGAGGAAGGCGCCTTCGACCAAAGCGTGCGTCGGTCGATCATCCCACGCTGTTTGCCGACACTCGTCTCCGACGGCAACTGCCGGGCGTCGCCGAAGCGACGGCATAATAGCGGGCCTCTCTGAAGCGTCCATACCGGCGCCTGGCCAACGCCTGCTATTATTGTAGCTGTGGCGAAAGCCTCGCTGCAGTCGTCCACGCCTCGGTGATTCACGCGTGCAGCGCGGAAGGTTGGCGAGATGCGGCACGAACGATTGTCGTTGGAATTGCGCTGTCACCTCAGTATAAAGCGGCCCTGCGTGTACGTGTGTGTGTGCGCACACACACGCACGCACGCACACTGCAGGAAAGCCAATGGCGAAAAAACGCAAACGAGGAAATGAAGGCATTGTAGTTCGCCTCTTTCTTTGCGACAGAATGGGAATTTCTGAATGGTTGAAAAGGAAGAAAATGAAGAAAATACGCCAGGTGGGAGACTCGAGCCTGCGACCTTCGGGTAACAAGTCCGATGCTCTATCGAAGCTACAGGAGCGTATGGATCCACCCCCCCCCCCCCCTTTCCCTCCTACTTGCTCGTGCATACTTTTAGATGTTTCCTGCATTCAAGATCACAAGCTACATGCATAGCGAGGCCTCGGTTCTTGCAGTCTTTGTGCTACAGGTCGCGTGTAAAGGTCAATTAGGAAAGGGGACGTGAGGAGACATTCCGCCTTCACTTATTGATGAGTGCCGAGCGAAGAGCAGAAGGCGAACAGCGGCGGAGACGGGCGAGCCATGGCGCCGGTGGTGATACTGCGTGGCCGAGTGCGAGCGCGGTGCTGACGGCTCGGTGTTTCGATTCCAACTGCCAGCCGCGTGACTCGTGGCTCGTGGCTCGCGGCTCATGACGATCTGCAGTCACGAGGTGCACTGCTCCGGCGGCGCGAGCTACCTCGGCTGCCCCGGCCGAGCTTCTACAGGTCCATGGCCAGTGAACTGCTATTGAACAGCGTATACGCTCGAGTCACTGTCATAAGGGATGAAAAGAAGGTCCCTTCACCTCGAAGCTTCCAGAGTGCATGTCGCTGGATGCCACCCCTGTCAATTCTGCCTCACACGGTGCCGATATTCAGTCGAGATTTCACCGTCATGCTACACTACCCAAGTGCCCTTCCTGGTTAAGTTAGTTGTCTTTAAATTTTGCTTCGATAGTTGCGGAAACACCTCTACTCTGGCGCATCACCCTGGGCCCAGAAGTAGTGGTTATCTCGGAATTCCCCGCGTTCAGCCAGCTCACCTAGCTCAGACGACGCTTAACCACGCAGCGGGAGATTGACGTTAAACGCACACAAAGGGAGTGCAAGCCAGGGTCGTGACGAGAATAGTTCACATCCGCACTCTTCCTGGTGCGCTTTGGCGCCCCTGTAGGTCGCGAGCACGCCTCCGTGCGCGTCCTTCCGAGCGAGCCGTTGAAGGGCGGCGCACGCAGTGTTACTGGAGGTATGCAGCGGAGCGGGTGCGTTGCGCACTTGATACTACTGTGCTACACGAAACCTGCTCCCTGTAATTTAGTCGGTCGCCGAGACGACAACGACGACGACACGGCTCTCCGCCGAAGGCGGCGCATGCCCGAGACAAGTTGTTTGCGCCCGGTGCGAAGCGGTGGAATCGTGTTTCGCCGCTGTCCCATGATGGCCCGCGCGCGGGAAAACCTTTGCGCGGTTGTCGCAGCCTTGTTCGCTGGCGCGGAAGAAAAGGAAGAAACGCCGGTGTCTTATATCCGTGTGAGTCGTATACGCAGCGCTCGAAAGCGCGTCGTTTTCGGTTGGGAAGTAGAGAGAGAGAGACAGAACTCTTTGATGTGGGCTGGAGAGGTCAGCTCTCTTAGCGGCAGTGCTTTCTACGCAGTGAAATTTCCAAGGTTTCCCATAAAAGGTTTTCTATAGAATACCGTAAAAATTTTCCGCAGAGGGTCGTTTTTTGCGTGCAGCCAGAGACTAGAATGTGAACATTTTCGACTGTGAAAGAGAGTAAACATTTATTTCTGAAAATTGGGTGAGGGTAAAGAGGGTGCTAAAGAAGACGGGCAAGGGCGGCCATCCTAGTCCGGTAGGCCACGTGCCACGGTCGCTGACCTAGCCCGTTCGACCAGTGCAGCCTGGTCCTTGAGCTGGCCGTTGCGCAACACGCACTCCCACTGCTCGTAGGTTGGGGGGGGGGAGGGGTGAAGGGATAGTAGGTCACTGCCACACAGGACTCTGTCTGGTTTGGTTAAACTTGAGGAAGAGGCAAAGAAAAAGAAGACAACTTATATAACAGCTGTTTCTGGTCTTACACAGTCACCCCTGATAAAGGAGCCGAGTAGGCTCCGAAATGTTGGGACCGCTTTTGATAAACGCCCTTGGTTGGTGTGTTTGCCTCTTCCTCAAGCCAGAGACTACAATCAAAGTTGCAGTCGCTGAGGCGGTAACAGAAAATGTCAGGTAGTTGCAGCATGTTGTCTCGAGGCTGAGAAAGGTATCTAACAAGTTCTCATTCCTGCGGAGGAGTAAGTGATCAGAGAACAAATCCGAAGAAAATTGATGAAAGAAAAATTTGAATGTAAATTAAGAAATTGGATGCCAGGCATGCTGGATGGGTAAATTCAATGGCCCATAATTTGAATCAAAACGGTTTGACGTGTTTAGAAGCTTTATGCCACCAGCGTCAGTCCCCGTAGGACGTCTTCACCGCAATGCTTCGGAATGACCAACCGAAGTGGCCCAGAGTGAGGACTCGGCAAACGACGAAGCGTAACATATGACTGGACTAAAAATTAAATCAGTTCCACTCAACGTGAAAGCTACTGGAAGTGCAGAGCAGTGATTCGCCATAGTGGGCTGTAGCGCCGTTATCCGTTCACTGCTACCACCCAATGTAAATCAAATTTCCCGCCTTCCCAGTTCTCGCGCGTGCCCTGCCTGAAACAGCGCCAGCGGGAGTTCTGCTCTTTTTGTGCTTGCTTTTCCTCCCGCACGTGCTGGCGTTGCACTGCCACTTTTTTTTCGCTTACTTTCGTAAAAGCCAACCCAACGAGCGTTCCTAACTAAATGAACGCGGGAGCTAGCGGTTAATTACGTATATTTTGCCTCAAATGTACCTGCAGTTTTCTTTGCGCTAAACAACGGGGAGATGTATAACAAGCGCCAGCGGTTAACGAGTTTCGAACGCACATGACTATATAAACCGCTTGGCTTTCGAAGCCCAGCCGCTACTACGGAACGCCGTGTGGCTCTGCTTGGGTCCAGCGAGCGAGCTACGACGACAAGGCGAGCTCCTATAGTGCTCTGCACTTTAAAAGTGCATGTGCACAGGGACAACACGCAAGGCTTGCAAGGCGTTTCGCATTGTGCAAGGTCGAAGCGCAGATGCCGTTTTCCCCTCAAATTGAATTCTCGTCCGCGCCATTCGTCAAGTTGGCCCACTAGGCCACTTCGACTGGTCATTCTGGAGCATTGTGGTGAATGCGCCCTACAAAAGGGGGAGGGGGGGCACTTTTTGGATTGTACCAGATTGTCTTCGTAGAAGGCCGACTTCGACGAGGATAATTCACCTCGAAAAGTCGCGGCCGCATCTGAGCGGACAAACCCCTTCCGTGCCAGTTGCCGCTCGCGGCAATTCGCGCTTCGACGCCGGTCGGCGTCGGGCGGCACGCGAAATTGTTACGACGTCGTCCCGCGCTGCCAAACCGGATTGGCCGCAGCGGGGCGATGCCAAGGACGCCCACGAGGCCGACGCTTCCTTCCCCCACGCCTCCACTCACCTCATCCGTGGCCAGATCTCAGCAAAACTGAACACTCCCCAGACGGAAAGAAGGCCTACAAGCTGCACTAATACCACGCAGACATAGTGTCAGCAATAAAAACGTTGTCGAGAATCTTGGCGTTGTAAGCAATGAATTGATGAGATGAGAAAAGGCACGAAGAAAGGCAGGTTTAAGCCTGCTAGTCTACAAGGTGTTGGCCGTAATCCTCCCCGGCTGTTGGTGCGAGACCGCACGAGGTGCCCTGATCACACAGCGCTGTTAGGAATGAAAAAAATACAAGAAGGGTCTTTCGTAGGAGCACGTGATGCAAACAGAGGAACGAGACGGTGGTGACAGCGACCGCGTATCGGGGCCAGCGTTGCCGTCAGCCCTGGGCAAGGAAGACTTTAATGAAAGCGACGACGCGACCCCCGAGCTTCCCGGCAGTCCCGGCCGGTGGGGGTCATTCAAATCTTTGTCTTTCGGCCGCCGCAACAGCGGGCGTTCCAGACTTTGTGAAGAGGGTAGTAGGAGGGGTGAGAGGAAAAGCGGCTTTTTTTTTTTTTTTGAACAAAGGTAGGGTTAGAAGAACTGTTATCATCCGACGAAAGCAGTAAGCGCTTAGCTTCATGCAAACAAAGGGATTTCGTGTGGAGGAGAATGGGGGAAAATATAAGAGGTCGGTAAAGTGGCACAAAGTAGCTGCAGTAGTAGTAGTAGTAGTAGTAGTAGTAGTAGTAGTAGTAGTAGTAGTAGTAGTAGTAGTAGTAGTAGTAGTTTATAGACAAATGAGTATTATAGTAGTCATTAACAAGAAGAGAATATGCTTTATTCCAAAAAGATACATGACAAAATTGGGAATCGCGCATCTGGGTCCTTAGCCGACAAGGCCACTACGGAACCATTACAAAATGGTATTTGTACACAATCCCTTCAGGATAGCTTTGATAACAAACAATAACATTCTATAGGTTAGGAGAAGTATAACATTCGGGAAAAAGGTATTTCTTTAACGACAGCGCAAAATTTGACGCACACATTATATCCATAGGTATGTGGTTCCATACTTTGGCCCCAATAAAGGGGAGGGCACGGGAATGTGTTCAGCCTTCTCAGTGCAGGAGGCCGTAAGTCCGCACAGAGTCCAGGGCTCCAGTCAGCAGGGCTTGCTGTTGCTCCTGCAATGACCTGGTCCGCGTTGTTTCCAACTACTCAATGGTGGGGTTCGGTGGAGGGTGTGAGTTGCGTCGCAACTGTGACTGTGTGTGCAAGATTAGGTTAAGTGGAAGGGAATGAGGGGAAGGCTACACTGATAGATGAATAGAAATCGAAGAAAAGGACACACGAGAGGCAGGTAGTGTCCACCGTGACTCTGAATGACCCATAGCAACCTCCTAGAGTTCTCACTTCACAACATGGTCAATGACTTTTTATGCCCTACGGTCTATCCCGACTAGCCGGGACATTTCGGCTATTCTACCTTTCGCAGCTAAACACAAGATAGTTGAGGACGAAGTTGCGGTCACTGAACAAGTCAAGATGAAAACACAAAGACGGGTTCCGAAACGTCTCTGTGTTTGGGGTTGCGAAACGTCTCTGCGTTTTCACCTTGACTTGGTCAGTGATCTACGGGTTCGGAAACGCCTCTGTGTTTTCACCTTTACTTGGTCAGTGACCGTAACTTCGTCCTCATCATGATTCCTGAATAGACGAACTTTCGTCGAACTCTTGACTACACAAGATAGTTGTCTTTCCCGCTTGACGTCCGAGCTACAGGGCTCGGAACAGGGCCGCGGAGCTCACCCATAGCCTTACTCATAGCCGCATCATGCATTCCTTACGTGGCCGACGGGGGCAGGTGCTTCACAGTTCGCCGCCGTTCTTGTTAATGACCAAAAGGCCGCCGGTGGATTGCGTGAGAGCGGGGAGAGAACCGCCTCGGTCAAGCGTGTCCACTACAGGCACGTCCGGCCTCTTGTTGCATTCTGTGACCACCTGGGGATGACGCCGGTGGCGCGACGCAACGTGTAACACCCACGCTTTCTATGCCACGGTGCCGATAAAGAAAGCTACGGGGAATTCGAAGCCACTGCCGCGTTGGAAATGAGGGTAGGAATGTGCTACGGATGAATGAGTTGCTTCCGCTGGAAGGTGAAAGGAACATGCAAATAAAAGATGGTTGCGAAACTACCCGGGCGTTAAATGTAAGCCGACGTAATTCTGGCACTTACGTGGGTGTGTGGAATATTTGCGTCTCTGCTTGAGCAGCTGACTTCGCGTGACACTCTAATAAAGAAGCCTGGCGCCAACGGCACGCGAGGGTGGAAGCCGCGGGAAACAAATTGCTTGCAAGCGCTGCGCTAGGCGGGTGCCTGATTTAAATAAAGTGGGCGTCTTGAGTAGTCTGCGGTAGCTGTCAGAGGTGTGCACTTGTGGTCGTACGTGTGTAGTAATACTGCAGCGTTTTGTGTATGCGTGTGTGTGTGTTTTTCTTTACTGAGTACGACTGAGTACGAAGGAAGTTTCCCTAAATAACCTAGACGAGAAACGGCGATAACGTTGCTTTTTATTGTGACCTTTTTGAAGGACGGAGATGGGCCAAAGGAATTAATACCTTCCCTCCAAGGACACCACTTCCTTCAATTCGCGGACTGCCATCCGCCTTTTGACCCTCTTTTCCGTTTTTTAGCCTTCCCTAGAGTACGGTCGCAGGTCAACCTTGCACAAAATAAACGTATGTCCATCAATCGGTCAATCAAAAATAGGTTTTGCGCTGTTCGTACCGGAGCTTTGTTGCTATCATGTGCACTTTAGAGTTTGAAGTTGAGCTTGATATCGTTATCAAATAATAAACTTCCTTTTGGTTGGTCTAGCTGTTTCTGAAATTCCAGCGAACAAGGTGGGTGTAGTTACTTAAATGCAACTATACGTCGTACTCACAGCATTTACATCATTGCTTGCCCAGGAAGAAATTAGAAGCGCACTAGAAGACATAATCGAGGACGCAGAGGTAGCGCGTTTCTTCACTATTAAGTCAAGAACGTGTTAGCTCAAAACTACAAAAACTACATTGATTGCGGTATGCAAGTTTACTATAAGCGCGCGAATATTTGACTTCTGCTAAATATTATTTCATTTCCCTTCTTCGGGTTCATGTGTTTATCCATGGCTGAACAACAGCGCATAAGGACGGAAGACAATTGCGCAGGACGAGCGCTCGCCCTGTGCAGTTCTCGTTCTTTTGGTTTTTTTTAAAATTCAATTCTTTATTTTCCTTTGAGAGGAGGGGGCTGGAGCTATAAGCTGTGACTCCAGCTTGACAAAGGCTCCAGCCCCGTATACAATGGCATCAGTGTCGGTGGTGCGACACTCGTCATAGGTAAAACATAATTGAAATAACCATATACAACAAAAACACTCAACATAACCAAAAAAATTCCTTATACATATCGTAAGCAGAACTGCATAAAACTGTTTTTAGGATAATATATAATGTTGCTGACAAAATCAGAAAGGCGTATTACAGGCGTATTAAACATTCTTGCTGTTAACCAAAAGCTCAGGGGTTTTTGGTGTAACAAAAAGTATTGAGCATCACAATAAAAATGATTCTGGGAAATACAAGGAACACACTGATGTCAATAGAACACAAATGATTGCCAATTAACTGGCTCGAATCGCCCTTTTGTTGCATATGCATGTACCTGTGTCAGCCGTTACGGGAACACCATCTTCATGATGCTTAAAATCAAAAACTTTAACCCAAAGATTCCATTCTATACGTAACGGGTGGTTGAAAGAGATCGTAATGGTAGGGATATACGCGGCAACTCGTCCAACAAGGACCGCCGCGTTGCATGCAGACTTTGTTGGCGAGCGGATCGTAACAATAGCGCGTAGCTGTGGTTCCGCGAATGTAATATGCCCGAGTGTCTCGTATGGCCGTCCAAGATCTTCCGGCGGACGCGGCAGCTCGCGTATCGCGTTCGGTCCTGTTGAAATAATAGTCCGGTTACCTGCATGACAATAGAGAAGGCGGCTACCGCTTCGGTTGCATTCTGCGCATGCATATGCGCCTGTGCGGTGGAAATGGGGATATAAAATGTCCTGTTGGAAAAGGAGTAAGAACCGAGGTGAATTTTTTATCACCTGACGAAGACGGTTCGTGTTATGGTCGACCGAAACTTTAGATCACAAATGCATTGAAAAGAAAAGAAAAGCCGGAGAGAGGGTAGTGGAGCTACTGTATTAGATATACAGTAAACCCTCGTTCTATAACTAAGCCCTCGAGAGGAGAAACTAACTTTGTTATAATACATACTTCGTTAAAAGCGGGGATGATTTATTCTCTCTTCACTGCAGTTGGAACTGTAAAGAACTTAATCAATTCCGCCGCCTTCGCAATCGAGATGTGAAGACGGAGGAAACAGCGGAGCTGGTGGTGTTCACTAGCTTTAAATTGGCTGATTTTAGCCTCGGCAGTCTTCACCCGGAATTCTGAGTTTGATCTCTCTCACTCTCTGTCCCTCTCGACCTCGGTTAACACGTTTCCCGCTTCCTTCGCCGCCGCTCTGCTTCTTCATCGCGAGAGAGCACTTTCCTAGTTCTGCCTATCTTACGAGTAGATCGGGCACTGCGACTCCGCCGAGCGCACGCCGTCTCTCTCAGCTAGGATAACACCTGCACGTCAGAGCTTACGCCATCACTAGGTGCAGCCGATCCCAGACGCGCGCCTCCCCACCCAAACATCTGCGCCGCGACGAGCCCTCCCCACACCTGCTCGTCGGCTCCTTGCCTCCTGGCCACTTCTCCTCACACTCCTTGGCCTAGCATTTTCCTCCTCTCCGTTTGCTTTGCCGAGCTCTGAACGACGCCAGGCACGGCCCCCCACCCGAACATATGCACCGCGGCCTGCCCTCCCCACACCTGCTCGTCGGCCCCTTGCCTCCTCGCTATTTCACGTCCCATTTATTGGCCCAGCATCTTCCTTCTCTGCACTTTAGTGCACCGTTTTTTGAGTGACGTCCGCTACGGCTGGAACGCAAGCATAAACAGCTCCGCTGTTAATTAAGCGAGAAATGTGATAATGATATTTCGTTATAACGATTGTTTTATGGATATTAAGAAATTGCGTTTATGTACAGTCTTTGTCAAAATTTTCTAGGCCAAGCGGAGAGTGCTCAGGCCGCAAAAAATTCAGTGTATAAGCTTTCGTCCCGGGCGAGGGCTGAAACGTTTTACTGCCGGAAAGCTAGAGAAAGTACCTTCCTTTCTCACTGTCAGTAAAATAGTTTTGTCACATTTAAAGTTAAAGCTTAATCTTTGAATTCTTTGTGGTCGAGAAGACCTAGGATTGACCTAGAAAATTTCGATAAAAGGTGTACGTCGTTTCGGCCATATACTGAAGTGGCGAGAACGTGCGAGTACATTGAAAAAAATTTTGGCTTCAATCCACGCTGTGAAGGTGGATGTGATAAAGAAAGCAATGCCGGATATTTCGTTTGCATGGCGGGTGTCCCGCAGGGGCTAGCTATATCTCCCATGCTTTTCCGGACTGAACATTTTTATGGTCGAGTGGTGGGTGACTATCGGGATGTGGACAAAATGAGTTTGCGAGTTAAATGTATCCTTTGTGCTTCCACGGGCTTCCTCGACGACCTCAGATATGGTTTAGTGCATGCAACAAAGGATTAATGTCCACTACAAAAAACGTAGTAAGATAAAATTTTTGATTTGTGGAAAATAAATTTAAAATTTTTTCTTCGTTCGAGCATGTGAGCCTGGGTTGGGCCGTGTCGTTACTCATGTCAGCTATAATTTAGATGTGTATATAATCTACTGCGCTCAACTACTGCGTGTGAATGAACCGGGTGTAGCAACTGGCCGCAGAACTCCAACGTGAACTTTTAATGGCGATTTGTTAAATGAATAAATAAATCCACCAATAAGAAGTAATAAATAAATAAATCAAACGTAAACATTTATAATAAATTCTCCCTTCATGTTGGTTCTTTCTCTGCTAGGGGCCTCTTAGCAAGCTGTTTTGGTACTTTTTCATAATCTCAAGTAGCCGCGATATTGCATGCGTCACCTTAGATTAGCTTGGCCCGCATTCAGACTACAATATGCGTGCGCAGTACGGAGCCAACTTGAGCTCAGAAGATAATAAAACGCTTTTGACCCATCACGTGCACTTATGCGGGGTCGACGGACGTAGGCAGATAAGCTTCGCCGATATACACGAATCGAAATGAATACGTGCTGCGTATACATGACGCCACGACGTCAGTATCAATTTCGATAGTTCCTGGGTGAAGACCCGTCAGAGGGAAGTGATTTGGGTCGGGCTACTCAACAGTACGATGAATATGTACGCCAAGAGGAGCTTATCAAAACGAGACGGGATGTCGCACAAGTTTGCAATGGACTTGATAAGCAATATCAAGTTCTTCGCGACGGAATAATCGAACACGCATTACACTCCACCACTTGTTCGTGGAGCACCCTTGGGCATTGTTTAACGACGCATTAACGAGAGATTATCGCATCTGCGTGCAGTCGAACGCCAGATTGTCCGCGGTAATGTTCGGTTCATCGGTTCTCTTTTGTCTTACGTGTGAAACGGAAGAAAAAAAAAATGGCCGAGTATCTGCTCCTTTCGTTGCAAATGTCTACAAAAGACGATACTCGACTGGCGCCCCCAGCAAGTAAATGCCTTCCTTCTCTTTCCCGCTCGCCTCTCATGCTGTTCCTCTCCCCCGCGTTCCTCCCAACATAACGCGCTAGATGTTTGCTCAAGTCAATTTAAATGTACCGCGTTCCACTGCTCCAAGTCGGGTGTCTCGATCAAAGCGCTGCCATACGGCGGAGACGCGCGTGAATTGAGGCGCTCTACTGCAACACGTTGGACTACTCCAGGAGCGTTACAAGCGGAACGCGGATCATATCTAGTGGGCCCTTGCGTTGCTGTTGCCGTTTAATTTCTTAAATGCCGCCAGTAGGTAGCGCGGGCAACAGCAGGCGACGGTTTCTGCCGGTGATCTAGTATTTTTTTTTTGCTATACGCAAAAACGAAGTATCCATGAATTTTTTAAATAAAGGAACACTACAAATATCACATGTATTTATTTGCTGCCTTATATTTGTATAATGTCTTGTTCTTGCTCAAAAATGTTGACAAGTATGAACACTGACACCGGACTGAGACGTTTAGATTTGGCTTGGGGTATATAAAACTATTGCGGAGCTTTTTGTTTCAGTTCGGCCGACTGGATGAATCGAGTCACAGGCAGGCAGGCAGGCAGACAGACAGACAGACAGACAGACCAAAATTTCGCTACGAGCGACAGACCGACTCCGCTACTGACTGAAGCGCAGACAGCCGTATGAACGCGCCATATATCTTTCCTATAGCCTTCTCTATTTCGATGGTGCTGCCGTCTAAGAGAGGTGGAGCGAAGTAGTGCATCACGATGCTAATGAGCGCCGGCAGTTGGCGCCAGCTGAGCTCGTCACAACGCAACCGTCTGCCGTACACTCCACGGAGCAGGGACGTAGTGGTCGCACATTTGCGAAAGCTACGCACCGGCAGGTTGTCGCTCTCCAAACACACCCACAAGACAGCCCCGCAAATCATGGTCTTTCACTGCAGCGGACCGTGAGTTCATCGAAGGATTCGCTGGCAACCCGTTCGATTTCGTTCGCATGGTTTGCGAGCGCGTATGGTTTCATTCGGGTTTACGCAGTGCTCCAGCGCGTGCAATCCAGTGTCTAATGTTGATAAGTCTGATGGTGCCATACCGACGAAATGTAAACAGCGATGTGCAAGTTCGTATCGATGCAGAATAAACATTGAACTGATCCTGTGAAGGCTCATCTCACTTTCTTGTTTTATCGATTACTATGAAAGAGGGATCAACCACATTTAAATACAGAGCATTTCAGTAACTCACGATGTCACCCGCGTTGACGTCCGTAGTCGTAGTCCGCACCCCTCCCCCTACACTATATTGCCGCGAGCCACACATTGGGTTTGTTTATTTGTGTTTTGCTTTTACCCCCGGCTGCGCCGGTCGTGTGCGCCACAGGGAAGCGCGTGTTCCATTCTTTCTTTCTGTGCCGCATGTGTTATCTGTCTGATAGGGAGAGCATTCGATCTAACGTGAACAGCCCAGAATAATCTTCTTGGATCTACTATGTTCTCGATGCGAATCGACGTTTGAGAACCACGCGCGCCAAAAGATAAAAGACCTGCAGTGCGGAGCCGGGGCATTCGATTCGACGCACTCGCCTGTGCAGTCACTTGTTGACCGCTGCTTCGCCGCCTCTGTATTTTTTGAGTTGTTAGGGGAGCACAAATTCGCTCTCAATAAACTGTTTCTCATTCAACACAACTGCATCGTCCTTGTCTTCGCGACAATATAAAAAAAAACTATCCGGCGCCTGGTTTCGATCCCTCGACCCTGCGGGCGGAACGCAATGTACATGGTGCTCTACCCACTGCGGCCACAAAGCCGGCACAGAATGGGAGGGCTACGAACGCGCCTTATATCCTTGACTCATTCAAACTACGTCAAGAAGCTGCTGATACAACGCATTCACTACCACCAACTCCCCAAAACACTAAACGTTAACGCAATACAACCCACCCCCTATGCGACGCATTTACTCGAGTCCCCCTCGCGGGGAGATGGGCCCAATTTTTTTTGTTCTCTAATATCTGTGAGTATAATAAATTTGTACGAGGTTCCTTGAGGAATTCTGGTAGCGAACTATACCCCTTCGCTGGACTAGCCAACAATTCACGATACTTGTAAATGACCAACCCTCCTAATTGTAACCCTTGCTTCATATTAATGGTAAAGAGACAACCTGCCGTACAGGAGCGAGATTCCAACGAAGCTGAGCGGTGCCTAGCTGCTCTTTCTATACCTTCCATCTTCCATTCCTTCTTCGTGCTATTCCTTATGCGTCGTGACGACAGGATGTGTCCACGTGACCGACAGCTGGCTGTGCACGAGTTGGGGGTTTGACACTGACCGTTATAGTCATTAAAATGTTCATATGGTCTCCTCCCGGCAAGGTAAAGGGTAGGCGACCTCTCTGACAGAACGCCAACGGCACGTGAGTGGCTGTGTCGCGCCCATTCGCTTCTGGCGCCGGATTTTGACGCGCTTTGTCCTCATCTGGCAAACGGACGCCATAAAATAATCCCGGCCAACGATAGTCATAGCTGGAGAAAACATACGTACAGTCTTTTTTAAATGCAGCGCATTTCAGTAACTCACGATGTCACCCGCGTTTACGTCCGTAGTCGTAGTCCGCACCCCTCCCCCTACACTATATAAACAAAAATACTATCCGGCGCCTGGTTTCGATCCCTCGACCCTGCAGGCGGAACGCAATGTACATGGTGCTCTACCCACTGCGCCACAAAGCCGACACAGAATGGGAGGCTACGAACGCGCCTTATATCCTTGACTCATTCAAACTATGTCAAGAAGCTGCTGATACAACGCATTCACTACCACCAACTCCCCAAACATTAAACGTTAACGCAACACACCCACCCCCTATGCGACGCATTTACTCGAGTCCCCCTCGCGGGGAGATGGGCCCAATTTTTAAATTTTCTAAGCCACGCCAAAGCTTTCTGGGCCACGAAGAATTTAAAGCAACTGCTTAACGTTTAACTGTGACCATGTTATTTTACGACAGTGAGAAAGAAAGGTGTTTTTGTCAAGCTTTCTAACATTAAATGTTTTAGCCTGGGAAGATAGGTAAGCTTGCCTTTTGAATTTCTTGTGGCCTATGCCCTTTCGGCACGGCCTAGAAAATTTTGACAAAGACTGTAACTCAATAAAGTTGGGCTCTCTCTCTCTCTCTCTCAGACTGTACGCGCGATTGCTGTGCCGGCTGCTTTAACGATTGGTCCACGCTTATCCGTGGGCTCTGTCGTTCTTTAACGCGTTTATCGCCGTGGATCGGCTTCGAGCCCTAGTGGAGAAACCGAAAACCAGTCAGTCAGAACAGGTTCTCGGGAAGTGGCTTTTGCGGTTTGGTTCGACGTTATTAACAAAAGATAGTAGTGCAGCGAGTCTTGTCTCACTTCTCACCGCGTATCTGCTGCGCTGTATTTTCTGTTCATCATGACTCTCCGGAAGATTGTGACGATGACGCAAAGTCGAGAGCTGGGTCCCACATGTGCTGTTCGGCGTCATGAAAAAGGTCGATAGATAGAGAGGAGTTACAGGCAATCTGCCGGTAGGTGTGTACTCCTGGAAAAGATAGTGCATCAACTGATAAGGTGCGGCGCGTAAACCCGGATCAGCTGCCCTTGTACGCGATGGTCCTAGAAAGTAAACAGCGAACAATTAGCCGGCCTATCAGCGGTCTACTACTTCAAGCAGTCTACTTCGAAGGAGCAACAAGTCCGGGGGTCTTATCGCAATCGCACTCTTTGCCCTCAATCTAGATACGATGCTTACTACTGGAATGATGGCGATATTATGAAGTGCGCGATTACCTGCCTTCAAGAACCGGCTTAGGGCAATCTCGAAAGAAAGTTAAACACGCCAATAAGAACCTATTTTCCTTTGCCATTGTAACCCATGACATAGAAGCAAGTTTCGCGACGAGGGGAAGAGAGTGGCAAAACTGTATATTGCAGGGGTGACAGGGGACAGGCACTTGCGTCTGTCTGAGCAAAAAAAATGGCGGGGACTAGAATGTAACACAGGGACGCGGGAGACACACTCCTTAACTACTACACTACGCCGATTGCATGGCTGATGGTGTGATCTGGGTATTTTAAATATAAACGAAAAGGCGCCAAAAAACTGTGGTTGACTCCTCTGTAATAGGGATCGGTAAAACACGGAAGTGAAATGTGCAGCGAAATCTGCAGCAAAATGAGCATGATTTGCGGGTCGGCGGCTGTCTTGTGGGTGTGCTTGGCAAGTGATGTCCTGCTTGCGGGTCGCTTCGGCAACGGTGCGACCACTTCGGTCCTGCTTCATGGCGTGCACGGCAGATGGTTGCGTTGCAACGAGCTCAGCTTGTGGAATGCGAGAGGCAGAGTTCGTAGCTTGGGCCGTGAACGCACGAACGCATTCCTGTTTCCCGTTGGCGTTTCTCTTCGCACCAGAATCAGTCACGTTCGCGGAATTCGCCCGTCGGCGTCGTTGCCTTCTTTGCGGCGCGTAATGCGCAAGTTTTCTTACACGATCCCATAGCTCTCAGAAACGACGCAGCTTACGCTTCCCGATTGAGGCGCCAACTGTCGGCGCTCGTTAGCGTTATGATGCACTAATTCGCTTCACCTCTAAGCTCTACTAGACGGCATCACCATCCGCGTCAATGAACCTTTTTTATACCGTTTCTCCTGTGTTCGTTGAACTGGCGTCATTTCCGTGACGGATATTAAGTTATTCAAATCTTGGTGTATCCCGGCATAAAAAACTTCCGCGTTAAAAAATCTCAGGGCACTTACGTCTGCTTACGTGCTTTGGAGGCGAATGCCTGGCGATACCAACGACTTCTTTCTTGCTACATTGGTCTCTACGTCTCTTTCTTCGCTTTCGTTGTTTGGCGCGAATCACTTGCACGGCCTTCTTTGCAGCTAAACACCGGTTCCGTTTCTTTATTTTGTTTCTTCCTCCTTTAACGCGAAATACTTAAACTGGCAAACTGGTGACACACGCCACAGCTTCCGTAGAATCAGAGTTCTGCGCAGATGGGGTGAACCTGTTCTACTCACGTGCCGTCACGAGGCATGCACTGGCCCAACTATTCTTCCACCGCTGGCAACGCGCCAAGGCAGCGCAGTGGTGACGCAATGGCTCCTGTTGTGGAGACTTTGGAATTCAAGCTCATTCCTTACTGTGGCGGCCATTTTCTATACCGGACAACAACTACGACAACGACCATGCAGACAGAACACAAGCTTGGTTCATTCGAAAGATTGCCTCATTAGAATCATACTGACACCATTTTTAACGTAAACTTCGCTCAAATAAGCTACATCATTAGGAAAAAGGGAATGGCCATGCGACCCATTAGCTCATTTCCCACAACAGAATCTATGATGTCATATGCCCAACTGTGCGATTGGCTGAGGCCGGCAAACACAAACTCAAATTAGGCACGGCTTATGAGCTTGCCGAACGAGCTATTTGCGCTTAAATGTAATGCATATTCATTTTACAGCAGTAAAAGTGGTGCGGTAAACAATGAAAGTTACGAAAATACGCGTAGACATAGAAGTACCGATGCGTACTGCTGTTGGTACAGGGCGCACTATGCTTGTTTTAGCTGCACAGCGGCCCGACGCTTTGGAGATGTCTTGCACGACACTGACCGATTGGCGTAAGCGACGTTGTCTTACATGACTCTGTTTGTCGAGGATACCCCATGTTTCACGGAACTATTACTTTCTTCCGTAACAAAAACAAGCCAGGTGCAAATAGCGGTCAAAAACAAAGCAACGGCAGACAACGGTCCAACTCAGTTTGGAAGCGCCATCTGGGAGGACTGAAGGCAAGCAAGGCTTCAGAGCCGAATGACGCAGTGGAAGTTCGTTTGAATACGCGCACTTATGACTTAATGGCAGACGTCACGGAAATACACGATGTAGCGGGAGAATCAAAATTTTACCCTAAACTGATTAATTTCTCAGTGAAGACGCCTTCATTTGCGGCCGGACAAGCACTGAGGGCACTATAAAACACGAAATAAGTTCGAATTAAACAAACGTGTATTTTGTCTCCATGGCCCCTTTAAGGTGGAAGTTTTCTTTGTGGTACCGATTGCATCCTGTCAAAAGAAACTAAGGCATTTCCCCATAGATCGATTGGTCGACCGAAAAGCTCTGATAAGATCTCTGGACCCACGGCGCGTGCGTGAAACCGGGCGTCCATTGGGTCAAGATGCTTACTTGAAAATCCGAAAAAAAAAAAGGTTCTGGATGAGACAGTACAGGCATCGATCATGAAGGAGGAGTGGAACAGTAATCTACCTTTATCTCATAAACCATGTACCGGTATACATTTAGATCGTTCTTACATGCGTTTGCTTAGTTCGCGAAAAATCGTCACATGGTTTCGTTCTTCGCTTGCGATTTTGGTCTTTGGAGGTTTGAAGATTGATTAGACGCACTTTCAGCGAACGTTGGACGCATTTTTGGCTTTCGCGATTCACTCAGCTTTCTTTAGGAAGAGATGGTAAATTTTCGGACTCAACACGCATGAAGTACTTTGTAAGGCTTTTGCCTTAAGAATTACTTCATGCGTGTTAAGATTGGTGTGTCGCAATTCATTTCCATCGCAGAAACGTGCTTCACCCATTGGGCCTCCCCTAAGCAAGTCGACAAACTGAGTGCCTGCACAAAATCTCCACCACCTTCTGCGGGACGGCCCTCACAACCTTTACACAGCAACACAATTACACTAGGAAGTGAGAGAGAGGGGAGGGAGAGAGGGAAAGAGAATCACAACTTTTATGTAAGTTGTAGTGAATGAAATTAATGTCTGGATGTTGCGATAAATCTCCAGGAAAAACAGGAACCATGGTGGCTCACACCATCAGGGCCCTCACCGGCGGCCTTGATGATTGATTGCAAGGTTCAACGCACCGACGCAACGCAGGCGATGAGGGGCGCCTTAGTGGACGGCTCCGGATTAATGTTGACCACCTGGGATCTTTAACGTGAGCCAAAATCTCGTAGGCTGCCTTGATGGATGCGGCTGATTGATCCCCACTACCCCGTTCTTAAACGGACCCTGCAAAACTTCCGATAAACGCTTTCACTCTTTACTTCGCGTCTGGAAGCACTGCGAAAGGTACAGTTATCGCCAGCGCGGAGTGGCACTGCGTGATTTGCTCGTCGCAGCAAATACGCCTTCCGTTTCTGCTTTGCTTTTGTGGCTTTTTTTTTTGTGTGTGTGTGGCTATCGAAAGCGTTCTGTGCTGTGAGTGAAGGAAAGCCTCCCAATAGCCGCTACACGGCTGTAATGACGCCAATCAAGCGGTCGAAGACCGGCAAGACCGGGAAAGAGAGAAAAAAAATTTTGAGCAAGTTTCTAATTTATCTGATGGGCACCGAGCAGTAATTTTTAGCTGAGGTAGTGTGTGACTTCCTATTCTAAGTACTGGGTGTGCTTGTTGACTACGTTCTGAAAGCATTTGGGGTTTAGAGAAAATTCCGAAAAAGTGTTGCAGGGTCCCTTTAATAAAATTTCCATCCATTCATTTACCTCGCAAACATGGGTTCTTAGCAGCTTTTCGCATCCACCAGAAAAACAGCCACTGCGGCCTGAAGTCTCAACAGCCCAACCGGGAAAGTCTTTTATCCCGCATGTGCCGCAAGTCTGATACAACGCCCGGTCCTTATCCCCACCCACGTGTTTTCTAGCGATCCAGCAGCCGCTTCTGCTTCCGAAGAACAATTACAGCGATTATCGGATGATCATTTCGTCCCCCTGCTCGCATCAAGAGCCGGGGCCCCCGTCCTTCGAACCGGCAGCGACTGCCTTTGTTCGCGGAGAGCACTACGCGCTGCTTATCCTTCCGTCATCCCGGTAGTACGTGCGCTTGTGCAGGCCGCGTTGTTATTTTCCTCTACCGCTGAGTGCAACGGCTTGACGAAGGTCACACACGTGCCTCTTCGTGATAGCGCTCCCCTCGCAGTTTATATCGTTTCGCGATTCAAGTGGATCACGCGGAAGAGCTTCGGATCAGAGTTCGGAACTTCACATCCCGAGTTTGCCGGTAGATTAAAGCAGCAATGAAAATAAAGATCTAGCGAAAAGAGATAAGAAGCGGAGAAGCACTTCTATCATTTCTTTTTGTCTTAGGGGGAACGAAGCGTTACTGCGTGGGCGTGCGCAACGTCCGAGGCAGTACAAGACGTGAGCACGATGGAGATTGCGCAAACGTTTACACTGGAACGTCTACACAGGCGAGGGGTCTATGAGAACTCTTCTTCTACTGGCATGAGAAGAAGAATCAGGGACGATTGTTTTTTTTTTTTTATCGTAGAAAAGAATGTGTACTTGGCTTCTAGATAAAGATCTCCCAGGAGGTAAAAATTAATCCGGAGCCCTCCACTACGGCGCAATCATCGTTGCGTCGGCGCGTCAAACCCTACGATCGATCGATCGATCGTCGACTCAAGCATCAATCAATCAATCAATCAATCAATCAATCAATCAATCAATCAATCCAATCAATCAATCAATCAATCAATCAATCAATCAATCAATCAATCAACCTGGTTTCCAGAGAAAAAAAAGTTTCATAAGTACGTGTGTGCGTCACGCCACGTCATCCTTATCTTTGCATCTTGAACTTAATCTTACAGACGTTGGGATGATTGCTAGTGGGATGGTTCTCCTTGTTTACTAAAGAGGCAGTGGCGGTCGTCATAATAAGGAACCGGAGGATCAGCTGGATAAAAAAATTACACCATCTTCCCGTGGAGAACCCTGATGAGGATGCGAAGCATCATGGGGGTTCCGTGTGGTTCCATTGTGTTGCCGTTATGTTGAGTGATCTGGTGTTTTGTAGCGCCAGAGGGAATCCCACGTCCGGGTCCACATTGGTGGCAAAGGCACGCAAGTACAATTGTGTTACGGTGAGTAGGCGGTGGTTCTCGAGGCGCCGAAACTCGTCCACCATGTTCTTGTCGATGTTGTAGTCTCTGTGGTAGAATTGGTAGTCTCCGTCAGCGTTGGTGAGGTAAAGGTTGTTGACGTTGGTGCACCGGCTGAGAGCAACGTACACGCCCTCCTCTTCGCAGCTTTGTCTTCTTCTCCTTCTTCTTCTTCAGCGGTTCCCCTACGGGAAGATGACTACGGTGGTTGAACGCGAAGCTATCTCGTGATGGACTCTTTGGTTCACCAATCCCTCGGGGCATCCTGCCACAATCATCATCAGAGGCGCTGCGGACGGGGCACGGACGCGGGACATCCCCCCGAGCAAGAGATGCTTCGCATCTAAAAACAATTCCCGCCGCTCGTAACAGAGTGGTGAAAAAGTATAAAAGCAGAGTAAAACGGCCAACTCGTGGAGTGGTACCTTCGCCATTCACCTAACCTCGGACAATGGTGTTACATCCAATAAATTGGGGACTGGGATGAATGTCGCGCTTTTTCTCTTTTCGGTATCCTATGGCGATGGCTGCTCCTCCTATCGAAGTTCTTTACGCCTAGACTGTGCAGTCTACGATTATGAGTGTGTAAGGTGTCGGGGGGATGCAGAGGCGGAAGAGGTCCGAGTGGGAGGAAGGAAGGAAGGAAGGAAGGAAGGAATATAAGAAAGTAAAGAAAGAAAGAAAGAAAGAAAGAAAGAAGAAGAGAAGAAGAGGAGAGGAAAGAAGGAAGGAAAGGAAGGAAGAAGGAAGGAAGGAAGGAAGGAAGGAAGGAAGGAAGGAAGGAACAGTACAAGGAAGGCGGGGAGGTTAATCAGAGTACTGTCCGGTTGGCTACCCTGCTCATGGAAATGGGGTTACGGGAATCGAAAGAGAAAGAAAGTCGTGTAGTAGATAGTCGTGTAGTAATACCGCGGTGTTTTGGCACTGACGTGTTGCCTGTCCTAGGAATCACGTAATGCTTGCTTTCTGCTCCTGCAATGAAGGCTGGAGGACAGCCTTGGAAGGTGAGGTTTTCAGAAGCTAAAATACTGCTGTCGCAACCGAGGAGCGAACTTGCGACATCATAATAAGGAGCAGAACAACCAAGTTGCGGCACTATAAAATTTTGCTTTGTCGGCAAGGGCAAAGTCGTTTGAGAGATCCATCGCTGCTGTCTTTCGCCCCCTTTATACGAGGCACAAATGGCGCTGTAACATTTTTTTTCAGTCTATTATGCTACTATTATTTGTATTAACATAATGCTGCTCACTCCCATCTTGGCCGTCATTATATTTGCACTTTGATACCGTTACTTTGGGTTATGTGAGCTCCGTACAACTCTTTAGAAAGAAACAAGTTCCGGGGGACAGCTCAGGTGCCTTCATTAATCCACATCGTGTTGCCTTTTGTACCCATGCGCAGAGCTCGGGATCGTTGACACTCACTCCAGTCCAACTGAACGGCTACGATGGGCCCGCAGCGGCAACGACACACCAGCCACCGGCGCACAAGGAGCCGGATGGCGGCGACCACCACGTCGCGGAGAGGGAACGTTCCCCATCGGTGACGTCACGGGGCAACTGGGGCAGCAAGTGGGAGTTCCTACTCTCGTGCGTCGGCCTCTCGGTGGGCATCGGCAACGTCTGGCGCTTCCCATACCTGGCCTACCAGAATGGAGGAGGTCAGTGCCGAAACGTCACTGCGCGCTGTTCTCGTACGTCTGAAAAAAAAAAAGTATAATCCCGTTTATACGCAACAGGGTATTGCGTCTTCGAGGCAGTTATGTTGTGAAAGCTCGATCCCAGTGTGTATATCTTAGTTTAGTGGAAATTCGGATCATACGTTTCCCGGGCACCACGTTACCATCAACGAGGTTATAGAGTAATGTCTTTCTCGGTGGTTTCCGGAGCTAGTTCGCAGTCACTTGCCGCCTTGTTCAAGCGCTGGGTTTATTCAACTTCACTAATTGTTAGGTCACTATTTCTCTCCCCTCTCATCTTTTGTCCGAGTTTGTTACAGAAGGTGATTATGTTTCGGGGCACGGTTCAACTGGTTAATTGTCAGAGTGCCCACTCCGTCCGCTATTAAGGACTCACTCACTCACTCACTCACTCACTCACTCACTCACTCACTCACTCACTCACTCACTCACTCACTCACTCACTCACTCACTCACTCACTCACTCCCATACGCTGTCGAAAGGGAGTTTTTGGATTCACCAGTGGTTAACTTTAAGGAGTCCCTTTGTCAGGATTTCCTAATACTGCTCCGCATTGCCGAAAAGTCAGTGCACACGCTCCCACATCGAAGTTTAATTTACCTAATTATTTTTCACGTGATAAACGTGCAAATACGGGGATGTCAGTAGTAGCTATCGCGCGCTTGGCGTGACGACGACTCGACGGTGGAAGAGGCGTAAAATCGACGCATTGGGCGGGAGGAGCTTTCGTCCAACACGCGCCTATCCTCCGACGCTGAGATCGTTTAGTTTGTGTGTGAGTGTGGAATACCAATTGCCGCAGAGGGCGTGCCTGGCGGGACAAACAGCTTGGGGGAAATACCGTGCGCCGGTTGCATGCACGCTGCAGCCGCTGGGGAGGCGCAGGCAATCCCGGCTTAAAGCCTTGACCGCCCATCTTAAGTGAATGGTTACGCGAGTTCCTCCAGCTCATGTAAAATCTGATGCAATTCAGATTTCTTGTTCATTTATTTGTACGTACAAGAGAGAGAGAGAGAGAGAGAGAGAGAGAGAGAGAGAGAGAGAGAGAGAGAGAGAGAGAGAGAGAGAGAGAGAGAGAGACGAATGGTGCGGGTATGATGACACAAAATAGACCCGTTCGTTTATGTGAATTCGGATGTAATTCAGATTTTTTGTTCATTTGTTTGGGCGTATAAGAGAAAGAGAGTGAGAGAGATGGATGGTGTAGTCGTTCATTTTTTGTATTCTTTCTTTTTTTTCCCCCACATACGGGTACCTCCATAAAAAAAGAAACAATCATCGAGGCCGCATAAATGCCGACGCTCGGAGTCCGCCTGTGTGCGTGGGTAGCCGTAATTATTTATCAACGAAGGCCACCGCGTTACCCGGACAACTTGTGAGAGGCGTCCGAGCCTGTACGAACATTCTTTATTTTTTTCTTTTTGCATGCGATTCTTTCTTACTTATGGGGCACACAAACTCAGTTCACGAGGTGGCTCGTAGATAGCGCTTTCCCATTTTATTAATCAATGGGAAGTTACTTGGACGCGCTCAGTTACATTTCGGCTTCTACGTATTTATTCCGGGCTTAAAGATTAATCCTCTACAACCATTCTCAAGTGATACAGGCTCGCAGGAACATTCTGGGCGGAAATTCTGAACGGAATTTACTACATGGAATTCTGTGCGGAAATTCGAGACAGACGTTGTATTGCTTCCACTAGTTATTGCTTTGTTGAGACGACCCGCCGCGGTGGCTCAGTGGCCAAGGCGTTGCGCTGCTGAGCACGAGGTCGCGGGTTCGATTCCCGGCCGCTTTTCTGTTGGAGGCGAAAAGCAAAAACGCCCGTGTGTATGAGATTTCGGCGAACGATAAAGATCCCCAGGTGGTCAAAATTAATCCGGAGCCCTCCACTGCGGCGCGCCTCATCGCCTGCGTTGCGTCGGCGCGTCAAACCCTACAATCAATCAATTTATTGAGACGAAGAACAAGTGTTATCGACTTTGTCAAATTCATTTCCTTCCTTTAAACAAAACAACAACTACTACTGCACCATTGCGTTCGTTCCGCTTGTACGTCTAAGCGTCGAATACTTGGCGTCCTTGCTGTGCCATTGTTTCCTTATGTTCTGCTGGTGGTGTTTTTGTGCTTCCCTGCTGGTTTGCGCCCACGTCCGGACAAAGCGCACGTGACAGCCGCGCATCTCAGAACGCGTGCACGAGCTGCGAACCCGAGACAATCGGCGAAAAGAAAAGCAGTATATATGTTTGTCGGGTTCAGTCACCCTTTGGTTTCCCGCGGGGCCGAACTGGGTCGGCTGCTCGTTCGGCCGATGCAAATACCGGGGAAATCCAGACCTGACTCTCGCTCGGCCAGCCGTACTGCCCCGCTCCCACCTCACATGCCCGCTGCCCTTTGCATGTCACGAGTGATGTTCGGTTTAAGCGCCCCAGGAGCGAGCAAGGCTGCGATTATGGGAGAGGGTTCTGAAATAAGAGAAATACGAAGAGGAAAATGCAAAAGCTGAGCTGCAGTAGGGCACGCAAACACGCCCGTCGCGTGTTCGCACTCGGTCGGCGATGGTGCGTGAGATCACAATGCGGGACTAGACTGTCAGGCAGATCTTTTCAGCCATTTGCCGTCTCTGACGTTCCAGGCGCCCTCTTTGCGTAGTCACGCTTAGAAGGGACTTATTTTTTCCGACCTTCGGGGCGGACGCTGTCTTTAGTAAATAGTCTTCCCGAAAGTTTGTTCTGGCGTATCGAACCCGAACTATATACTGAACGTATATGTGGCAATCAACCACACTTATTCTTCCAGCATGGCTTCCCTCAGCGCATGTCCAACCACTGTCGCTGGCACATATTAAAGCATTTTACGGGCGAAGCCGCTTAGGGGCTGGGGTTGTTGGCGTCTCCTGTCGTCATCGTCTCCTGTCGTCATCGTCGCCGTCGTAATCGTCGTTCGTCTCATGTAGCCATGGTGCTAAAACACCGGGAAACTTGTTTACGCCTCGCGCTAGGACGTAACGCGTGCTAAAAATACATCGGGACACTCGTTTACGCCTCGCTGAAAGCTTCGTGTTTCAAAGACGCGAGACTTTTGCAGCAAAGCTGTATACCTGTACCCACCAAGGTTTTATCTCCGTTGGCATTTTTTCGGGATTTTTTCGACATTTCATTGACTGTCAACGTGATATACGAGTGGCATAAATGCTACTACTTAACTCAGCTGTTGTGCTCCATAAAAGAAGTAGGCAAGAAACCTTGCATGTTGCAATATGCGCCGCTCTTTGCCTTGTCTGTTAGTCAAAAAGTAATTTTGGTGTTACAACCCCAACAGAAAGTTGATGGACCATGGTTCCAACTGTTCCTGGAACTCGTGTATGCGCTGAAAGGTTGAGAACTTCTTACAAAGCTTTGCACAGCTGTTAAGATCTTGCAACAAAAAAAGAAAAAAAGAAACCCGTTACACTTTGCGTTTGTACCGTTGTATAACTGACAGTTTCTTCAATGTGTCTGTGCCTTTATGCGTGCAGGCGCCTTCCTCATCCCGTACCTCATCATGCTGGCGTTGGCCGGCAAGCCTATGTATTTCCTAGAGCTCGCCTTCGGACAGTTCGCCGGTCAGGGACCGCTCACGATATGGGCCTGCTCACCCATCTGCAAAGGTAAGCGTCACGGGGGCCTCGCTTCGTCGTTCTAACGCGGGGCCGAAAAATCAACAAAGAAGGCGTGAAACAAGGAACGTGCAACGTGCGAAACGTTTATCAAACCCTACCGCTCTTTTGGAACGTAGCGACCCAGCTGTTTTGTGCAGTGAAGGGGGAAGGGGGTTACAAACGTTTATTGCTTTTACAAAAAAATGTAGTTGATTCCTCCGTCATAGGAATCAGTAAAACACGAAAGTGACACGGGCAGCAAAACCTGCAGCTGAGCATGATTTGCGAGTCGGCGGTTGTCTTGTGGGTGTGCTTGGAGAGTGACGTCCTACTGACGGGTCGCTTCGGCAAACGTGTACTGGCGTCCTTTCCGTGACGTTATGACGTCAATGATATCTCGGTGTATACCGGCATTAAACATTTTCGTATTAAAATATAAAACTCGAACATGAACCCTAAGTACAACGTGCTTTTTATCACTAAAGGTTGCTTCCCCGCACGAAGACCCTTCGCGCAGGGGTGCACCCTTTACAGGACGCTTGCTTCGTTGTACTGGCATCATTTCCGAGACGGATATGCCGTCAGCGAAATTTTGGTGTTTCTGGGAATAAAACACTTTCGTGTTAAAAGGACACAGAAGCCGTGCCGCAGGGAGGTCGGCAGTCCAGGGCTTCATAGGTGACAGCCGCCGTTTCGGCGCGGTCAGTCAGCAGTAGCGGATCAGGCGCCGATGTGCAGCTGAGTTGGTCTGCCCAGGCTCGGAGTATTGGGCTAGGAAAGGGTGTGAGAAGGCGGTTATGTAGGCAAAGCTGTACACGGTGAGGAAGTATTCACTGGGGAAGTTTCGTGATCTTTGCGCATCTTTTCAGTAATAGCTGCGAGACGCGGGCTGCAGTATGCTTTGACCATCGCGGTTTATCCGCTGCCGTAACTAAAACACTGTCTATTTCGATTTGAATGTGACTTTCCGGTCACCGCGGTTGTCTTTATAACCGAGGTAGAAATATCACCACTGTACGATATTTCGGCGCGGTACAAGTGGACCCCGGTGGCATAAATTTATCCGGGAGCTGCTCCATCCCAGAATACCCCATTGTCGTAATCTGTGGCGGCATGAAGGAGGGACTTCTTTTTTTTTTTGCTTATGGAAGCGAAAAGCAAAAACTCCCGTGTGTACGAGATTTCGGCGCCACGTTAAAGATCCCCAGGTGGTCAAATTAATCCAGGGCCCTCCACTACGGCGCGCCTCATCGCCTGCGTTGCGTCGGCGCGTTAAACCCTACAATCAATCAATCAATCAATCAATCAATCAATCAATCAATCAATCAATCAATCAATCAATCAATCAATCAATCAATCAATCAATCAATCAATCAATCAACTTTTTTTCCTTCCAGCTAACACTGTATGGCTATCGTTACGGGGAAATCAGCAAAGAACCAACCAGCGTTTTCCATTCGCAGGTGTGGGCGCAGCCATGGTCTGCGTATCCATGGTGGTGGCGGTGTACTACAACGTCATCATGGCCTACACCATCTACTACACCGCTTCCACGTTCCAGGCGCAAGTGCCATGGCAACGCTGTGATCCCTTATGGGCCAACAACACGCCGTGCTTCGTGCGGTCGCAAAATGTGAGCATCCCTGACAATAATCATCACCATCAAGAGCGGGCAGCCTCTGCAGGATGAAGGCCTCTCCCATAAACTTCCCAATCATCCCTACCCTACAGAAATTCTTTTTCCGAGAGCGAATCATCTTCCCTCAAACCTGCACACGGTTCTTGCTCTTCTTTCTTACCACGTCCCTTGGTATTATTACATCGACACTTTTCCGAGGACTGTGTTGTAGGTCCTTTACATTACACCTCCGACCGAGTTCCGCTTTACAATTCTATAAATTTGAGCTATGATGTCCTCTACTAGAACAGTTTGTTCCCTCATCTCTGGTGCTTGTTTAGAGCGCTACTCCCACCATTCTTCTCTTAGCGGACCTCAAGGCTGATCTACAGCGCTCTTTCAAGCTGCTTAGGAAAGGCCGAAGTTTCTGCCCCACAAGTTAGCACCGGTTCAGTTTCATTTTGTATACCATCACCGAATATTCTTGACCACTTGACTTCATGAATACTGTAGGCTCATTCGTTGTGGAAGAGGGGCGGTTGAGGAGAGGGGACCGATGGAGAGGGAAGGTGCTGATGCATTCATGTGAGAGCCCACAGAATGTTATGTTGGTCGCGAGGTGATCTGCATCTGTTCATTGCTCGGCCGGTTTAAATTAGGGCTGATGAGAGCGTCTTATAATCGCGGTTTACTTACGACAGAGTTGAGGTGCGTTCCAATTTCCCCTTTCGACGGCTTCGTGGTCGTCTTCGCGGACAGCGCGCCATGCTAATCCCCGTTCCAATTCGAACGAAGCACTCAGCGAATACTGCTTCAAGGAGATGGCATCGATGTCAGCAGTATTAACTCTATGATGTCAGCAACGATGCAAGCTACCTTCCTGTCTAAACTAAAAAGTGACGCCAGCGCCACCTTTTTGCGTAATAATGTTGTAGCAAAAGCACTTGTTCTTTCATTGAAATATTTAGTATAATTTGCTAGTGGTTAAGATAAATTAGTTTAATTTTTAAATCACATAATGTTTGCAATAATAACGGTAATATTATTTACGAAATTTGCGGCTTGCGTTTCTCAACATGTCTGCTACGAGGTTGTGAAGTTGTAGGATGGTCCCTAGAAATATTAGGGAACATAGTTGTAGTGTCGCGTTCGGGACCGCTGCGCCGTTCCAATTTTATTTAGCCGTCTAGTTAGAGTGCTTCGTAAGCTGTCTACCAAGCTGTCCGCGAATTGGGACGCAGCCTTAGTTTATACGGCAGCAAAACAGTGCGAGTGACCGTTTGGCGATTTTTGTACTAAGTAAATTTCTATTAAGAGTAGCCATTTTCTTGTCTGTCTTGGCTATAAGCTTTCGGTTTTAACCCCTACCATCTCTAAGCATACTTGCATCGTTTTTATTCTGACGTCAGGCGTGTTATTTGAACTCGAATATGGTCCTCGACACGCTTGTGCACAATTTCGACACGGAACTCTTGTTTTAGTTTTGCTCATATAACCTCAACCGGTTAATTGGTTACAAATTAATCGCGACTAAAGCACTAATCGATTAATCGGAAGGTTAATCAATCAATCACCTACCCCTAGACTTTCAATATGTACGCCCATGCCAATTGATACATTCTTCACTCGGGCTCCGGCGCAGAGTATTAACACCGGCTCAAGTGCACCCATACTTGAGCATGTATCGGCCAGTAGTGGTGTGTTTGAGCCCGGATGAGCTCGGATGGTACAGTTACTCACGAGAAAGAGAGCCCGTAGGTGACTATGCCATCCAGAGGTATTTGGCAGACTTTCAACAAAATCTCTCTGCCATCGGCAGTAGTAAGCTACAGCGCATGCGCAGCTTGAGCACGTGGCCCCGTCGATGCTTGTCACCTCAATTGATAGACAACCTGCCGGGACTGGCTCGGTGGCTAAGGCGTATACCGCTGCTGAGCCCAGGGACACAGTTTCGATTCTGGGCCGCAACGTCCTCTTTTCAGATGGAGGCGGAATCAAAAGCGCCCGCCTGTCGAGATTTAGGAGCATGTTAAAGATTCTCAGGTGGACAATATTAATCCGGAGCCCTCCCCGGGCGCGCCTCAAGGCCCAGGTGTTGCTTCGGAGCGTATAAAACCCCCAAAATTTGAATTTTTAATTTGTAGACAGCAGTCTTTACGCTTCTACGCTGCTACTGCAAATAAACATGGGATCCTCTCGGAATAGCCTTGCTTACATTTTGAACCTGTTGCATATAATTGTAGGAATGTGCCGTCAAATCAAATAGTAGGTCATTTTTGTGGAAAGCTGACGTACAAACATCGTGAAGGTGCCTTGAAAATGTCGCGGATAAAGGCGTTTTAAAAGTGTCGAGGTTCTTAATCGTTCGGCAGTTGAGATATGAGAAAGCGCAAGGAGAACTTCATTATCAATACCCATCTCGAGATGTATAAGGCCCACTCCACCTCCACGTTGTTGTTGTTGTTGTTGTCAATTTGAGTTCTGTAATGGCAAGAATCCATCTTGCACACATTTATTTGAGGGATGCGCAGTCTAACGTTAACCTTTTCGGTACTGTCCTTTCCTCGCAGACATCGTTGATTAACTTGAACGAAACGAAGCCGTCGAGCCAAGTCTACTGGGAGTAAGTATCATCCCATGCTTTCAGAGGAGATGCATAGAGAAAGACACGGTAGGTGTGCTTGTGCGAATAAGCGTGGCTAAGGCGCTGCGCTGCTGAGCACGAGGTCGCGGGTTCGATTCTCGGCCGCGGCGGCCGCTTTTCTGATGGCGGCGAAAAGCAAAAACACCCGTTTGTACGAGATTTCGGCGCACGTTAAAGATCCCCAGGTGGTCAAAGTTAATCCGCAGCCCTCCACTACGGCGCGCCTCATCGCCTGCGTTGCGTCGGCGCGTTAAACCCCACAATCAATCAATCAAATTTGAATAAGCCCTACAGCGTGCTAGTAACATGCAAGGTGCCTTTTGCGGGGCGGGAGACTTTTTTGACGTCTGAAAGTAAATATAAGCGTTCCCCTAAAAGTTCTTTGAGCGAATTTTAGGCGAAGACTATGATGCCTGTTCTGGGAAAGAAAATATTTATCCACGCTCATGGAGAGGAATTGTATCCACTATCGAGATGCGACGAAATTATTTGATCGGTAGGATATTACCAGAGTATCACCAAACATAGAGTAAGTTTCTTTCAAAAATAATGTCATCTACCCGGAACACAGCACCGCAGTACAGGGGAAAACACTTAGCGCCGCCGACCTAATTCCCCAACCATGAGCTGTCGTCCAAGCCGCTTTTCCGATACAAGCAGTTAGCTTTCTGGTGAACTCGATTGCAAGAGCGACTGTCCTGGATAGGCGTTGGTCTGACGTTTTAACCGCTAAGCAGAACGAACTTTTCCTTGAACTGGAAAGCTTCTGAGAAAGTTGTGTCCTTGTTATCACCGGCACTTGTTGAGGAATGCTTTCTCCGCAGAAAAATTTAGTGATAGCTTAAATAGTATGCCAGTGAGTGAGTGAGTGAGTGAGTGAGTGAGTGAGTGAGTGAGTGAGTGAGTGAGTGAGTGAGTGAGTGAGTGAGTGAGTGAGTGAGTGAGTGAGTGAGTGAGTGAGTGAGTGAGTGAGCAGGGAAGGAAGAAAGTAAGTGAGTGAGGAATGAAAATGTAAGCCATTAAGTGAGTAGGCAAGCAAATAAATATACACGGAAGTGATCGAAGAAGTTAGCGAGTAAGCAGGCAAGCAAACCAGTAGAGAGGTTTAGCATTCCGTGTGTTCCGTACATTCCGTGCGTACCGTATGTACCGGGACACGACTGGCGCTTGCGCATTCGTTCCGGTACAGTGGCGTAGTTCCGCTGGCGAGCCGACCCCGCCCCGTAATGCGAGCCCATTCGTTCCGTTGGGCTGCGGCCCTCCTGGCTGTGCCCGCGCGCGCAGACGCAGTCGGGTCCCGGTACGCACGGTACATGCGGTAACCAAGCAAGCAAACCAATCATCAGCATTCCGATGCCCCCGGAGAGATGAGATTCGAATCTCCCGCTCTTCCTCCTCCCCGTGGGGCAGGCGCTACGTGCTGGACATAAGCGACGGCCTGGATGACCTGGGCGGCGTCAAGTGGGACCTGGCGCTGTGCCTGCTGCTCAGCTGGATCATCGTGGTGGCCTGCCTGGTGAAGGGCATCAAGACCTCGGGCAAGGTGGTCTACTTCGCGGCCACCTTTCCCTACGTGATCCTCATCACGCTCATGATCACCGGCCTCTGCCAGCCGGGCGCCATCAACGGCGTGCTCTACTTCATCACGCCCTCCTTCGAGAGGCTGCGCGACATCAAGGTGTGGCAGGCCGCAGCGGGACAGATGTTCTTCTCGCTCAGCCTGTCTATGGGCGGCCTCATCATGTACAGCAGCTACAACAAGTTCTCCAACAACGTCTTCCGGTACGCTCGCCCCCTCCTTTGCCCCGTTTGTCTTTCTTTCTTTCTTTCTTTCTTTCTTTCTTCTTTCTTTCTTTATTTATTCTCTTTCTTCTTCTTTAGTCTGTCTGTCTCGTCTGCTGTCTGTCTGCTGTCTGTCGTTCTCTGCTTGTTCTTGTCTCCTGTCTTTCTTTCTTCCTTTCTTCCTTTCTTTTCTTCTTTCTTTTTTCTTCATTCATTCATTCTTCCTTTCTGTCCGCCCGTTCATCCTTCCATCTGTCTGTCTGTCTGTCTGTCTGTCTGTCTGTCTGTCTGTCTGTCTGTCTGTCTGTCTGTCTGTCTGTCTGTCTGTCTGTCTGTCTGTCTGTCTGTCCAATGTTGCACCATTGTGTTAAGCAAGCAGTATGGCTTGTTCGCATAAGTTCTGCATCTTTGTGCGCGCATCAGGAACTACGAACGACTATGGTCATTGTACGTGGTGGAATCATGCCTTAAGAGGAGACCGGCCATTTTCCTCTTCGCAGAGACGCCATGATCGTGAGCGTACTGGATACGTTCACCAGCATCATTTCTGGAATGGTCATCTTCTCCGTTCTCGGAGCCATGGCCCACGACCTCGGAAACGTTGACGTTAAGGACGTCGCTCAAGGCGGTACGTATGCCTTCTAAGCACTCGAACGAAGCCGAAACCACGTGCACCCCGACAGATTGGCGGCAATACGTACGCAAGCAGCACTGGACAAGTATCGATCCTTAGAGCCTCGTTAACTTCAGGGCTCTTAAGAAAATAGCGTACGGTCACCTCCGTGAAGGCATTATAGCGGAACTTCGCTAACAGAATTGAACCTCTTTATAGCACCGTGAAGCGGACGCCAATGACAGAATCTATGGTTTTATTGGTTAATAATAGATGTGCAACACACGTATAGCTGCGGCCCCTATCACGGCTTTGCCTTGTCAGGCCATATCCTAACAGCTTGAAATAGACGCAAAGACAAACGAAGCACGACAAGTATACGTACCCAGAGAAATAAAAGCGGGAACGGTTGCGCAGAAAGAAGTACAAGAGTCAAAGCACCACCGCTATATATAACATGAAAGATGAAAAAAAAAAAAACGTGGTTTGATCCTTCGTTCATAGAAATCGGTAAAACACGAAAGTGAAATGTGCCTTCACAGGAGCATTTGAATGTGTATTGTGCATCGATATGAACTTGCGCATCGCCATTTATATTTCGTCGGTATGGTACCGTTAGGCGCATCAATATTAGACACTTGATTACATGCGCCGGTGCATTGCGTAAATCCGATTGAAGCCCCGGCGCTCGCAAACCATGCGAACGAGACCGAAAGGGTTGTCAGCGAGTCGTTTGGTGAAGTCATAGTACGCTACAGTGAAAGGAGCATGATTTACGGGTATGCAGCAGTCTTGTGGGTGTGCTTGGCGAGCGACGTCCTGCTGGCGGGTCGCTTAGGCAAAGGTGCGACTACTTCACTTCTCCTCTCCTAGACTGCAGCCCCATCTGAATTTACAAGTTAGAGAGAAGGACATAAGTCGCGTTCACACATCTGCCCGGGCATGACTTCGTGGCTCAGTCTGTAGAGCGCTTTAGACCTCCCGTTCCGGCCAGAGTGATCAGGGGCTCGAAACCTAGCGCCGCCGCACCAATGGAACTTTATCTTGTGATGTCATTTCCGCGACGGATATGACGTCGGTGAGGTCTTTGTACTCCGGCATAAAACACTTTCGTGTTAAAATACTAAAAACAGCCACGAAAGGTGCACTGATACCCCGCGCTTGAAACAGCAAAGGTGACCGTTAAAAACCTAGCTGTACGATTGGCATATACCCCTGGACAACTCCGTGTAAAATACCCGGAACAAGGAAGTGTAAACGTGAACGCAATATATGTAACAAGGCTTCCACCACCAAAAAAATAATACAGTAAAAGAGGATACAAACGTACTGAGCGAACACTTGAAGTGAAACTATGGCAAAGTCTTGGTACCAGTAAATAGTCCTTGCAACGTTCACGTCCGAACTTTCCCTCTACAAGCAGAAACTCGTTGCCTAGTAGAAGGTTTGACGGGGGTTAGTACGCAATGTCCGCATGTGGGTATTAGCTCAGCAATAACCTAAACACATAACAATGAAAAAAGCTGGAAGGAAGGGTATACTGTTTGCACGAACGCCGATCTTTCTCTTGTGCATCCGTTTCTGCATATGTAAGCTTGCCGCCTATGTCTTTTGTGGAGCAGTTAAATTTCGTTTTAGGCGTCTCCTGTCGTCGTCGTCTCATGTAGTCGCGGTACTAAAACACTGCGACGCTCGTTTTCCAAATTGCGCTAGAACATAACGCGTACTAAAAGAAAGGTGTACAATGGATAAAACCGGTTCAAAATGAACATGATTTAAAGATTTGTGAAACGCTCCCTGCCCGCTTCAGCAATCGTCAAGCACAAGCAGAAGCTGTTTGTAGACGGATTATAATTTGTGTTACATTCAAATAGCCGCCGGCTCTTGACGCTAAGCCTGATAAGGTAGGGTGGTCGGTCGAAGCAAGAAAAGGCGTACTTGCCTGGTGCGGAACCCTCATTGATCCCCGAAGACGTGACCTCGGGGCGAGCCTCGGGCATTTCACCGCATTCGCGTTGACCCTGTCACTACCAGAAACTGGAGCAGGTGGGGCATGCTAATTTCTTAAATCCGATTCAGTGCAAGAGAGGGCGCCACCGCCTCAGCAAGCGCGCGAATGGTGCTTCTCCGGCGCCAGATTAGCGCGCGCCGTGTGGCAAGAGTGACTTACGATCTTTGAATGCACTTATACACTGCATGCTTCGTTCGCCACTCCACAGATTCCACGTTAGTGCAAGTGGCCCGGGATTTCTTAACAAAGATGTTTCGACATAAATTTCGCAAAAAACTATTTGCTTTTATCTTTACCATTGTTAAGTTCGCTTTCTGTTTATGCTTCGCTATCATGCATAGATGTCTTTCCGATCTGCTATACACGCATTATGCTTCACGTGTGTTTGTTTCAATGCTTTGAAGCAGCCTTTGCCAAGCCAAGATAGAACTGTTATCCTCTTATCTGTATATACACACCTCGTTCGTTTATTTGTTTTCTCACGCCTTCACACCTATGCCTCTCACTTTCTACCCTTAGTCCTTATCTTCATGGCATAGCCGGCGCATGCCTTTCACTTCGTCGCAGATAAAAGTGCTTTGCGGTCTTCGCAACACTCCGCAACTTCCGCTTTTAGAATGTAACGTGATAAGGGTAACGCCATGATAGCGTTGTGTGCGTAAATGACGCCTGCACGGACTCTCAGAAATAAGATAGTTGTATTTGCGCCCGCACGAGTCCCTGATGCCACTGCCTGATTAATTCTCGTCGTGTTGCAGAATGTTGAGTATGTTGCGATAAAAGCATTTGCAAGTGTAATAAGGATGTCGAATGAGTGGTACCGAAAATGTCAGCAGTATTCGTGAAGTGGGCCTGGAGGACTTATTCTACCCGTGAGACTCTCCAGCTAGATATCTAGAAGGCTTCGCTCTATGATATACTCCTGCGATTCGCAGCTCTCTCTGGAAAGAGCAGCAATGGCATTTCTTTTATCTATTTGCGTCAATGAAATCGAAAAGCAACCTCGGCAGCGTATCTCTTATTCCTGAAAGCGACAGATGAGAGATGAAGCATTTACTGAGCTACAAAAGCACGGGTGTATCCTTAGTTAAGGAAGCCGATGGAGCATTTGGAGCGGGTTTTACCGATTTGATTGCGTTTAAACACCAGCCTCTGACCTGAGACTAAGGAATCGGCGAAGTGGGCTGTGTAACGGGCTCTGTGAGAGAAGTTTCCCGGTCAGAAGAAGATTGCAGAGAGAGAGAGAGAGAGAGAGAGAGAGAGAGAGAGAGAGAGAGAGAGAGAGAGAGAGAGAGAGAGAAGGCTCTTTATTGAAAAAAATTAAAGCCGTTCCACTCAATGTGAAAGCTGTCGGAAGTGTAGAGCAGTGATTCGCCCTAATGGGCTGTAGCGCCGTTACCTGCTCACTTCTACCACCCAATGCAATTCAAATTTCCTTCCTTCGCAGTGCTAGTGCGCCTTTTGCCTGTAACTGCGCCAGCGGAGGTTCTGTTCTTTTTGTTCTTGCTGTTCCTCCCGCACGTGCCGGCATTGCACGGCCACGTTTTCCGTTTACTATCGTAAAAGCAACCCAACGGCGATCAACAGCGTTACCCCGGAGCGCCGCCTTGGTGCTCTATATACTTTGGTCGAGCGAGCGAGCTAGGACGACAAGGCGAGCGCCTAAAGTGCTCTGCACTTAAAAAGCAAAGTGTTTTGCCGGGGTTTGAAATCACCTACATGGTAGGGGATGTAGGAAAAGCAGACCTCAGAAAGAGGTGGGTAGACAAAAAAAAAAAAAATAACGCTGGCGTGGCTTGACGTGCTTGTCGGACTATTTTTCAGATTGTGTCACAGAATTCACAATTTTAAAATGTGACCAATGTCCTCCAAATAAGAAAACAAACTTTT
The DNA here is from genome assembly GCA_013339765.2 of Haemaphysalis longicornis. NCBI lineage: Eukaryota > Metazoa > Arthropoda > Arachnida > Ixodida > Ixodidae > Haemaphysalis > Haemaphysalis longicornis. The sequence continues at coordinate 22,779,799 of CM023457.1, forward strand.
TAGAGCCGGACGCTGCTTGGAGAAGCAAGTGCATGATCCTACGATAGTCTTCAGAGTTACCGGCCCTTGATGTAGGCGTTCAGTATCTTCAAAAAAAAAAAAAAAAAGACGGGATCTTGGTGCGAAGTAGGCAACACATTCTAATAAAATATGTTCAAGGGTTTTTTCAGAAGAACAGTTGTCACAGCACGGGTTGGTCGAAATAGAAAAGGGACCGTTAAGTTCTGTACGCGTGTGTGTTCTGTCATGCCGACAGGACACTAGGCGAGATGGAGCCGAAATTCCCTAGGGAAAATGAATGTGTATTTTGACGAGAAAAAAGGCTATGCGAACCACAAGTTTATATACGGAAGGTAATAGAGAGTTTTAGTATAGCGTTTTAGCTGTGGCGTTAACGTTTGCGCGCCGCAATCGCAAACGGATAACGCCTCGTTATGCGACGGTCACTAACGCTATGGGCGCGCTAAAGTGGTGCTTTCCGCTATACTAAAACTCTGTAATGTTTTCTTACCTTTTCTTAGCGCAAATATTTGCACAGGAATCGCTATCACATGTTCCGCATTAAGAAATGTCTGGCCAAAACTGTCTACGGTTCGAAAGGGATATACGAAATGAAGATGGACTCTCGATCGAAAATTGCAGGTCCCGGACTGGCCTTCGTCGCGTATCCCGAGGCGTTGACCCGGCTGCCTGTTCCCCAGCTCTGGTCCGTTCTCTTCTTCCTCATGCTGTTCATCCTAGGCCTCGACTCCGAGGTAAGCCGCAGTCCTTTCGACCGTGTGGAAGCTCAGGCCAGTGACTCGTTGTGTGTTAAAGGGACCCTGTAACACGTTTTTGAACTTTTTTGAAAATCTTAAATGCTTGCAGAACGTAGTCATCCAACACACTTAGATTAGGGTGTCGCAAAGCACCTCAGCCAAAAAGTGTACTGCTCAATGCCCATCAGATAACTTGTAAACTCGCTCAAAAGATTCTTCTCCCTTTCCCGGTCTTGACGTTGTTCGACGGCTCGAATGACGTCACTAAGGCCATGTAGCGGCTGTTGGCCGTTTTCCTTCAGTTGCAGCAATGAACGCTTTTCGATAGCAACTTTAAAAAAAAGCCACAAAAAAAAGGAGAAAGGAAGGCGTATCTGGTGCGATGATCAAATCCCGCAGTGCCGCTCCGTGCTGGCGATAACTATAGCTTTCGCAGAGGTTCGAGACGCGGAAAAAAGAGTGAAAGCGCTCATCGAAAGTGTTGCAGGGCCCTTTAACGTGACAGCCTTGGCGACTCTTCCGCTCGACCGGAGGACATGCGGGGGAGTGACACGTCACGTGACCTTTGTCGCGCAGTTCGCCATCCTGGAGACCTTCGTGACCAGCGTGTGCGACCAGGCGCCGTTCCTGCGCAGACACAAGTGGGCCTTCACCATCGTCATGGGCATAGTCTGTTTCTTGTTGGGACTCCCCATGGTCACGCGGGTGAGCATCCCCATTCTTCGCTGGGTGGCGCTATTTAGAGCTTAGATGTCAGGTCTGGCGCTCCGTGCTGCTCCTTCCCTTGTTGCTTATACCCTGGGGACAGGTGAAATCCTATCATGGGAGATTGTTAATATCCTACTGTGAACAGTGTTTATCTGTAGTGCACTGGGGATGCGACACACACACGCCAGGATGGCATATTTCAGGCACTCTGTCCCCACGCCTAGAAATTTCAGGTTGCCTCGGAGCGGCCTGCTTAACCATTGAGCTGGTTCATTAAGCCATGAAACACAGTGCATGGTTCAAAGCACAGTGCCATAGTTCGAACCACATGTAGTGCATGCTAGAATTTTTTTTTCGTTCTGCTACATACTCGGAAAAATTTTAACAGTAACGAGGTGCATTTGGAATTTTTTTGACTTACAGTAATTGGTACCACTTATGCTGTGCTCACTATAAAACGTCACTTAATGACGTTCAATATTCCCAGACATTTAGCCTCTGCGTTATGCAAACGGGCGTGTACAGAACGGTATTTTTTGTTGTTTTTTTGCTGGGTTTGAAACAATAATGAACGGCCTTTTCGAGCAGTCATTGGGTTTTGAATAGGAACCTTTTGGTATTCACTTCTGGTATTTCCCCTCGACATTGTGTCTACCGATGGTTGTGGATGCACTTGCCGCACGTTTATGAGTTCGGCATTCAAGAACGGGCTGATCGGCAGTTGCGACTGCCGAATTAGGGTCTACCTTCTTCTTTGCAAACCTAGCTATATCACTCACCATAAATATTGGTTTACACACTGCATTAAGAAACATTCGAGTCACTTTGTATGCAGTGTAGCCCGTCACTTCTTGTGAACAGCCTCGGGATTCCCCGTTTGAATGAAGGAAACGCAATGGTATAAATGGGAAATGATTGAAAGCAATGTCCGCCAGACCCTTTTTAAGTTAGGTTTAAGTTAGGACTTATTTGACGCGTGTGCCCGATTACCTTTTTCTTTCTTTCCTTCACAGGGTGGCCAGTACATATTCGAGATTGTGGACAGATTTGGGGGCAGCACGACGTTAACCTTCATCGGTCTCGTTGAAGTCATCTCACTCATCTACATCTACGGTAAGCTACAAAAAAAAAATTCAGAAGCCCCTCCGTCTAAGGACGATGATGGTTGTGAAACGCGAAGTTTTCTTGCGCGCGAAAATCAAATGGCAAAGTTCCAAAGTCAAAGCCGCTGCAAGCAAAGCCCAAGGGTCAACGATCAAAGTGCGAACCGCCTGAGGCTCTAGGTACAAACTCAGACGACAGCAAAAAAAAAAAAAAAAATCTGAGCTTCCCCTTTCCTCTTCCTGCTCCCATCACCGTTGTCCAAGGTGAAGCGTTCAAATTCGCTTTAAAATCCAAACTGCTTCGACCGTGTCATAATGGCGCAATCGTATAGACATTGTTTTCGTAATGGGAAGGAGCCAGGTTAGATTCCAACCACAGAAAGCGTTTTTTTTTGTGCCATCATCATGTGTAAAGTTGGATTTTTTGCATTGCGTTTTGATTATCAACCGCCATCAGTGGCGACTAAGAAAGCTTTGATTCAAAAAGATTCGTGGCGAGCTTTTCCACGTTCGTAATGGAAAGAACACTGCATGCACAACATAGTGTTCAAGTTTTACGGCTTTAGCGACTTACTCCGCTGCCTCCTCCATCACCCCCCCCCTCCCCCCCCTAGCCTTACAATTTTGTTTATTTCGGCAATATATCACTTTTAGAAAGCAAGATTAGGTCGAAGCAGGGCTGCTGAGAAAGTGGTTTGGGCGTTAAGGTTTCATGGGAGAGTTGGTTTAAAAAGTGTGTCAGATTTGTAATAAAATAAATTTAATGGGGCTCTATGCTGCTGCTCTTTCAGGATACTCCAAGTTTTCGGACGACGTTTACTTCATGCTGAACAGGCGCCTCGGCTGGTACTGGAAGGTCACGTGGACAGTGACGTCACCTCTCGTCCTTCTGGTGAGGGAACTGCGCAATGCGCGGAAAAAATACGTTGTTCGGCTCGTTCACTAGATCATGAAGTCGAAAACTACGCATTACGACGCGTTGGTGCGAATAAATAAGGTGTGTTGTGTAACTGGCGCTTCAGGTCAAGGGGCACTAGCTACTACAAAACAGTCAGAAGCATGCAATTACTAATTACAGTTACCATTCTAATTACTAATTACATCGCGTTTATTTAGCCATGCAAATCAAGTAGCATGTAATTACTAATTACCGTTAATAATTCATTACCCACGGACTTAAAAACCATCGTGCAAAACAAGAAAAGTTTTACAAAAACATATCAATGTTCACGACGGCGTAGTTCCCTTCTTTCAAAAAATATGTCACTTCCTTATGAAATAAAAAAATAATAAAACTGGTTTGCTAGACAACTATCGCCATCTAGAGAAAACTGAATAAACCAAAATGTGTTCTTGTTTATTTTGCATCTCATTAAAGAAGAGATATATTTCAAGAGAAGCAAACTGGGCCGTTAGGAACGTTTCTAGGAATTTGTTAAGCTTTTCGTTTCGGTACACGATGTTTTTTCAAGCCAGCGCGTCAATAATTAAAAAGTCCCACAGAAATGTGGTCAGGGGAGTACCCCTTAACATGTAGTAGCACGTGACAGACTCAACAGCCAATCAATAGAATTTTCCAATATGGGAAATAGCGGACACTTTGGAAGTCGAGATTAGCACTCCTGGTCTAAATCTCGTTCGTAATAGTATATGCGGCGTGTTAAATTTGTCTGGTGAGCGCTAGTACTGGCTGAGGCTCTCGAGAATTGGTGTGCAAACCACTATGTGCTTACCGGTCACTGAAATTAACAAGCGCTAGCACTTCTCCTAAATAATTCCGGTGGCTTCATTGAACTTTTGTTTACCAAAGAAATCTACGTTGATCAGACCTTGATTGTAAAGAGCAAACCGAAAACTAATTTTTCGTGCATTCAGACTTGGCCTGCTCTTCATTTGTTGTCACCGGGCCGAACTTTCGAGTTATTAAAGGCACGACAACCTCGCAGCATTTAAAAGCGCGTGAATAGCAAAAGCGTCGAAATTCACGCTGAACTGTCATTTTAGGGTGTAGAATGCGATCTTCACACACGACCGCATATGCATGCTTAATTCGCGTTTAGCCCATCGGTGACGGTGTTGAACAGGCTGCGGAACTCCATGCCCTATTTGCCCAGAAAATGATTGATTCGATTGATTGATTCTGGGGTTTCACGTGTCGAAGCAGCGCTTGGGCTATGAGGTGCGCAGTAGTGGAGGAACTCTGGATTAATTACGACCACCTGGGGATCGTTAACGTGCGCCGAAACCTGGACACACGAATGTTTTCGCTTTTCGAATCCACTTGAAAAGCAGCCGTCACGGCTGGAATCGAACCCGCCCATGGAGCCACCACGGCGGGTCACCTGGAAATTTTAACGGATATACTTCTGCGCATTAACATCGATACAATTGTAGCTTCGCATTCCGCGCACCACTGCGTTTGAGCATAATGGGTATAGCGGAGCACACTTGATGTGCTGCCGGTTCCTAATTAATAGGTAGTTTTCGCATACCTGCAAGTGTACGCTACGCTAGCCCCTATGCTAAAACTCCCTAATATTAGAGAGCTTTAGCATATCGGGCGTGAGCCACCGCTCGCCGCTATGTTTAGCATAGCGGCTAGCGGAGTCTCACGCTACGGCGGCGGGTTAGCGGGACCCTACTGCGCATGCGCTCGCGGGGAGGGTGAGGAGGTTGAGAAGGATGAGGAGGAATGCGCGGGCATGGCGAAGGCTGGCTCGCGGAACTAATCCCCCCTACCGGAACGAATTTGCGCATGCTCCATCGGGTCCCGATACCCGCCGCCGCTAGCGTAGCGTACGCTAGCCCCTATGCCAAAACTCCCTAATATTTGTCGCGCCACCCGTTCGTAACCCAAGAGGCGAAAATGCTCTATCGCGCACACTCACTTGACGCAGAGAGCGGTCAACTCATCTCTTTCTTGTCCTGCAGGTGATCTTCATCTTCTCGATGGTAGACCAGGGCGAACCGGTGAAGTACGGCAATTACGAGTATCCGCCCTGGGCTATCGGCATTGGCTGGACCATCACGCTGTTCGTCATGCTTCAGATTCCCTTCTGGGCCATTGTCGCTATTTACAGGGCGTCGGGAGAGACACTCTGGGAGGTAAGAAACCAATGTTCTTAGCGCTAACTTTCAGACGGGCACTGACAGCTTACATTACTCGCGTAACAACTACATAGGAGATAAGTTGGTAGCAGGAGCCCGTTCCGCATTTCAGTACTGTGTCTTCGGCTTCCGCTAAAGATACCGTAAGCTGTAGCAAGCACCCAACAGCAAGTTTTCTAAAGGCGCTTGAGTGTTTATATTACAAAAGATACAGACCCACACGTGACCCCAAGCGAAATGAGACCTTTCGAGTATCTTTCTAGATTTCAGTAACGCTTAATAAGTGCAGAACACTTTAGGGCTCGCCTTGTCGTCGCAGCTTGCTCGCTGGACCCAAGTAGAGCCACACGGCGTTCCGTCGTCGTGGCGTAACCCAGAGGCTTCGAGAGCCAAGCGGTTTATATAGTAATAAGCGTTCGAAACTCGTTAACCACTGGCGCTTCTCACACATCTCCCCGTTGTTTAGCGCAGAGAAAAGTGCAGGTACATTTGAGGCAAAATATACGTAATTATCCTCAGCGTCCGCGCTCATTTAGTTAGGAACACTCATTGGGTTGGTTTTTACGGTAGTAAGCGAAAAAGGTGCCAGTGAAACGCCGATACGTGCGGGAGGAAAAGCAAGCACAAAATGAACAGAACTCCCGCTGGCGCAGGGTCAGGCAGGTGGCGCGCGAGCACTGCGAAGGCGTCAAATCTGCAGCCCATTATGGCGAATCTCTACTCTGCACTTCCGAAAGCTTTCACACTGAGTTAAACGGCTTTACGTTCTTTTTCCTCTTTAATTTCCTCGTTGCAGAAAGTACGGCAGGCGTCGAGACCTTCCAAGCGCTGGGGTCCGTCTGACCCTGCGCTCAAGGAGCAGTGGAAGGCGTCCACAGGCCAGACGCAACCAGACGTCAAGGTGGAGCTCAAGAAGTTCTCCCAGGGCGACATCTCCACCGACGTCACCGGGGTGGAGAACAAGGCGTACGTCATCACCGAGCAGGACAGCCACTGACAGTCGATCCACACGGACTGTCAATCTACAGTGACTTTTTAAGGGCCGAACGCGTGACGTTCGCGTTCGGTTGACTCAGAGGGCACTCGTCACTCCCCAAGACACGTCAGGAGTGACCATATCGTCGTCGTCGCCATCATCGCCGCAGCTGCCATACGTCTTCATTTGTTCGACATGGAGAAGCGCGTTTCGTGGTTTGTGCAACGGTGTATAATCACCACACTGTTCCTCGTCCCGTTCTGTACATACATACAAAGTTCCCGGTTGATAGACTCTGTGCTGACGAAGGAAGCCGGTGAAAAGAGGGTTGTCAGTGCCTGGAAAGGTTCGAAACTGTTGAAGGATGAGTGATGTGTCCTTCGTGCAGGCCGTCATTAAGTCCTTTTCGGCGCTGGGTATCCTACACTGTGATGAGCAAGCAAGTAGCCTTATCGTTGGAGTCCTTGTACGTGATCGTTGGTGGCCGTACTCCAGAGCACACCGTCCCGATGCGATAATGATTTCAGAGTACCTAAATTTCGGGCAGGAATTCAAACTTTCAAGTAGTCGGAGATGTGGGGTCGTGAAAATAATTCGACATGGTATGCCACTTCTATAATCTTTGTGTTACGCCTATCCCTCTGTCATGGTGAATCTTGTAGAGGTGTAATCGGCAGCGCCGAAAGTTCGTAGCAGATTGCATCGTCGTAAATTCATGTTCCGTTAATCCTCGGTGTTACTCCACACAACGATCACGTTGCTTGCTATTTCTTGTTTTAGTAATCAAACTGACACTTGTCACGCACGCCCATGTACTATTCGACGTGCAACGTTCGTTGTGAAAATGTGGCGTTACAGATGTGTGTAAAACGTAGCTGCGCAAGTTTAATGACATTTTTTCTACTTCTTACCCTATTGGCACATACAGCCGAACATCAGTACACCGATTACGGACACGCTAAATTTCTCTCTACGTTGACATAGGAATTTTTGCACTGTAAAGTTGCCATGTATACGGCATCGCGAAAAGCTTGGCGATGCAAGGCCTGACTGTTGCCGGCGCTTAAGAGTGTGTCGATGCTAAGAAGAACGGACAGCGGATGAGACAAATACTGTATGTGAGTAACGCCATTCAGTCATATAAAAAAGACGCAATTTGGTTGCATCGAATTTTACACTATACTAAAAACTTCGATGCGTTTAAAGATTCCGATTTTGATAAAACGACATTCGGGTGTAGGCTTTCCGGGCAATTTCGTAGCGGCGAGATACAACGCGTACAACCGCGAATTCAAAATACGCGCGAACCTGAACAAAGACGGCGCAACTTGTCACCAGTTTTGCATACGCCGCTTACAAAAAAAAAGGTCCCTTTGTCTAAAGTCTGGTTTTGCAAACTACTACTATACCAACGAAAAAGTAATTTCTTTGATACACTATTAGTTACTTGCGCAAGCGGACAGAGGGAAAGCAGTATGCGACTATTACAATTGGCGTGTCTTAAGGAAGACCGAGATGTAACGACGTTCGACATCACGCATAGCTAACAGATTTTCGATGGTTTCAGTGGTCAGAAGTACGTGAAGGCAGTTACGTGAGCGCTGCTATCTGAAATCGGAAAATCCTGGCTCATATGGGTGTTAGTACGCGTCCATCATTCTTGTGTAAATATTGTTAAATTTCTTGCACGGGTAGGACTATCTGAGTTCTGGGATAAAGAGACGTTGAAGCATATTTGCTGATAATGAAATAACACGAATTGGTGAGGTATCAAACAAGAAAAGGCATGGATATTGATTTTCACCCTGCTGTTTTCCAAATTCAAGAAAAGGAGTAAAGAGGGTATCAGGATTACACCTTTTGAGTTTCGTGACGTCACATTTTTTTTACTCCCATCACTTTTCACACCGCTCACTTGCTATCCCTAACTCACTATAGGCTAATACTTCCCCCCTACGTGGGCTCAGTACCTCAAAGAGATTTTGCACCCGCTTTGCATGTGTAAATATTGTACGTAATATATGCGGAAAAGTGTGCCTGGAATTTTGAAAAGCGTCACTTTCTTACCAATATTTTTTTAACAAGACCTAGCTGTTAACGCTGCGTATTTTACGCATATTGATCTCTCTCTTTATATGTTCAGTGTTGCTGTGAGAATTAGAAAAAAAACGTTTTGACCATAAATTATAGGTGGCATAGCCGTGAGTGTGGTGTAGCATATCTTTTTGTGCTGTTCAACATAGAAAATGTCTGCTAAAAGAATATCTACGACTTTTGTTACCAAGTGCAAGCTGACGCTTGTCGGCTCATCGCCGCTAAAACATCGGTAGCTCAGAAATACTTGTGATGTATTTTGGAAGTCTTACTAGGCGAAAGATAGCGTTGTGCCCAGTCTCGATCACGTTTAGGAGATCTTCCCAAGCTTCACAGGCAGATAAGCCATGGTCAGTGTAATTGAATGGAAAGCGGTCTTTGACTACAAATTACGAAAAAAGAAGCTTATAACGTTCGATTTTGATGTGTTTTATTATTACTCTGTGCGAAATCGACGATTCTGAAATGGCTCTGCAAGCTTCTTGAACGGTCAATTTTTTGAGCGAACCTGCCGCTGGGTCGAGCTTATTTTTACTGCAAGGGCTCGTGCCCTGGAAAGAAAATTGTGATTGTAGACCTTATGTCATTGTTTTTGCAATAAAACACATTTCGTGTAAAATAAACTACGGAATTGCGTTTTTCATCCTCCTCTATTTAGAACTGTATTTCGGCGCTTTGTGTCACAGCAAAAGGAGTGAAAACTACTATTTCAGTCTCGGCCGCAGACCGGTCAAGCTATACCGAAGTGCAAAGAGTGCATAAATTTGCGCCTGCGCGGCCCTTTCTGAGAATTATACGCCGCGGTGGCTCAGTGGCAAAGGCGCTGTGCTGCTGAGTTCGAGGATATGAGGGATATTTCCCGACCACGGTGGCTGCTTTTTCGATGGAGGTGGAGTGCGAAAACGCCCGCGTGTCGAGATTCGGGCGCACGTTAAAGATTTCCAGGTTGCCGAAATTAATCCGGAGCCCTCCACTCCGGCGCGCCTCACAGCCCAGGTAGCTTCGGTGCGTTAAACCCTATTACAAGCACGGTCGGTCTGGACGTGCTCGCTCTCTCGCTCTGCAGAGCCACAGTGTAGCAACACTAATTCTGCCAGCTTCCGCATCCATATCGCTGCATCATTCGGAAATTTAAGTGCAGTTGGCAGCCGCTTAAAAAGTCGAAACAAAAGCAAAGCGTGCACTCAAAAACAATGAACTTAATTAATACGCAAGGATACATTTATAACAGATTATCGTGCTAAAGCAGCACATATCCCTGCTCATAAAGATTTATTTAATACACCGACGCGGGTACGTCTCTGCTGCGGCTATGTAACAGGATCAAACAGCCCTCCGCACAATGCAAACGAGCACCTTACCCCCCTCTTCCGGCTACACAAACTCCATCCAACCCCTCCATCAAGCCATCACAGCCGGCCTTGACGTAATATTCCAGTGGCTTCCAGGTCACTGCGGAGTCATCGGTAACGGTTGGCGGATGAAGCTGCCGTACAGGCCATGAGAGCGGCGCACCATTCTGCTTCCGCTTTCAAGGACGATGCCGCCAGGACACTTCGCTCCTTTGCACGCAGGATTACCATGCAGCAACTGGAATTCCACACCGGACTTCTCGAATCCCGTCTGTATATTCAAATCCTCTTCTTCAGCGCCGTATTCCGTATGGGCTGTCTCGACCCAGTCAACTTTACTCGTAACTGGTTGGGAGTGGCCTCACGAAAGCCTACTCCTTCCTCATCGATGCCAGCAGCGCCCACTGTGACGCCTGTGGGGCGGAAGAGACATAGTGTGCGCTGCCCCGAATACTCGTCGAGAGAGCGTGCTTGCCACCGCGCTCAGCCGATTGGACAATCGGCCATTTACAGTGAAACTTTCCAATCATCGGTCGTACCATCGACCTCGCAGAAGGCGACGAAAGCCCTTTACGTTTCCTGAGTGAAACGAACTTGCTGAAGGACTATAGTGCCCGAACGGACTAGAGTGCGCGCTTTCCATCCTATCCTCCTTTCTCCCGCCTTATTCCCTGAGCCATCCCCCAGTGCCGGGTAGCAAACCGGGCTCTACACCTGGTTACCTCCCGCCTTCCTTTCTTTCTTCTTCTTCTTCTTCTTCCACCCAACCCCATACCCATAGCTGAGGCCCAAGTGAAACCAACTAGCTACGATACGGCAGCAGGGTACGGCGAAATACATTAGCCCCCTTTAAAACAGAAGCAGGCACTTCCTCCTCCGACTGTGACCAGCAGTGCGGAATAATCGCCAGAGCAGCCACCGGCGCCCTGGAGACTGGAGCCCTGGACTAGGGGCCCCACCACGTCGTAACAGTGAACGAGTATAATAAAGTTAACTCCCTCTCTCTCGCTGTGCTGCGCGCCGACCTTTTTTGCGCAAGCGAGCTATAAACTGGAAAATACGGGAGGATTCACCGAGTAGTCCACGAAATCGGCCGAGGTAGGCTAACAATGTTTTCGCACTAGAACAAACTGTCGACCGGAGCGAGCAAATCGATTGATTGTGGGGCTGCAGGTTTAACGCGCCGACGCTTCACAGGCGATGAGGCGCGCCGTAGTGGAGGGCTCCGGATTGATTTTGACCGCCTGGAGAGCTTTAACATGCGCCGAAATCTAGAACACACGGGCGTCTTCGCTTTTCGCCTCTATCAGAACGACGGTCGCTGCGGCCGGGAATCGAACCCGCGTCCTTGGGCTCAGCACCACAACTTTATAGATCCACTGAGCACCCTCGGCAGGTGGAGCGAGCAGATCACGGAGTGCCGTTTTCTGTCGGCGAAAACCATAACTGTTTCACTGTGTCCAAGCGCAAAGGAAAGAGTGAAAGCGTTTATCAGATCTGCCGCAGCGCCCAATTTTAATAGGTTAACTCGCACAGTACTAGAGATGTAAGTTTTCATAAAATTTTCAGGGGCGTGAAAAAAAAAAAAAACAGGTTTTTTCAAGTTGGTTTCTGCTAAACATAAAAAGTAAAAAAAAAGGGAGATTCCGCGCAGATGTATCAAAAAATCCGCATACTTCTTAAGATGGGAGCCTTAGATCAGCTCATCAAACGCGAAACCTATTTCTGGCGACTGCACGAATACAACCAAATTACGGCCGCTGTAAAAAGAAAATAAGTAAATAAAATATACATAGATACCTATTTTGGTTGGAAGGAAATTTTAACTCGGGTCGCCAAGAGCCGCAGCCAAGCGTGGTGATTACAACACTAACGCTGTATTGTTGAGGGGGCGGATCAACCATGCATTATCCGGATGCGTGCCGCATAACAGGTGAACGTGAAGGCACCGCAAACACTATGCAGCAGTGAATCTTAATAATCGCTGGCTTTCGCCTTAAAATAACTTAAATGACTTAAGTGCCCGATGAATTTTTCCGTTTACACTGAAAATAATATAACTGTTTCATGCTCCATCACAGAAGTCCCAGCAGAGTTCCCACTCTCCAAATCTGCGCACCATTTCACGTCAAATCAGTGATTTCAAAAAGCGTTTATCTCACTGTAGATTGGTCGCATAACAACGAATTTCCCCGAACAAGTTCCGTTTGTTTTTATCAACATTACCCAGGCAGTGTTGGAAAAAAAAATACTGAATGAAACCTAATTTTTTTCTAATGGTTTTTTTTATTCAACCGCTCACATCTCTGCACAGTACAACAATAAAAACGGACACGCCTGACGATTCGTATTGGCCATACTGAAGCAGCAGCTATTGAAATATGGCCATGTTTTATCAGAAGTACTGAGTGTGCATGTGTTAACGGTGGATAACTGTGGTTTTTCTAAGCTAAACGCTTGTTGTCAGATATGCTGCCGAGTGCAATTTTTGAGTGAGTGCTTGATTAGACGAACTGTTATTTCAAACGTATTATTTCAAAAAGCTATTTGGAGCTTTACGCGTTAGCTAATGACAATAAAAAAAAACAGCTACTATTTGACAGAACTGAAGGCTTTTTTTGGCTGATTAGAGTACGTCCGTTCCTTCGTAACCTTTCACTCAAAGAACAAGAGTAATAGAAAGAAAGGAATTCTTTTTCGTTCCACCTTCATACGATGGTTTCATAGTACTGGTAGTTTAATTGCGTACAATTAAACTACCATGAAACGGGCCTCTGTGAAAGCGCAGTATTTGCACAGAAAAAGAAAGAAATGAAACAGAGACAACTAAATATAAAGGTGTTACATAAATCAATCTGCGTCTTTACTTAATTCTTGTTTACAAAAAGCTGAATCCTTCTCAATAAAATTTTGCATGAATGTCGCAGTTATCGTCCATTTTGCCATAAATAACCCAGCCAGCGGCAGTTCCCCGATTTTTTAGCACTTTACAATCAGTTTTCACCTATGAAAAAAAAAAACAAAGCTGACCACATTATTTTATTTTCTGTAAACAACCAACACAGTCTTAGCTTGCGCCGCACGAAAAGGCCGAAACAGGTTAACATCAAACTACAAAAAAAAAAAAAAAAAAAAAAAAAGGCGGCATGGTCGCCTGTATTATCGCAGAACAAATAGACGGCACAATGCGACCCTGTGCGATGTTCGCGCGCTATGAAGCGAGCCGTTTCTTTAAACATAACAATTTATTGATACAGCACCGTTCACTACACCAAAATGTGCGTGAGAAACAGGTACATGAACGCAGTAGCAGTACAATACTCTTCATAGTGATTAAGCATTCAAGACTCTGGAATTACTTTCATGTAGAATGTACTTTCTACAGCTTTTTAGCTCGTAGCAAAATTCATACGGTTCGTTGGCCCAACGGGCAGACGATTTTGAAAGCAACATGAGCGAAAATAACCGCAAATGGTTCCGAAACCGAAACCTGTTACTATCATCGTCATCATCACGATTCACAAATTGTTGCAGATCACAACAATGGCGATGGTCTGCTACGGGATGGTGTTGCGGTATCAGCTGTCACGCGTGTTTGGCGTCTCGTTTATAACATGATATGATTGCGAAGTAGGTCAACGCACTCTACGCATCCAAGTTCACGTGCTTACCTGCACCGCAGCGCCTGCTTTCGCCATGGGGAACCGCTGGACCTCCAGGTGAGCAAACTGTGTGTGTGTGTGTCTCTAAGTGCTATGAGTTGTAACACATATGTCAAATCAAGAATATTTTCGTCAGTGGATTCAAACGGCGTAAACGTAAAGTTGTAACTGTCGTTTAGTGGTGTAAAAATAGCTTCTAATTACGCACCAGGCTTTGTTTTTGACAAATTCACGATAAACATCGTCGCTATTCTCTGTGCAGGGGTAAAAAGCCGGCTCTCCTGAAAGGCAAAGCGCTCAAGGAGTTCTGGTCGTCACGCTGGAACACTGGGAACACTCCGTGGCAGACTCAGGGCATTCATCGGTAAGAGGATGGGTTTTGAAAGCGAAGCTACCCTGGTGCGTGGTGCTACCGCTTGGTATTTACAAACCTTGATCGACGTAGCACGCTACCACGACGCGTTTGTTCTGGAACTAGGGAGGGATGTTTGAGCTGGGAGTGGACTAAGTTTGTGTGGAAAGGGTAGTTCTTCACCTTCTTAAAATTTGCATCACTTTATCTTTCCTGTACACTGCAGCACGTGATGTCGGCACGTCGCTAAAAAACAAAAACACCATCACCAACAAAAAAAAAAACAGTGAGCCAACATCTGTTCTTTAAAGGAGAGGCGTTTTGAGAAGCTCATTATTGGACAACGTGATCTCCTTTTAACGCTCTATTTCGAAAGTAATGGGGCAAAATTCAGAACATAAAATTGGAAGCATTATCGAAGCACGTGTGAATCATTGTTATGTAGTCTGCATACCCGTCTCAGCTGTTGCTTGTTGAGAGCTGTGAACATAAGTTGTTGAATGTTGCACTCCTAGTACGCGGCAGAACTTCATGATTCCGTTCTTACTTTAGCCAAATTGCAGTGGGAGGACACTGCTGCTATTGTACAGGTGCTGTCAGAAGTAATTGGAGCATGGGTGCTGCGGCTGAACCGCATAGGAGCGCCATGTAGCTTCACTGGCGGTAAATGAAAAGAGCAGAGCACGCATGCGTGCCTGCCGATGTCGATAGCCCCTGTATACTTCTCAACCCACTTCTTTTAACGCGGCTTCAAGAGTTGTTCGCAGCATACCTGTCTCGACGATGGCGCTGATAGCAGACCACCTAAAATATTAGAAAAGAAAAATTGTCACTTCAGATCCCTCCGATTGCGATGCTTCTCAAGCAGCTTGCGTGCTCTGAAAGTGTGTGAGCAACGCTGCCACCGCCTCTGCTATCAGCGCCATTGCTAAGACCAGTATGCTGTAGATCATGATCAAAGCCGCAATAAAAGAAGTGGGTAGAAAAGTATAGATGGGCTATCACCGTCGGCAGGTGCGCATGCGTGTTATGCTCCTTTCGTTCGCCATCGGTACTGCTACACGGCGCTCCTATGCGGTTCGGCTGCAGCTCCCGTGCTCCAATTACTTCTGACGGCACCTGTACATGAAGCTCATAGTGTTAGCACAACACCGCGTGAACCTTAAATTATTTGTGTCCATTGTTGTGTGGTATGACGTTCACATTCAAGCTAGTGTGGGGTGCAGAAACATGCAATGCAGAACATTCAACGTAGTAGTAAACGTGAAGCTGCCCAAATATTGTGATGATGCATCGTAAATCATTGCGATAATGGACTCAAAACTTCACTAGCAACTTTGAAGGCACTTGCAGAAGGCAGAATAAAACCAGCTGCCGGTGGAGAAATTGCCAATTTGCCTATGAGTGCCAAAACAAGGTTGGTGAGATTGAGGCAAAACTCAAGTGAGAAATTTTCTCCTCGCGTCGCTGCCGTCGGGGGCAATGCGAGGGAGGTGTTGCTCAAAATTAAAGTTACGACTTATTTGAGATAAATTATAGCGGGTTACAGCTAGACTATCTTCAGTGGA
This sequence comes from Haemaphysalis longicornis, assembly GCA_013339765.2. Taxonomy (NCBI): domain Eukaryota; kingdom Metazoa; phylum Arthropoda; class Arachnida; order Ixodida; family Ixodidae; genus Haemaphysalis; species Haemaphysalis longicornis. The sequence continues at coordinate 22,795,480 of CM023457.1, forward strand.
AATTTTTTTCATTAAAAGCGGGATGGTCTCTTTAAAAGGTTGCTGCAACACCTTTTTCAACCTTTATCCAAATCTTAAATGCTTGCAGAACGTCGTCAACGAACACATCTAGTACTTCGCTTTGGGCAGTGGTTCTCAAATTGAGGTCTACGGACCCCAGGGGATCTGCGAGAGCATTTCGGGGCTTCGTGGCGCCTCCCCCAAAACTTTTCTCCCGCCATTTTTTTCTCGATTTTGCCAGCACTTTCTCGCAATGCAAAAAGGTGGCTTCGCCGCATTGCATGAACGTTTAGTTTCTCCGCGTAGCACACATTATCACCTGATTTTTGCAGAACATGCGAGATATGACAAGAAAAACAAACAGACCCACAAAAGGCAGCATATAGGTGTTTAGAAGCCTTAGAGATTCAAGTACAGATTGTTTGACATTATGGCACCGATCAACGTATGCTCCATCGTGCGGTCCCCCATCACTTTCGCAAGCCCAAAATGGGTCCCAGGGCAGCCATGGCTGAGAACCAATGGGGTCACTAAGTACCTCAGCCAAAATTTACTGCTCTATGCGCATTAGCTAACTTAGAAACTTGCTCAAAGGTTTTTTTCTCTTTTTGATGGTGTTGGCATTCTTCGACCACTAAAATGACGTCATTACAGTGGTGTAGCGGCTATTGGCCGGCCTTGCTTCAGTTGCAGCAATGAAGGCATTCGATAGCCACTTTAAAAAAAAAGCCGCAAAAAAGGCAGAAATGGGAAATGTATCTTTTGCGATGAGCAAATCATGCAGTGCCACTCCGTGCTGGTGATAACTGTATCTTTCCCAGTGCTTCCAGACACGAAGGAAAGAGTGAAAGCATTTATCAGAAGTGTTGCAGGGTCTTTATAAGTATGCGTCGGCTGCCTTAGATAGGCAGAGCAACAACAGCACCGACAAAAAAAAAAAAAGCCCAGAGTGAAACAAAAGTATGCATTGCTCATGCACGAAATATTTTTGTCCATGAGTGAGAAAGCGGTATGCTTTGTGTATCCCCTTTTCTAAAAATGGGGTAGTAGGGACACACCACAAACATACACTCTGTGTTGGTACCGAATTTTCCTTAGTAGTGACAAAAAAAGGGGGGCAAACCAGAACTTTTGCCTCAAAGCACGTCAGGAAGACTCAAACTTACAAAGGTTTTGTTTGATCTCTTGTTATCCGTGTGTAATCTTATTGTCTTTAACTGCTGTCATGTGCTTGATTTTGAAGGCTCCTAGAGCAGCACCAGGAGCTCATCTTGGCTGGGAAGCAGAATGCCCGTGTGTTCATTCCGCTGTGCGGGAAAGCCCAAGAATTGTTGTGGTGAGTACTCCCTGCTATTGCGACAGCCTTTTGGTTTGGCCATTTTGTCTTTAATAAATGCAGAGCACTTTAGGGGCTTGCCTTGTCTTCATAGCTCTCTCGCTGGTCGCTGGACCCAAGTAGAGCCACACGGCATTCCGTCGTAGCGGCTGTTGTCATAGCGTAACCCAGACGCTTCGAAAGCCAAGAGGTTTATATAGTCATAGACGTTCGAAACTCGTGAACTGCTGGCACTTGCCATACATCTCCTCGTGGTTTAGCGCAAAGAAAACTGCCGGGACATTTGCGTTAAAATATACGTAATTAAGCGGCAGTGCCCGCGTTTGTTTCGTTAGGAACGCTCGTTGGGTTGGTTTATACGATAGTAAGCAAAAAAAGTGGCAGTGCAACACTGGCACGGGCAGAAGGAAAAGCAAGCACAAAACGAACAAAAATCCGGTTGGCGCAGTTTCAGGCAGGGGGCACGCGAGCACTGCGAAGGTGGGAAATTTGAATTGCAGTGGGTGGTAGCAGTGAGCGGATAACGGCACTACAGCCCATTATGGCAAATCACTGCTGTGCATTTCCGACAGCTTTCACATTGAGTGGAACGGCTTTAATTTTTCTTCTTACTTCTTTCAATAAATTTGCACTACACCTCTATCACTGCAGCATCAGTTTATGCAAAATGGTGTTTCGGTGTCAGTAGATTAACAACCCAACAATTGCTTGATTGTTATGAAGCTAGGTTATCGAATTTCAGGTCTTTTTGTGCAGGAAATGAACTCAGCTTGTCCAAGGAACATTTGGCCTATTGAGACTATCCTAAAGATATTTGGAGCTTGTTTGTGGCTCAGCACTTTGGGGAAGCAGCACAAAATGGTGCAAGGAGCATGTAACCAGTTTTCCCCTATGGGCCTATGGTGTTTAGCGAGAATGGCAGTTTGAGCCTAAGGCAGTCTTTTTTTCTTTTAGACATAGGATGACCACTGAGATCATCTAGCCAAGGCGTTTATTTAATATTGTCATAGTTGAGGCATAACTCGCAGATCTTAACTAATCTAGCTTTGTCTTCCTCAACTTTGTAACAATATTTAAAACTCGGGTATGAAACCCCATAGTAGTAAAACTTCCCTTTCAGCGAGGAGTCAGAGCCAGGTATTAATGCTTCCCGCTTTGGAAGCAGGGAAATGTGTTTCGTTTCATGGGTTTTATTTTTTTATATCTGCTGAAGTATTTGCTCCATAGCCGGGCGAGAAGCACTAAAAGACCAGGGAATAGAGGAAACCTACATAAGACTTTTAGAAGACATATATAACGAATGCATGGGCAGGATAACTTTCCACAAACAAGGCGATAAATTTCTGAGCCGAAAGGGAGTAAGACAGGGAGATACCGTCCCGCCAAAAGTATTCACAGCATGTCTGGAGGGGGAATTCAGAAATCTTGACTGCGAAAATACTTGTGCCATTTGAGGTTTGTGGGCAACATAGTCTTTCTGAGTGAGACTGCAGAACACATGCAAACAATGCTTGGGGAACTGCAATCAACAAAGCACTGCCGTGGGACTAAAAATAAATATGAATAAATTTAAGTAATGAGTAATAAGCATGAAATAACGCCCTCTCAGCTTAGGAAACAAAACGCTAGAAGTAACAATATAACTACTTCAGACAGATGGTTAGTGCTGACCCCAACCACGAGAGAGAAATCTGGCGCAGATTAGGTAAGAGATGGGGAGCACACAACAAGCACTTCCAAATAACGAAAAATAAGCTATTTCTGTCGTTCAAAAAAAAAAAAAAAATCTACAACCACTGCATACTGCCAGTTATACCATATGGAGCTGAAACTTGGCACCTTACTAAACAACTAGAAAGCAAACTTAGGTCAGCTGAATTGGCCATGGAACGGATAATGTTAGGAGTAACACTCAGGGACAAGAAACGAGCTACCTGGATCAGAGAACAAATAAGAGTTCACTATATCATAGTTCAAACAAAGAAAAAGCCAAGCAAAAACGCCCTTGACTGAATTCCGAATGCGCGCTCCGCCGCTTATATACGTTGAGGGGACTGCGTAAGCCGGTCCCAGTCGACGACGTTGGCGTACTTGTGAAGCGGCGTGGACTCTAGGTGTTTGAGCCAAGCGCGGATGTTGCTTCGCCGGAGAACGGCACACTGGTTATATGCGCAGCGCGCCCGAAGGAGAGGAAACCGCGGAAGAGAGAGTACTGCACATGCGCCTGCCCCAGCGCGTCTGCCGCGGCTATGACGCAACGTGCCGCGGCTATGACGCAACACAATCCAACACAATCCAAGCCAATCCAATCCAATCGAATCCAATCCAATGCCCCTCGCGAGAGAGTGTTTGCTATCGCCTCGACGCGCATGCGCAGTGAGCGTGCGGACTACGGATGTCAACGCGGGTGACATCGTGAGTTACTGAAATGCTCTGCATTTAAAAGAAATGGTCTTGGGATGGACTTGTAGTGAGACAAACCGACAATTGGTGGCTAATTAGGGTAACAGAGTGGATACCAAGAGACGGGTCTAGAAGAAAGGGGAGGCCATTAACCCGATGGAGGGATGAAATACGGAAGTTCTGGGGTAAGCTGTGGACTCGAGCAGCACCGGACAGGAGCGCTTGGAGGTCGATGGGAGAGGCCTTCGTCCTGCAGTGGACATGAGCAGGCTGATGACGACGATGATGGTGATGATGACGACGCTGCTAGCAAATAGGCCATCACATTCATTGTTGAGGGAGGCTTAAACCTGTCTATGCGGGAAAACCTGGCCGCTCTGAACAGTTTGCATCCGCTGCTGCGAAAGCTAAAAGTGCGTCCAAACTTCGCCGAAAGTGCATCCAATCGAGTGTCAAACCTTCAAAGACTCAAATCGCAAACGAAGAACAAATCCAGGTGACGATTCGTTCCCAAACTAAGTGAACGCATCTACAAACAATCTAAATGTATACCAATACGTGGTTTATGAGATAAAAGGTACGCCATTGCACTGCTTCTTCATGTTCGATGCGTGTATTGTCTTATCTAGAAGCATTATTTTTTCGCGATTTTCGAGTACCGTATTAACTCGCATAATGATCGCACCCGCGTAATGATCGCACCCCTGAAGTTTGTCGTCAAAATTTGATTTGTTAAAATTTCCCGCGCAATGAACGCACCCTGAACTTGTCGCAGCAGTATGTCATATGTATGCCAAGTCTAGCTGATGATGATCGTACTTCCCTCTGTTTCCTTCCCTTTCAAAGCGGACATGGCTACATTATTGCCGCAGACTTGTCGATATTAGTGATATTGGCAAGCATGCGTTCAATATTGATGAGGAAGAAACTCTCACTAAATGTAATGTACTCACAAGACAAAGAAAAAAATGCGCTCAGCTTGCTGCGTCGGCCCCCAAGTCTGTTTTGATGTCCCGCACTGTGACAGCGGCAGCCACTTGTTGGTTGCCCTGTTGTCACCTCGCAGCAAACTCGTTCCGGCGCGTGCCGTAATTCATGAAAACACGGCATTTTGCGTCACTTTGCAAAGCGGCTGGCGGCGGTGTGTGGAGCTTTTATTATGTTTTTATTATTTTTATTATGTTCATGAGACCTATCGTAAAAATTCTGACCCGAAACTTGCTTGCGTTTTCTGTGCTCAAAAGTTTTTCGCAAAAAATTTACCCTGCGTAATGAACGCACCCCTAAATTTGCATCAAATTTTTTGGGAAAAAAGTGTGATCCTTACGCGAGTAAGTACGGTAACCGTTTTGACACAATGGAAGCCCCGTTTCACGCACGCACCGTGTATCCAGAGATCTTATCAAAGCTTTTCGGTCGACCAACCGGTCTATAGGGAAGTGCATTAGTTTTTTCACAGAACATCATTGGGCTCACTAAGAAAGCTTTCTCTTTAATACCAACCATCAGCATTCAGTAAGCAAAGGTGGGGGTTGTTTAGCCCGGTACTTGTATATAGCAAAGAATGGGGGGACTTCAGCTGTGTCTGATCACTGGCCACCGCATTACCGCAGGTTCTACAGCCTGGGCCACAGCGTTGTCGGAGTGGAGTACGTGGAGAAGTCGGCCAGCGAGTTCCTGAAGGAGAGCGGACTGCCCTTTGAAGAGACCACTTGCCCACAGCTGCAGTGCAAAGTCTTCCAAGTGAGTGATTGACTGATTAAGGGTCAGTTTATTAGAGCGTCGAAAAATACATGAGGGACAATGCAATACGTCATTATACCTACCCCTCTGGCTAGTTGGGACTCGTGCAAGAGAAATGGTGGAGTGTAAAGAAACTTATATACAAAATCCTAAGTGATGTAAAACAAGCAGTGTCAGTAATAGACTAAGCATGGGAAACCATAATCAGGCACATAAGAATATATAAGGATATACGACATATACAATTCACATAATGTAAAATAAAATAAACAGCTTTCTCTTTTTACTCTTCTTGAGAGCAGAAGCCATAGTTATTGTTCATGAATGTTCGTTCTGCTTATGTTTATGCTGCTTGAGGTATCCATTTGTTCTCTATGTTTTGGAGAAAATGTTTCTAGTTGGTTTTGGAATTCTTACTTGCCAGTTTCTTAAAACGCCTTGAAAGGACCAATTGCTCCTTCTGTTCACCTTTAAAATGTGTATAATTGAGCAAAAGTTTGTTCTTGGCCATTTCCCTCATTTTTCGAGCAGGAAAGTTTACCAAAACAACACAAAAATAGAGCTACAGCTTATGAAATATTTAAATTACTGGTAGAAGGGTAAATGAAAATGGAATGAAGATGGCTAAAGGAATTGTCTTGTGCTTTCAATGTGGCCTTAGAAAGGTGAGGTAGGTTGCCTAGACATCATTGAAATACAGTGGCAATATCTCTTTTGCTGGAGTTAGATCGTGGAAGCTGTGTGAGTGTAAGATATAGCAAAAACGTAAAAAAAAAAGATATTTAATGTGGAAGCTTCGTCACCTTGAATATTTTGTGTATGTGATTTCATCTGCGGCAGATTGTTTTGCTATGTTTTCTTGAAGATTTCGTAGTGTATCACTCACAAATGTCCCAGAAACTCAGCACATGCTCACTGACGAAAAGAATGCTCTAATTATTTTTTTGCTTTGATTCTTGTATGTTGCCACCTGTCGTGTAATTAGTCATTGCCCCAGCTTGCATATTGTGCATGCCTATGCAAAAATTTCGTTTTCCGTCTTCTGAGTATGAGGGTGCATCTTTGCTTCATAAAGCAAACATCTCTAGATCTACAACTTAGTGTGCATTTGTTTCACCCTGTGGCAACATAAGTAAAGTTTGGCTGTACTTATACGAAAGAAAAAAAATAAGAAGAGAGGATTGCGGGCTATAGTAATTTGTTGTTTTTAATTGGTTCTCGCTGGAGAGCATTGGTAAAAGGGGCCAGTGTTCTTGACACTTTTACCTGTCAATCATTGAATCGAGCTCTACTATTCACTGCAGGTACGGAGGGAAAAAAAATGAAGAAAGAAACTCTGTGTCTTGTGGGCTGCTGCTAAAGATAACAAAACAGTGAAATCAAGCACAGATGACAGATTCCCAAACTGCAGTTGTATTTTAACTTAAGTGGGGACACTGCCCTTAAAACAGCTTCCTTTAATTGTTAAGTAAACTTTCTTGTCAGTCTTGCTGCTTTTTCCCCCCTGATTTCGAATATGGAATTATATTTTGAGTAAGTCAATTAGTTACCAGGATCATTAGAGATAATTAGCCTTTTTTGGAGGAACAATAGGCAAAACAGTGTTAGTTGTAAAACTAATGTCTATATTTTCCTATACTGTGAACTTTGGAGGGCGCAGTAAGAGAGTCGTTTTTTTGACACACCGCTAAGAACTAATTTTTTTAAACTTTGGTGGCACCAGTGGCAAGGAACCATTTCGAATACCCATTTCAAACACCAAAGTTTAATGAGCTTAATTAGTTCTGAGCGGTGCATCAGTAAACCGATTCTCTTATTGCACTCACCAGGGTTCATAGTATTGAAAAATATGAAGATTACAGTTTTATGGCCAACACTGTTTTGTCTATTGTTCCTCCAAAAGTGGCTAGTTATCTCTAATTATCTTGGGAACTAACTAACTGACCAAAAAAATGATGGCATATTTGAAATCCCTGGGAAAAAAGCAACAAGACTTACAGCAAGCAGCAAGCAATTAAAAATTAAAAGAAAAATGTTTTAAGAGCCATGTCCCCCCTTAAAGATCTCTAATCACTAGATATTGGTTGGAAAAATGAGCTACAACGAAAGCTGTCAACATTGTTGTGTCCTTGTGTGCCAGGCTTGGAAGATTGTTTACTTAAAATCCAGTTTTCGTATTCAGTCAAAGTGTATGAAGTGTCATGGATGTTTGTTACATATTGCCGATGGTGTGCTTGTTGCAGACGCTCGACCGCCGCCTACAAATATTCATCTGCAGCATATTTGACTTCAACAAGTAAGTGTGAGAAAGCAATGCTCAAAGTAGCAGTAGGATTCCCATAATACCATCCAGGGAGACAGTCCACGTGTAACCCCGGCAGCAAATCTAGTTAAATCAACAGTTTGTACTATCTTTTGCTGCACAAACATAAACTTTCCAAGGCGAATTGGCAAAAAAAGAAAGTCATGCTAAATGCCTATCGGGGTTTTATGGTTGCAGTAATAGCAAGCCTTATTTCCAATATCCGTAAAGCAAATAGATTCCCAGAAAGAGGGATCGGGCTGTGTTATATGCTTGTCAGCAGGGTGTTTTTATGCAAACAGCAGGACTAGTGGCTGCACTGATCACATGCATGTTGAATAAAAAATAAATAAGATTTCAGGCAAGGAGGTACAAACTTTCAAGTCTTGTTTTAAGCTTGCTGGGGGTAGAGGTTCTTCGAAGGCCAAGCTGAAATGGGCTAATGATATGAGTGAAGGCGGGATACTTGGTTGGCCTGAGGTTCATTAACTATTATTCTGGTGAGGACCTAAAAAAATGATGCAAGGTTTGTGGAAATGGTTCTCGGTAGTAAGGCTAAAGATGGGTGCTCTTAAAACAGGTATTGGTGATTTTGGCAAGTCGAGCAGAACGGCCCTTCAGCATCGAGTGATATACTGGAGAATTTACAGAAATTTTATTATCTTTAGAAGTAAACAGTGCTGTGTTAAATCTAAGAAAAAAAGGATTTCGGTGAATAATTTTAATGAATTAGGGTGCACGGGGGAGGAATTCACAATTAACAAAACGTGGCCTTACCTTTTCACTAAATAGAAAAGTGTACAATCAATGCGCGCTCTCTTTGCTCATCCTTAAATAGGAAAGCAGTTGTGTGCAACCACATTTCAGTGGTTATTGTAGATCCTCAGTTGGATTACGCTAAATTGTAGCCGTTTGTTGGAAATTTGGAAATTTTAAAGGGGAAGGGTTTTTAAAGCAAGTGATTTTTAATGGGAAGCTTTCTACGTCTCACTGTGGGTGTTCGATGTCGCTATTTAATGCACTGCAGGAAAGCCAACCTTACACAACGATTGATACAAAACGATGATGATGATGATTGAAGGTACATCAAGTGCATCAAAAGAAAAAATAAAATGCTTCCCGTGGTCGGAATCGAACTTAAGTCCCTCGTGTTATGAAGACGTCTACCCTATTGTGCTGTTTGGACACTGTAGAAACAGTTAACAGTTTAAATTATAGACGCTGAGTTTGACTCAGGTTGAACAATAGAAAGCTTCGCGTTTCAACCATCTTTCTCATTAAATGAAAAGGGCTTTGAATTTTTTTTTTTTAGAAGGAAAGTTCACGCATTTGGAAATTAAAATCAGGCAGGATGGCTTAAAGAACAAGCTAGGCTTGGAGACCTTTTAGCTAAAAATTAAAAAAAAAAAATACAGGGAGAAGTGGATTTGAAGAGGACATGCAATTAGGAGGACGGACAACCAATGGGTCTCTTGGAAAACAGAATAGATACTAATACATTGTACAGTGAGTAACGTGGGACAGTAATTTGTGCGATAGCACATTTATTAAAGAATCAGGTTTTCACAGTAGCAGCCTCCATAGTATGTTTCGCTCGATCTTGTTGCAAGTTGCTGGTGCATTGTGGGTTGGTAGCATCGAAACAATCTCTTTTGGTGTGTTCATTTTCGGCAGGGGAATGGTTTTTTATAAATAGAGTCGTTTTTCTTACCGACTCTAATTACACGTCGTGCATAAGTTATTGCTAGCCATGCACCTTGAATGTGGAGTATCCTCTGATTCTGCTCTCACCAAGACATTGTTGCACTAGCAAGCTACCAGATAAAGTTGGAATGTTGCGTTGAAACCTGTATTGTTTGTAATACTGTTGAAACCAAGCGTACGATGCTTTGCTGGGTGAATCGCATTTTAGGTGTCGTGTTGGGGAAAAGTGTTAACTTTAACATTGTAACAAACAGTAACTTTTGTTTATTCCCAGGGAATGTGCTGGAACAATGGATATCGTCTGGGATCGCGGGGCTCTCGTGGCTGTGAACGACGAAGAGAGGTCGAGGTAAGCGGTGACACGACGATTGTTCTCAAACCTTAGATAAAGCACAGTAGTCTTCAATGTCCCACTCTTATACTGCAGTGATCACCTTCTTTTTGAGAAAATGAACATGCTGCATCAAGGGAAACTAAACATATTTCCAAACTGTTCTTTTCTTTTGTCTGATCCATTTTTCATAAAAGAGCAAGGAATCAAGGGAACCTATTACTATTAATCACAGATTCTTAATTTATAATGTGTTACGTATGCCTAACTTGATAGAAAGTGAAGGTCGAGAAGTTTAAAATTTTTTGTTTCTTCTTGAACAAAAACAAGAACAAAAAACAGCTTTTGTTCGAAACATCTCAACAAAAGTGACATCCCTCCTTGCCTTAACCAAGGGACTAATGATGAGCATTCTCACATGAGAGGTTCCAGGAGGAGAAGCTGCAATGCACTAGTATTTTTGTTTTCTGGAAACGGCACAAAGGACGATCAGCCAGCAGGCCCAGCTCCAGAAAATTGGAGTTTATAGTTATTCCAAACAAGATACAGTGAGGTTACACAATTTAAGTGGCACGTAACATGCAATTGCTTTGTATTATGTAAGTGGTAGGCAGTTGCAACAATACCTTAGTCAGTGTGCTCTTTTTTTCTCCTTTGTTTATCTTGGAGCCTATCTGCTATCTTTTTTCAGACCTTCTAGCTGTAATCATTTTCAGGTAACCACAGTAGCACCCATGATACCTAACCTCTACTGTGACATTATGAATAATAAAAGAAAGACATCTTGTAACGCTCCCCTTGCTTTTACATCTAATTTTGTTACGCCAAAAAATTAGTCGACACCAAAACACAGCACAAATTGCCTCCAACTTGTTACGAGGACTCTGGGTACAACGTGAGTTGAATAAAACAGCAAAACTAAATCTGTTAAGGCTGCGGTTCCCTTGGTACAAGGAGAGGCCCAAACACTTTGTCCATCTTCCTAATGCCTGGCAACCTGTAAGTGAAGGAAAATGAGGCAGCTGACCAAAGTTGTAAAAGAAAGTAAGTAAGGCAAACAACAAAAGCACACACTGTTACTTTCAAAGCATCCTCGTAGTTTTAATGGGACGTACACACTCACGTATCAGTCCGAACAAAAATTCAACTGAAGTAGACACAAATTATGCATGGTTTCTGCTTTTTATGCTCTGAAGCTTAGGTTATACTACTCGGAGAAAGCATTAAAGAAATTAATATCGACTGCCGTAACTGATGCTGTTTCTTCTAAAAGAAGATAGGTGCTACAGACAGGGCGAGAAAGTGGTCAACATTAGCCAGGGGAGAGAAAAAAAAACAGAGAAGAAAAAAGTTGAGTTGAACACACTCCAGTTCAATCTAAGAAGCAAAGAGACCTGGGGTGGGCGTGGAGCTGAATAGGCTGCTAAACAAGAACCTCAACAAGAAAGCTTTGGTTTGTTAGTGAAGAAGAGAAGAAAATAGGATGAGGAACAGACACCGTACAAACAAGAAGAAGCGAGCTGTGTTTAATCAATTCAGAATCAGCCAACAGGCCTTCATATTGGAGCAATTGATGGGTAATCGCGCTTCCTCCATATTACCCTTCATTACATGCACACAGTTTTCTTCTCCCAGAAAGAATTGGGTTGTGGGATGTGCAGGAGCAAAAGAGGAAGGGGGATTCACAACTTTGTGTTACTGCTGCATGATGTAAAAGTGTCATGAGCTTCAAAAATGAGAGTCTATTTGAGTGACACCCTGTGTTCTCGTTTTAAAGGGAAGCTGAAGCGCTTTCCAAAAAAGTTGAGTTAGAGGCACGTTTATATAGTTTCTTGCGCGCTGACTCCGAATATCACATTGAATTTTATCGTAAATGAGACCAACCGGCATTTATCTTGCAAAACGCGCGGTCCAGTTTGAAAGGCGCGCGCTCTTTGTCTTTGATGCCTCTGATTGGTTGCGCCCGTCATGACGTCAAAGGAGGGCGCCCTTTGGCCGCGCGGGTTGTCGGAAGCATTGGGAACGATCGCACAGCAGCGGTGCTTGCCTTTTCGGCAATTTAGCTTGCAGTTTATTGTTCGCACATGACTGCAAGTTTATTTCCCAACTTCCCGTGCTGTTGGTTCAAGTATCTTAGAGCATGAATTTGATTTACATGACTGAGAACCACAAAGCAGTGACTGTAGCGTCGGCTAGAGCATGGTTTCTCAAAGTGGGTTCCGCGGAACCTAGGGGTTCCGCAGGCCCTCCCCTCGGGTTCCACGAGCCACTGATAAATTTTCCCTCGTTCCACACTCGCCAAGAAACTTAGATGGCGAACCCGAGGTGCGATCGATCTAAGGAACCTCCATTACCCATGCCCGAGTGTCAGTAAGCATATCTCAGTGCATAACAGAAAGGCGCGAGCTGCACAATAAATCCCGCTAGCAGCTTGTAGCCAGCGAGACTCTGAAAACGGTTCAACTATTGCACTTGAATCTTGGCCTTATATTACCCCCATGCGCATTTCTCTTGTTTGGAGATAGGTGCCGCTAGCATACACGCCCGCGTAAAGTTGACATTCACATGCAATTCAAAAGCAAGCACTTGCTTCCTTTTAAATTTATTGCACGTGAATGTAGCATGAACGGGATGAAAAATGGGGGCGGGAGAAGGGGGGGGGGGGGTTCCTTGGCACTTAACGGAGCTTAGCAGGGTTCCCTGGGACCGACGTGCCTGAGAACCCCTGGGCTAGAGGGTTCTGTCAGAATATTTCTGAACTGGGCAACCAGCATAGGTGGTTTCTATTCCTTTTGTTAATATTAGGTACTGCCTGAACTGTTTGTTACTATATACGAAACCATTTATGCCCGAGATTAAGCGGGGTTTCATAAACAATGTACCAGCGAAAAGCACGTACGGGCACTGCGCGAAAATGTCGTGTTCACGCGCTGTAAACGTATGTGCGAGACATATGTTGCCGCTAAACGCATAAACCAAGAAGCAGACTCTGCTTCCGAGTTTCCTTTGTTCGTTGTCGCCCACCTCACCCCCCTTACTCATCCTCATACACACACACCCACACGCGCGCGCGTGCCATTTGGGCAGCGGCGCTAAGGCGCCTCCGCGATCGCTAGCTGCACTTCGATAAGTGGCGTCTTACTGCTTAACTTGCATTTACTCTGGAAACATTGTAGCATACTGGTGCCTCCGCAGCATTATTGGCTCTAGTAGGGCTTGATTTTCGTGTGTGTGTTTCGCATTCTGTTACAATATTACAGCCACCTCGTTGTAATTAACAGACCAGTCGGACGAGGCAGTTACGTTGTAGTTACGTTAATTTAGGTAACAGTCACCAAACGTGTGGGATAATATATCGTTGGCTTGTTTCAGCATTTCTAGATTTAAGCATCTACCGCGCTAGTCGAATAAAGGACGTATATTTATTCTTCGCTCCTACTTTTTTTAGTCTCATTGTTATATATATCAACGAATATCGCTGAAGCACACATGAGGTTCAGCGGCAACAAGTGCTTGCCAGGTTATAATATGCAGGCATGCGGAATCTTGGGCAAAGAATTAGGCCCCCGCAGTCACTCACAAATTATGGTACGGTGGTGGTTCGGAGCGGTGTTTTTCATTCCAGACAAATATTACCTTCTCGTGGCATGTATACTTCCAAAATAAGTAATGTGGTGGCCTTGGTTCTTTTACCTTGTAGGGTTTACCTATTAGCCAGGAGAGGACTTCTGTCAGGATTGGCACCTTGTTTTAGTTTTGCCAAAAATTGGGTTTTTGAACACTGTTCTAAGCTCATCAGGGAAAGAAAACCGACGCGTTTAACAAAACAGGTATTTCCTGAACAAATGTGACTTTGTTTCTGGAACTGAACGAAACATCCCGGGCCAAAGTACAGCAGTATTCACCATCCTTCTTAAAATCTAGCATCTAATGTAAATATTCATGTCCAGCGCACCAAAAAAAAAAAAAAAAGGAAAAATGCATTGGAGCGTTTTACGAAGTATCTAATGTAGTGTAGTATATTCTCTGTCATCAAGCACAGCCACCTCGGCTGTCACTTCCGTATGTTATAAAACATCCCGGCGTGGTATGATCCTGCTTAGGAATACGGCATGGTAACGCATGCCTCGTTTGGTGTTCGTGCATACTTTTTGAACACGAAAATTGTACAAATGAGTGCTATCAACAACAACAACAACAACAAGTATAATTCTTCCTGCGGCGAGCCTCTACAGGAAACACGGCGAAAACAGCATGGCAGAGGCGGCCGATCCGGCCGGAAGTCCAGGTATGACGTTTTCCGGCCGGATTTCGCCTGCACTCTTCGGTCTTCCGGCATCGCGAGACGAGATGGGGGCGGGGTATCAGGCCACTTCTGTTTGTGTATTGCGCGCCGCTTCTCTTGCATGTATTACGAAAATATTTCGTACATGGGAACTATTCAATGTGTACTTCCTGCTAGTCAACTTTTCTTTTAATTCAAAAAGCCGCTTCACCTTCCCTTTAATGTGCGCAGGTATGCAAGTGTCATCAGGTCGCTCCTCTCGCCCGGCTTTTCCTTTGCCCTTTGCACAGTGGTCTACGAAGACTCCTCTTACAAAGGTGAGCTCGTATTTTTGTCTTCTGAAGGAAATATACGGTGTCTCAAGGTTCCGCTGTGTTTAAGAAAGGAGTCCGAAGCTGGTGTAAAGAAACAAAATCTCTATTTACATCAGACTGAATTGCTTAATACTACTAACATAGCGTCTGAAAGTTGCTCGTCTTTCTTCTCTTCAACATCTGAGCCCGCTTGTTCCCGTGACCTTTCGTCAGGTTCATCTAGATGATTTTCCTTTGCAACAAATTTAACATTCTCCCGCACCACAGATAAAAGAAGTTCAATGAAGTTAACCAGTGACCCTTGAACAGCAGAACCTCAAGCTACTATGAGCATCTATCCGTCAGATAATAGACCACACAGGCTCTTCCAACAATATATATTCAAGCTGTTACTGTCAAATCCACTGAAACAGTCAGATGGCTAGAGAGCCACAAGAGCTGCTTTTGGGTGCACGACGGTAGCTTTGATGCAGACGACATATCCAGGTCAAAATTCGCATCCCGTCTTGTATGGTGTTGAACTCTGAAGCGGATTTCTCAGTTGCATTCACAGGGGCCTTGAAAGAGATGTTTAGCGCCTTCTGCTTCTTTTTTGAGCTTTTGGTAATTCGACTGTCTATGTGTGAAGTATTCTTACCCTCTTGATAACGCCCGCTGTGACTTGTTTTAAGACGTCCGTTATGGGCAGTGACAGTCTCTCGATCTTTTGACAATCGTTGACCGTTCCCTACAAATATCCTTTCTTGCAGTTCTAATTCTGCAGGACAGTCACTCGTATTGACATGCTTGGGACATTTTCTGTATGGGGTGTGTGAAGATGTTATGAAACTTGATGACCAGACTATGTTGCTTCCGGTAATCTTCGAGGACTCTTCAGGTGACCTTGAAAGCAAGGCGTCTTCAGTTTGGATGCCAAGTGTAGCAAGCGAATGTGAAATAGTCTCCCCCCTTGCTTGCGGTAGCAAATGTGATGGGGCGAAGTTTCTGGCGAGTGCATTCCTTCAGCAGCATATACACCATTGGGTGGTTCGTACCACATCCTAGTCAGTGTAAAAAAAAATCACGCCATATCCACGGAATGAATGATGATAGGTGGGGTGAAGCTCGAGAGGGGGAGATCATCGGTAACCGTAACTCTCCCGTGAAAGTTCGCCCATTACATCATTAAGAAAGACGTAAGACTGTGTGCGTACATTGTACAAATCAACTTTTATTTTCGGAGTCAATGCTCCCAGGCCCAGACCTGGTGAAAGACCCCGCGCCATCGAGGACTACCCCGCACCCCCACCACAATTTGTCACATAGGATGGGACACAACGGTAAAGAAAGAACTTTTATTTAGGGCGAACTTGTGCCCGAACAAGACGAGAGGAAACGAGCAAAGGTCCTTGCGTCTCGTTCGATCTCCGAGAACGACTTGCCTGCGTTCGTGGCGTGATCTCTTGCGTGATCTCCCCCTCGCAGTGCACGTGCGCTCGCGCCTCCGTTGGCGAACACAGACAAGCTCGCGCTCCCGGTGCCGACTTTGCGCTGCCGGTTGCAGCCGGTTCTTGCGCGTGCAACGCGGCCCACTTTGCGGCATCTCCAAAAGCATGCGGCAGTCACGTACCACGAGACACAAGGGATGGACAGACCCATGGCTTTAGGAGCTTCGCCCCTAAAAACTCCTTGAAGTTTGCTAATCTATTCAATGTCTTAACGATCTTGCGCTGCTTCCTGGTGTCAGCCTTGTCATCTTTCAATCGATGGCACAATCGGCTCATAATGAAAATCATCTGGTCTTCATATTTAGTCTTGGTAGTGAATTCCTCCTCGAAGTAGTGCACTTCTTCTTGTCGTCTTGCACTTTTTTTTCTTATTCACGAAACTCAAAAAGAGTGCCATCCACTTATCCACCGAACACCGGTGGTCCATTGCTCAACTTCTGTTGAAGCTTGGCCTTACCAAAGTTCTGCTGCAGCAAACTCTCGTACTTTTTGTCCCGCTTGCATATCCTCTTTCGATTTTAACCAAAGTGGCGAGATGTCGCACGCATGTTTTTTCCAGCGTGGTGACGTCATTCCATGACTTCAATTTTCTTGTTATCTGTATACGAATGCATGTCACAAACCACCCTTTTCATGAAGTCACTAGCACATTTGGCACTGTCAGATGATAATAACAAAATGGCGAGCATGTGCAGAATTTGTGGCATGCCATGTGGACTTTGATTGGATTTGGGAATAGACAAGAGCGCTGTAAGAAGTGTCCTGGGCGGTTTCGGTTCGCTGGTTTGTGGTTTGGGAGGGGGGGGGGGGGGGTGGTTATTCGGTAGTACGTGAAAATTCGAAATACTCAGATTACAGGAGTTGGGCACCTGCATGGGGGGGGGGGGGAGGGGCAGTTGATCGGTATTTTACGGTAGTTTATGTGACAGTAACATCAGCTACCCTGGCACTGGTCGTGCACAAAAAACAAAACAAACAAACAAACAAAAAAAAAAACAGACAAGTTCTTTGGCACTGGCTTGGCTTGGTTGCGCGCACCTACGACCAGTTCCACGCCAACAACATTGTCAGACATAGTACTTTCTTTGCCAAAATAAAAAAAGAAAAAACGTATCGGGTGCTGGCACCACAAAAGTCTGCTGTTAACATTCAGTCAAAATAATTTTTGCCCAAAATTTAGTCTGTTGTAACTGATAGTCTGCTATAGCTGGGTTCATTACAAGTGGAGTGGATTCCACTTAAAATTCATGGGGACCAAACGAGCCCATAGGAATGGTCTGTTGTAATCAGAAGTCCATTGTTGCCGGATCTGCGGTAACGGGCATAAACTGTATTTATATTCAAAAACATTTAATTTGATTTGCAGTCATTTTTTGCTATTCACGTTCAATTTTCAGTCCCAAATCTGATATTCATAACCTAGATGATTGGGACACTTTCAGAGCTGATGTATCTGTAATGCCTGAGCTTGAACAGGCCCACAGGAATGGTCTGTTGTAACCAGAAGTCTATTGTTGCCGGATCCTCTGTATTTGTATCCAAAAACATTTCATTTGATTCGCAGTCAATTTTTACAATTCATATTCAATTCTCAGTTCCAAATGAGATATTCGTAACGTAAATAGTTGGGACACTTTCAGAGCTGATGCACCTGTAATGTCTGAGGTTGAGCACTCAGTCCTGTTTATTGTTATCTATAGGTGCACTGTTTGAAGAAGCGTTAGGGCCTTTTTATTTACAAGTAATTCAACTGTGAGCAAGAAATTACATAAATTTGGTTTCATTGTAGCGAACTGTTGAGTGTATCAAGGTAGCTGTGGCACGGACTTCTGCTCTTTCAAGATACCGTATTTACACGATTTTAAGTCGACTCGAATGTAGGTCGACCCCAAGAAATTGCATCTAAAAAAAAAAAAAAATCAAAATGCGAGCGTTGCCGAGAAAATCGTATCGCAAAGAGAAGCGCTTCCTTCAACCGACACAGCAGCTCCACCATCGATGATCGATGCTCCCATAAGAGCCGTGCTTTCACAGTATGCGTTTAAAAAAGAAAAGGTTTTGTATAAGCACCCGGAATAACCATGCGCTGTGGGTTGAGCGGGAAGAACACATTCGCTGCGAGATGACAACCATCGAAGCAACCGGCACTGGCACCGCGCGATATTAAACAAACAACATGGCGGCTGACGGAAGCGGCCATGCGTGATTTACTTTTGAGCGACTAACCTCCCACCATCGCGTTCGGAAGTGTACTGAACAATGTGATATGATTTGGGCTATGTTAGCACCGCGCATTGAATCAAGGGATTTGCTAATACTTATTTTGTTTATTAGAGACGAATAAAACGCTTCTTGACGCGTTTTTGCATGCGATTCGCGCGTGTCGGCGTTGTGCGGGCGACTTTTGCTACTACCTAGGTATGACGCGTGACGAGCGCGGCAGTGGGAGGAGCCTGATGACTTGCCCCAATGGGGAGGCGTGCTTTTCATGGCGGCAGTTTAAAAGCACTCGGGACAGCCGGCTGGCACCGCCAGAGGTTTTAGGCTTAGCACGGTGGCGGATATTTGATTGGCGCTTTCCCTAGTGGCGCAGATGATGCTTTATAGTGTCGTTTTTGACAACATTATCAGCTCCTTTCCTGCACAAACGTTTTCGTTTGTGCCTTCAGTGATATCTTAAAGAGCGGTTAGAAGCGGTCGCTGGAGCTACGTGCACCTCCTCGCGGCTGGTGATGCCGCCATGTTGCCGCCACCGATCGCGTAGCAGGCAGCATGCAGGTGGTATTCGCGGCAGCGTCAGCGCGGCGCATTTTCGCGAGCAGAAAACGCCCCATGCGGTTCACACTTTAGACCATAACCATGGGAACGAGGGTGCGAAGCTGCCTCCCCACCTCGTAGCACCCCCGATTTCTCGTTTCTCTTGGCGTTACTAGCGGTAGACAGTTCGATTTCGATTCTAAGTCGACCCCCCAACATTGGATTGTCGAATTTGAAAAAAAGTGTATACCTACAATCGTGTCAAAACGGCAAGTTTTTGACACATTCAAGAAATATCTTTGTTGTACAGTAAGGAACCTCTTAGTGTAGTGCTTCCTCTGAGTTAGCAGCTGCTTCCTTGATGTGTAAAAACCGCAACGTTGATCATTTTTTGTAACATTGGTCTCACTCTTTGCCTTTCTTCTTTATATTTTCACTCAGTCAGACTCATCTTAAATGGAAGTATTGCCCTACTGAGTACTTCAATGACGACGTTTGTAGCGTGCCTTGATGCAATTTCTACTGGCACAAAACCTAAAACTGGTGCCATGCCATCACTTTGGGTGCGTGTAATTACACACTTGTCATGTCAGTAAGAGGTCTCTCTGTACATGTAGTGTCTGTCAACGCAGGTTTTCCCAGGAGCGTTCCCGATGACGAAGTGGTCAAACTTTTTGGTAAGTGCCGTGTCACCATGTCTCTTGCGTTACCGTTAAAGGGGACATGCAGACAAAATACAGGTTGAGTTCATTCGAAAGATTGCCTTGTTAGAATCATACTGACACCACTTTTAATGCACACTTCACTCAAATAAGCTGTATAATTTGGAAAAAAGGCAATGGCCATGCGACCCACTAGCTCATTTCCTGCAACAGAACCTAAGATGTCATATGCAGGAGCTCTGCAATTGGCTGAGGCCGGCAAAAGCAAACGCAAATTTGACAAGGCTTACAAGCTTTCCGAACGAGCTATTTGCTCTTAAATGTAGTGCATACTCACATTACAGCAGTAATAACGGTGGAGTAAACAATGAAAGTTATGAAAATACACGTAAACATAGAACTACCGATGCGCACTGCTGTTGGTACTGGGCGCAAAATGCTTGTTTCAGCAACACAGCAGTCCGGTGCTTTCGAGTTGTCTTACACGACACTGGCTGATTGGCGTAAGCGATGGTGTCTTACGTGACCCTATTTGTCGAGCATACACCATGTTTCACGAAACGATTACTTTCTACTGTAACAAAAACAAGCCAGGTGCTAATACGGTCAAAAACAAAGCAACGGCAGGCAGTGGTCCACGGTTCTGTTGGTAGCGCCACCTGAGACGGCTGACAGTAAGTAAGGCTGCAGAGCCTAATTATGCACTGGAATTACGTCTGAATAACCGCCCCTGTGACTTCATGGCAGACGTCATGAAAACACACAATTTGGTGGCAGAATCAATATTTTAACCTAAATTGATTGATTTCTCAGTGAATACGCCATCGTTTGCTGCCGGACAAGCGCTGGGGGCACTATCAAACATTAAATATTTCGAACAAAACAAAGTTTTATTTTGTCTCTATGGCCCCTTTAAACTAGGGGCAGTATGCAGAGCTGAGGAATGAGCGTGCAATACAAACTGCGATTTAGCTTCGTCTTTTGAGAAAGCCGGCATGTTATGTCAGTCAAGGCACTCCCTTTGCACATTCGCTTGACTTGGGGCATGGCTTGTTAGATCACAGTTTTTGAGTTGGGGTAGAACTCTGTTCTCTCAAACACTGTGTGCCAAAGATTGTGGTTGACTCAGTAATTTTTGAAATGGCGAACTGATCGGGTACAAACTACACCAGAGTTTGAGGACACTTCCTTCACGCAAGGCTTTTTGCACAGCTTTGGCGTCGTGCGACAAAGCCTACCCCAAGGGGCAATTGTGCAGTAAAGCTTAAAAGTTCAGCGGTCGTGCGGCATGCTGTATTACTCATAGGTGTCCAATAATCAAAAACTTCGAATGGTAAAACAGCGCACACAATTTGTGAAGTATTCGAAGTTTCGAATATCTGCACACCTCCCATAGACCTTGAATATTTGTAGACCTTGTAGAACCCCTCTCAAAATTTTTTCGCGGTAGATTCCGGATAACTGGTGTATTACGTTCAATACTTAAAAAAAAAAAAGCACCTTCACCTGGGGGTATTGTGGGGACCACAGTGAAGCTTTCAAACTTTGGTGGGTCACCAGCTGGCTTGCTTGGAGATTGCATTTGGAAAACAACTTAGATTAAAAATAAATTCACGAAATGGAAATGCTTTCCACCCAGAGCTATGCATGACATGATGATAAGCGTGCTCCTAAAGTTTAAAGAGACAGCCGTGTTTGTAACCTTCTCTCATATTCTCTCTTAAACTGGCTGCGTAGTTCTTTACCGCGGGTACTTTTATTTCCAGCTTGCCATTTTCCATGCAGTTTTTTTCCTTTCGTCGCCTTTTCTTGTACCATTGCCTTGTGTCAGCAGCGGGGTTTGTTTGATATTTGTTGTGAGATGTGTTAAGCTGCTATCCCAAAGGAGGGCAATTATTACAGAATTTGTCTAGAGTGAAGAGATTTAACTAGAAAAATGGGTATTCATACTTACCTCAGTTTTTAGAAGCACACCTCTTGAGGCATAAGTGCTGCTAGAACGCTTGTTTTTTTTGCATATTTCTTGGGTGATGAGCTCTGAATGTTGCGTATCAATCATGCAACAAGGTTGTTACGTGCCACATCTCTAGAATGTGTAATTCAGGAACTGGAATTTTTTTGGCATTTCATTCGTCTCAAAACTCAGATTTTAGTGTGTGGAATTAGCAAGGTCTTACAGAAGTTGTCTGTTAGGTAGGCAGGGCATTTGAGTGGGTAGGGCTGATCTCCCTCAGGTTAATCATAGCTCACTTAAAGGGCATGTTTAAAGGAGCCACGAAGAGAAAATACAACATCGTTTAATTTGAAAGTACTGCGATTCAGTATCTCACTCAGTTCCATTAGAGCCACAAAAGATGTTTTTTAACGAAAAAAAAGCAAGAAGTATTTAAAAACTTTCAAATTTCGTGCCACAGTGACGTGTTATGAGCAAGAATAACGTCATACGAGCCAACAATAAAACATAATTGTCAGTGCGTTAACTTCACGTTAGTATTCAAGTGATGCAGTCACATGGAACTAGAGGCCCCATTACAGACGTGCAGTCATGTGTCATCGCGACAGGTCAGTTAGGCGGCCGCAAATCGCACAAACAAGGTTCCGTGACGTCATAGAAAAGTTGCGGGAAATTGGCTAGGGGGTCGCGACTGCTTTGCACGTTTTCTTTAATATCTCCGTTATTTGTTTGAAGATTGCGATGATATTGTTATCATTGTTATCGGGACTAAGCAGTATTTCTAATAAACCCAATTTGTATTTTGTCTTCATGGCTCCTTTAAGAAGCTGTATTGCAAAAAAGTTAGGCTAGAAGAGTGCAGTTATCCAGGACACCTAACAAGTGAAAACACAAGCAGCCAGACATCAGGTAAAGGGTTCGCTTGGGCTAGTATGTATACACAAGGAACTCCCTGGTAGTGGTAGGTAGTCTTAACGCCGGTCGAGTGAAGAGAAGCGAGACAGGAGGCCACAAAAAGTGGAAAAACAGCAGTTTATCTCTGCCAGCACCCATCGTATGACCGTGCGCACACGGGCATTGTATAATTGGAGTTTTTAATGCATTGTTTCTATTTGGAGTTTGCCGAGATTGTGGGGATCCATCATAAGAGGCAGGTCGTCGTAGAACAGGGGGATGTATAATCGAGGTTCCACTGTAGTTGGGACATTTCTGTGTTATCTGATGACCTTGAATTGTCCTCCAGGGGGATTCATGACCTTGACGAAGGTCGTGCAGTCGGACGAGGAGACGCGCCGTCACATCTCTTCCTGTATCGTGGAGACCCTGTGGCATGGGACAGGCTGAGGGAGCACCCGAGAAGAAGAAGCCACCCTGCGTGTAATTGAGGTGTAGATTTTTACAGAGTCACGTTTTTCTTTTTCTCTTTCTTTACGTCGTTTGCTAGGCTTGCAGTCTTCCACCGTGTTTAGATACAAACGACAGGCGTGTCGTGCGAGGAGAGATCGTAGAAGTTACGTGGATAAAGAGTGAAGCGTGTCTACTGTAGCCGACTGTTTTTCCGGACTTCAAAAATTCAGACTTGCTGGATATTTCAGACTTTCCAGAGGAACCGGCAGTTGTCCCATAGGAGTAACGACTCACGGATTTTTCGGACTGCTCTTTTATTTGGACTATTTTTCATTCCCCTCCAGGTCCGGAAAATCGGTCGGCTACTGTATTCGATAAGGAACGCACTTCCCGCTGAAAAATTTGCACTTTTTCATAAGGGAAGTTGACGCACAATGACTGGTGGAGTTTTGCAGTGGATAGAACAGTTTTAGCTCTTTGGTTGGATTCTGGGTTGCACTGGCCATGTTTATGACGTGTGTTAGATGGAGAAACCATCTGTGTCTTAGTGTAGCTTTTAAGCCAAGTTTCTCTGTGCATCAGTGTCAATTCAGTTGACGTTAAATTGCAGCTCACAACTGACCATCCACGATACAGTGTGAACAGAGTGGCTTTTCAAAACTTAGTCTTCCTTTATCAAATCAAAGTTTTGTTTTGCATTGCTTAATTTTAAGAGCACCGCTGAAAAATGGGCTCTATTTGAAATGACCTCCTTTAGATTTCTTTTAATTTTTATGTAGCTTTATTGAAGGCAGGTGAATATACACTGTCCCTTTATGTCTTTCTTTTTAAATTTATGCTGTTTTTGGCACCTTTTTTTGTTAGCTGAATAATTGTTCTGTGAAGAATACGGTAACAGCTGTTATGTATTCGAGCCAAAATCACTTAGCTCTGGTACTTACTCAAGTGAAGTCAATTTATGTGATGTCTTATTGCCCAATGGTCGCTGTTATGAATTGTACATTATCATGCAATGGTGTTGACGAAATTGCAAATACACAAGTTTCCTGATGCGTGCACATTCATTGCAATTTGTTTTCAGCACGATGCTCTCGCACATGCACTGAATATGCACTCTGTCTGCAATTCGATAAATATAATGTACTACAGTTGAACGTCGTTATAACAAACACTGATATAGTGAATTATCAACTATAGCGAACTAAATATGAACTTAGGTTGGTCGCGCTTTATTTCAGTGACACTTGTACTCTTATAACGAAACTGAAACCGTGACAGCCGCGCGTGATATCGGACATAACGAAGAAATGTTTCGCCAGGAGGCTGAGAAGCTACTTGAAAAAAACCCTCCGGCATCCGAAACCGCAGAAGTGTAAATGCCCTTTTGTTTGTGGACACTGTGAAAAACTCCATCCTGCTTAGTGCTGTGAGTAGCCACCAGATAAAGATCATATCCTTCATGAAATAAATAAAGACGCAGGCCTGTTTCATCAAGTGTTATAATTCCCCGTACTCATGTTTCGGTTCATTGAGCTTGAAATGCAGCAAAGAGAAAGGTAAGGGTTACCTGGTTTATAGTGGGTTTGAAGGCTAAAAAATGCATTTTTGTGTCAAGTATTTTTGCGCGAGCCAGACTGTCGATTTCTTAGAGCCAATTTTTAACCTCTACTGTTACAACGAAGGTCGAATATAATGAACTAATTTGCTGTCCCGTTACTACCTCATTAAAACGAGGTTTGACTGTACCTCCTTGATTTCTCAAGCTATACAGTGAAAGCTCGTTACAAGAGACACTCAAGCGACCCAAGAAACGCGTCTCTTGTAACCAAGGTCTCTTGTACGCAATGTTGCTAAAACATGACAAACATAGGAAAACCAACCAAATTGTCTTCCTTCAAATGTCTCTTATAACCAAGTGTCTCTTGTAAGGAGGTTTTACTGTACTAGATAGAATACGAGAAGCTCGTAAGGAACCAGATGTAAGGCAGACACCAGGGGTAAAACAGCTGTGCCATTTGCGCCATTGAGTACCAAACTTAATTACCTACACCATCCTGCGCCGAACCTCCCCTGTTGCGCCAAACTCAGTTTATCTGCACCATCCTGCATTGCAGCACTCAAATTGGGCCACAAGGTATGATTGCCATTATGCCCCATGCCGGGGAACTGGGCTGAAACATAGCATTTTTGGTTTCATCAAGGCGGTTACGGTTTCGGATTCATCAAAGCTATGAGCGGCTATGGAAGCTAACTTTGGTTTAGCCGTAAGGCTGCAGGCAATACACGCTTTCTCTGCCGCACTGTGCCTTCTCTTTGGATTTATTTGTGTCGCATTAGCACGGTTTTGTTTGCCGGTGCCACCCGCTGCGCTAAAATAACTGGAAAATGGCCAAATGTAGCTAAAATGTTTTTGTGTCTTGTCGCAAATCAATAGAAAACAGACAGAATATTATTCGTGGGGAATGTCGTAGTGTATTAGAGGTGAACTTCAATTTAGTCGACCATATTTGACTATTCTAGCTTTGCGGCCCGCAACTTTCCGTTGGCGCAAATATTGAACAAGGAGGTTCTTGGAAGCTTTGCCATCTCTTGTTAATTAACTGAGTTCACTTTTGTTGTGGAGTAATCACTCATTTTCGCCTGAGAACTTTGGGGTTAGCTTTGCTTATGTGGAGGACGGTTCTACGTTAATTAGTATGCCTTGTAACACGCTCTAGTGACATAGTCTATGGCATACGTTCGTCGACCCTCGCAACCCCGTGATGAGCGAAGACAAAGTTATGTTCAGCTTCACCTGCACTGAAACCGCTCTTTGATGGAAGAAATGCAAGAGAAAGCCTTGTTTTACGGAATGCCGCCGTGAGTTCGCCGTTCCCCAAACACTGCCGTTCCCACTGCCGTTCCCCAAACACTAACGATCCCCATTATCTGATCCCCTTCGACTCTCGCATGAGGTTTGACGGTGATAACGGTGATAGCGCGGCACGCTCGCTGGAGCCGAAGGTAGATAACCCCGCATGTTGTATACCTCCAGATGTAGTACAAGATCTGTGTTCCAGGTCCGGAGTAGGTTCTTGTGCATGATAGAACAAACGCCTGATATAGTAGGTAGATAAAACGTAATTGGCAGGAGGCTGGCACAGCGACATGTAGGGAGGTTAGGGAGGCACCATAATGCTGTGAAACGGGGCTACATCTGCTCTAAATAGCCTTTCTTGCCGTGCCAATCCTGCTAAAGAAGGCACTTTGGCCTGCTCCCGGGACTGCTGCCAAACCCATGTACCCTGTTCCACCCGTGAGACGCCTGCACTCGGATTGCTGAGCTGGATATCGCACAAGAAAAGATCAAGAAATAGATAATTCGAGCTTGGACTGCTTCGTTTCAGTCAGCAATGAATCATCTCCTGTTTATTGCTGCGTGGGTTGATAGATGGCCATGACAGTGATCTTCAATGCATTTGCGCTATTTCCGGAAACTGCAGAAGAAATGAAATGTGTGAGTTTTGTGAAGCCTAGGAAGATAAGTGTCGAAGGAACCCCACTAATGTGTCCTAATGTGTCCTAATTTGATCCTAATGTGTCAGAATACCTCTCCTGGCATTTTTTTCCCGCTTTTGGCAATTGCATACAAGCTGCACCTTTTGCCGTATTTGCAGTATTCTTAAGCGCACCTGCGAATCACTGAAATTTTGTGTGGAGAGGTGACCAGGGCTGATAGATTCGTGCTTCAAAATATTGCATCCCAGTGCCTACTTACCTTAGGAAAGATAAAAGCCTTGGAGACTTTATGAACGTGTCGTAGAACTCTTTATGAGCTGCAGTTTGAGGCTGCGTAAACCATGTGTTTGAAAAAGAAATACATGCCTACCATTTAGAGCAGCCTTTCAGGCACTCAGCTGACAGCCAGCTTTCCCCTTTATTTTCGACATCACGTTTTCAACCGTGTTTTATTGACTTTTACGCTTGTCTTCACTTTATAAATAAAGTGTCGCAGCTGCTAAAGGTATTGATAAGGCATTTGCTTTAAAAGGTCTTACATGTGGAAGTGTTCGGCATGTTTGTTGCCTCACAGTGAAAGCAGTGCTGTTTTAATGCAATATTCCGGCTCTGTCCCACTTATGTGTTACTTAATGTTCAGTACAAAACGTTTTGCTAAACTTTCGAATTTTTTTCTTCTTTTTGCATTGAACTTGTGCCTGCTACAGCAGTCTGCATTTTATCACATGAAGCAACTTGAATCTTTACGTACCGATGAATTACAGTCTGTGATGCAAGTACTAGTGTTTGCAATTGCCATCACTTTTGCAGGCAAGATTGTCATGGTTGGGAAACATGATCGCAGAATGAGTTTGGTGTACCTTTTGGTTATGTAATCCTGCTTACTGTATTTACCCAATTCCAATGCACACCATTTTCAGGAAGAATAGAGCTTAAAATGGCATGCGCGTTGGATTTGGGTAGAAGCAGAAAGTCTTTTTTTTTCTTCTTTCGGCCACGTAAATCGGGTGCGCGTTAGAATCGGGGGCGTGTTGGAATTGGGTTGATACGGTAATGATGGGTCATCTTAGGATTATCTCAACACCATTGCCATACCTAGATGCCATGAACTTAGACATTGCAAAATGTAGATGTGTTGAACAGCGTGTTCATATAAGGGCAGTGCAATGGTTTTACCCTGCCAATACTTTTTGTTGCACTAATTGCCAATTTGCTCTAGTTTACAACGAACATTGGATGTGTGAAAAAAATGTCAGCGTGAGAACGAACATGAGGACATGCTCCACTCTCCACTATATTTGAAATAAAGCCAAGGCTACGTATTTTTATCATTTTTGGTGTAGGCAGTCAGCTCTAGTGTTGACCTTTTGAAGGTCAAATATTATGCCAAATGCAACCCCCAAGGGTCGATTTCTTTTATTGCTGGTATAAATTCTACGGACAAATCTATTTCAAGAAAAAAATTTAGTAATTTTTTTAGGGTGATCATAAAGTGACGAAAAAATCGTTTGTGTTTCTACATGTGTGGTTTATTCATGAGTAACATAAGAGAAAATTTAAGAAAGTTTTGCGGGCGCAAGAAGCGGGAAGTGCCCAGGAGACGAAGCCGGAACTAGCCGCTGCGCGCCCGCACGTGACATGTCTTTCAGTTTGTATAATGTCGGTGTAAAACACTTTGATTTTTTGCAACAACTCAGAGTATTTTATATCTCGAAACCCTGACAAGTGTAACTTGTCTTTTGAGACCTGTGTGCAGCCACAAAATGTGAATCTGTACATTTGGCTTTGTTTTGAATACAGCTGAGAGTAGTGCTTGTCCTTACCTTTTTTTCTTCTCGCAGTCGTCGTTTTTGCACTTGTTGTCGTGATTGCAAATGGTGATAACTTACCGTATTTGCACAATTTTCACGCGCAGGTAAGTTTAGGTAGGAAAGTTTGAAAAAAATAGTGTGAGTCCAATTCTACTGCGCAGATGTAAATGACATGACAGCATGTACCTGGCAAAAGACATCTTACTTGATGCACTGAACTGTAGTAGTGAAAAATCTTTCGTGCTTCGTAAACTTGCTTATCCAGTTTCTCTTGGCATTAAAACAGGATGGGGACATTGAGAGTGTTTGAAATTTCAACTGTCTTGACCTTGATAATTTTAGACGTGTTGGGCCATTGGCTCACTTGCTGATAATTTATGAATTCGAGCTAAAAGTCAGCAAGTTCTTGAAGCACAGTGCTGGCCGCATTGGAGCCAACTTAGTTTTTGAGCGTGGTTGTAAAGCGTGCACATATTTGAAGGCTACTTTTGGCAAAAAAACGTGCGTGTTAGAATCGTGCAAATACGGTGAGTTGTACCCCTTAATGAGCCTAGCCAAAGCTTAGTCATGGGTGTCTGTAAGAAGTATTGTGCCTCTGTTTTTATGTCCGAAAGGGAGGTCAGAGTCGAGGCTAGTTGAACATTTGCTTTGACTTGAAGGACGCAAAGTGTGTGAGATGCTCTGCTTCCCCAGTTTTTTTTTTATTTTATTTTTTGGTTGATGTTCCTTTGGTGTCACTGGTAGAGCTCCACTTTGATTCCCGTTTTAGAGGACCTTGAGGGTGCTGATAATTAGGTATGCCTTTCTGATGTTGATTGGGGGCTCACTAAAAATCGCTCAGAAAGTGTGCTTTGTGGCAACCAATAAACAAGCAAAAAGAGTCATTTTGACTTTATCTTTTTTATTTAAGGTATAGGGCCCAGTTTGCTCGATTGTGGTAGTGTTGAACATTTAGATTTTTGGTATCGCTGTGCTTTTTCTCAGCAGCTTAACCTAATCAAGTTTCTGGCAGATTTTTGTTGGTTTGTATGCGTGCATTTTGAATGCTGCACAGTATCACATTTACTTGATTCGGATTTGTAGGGCTATTCTTGCTGAAATCGCCTGTGAATGTCCCTGCAAACAAAAACCACCACCCTGGAGTTAACACTGACCATTCTTTACACCTATTTTTCACTTGGTTGCTCTATTTTTCATCCAGTATTGGCTGAAATTGTTTACTGGAGCAAGGAAGTACATTATTGTCTTCAAGGCCTCCGTCTTTAGTAGATACAGTGGCTGAGCAAACTTCACTGGCTTAAGGAACAATTTTTAAGGAAAGGCTTAAGGAAAGAGCGGAGAGCTGTTCTAGGGCTGGCATTGATGATCTCTGTGCTGGTATAGTCACACACTCCCTCCGGAAAAGGTTTCTCCGCTGCTGATGAACTGGTTTCTAGTATATAAAAAAATTGACTAAAAATAAGAGAAGGTTTTCAAGCCTTCACATTTTCGGCAGTAGAATGGACAATTGGGCTGTTCATCTTGCTGTTCATCTTGAAGGTCAAAGCGTTCACACAAGAGGGGCGAGACTAGAAAAGGCTAGCGCCGAAACTAAACGAAACTAGCGCCGTGTCGTCTCTGTTTTTTCTAGTTTCATCCCTGTTGTGTGAGCGCTTACACCCTCAAGATGAACTTCACATTTTCATATAAGATGGCTTATATTGCTCCTGGAACAATGTCTCCCAGCAATGCACGTGTGTTTAGCGCTGAAGTCGGCTTTAAGGAGATCATTGTAAGCTGGCTTTTCCACACTGCCTGTTGTGCAGCGAAGCATGGCCACCTATGGGGGGGTGTATGATTACAGAAAACGGCTCTAATTCTTGCGTTATCAAAAGTATCCCGAAACAAATTATATGACAATTAGCTGCCAGGGCTTCCTTATCGTTATGCCGAGCTTCATTTACTCGTCCGAATTAGTTATTCCACCAGTTGTAATCGTTACAGAATACCTACTGTCTCCTGTCAATATTTGGCCATCTATGGAAGGAGTATGGTTACAAAAAAACAGCTGTAACTGTCGTTTTACTGGAATTGCCTGGAAACAAATTACATGAAAATTCGCCGCTAAGATGACTCTAACATTACATGCCACAGCTTTGCCGGTTATCCTTCTTCACTGAGTGGAAGGGCGCTGAACTTTTTTTATTTGCCGTGCAGCACTCTTTGAGCAGCGCAAATAAAACCTCTGCGGCATTTAGATTACACTGCCAGGGATACCTGAGTCAAAAAATGGCCGCGTATCTGCTCCTTCCGTTGCAAATGTCGTTAAAAGACAATAGTCTTTATCGATTTTTGCCAAGTAAATGCCTTCCTTCGCTTTCCCGCTCACCTCTCATGTTGTTCCTGTTGCATTGCGCTCCTCCCAAGGTAAAGACGCCAAAGGTTTGCTTAAACCATTTTAAATTTCCCGCGTTCCACTGCTCCAAACCGGGTGTCTCGATGCCAACGCTGCCGTACGGCGAAGACGCCTGTGAATCGAGGCGCCCTACTTCAACGTTTATAGAACCACGTTTCCCTAGTCCACGTGCGTTCTAAGCAGAACATGGAACCTATCTAGTGGAACCTTTCGTAACTCTTGCCACTTGATTTCTTCAAACGCCGCCAGAAGCTATATGGCACGGGCGACAGCAGGCGACGGCGGAGTGATATTTTTTCTTCAGTTGATGAAGTATTTTTCTCGCCAAAATCAAACATGTACGATTTTTTTTATAAAGGAACGCTGCAAATGTCACTTCTGTATTAATTTGTTGTCTTATATATGCGTAATGTCTTGTTGTTCTTCAACAATATTGACAAGTATGAACATTACACTGGACTTAGACGGGCACATTTAGCTGTGACTATATAAGACTATTGCGCAGGCATTGTTTTACTTTGGCCGGGTGGCTGAATCGAGTCACAGACAGACAGACGGACAGACAAGACATACAGACAGACCAAAATTTCTGGGTTTAAGTAGCCCAAGAAAGACTATCGTCTTTAATATTGCACATGCACATGAAGCCGAGTATGCAGATCGTGGTGAAAGACGCGGAAGAACCAACCGTGCTCTCTTCAATTTCCCTCATTACACATCAATGTAATTATGTCATTTCAGAGGTGGCTGACCTATTGGCTGTTGCTGGTCAACTTCACGGCTTATTTATCACATTTTCTATGATGATCCTCTGTTGTCGGCGTTGTGCACCAACCTTTTCTATGCCTGGAAAATTCTGGACAGTTTTGGTGTTTCTTTTGTGTTTTGAGTGCGTGTGGAGCTTACTCAATACTTCTCGTTACTCGGCAACAAACGTTTATTGCTCCGAAAATGCCCTACCATCCTGAGCGCGTGCTTGCGGGCAGGTAGCAACGCCTGCCTTCTTGTGGCACCATACCAGAAATAGACCCCTTACGTCATGGAGAAAAAGAGAACTCCTATTGAAGGCTTCCGAAGAGAATGCCATGAGCCGCCCCCTTCTCTGGGGGAGAGCGCGCAGCTTTCATCGCGTAATCTGCGGTCGAGTTGAGAGGGAACGATTGTATGCGCGATTTTTCATCGCGCGTAGCTTCGGTGATAGTGAACAGATTTTTATTATTCTTTCGAGAAGAGATTGCTGGGGCAATAGACTTTATTTCAAAATACATTACGGGTAGTCGGTGGTAAGTGCTACAAGGTCCCTTTAAGCATAGGCAGACGTTTAAGCGTTAGGCAATACGTGTGCACTGTCATTAAAAAAAAAAAAAGGTAAATGGCAGGTGACTGTCACTGCATGTCATAGTCTGTCCACATATAAATTGGGGAAACACGCAGCGAATGTTCTGAATGGCCCATTCCAATGTTAGGCTAAGTGCCTCTTTATTTTTACTCTGCCTCATCTTCA
This sequence comes from Haemaphysalis longicornis, assembly GCA_013339765.2. Taxonomy (NCBI): domain Eukaryota; kingdom Metazoa; phylum Arthropoda; class Arachnida; order Ixodida; family Ixodidae; genus Haemaphysalis; species Haemaphysalis longicornis. Next base: position 22,827,313 of record CM023457.1, read on the forward strand.
TTCTGCTACAAGCAACTCTAGATGAGCAGAATAAAAGATGTCCTTGAAAGTGGTTTGTGTGTGTGATTGCTGATAGGTGAGAGGTTAGCCGGAGATGTCACACTTAGCAAGCTCCAATTTAATGTTTTTATTTTCTCCAAGAGATAGTTGCATTGGGCACCGTAGTCGCTCATAAAGCATCAATCACAGCTGTAGCACAAATTCCGTTGCGGTACCGTGCATCGACGTCGCCAACGTGAAGACGCAAGACACGAACTTGTGACACAATCCATACAACTGCCCTCTGACGAAATCAGTGCCTGAATAGGCAAGCGCCCAGGCTTCTAGAATGCATTGGCTCAACGCTTACACCGCGTTAAACACATCTCGGCAATGAAAGGCTCCGCACAGCTTGGTATGTGAGAATCATTTGCTTGCTCAGCCACCGACCAACAAAGGCGTCTGGTATGTAGTGCTGAAGCACTCCCGTAACAGGCGCAACGGACTGGTCACTTGGCGAGCAAGGCGAACAGCACCACGGCGACCAGGGCGACAGCCAGTACTCCGGCCAGGATGCTGCAGGCTATGAGGCGTCGGTCCAGCTGCCGGATGTGTACCTGGACAGCCTTATCGTGGAAGCGCTCGCCCTCTGGGCCCAGTGGCGGCGCGGGCGGCGTTGTGTGCTGTGCGCCGACGATGGCGAGCGCATACTCAGCGGTGGCTATCTCGTCGGAGCAGGCCGAGACAAGGTCTCGGGAGGTGGCCAACCGTGGTGGCGAGGGGCACCTTTTGGGACTCCGACGTCCGTCCTCGGTCTGAGCTGTTCGTACCTGTTGGCGGAAGACCAAACACACCCGTGGAAATCTGTCAGTGAGGGTTGCCGCGAGGGCACAACAACTCTTAGAAGGGCCATGCAGACAAAATACAACTTTGTTTCATTTGAAAGAACTGGCCTTTGGTAGCTCACTCAGCCCCATTCTAGCCACGAAAGACGTTTTTCTAACACACACACAAAAATTAAAGTCCTTCCACGCAATGTGAAAGCTGTTGCAAGTGTAGAGCAGTCATTCGCCATAATGGGCTGTAGCGCCGTTATCCACTCAGTGCTACCACCCAACGTATTTCAAATTTCCCGCCTCCGCAGTGCTCGCGCGCCCCCTGCCTGAAACTGCGCCCGCGGGAGTTTTGTTCTTTTTGTGCTTGCTTGTCCTCCTGCACGTGCCGGCGTTGCACCGCCCCCTTTTTTTTTTCTCTTACTATCGTAAAAGCAACCCAACGAGCGTTCCTAACTAAATAAACGCGGGAGCTGCCGGGTTATACATAAATTTTGCCTCAAATGTACCTGCAGTTTTCTTTGCGCTAAACAACGGGGAGATGTATGACGAGCGCCAGCGGTTGGCGATTTTCGAACGCTTATGACTATAAACCGCTTGGCTTTCGAAGCCTCTGGATTACGCCGTGACGTGTGGCTCTACTTGGGCCCAGCGAGCGAGCTACGACAATAAGGCGAGCCCCTTAAGGTGTCTGCACTTAAAAGCCCCACCTCGTAAAATCACGCCTGCCCTGTTAATGCCAGTCCATCAAGGTAGCAAAGTGAAAGATTGGCAAGCGAGTAAGAAGCAAGATTATGTTTCCTTGTAGGGAAAAAGAGAGTTTTAGCAGTCCGTCCCTTCCGTCCGGAACGTTGTTACCGGGTTGACCGGGACCCGTCTGGGCACTTGGGCATTCGTCACGGTAGGGGGATTAGTTTCGCGGGCCTGCCTTCGCCACGTCCGCGCCTCCTCGCCCTTCCTCCTCACCCTTCCGCGCGCGCAGGCGCAGACCGGTCCCGGTGAACCCGGTAGCAACGTAACGAACGGAACGGACGGACTGCTAAAACTCTCTAAAGTCCGCCACTTTCCGTACACACCCAGCGCCACCTACTGGCTTGCGGTGAACACTCCTCCCATTGTTTTGAGCGTGGTTTTGAGCAACAGATAGAAAAACCTCCGCCCTTCGTCCTCAGTAGCCTGGCTAATCGCAGAGTCTGGCGCGAACTGCTTGGGTTTCGGCACCGCCCGAGCGGTGTCGAAATTTTTTCAGGACGCTGGATATTTTTTTGCTGTAAAGCGGTCACATCACATCACATTACAGCTGGAAGATGGAAGATTTTTGAGCTGGCGCAAAACTATTTCTCCTGGAGGCGTTATGCGCGTCGCGGTCGTCTGTGGCCGATGTCTGTTTTTAATGGTTGCCATGAGTGCTGCCACCCGGACGGGCTTCCGTGGAACCTTTGACTTGAGGCGAAAGAAAGTTACGCCCGGGTGACTTGAAAAACAAGACTGTTCGCCTAGAGGGCGAACAGTCTTATAGGGGAATATGCCTTATAAAGGCATGTGAGGCATATAGGGGAATATGCCTTGACCGAGGTACAGAGCTTCCGGTACTTAGGGATGACAGTGCCGCATAATCTCGATTGGCGCATTCATGTGCATAATACCTACTTCAAAGCATATCAAAAGCTCTGCTTTCTTAGGCGGAAGCTACCAAACGCGACTAAAGAAATTAAGTGAGTTGCCTACAAGACTTTCATATTGCCCGTTTTAAAATATGCAAATGTTGTATGGAGCCCACACCCAAAGGGTTTAAAAAAGAAGGTAAGAAAATACAGCGAATCGGAGCACGTTTTATATGTTCTAGGTATCGCCGCACAGACTCAGTTACAGATATGCTTCAGCAGTGCGGGTTGGAACTTCTGGAAAGCAGAAGAACAAAGCAACGGCTGAAATTTCTTTTCCAGATATTGTATGGAGCAGTAACACTAGATAAGGAACACTATGTGAAAGTGCCTACAAAACATGGTTCCCGCAAAAATCACAGCAGAGCGATTCGAACTGTTAATACGCACACTGCAGTGTGTCGGTATTCTTTTCTTCCGGATATCATTGAAATATGGAATAAACTACCAAACGATGTTGTGGAGTTCTCGGGTGTACAACAATTTGAATTAGCTATAGATATGTTTTTTTAGAAATAGTGCGTCATCCCAAATCTGTTCATGACTGCGCTATTAGAGTATTTTGGTTCACCCTTTAGTTCCCGTGCCGTATTTTGTTCCCTTGTTTTGTTCCCTTGCAGTATTTTGCAGTGTTTTGTTCATGACTGTGTGTTATGGCAGTGTTTGTTCCCTCCCTGTAACGACCCTCACTAGAGGGTCAACAGTATTACCAAATAAATAAACAAACAGAAGGTCTTGAACCGCAAGTTCTGAATGCACACTTATGAGAGAACTGTTGCCTCTCTTGTCCAGTGTCTCTGTAGCTGAACCTCTGACCCCCCAATCAATGCCTTTCCGAAGTTTATCCTTGCTCCTGTGTTTTCCCAGTCAAGCTTTCTGAATAACACCTCCAGACATGCTGTGAACAGCTCTGGCGAGATGGTACTTTGCTCGTGGCGTATTATTGTGCTCGTGACATTCAAGTTGGACGTTTTGGGAGAGAGATAAAGAGAGAGATAGAGAGAGAGAAGAAACTTTATTTAAGCCCATACTGGTAGACGTGATGGGGCGACCTCTCGGGTCAATCCTACGCAAACTTTTCGTAAATGAGGTTGGTTTGTACCATTTAGGTCAATTTAGTGGCAGGCTGCCGCATATCAACACATTCACTAATAGAGTGTTTTAGCTTATTGCATGCACCGTGTGTACCGGGATGGGACTGCGCATGCGCGGGCTGACACGGCGAGGGCCGGCCGCCCGTCAGCGGAACAAGCCACCCTACCGGAACGAATGCGCACATGCCCAGTAGGGTCCCGGTACACAAGGTACATACGGAACACACGGTACACGCGGTAAGCTGTTGGGAAAATGTTGCATATCCCGCCGGAAGTGCCTGGCTTGTACCTATCTCAGAACGGAATAGTGCGACCAAGAGCACGCGTTGCTAGGCAGTGCGCTGCAGAGGCGCGTCGGGCACGCTGGGCACAGCACCTGCTTTATGTGCCTAGATATAGCGCGGCAGCTGCACGTGGTGCATAGAACAGACGGTACTGAGAGAAGGTGTAATGGCCGGGTTCCAGCTTACGCGGCCCACAGACAAAAATCGACGAACAAACGCAAGGTAACCAAGACTAATAAAGTGGCACTCCCCTCCATGAGCATTACCACTCGCATTTACAATATTCAAATGACTAAATTTTTTGTATTCGTGGCACTAGAATCTGCTTGTTATGTTAAATGCATTCAACTTTTGAATGTAAACGTGTCCTCTAAGTTGTGCAATGCAATTTAAAATTAATGTACAAAGGGAACGCCCGGACCCGCAATATTTCAGCACACGTTAAAGACCCCCAGGTGGTCAAAATTACCTGTACCCACTATGGCGTGCCTAGTTCTGCTCACCGACCTACACCTACCTTTACCGAAGTACGCAGTTCGGTCACTTCCTACAGCGGCCCACCACCCCGTGATCAGGAATTCCCGCCTCACCTGTCGGAACGCAGACGTTGGCCGTGGGGACCTAGAGCGTGATCTGCTTATCCGGGACTCCTTCCTCACGACCGTGGCTCCCGCCGGAGTGCCGACCGGAGTGCCGCTCAGCAACTGCACCGGCGTTCCCCCCGGCGTCAGCCTGTCCGGAGACGGGGAAGCGCTCGTATCCTTGACGCCTTGCGGCGTCCAACTCTTCGTACTCGACGGCGTTGCCTTTCCTCCAACTGCCCCTCGCGGCAGGTCCTCCAAGACGGGGACTCGCGACGCGGGCGGCGGTTGCATCGGCGGTTTCGGCAGCGACTGTGCAGCCAGCGGCGGCGGAGACTTCTGGCGCACCTGAGGAAGGCTGGAGGGCTGCAAATCGCGGCCCCGCTCTTCCTTGAGCGCCTCTGCCGCCAACTTGGTCGCCTTCACCGGCAGGCCTGGCGACGACCCCCCGAAGGTGACGTGAGGAGACGGAAAGGGTCGTCTCCCGCCGCCTCGGGGTCGCACGTCATCAGACTCCGTCGCTTCCGGCCTGCTCGCGTTCCTCAGTGCGTTGCTTCTGGCGACGACCGATGGCTCGAGGTTTCGGCCCAGGGTTCCCGAGGAGGTCAGTCGGTCCCGCGTGCGTATTGAGAGGTCCTCGCTGCGCGGTCTCTGTACGGAGACGTCACCTACAACAGCGGACTGCCCACCGCGGGAGGACAGCTGCTCCGACTGGGTCTTGTGCGTTGCTCGCACAGAGGAAAGCTCCACCGACGGGATTCGGTCGGTGAGCCGCGACCCGCTTCCGCCGAAGCTTTCCTCTTCCCCGTCGCCCAGCCAGGACGACCCCACGCTCTCCATCACCTTGTAGAGTAAGAGGTTAAAAGGGACGATAGCACGTTGGCCAATAAAGCGAACAAAAGCGGAACTGGTCCGATTATATGCAAGGACGATGGAGCGCCATTTATACGGCTTTTGCGACACGACGTTGCTGCTAGATCCGACCAAGCCCTTCTTTTAACACGAAAGTGTTTTATTCCTGGATACACAAAAATTTCCCTGACGTCATATCCGTCACGGAAGTGACACCAGCACAACAAAGCAAGCGGCCTGTAAAGGGTGCACCCCTGCACAGAGGGTCTTCTTGCACGGAATCAACCTTTAGTACTTAATAGTACGTTATACTTAAGGTTCGTTTTCGGGTTTAAATTATAACACGGAAGTGTTTTATGCCGCGATACACCAAGATTTCACTGACGTCATATCCATCACGAAAATGACGCCAGTACACCTTTCGCGAAGCGACCCGCCAACAGGACGTCGCTCGTCAAGCACACCCAAAAGACAGCAGCCGACCCGCAAATCATGCTCAGCTGCAGATTTCGCTGCACATTTCACTTTCGGGTTTTACCGATTCCTATGACAGAGGAATTAACCACAGTTTTTTTTTGTTCGTGGATTGCGTACCTGCGTGGATTGCATACCAGCAATGCCGAACACCTCATGTACTGAGGCGTCTATTTCGACCGCTCCTGACAAGATACCGAACGAACAGCGCGAAAGCACCGCCTATATGGCGTTTGTTAGCAACAATGTTTTGGAAGTTCCGTACGTCGAACTTTCTTGGCCATGTCGTCCGATAGGCAGGGGTTTTATATGCGAAGCATCTCTTGCTCTCGGCTCTATCGTCCGTCGTCCGTCGTCCGTCCATCCGCACCTCTCCCCCTACACTATAAAAAGAAATAATAGTTGGCGGCGCCCGGTTTCGATCCTACGACTCTCTGGCCGCAACGGGAGGTACGTGGCGCTCTTCCCACTGCGCTACAAAATCGAGACAGGAGCAAGTGCGTCAAGAAACTACTGATACAACGAAGGCACGCGAAGCTGAACGTCAACGGAACCGACGAACTGAAAACTTTACAGGAGGATGTTGAATTTCCCGTGGGAAAGCTGTGGCGGGAAGCGCCACGCGCCTTGCCGCTCAACCAGAGAAGAGGACGAAGAGGACGGGCAGCGGGGTAGGAGCGTGAGCACGCAATAAAGAAAGACGAGAATCAGGAGGTGTTCGATCAGGTAACGCCGGTGTCGGTCTCTTCGCTGTCTATACATTTCTCTGTCTCTACATGGGGGTTCACACTACGTTGCCACTCGTGCTCCGATAAATGAAATAACATAACGGCAACACAATTAAACCTACACGGAACCCCTATGATGCTTCGCATCCTCCTCAGTGGTTCCCCACGGGAAGATGATGTAATTTTTTTTCTTCTTTTTGATCATCCCCATCTCCGCGTGTAAGCCTAGTTCTTCTCAGCTGTTAGCGAATCAGTGGTTCGTCCTCCTCCCCACTCGCTAACCTGGTCTCCAGACATCGCTTTTTGGCCTTCACATTTTATGGCCGCGTAATAGCTAGCCTAAGAACGCTTCACGCCAAAATGTCTAACGGTGCGGACGAAAACTGTGGGAAGCATGTTCGCTGCTCTTATCCCTCTTATCCGGCTCACCGGTTCCCTCAGCGCAGCGTAGCCAAGCGGGAGCTAACCTCTCCACCTTTCTTTTGCCTTGCCGCACAGAGCGCTGCCAAACAAGTAGCTGAACATCGCAAAATTTTGGATGCTAACTACAAACGTTTTCGATGTACGTAGCTGCAGTAGGTTGGTTTGTATCGCGAGGACCGTACCTTTTGGTAGCTTATCTGGAAATCCTCCTCGCTGAACGTGGTCGTGGAAGACGACCTCCGCTCTATGCAGTCCGCTTCGCTGTCGCTCTGCGGCGTTTCCCGGGAACTCGCGCCCACGTCGGGAGAACGCGAAGGAAGTGGGTGAGGTTTGAGTTATGGTCTCGCCAATGTAGAACGGTACGAGGGTCCTCCCGGGCGGACTGGTGGGACCCGCTGCTTCTCCAAGAGACCCGAAAGGGTCGTCGCCTTCCGACTCGACGGCGTCATCGAAGGAAAAGCGAGCGCCTCCCCCTGCCACCTCGCTGGCGATTACGCCTGCGTGGTGGGGGCGTCCTCTGTGGTTCTGGCCGCTACAGTCCGGTCCCGGAAGACCCTGGACCACGCGGGTCGAACCGGGCATGTTGTCCAGCAGCCGAGACGAAGCGCGCCCGGGTTCGCCGCCGTACCCTCGGTGGTAGTGGGAATAATAGTACTCGTACATCGTTGGCGGCGTCTTGAAGAACTGCCTGTCGAGCCTGGCCTGTACCTTGGGGTCTATAGGTAGACGCGGCAGGCTTACGCGCTACTGAGGTGGATGTTCACCGGTTTGGTGTCTACTTCGATCTGACTGCTGGCAATGCTTACCGGAGCTCATGTGTTTACTACAACGTGTATGAAGCTACATAAGTACTGTGAGTCCTGATCTTGAGCTTGAACTGATGTCTAGGGCGGAGATGGCCGCTCGTGCTCAGACACACTGGACCAAGGAAGTCGAACAGGCGAGGAAACGGCTCAGCCGTCTTACGCCTTCCTCATTTACTAACTTTACTTTCATTCCCCTTCTCCTTGAATTTAACCCTTCAGTGACGCTTGAAACTCCTCAATGTCCCAACATGCTGAGCTATCAAGATGTTGAGATATCACAGGTTGCCCCGGACGCGTATATGCGTTTCCTAGTAAGTACAGCCAGCCGTCACCTGAGCTTGCTTATGGGGGTTATATCACAGCATAAACGTACTTAAAGCATACAAAACCACCCGAACTGAAATAAATAACAGCCAAAACGCACCTGCAATTGTTGAAAACCACGGTGTTGAAAGATATTCAACAGATGGAGCCGAAACCGACCTAAATGGGGAAAACCCGCAAAAACGTACTAGAAGCAGTAGCTGACACTGACCAAAAGACAAAGAAAATACCCGAAATTCCATTTATAATGCATAAAGATGTCATGGATTATATAGCGTGATAACAAATGTTGATATTCAAATATGACAAACCCGTGAAAAAAAAAGTGGTAACGGGATTTGAACCCGGGTCAGGATGTTTGCTTCGCAGGAGCGGAACTATACTATACACTACGAAACAGGCAGTTCTGAGAGATTAAATTGAGGGCCACATGCACGTGGACATATTCAAACATGCCCTAGATGGCAGCATGCGTTGCTTGGCTGTGTTGACTAGGAAACGCCTATTCGCGCCCCGGACTTCGCGAATGTTACTATTATTGTTACAAATTCGTGAGTAGGGTCGTTGATAATGGTTTTTGTCCCGCATTGTGTGACGCATGCCCTGTTACAAGTAAAATTCTTGTACGTCCGTCTCGATGCATCATCATCATCATCATTTTCAGGACCACTTCGCTACCGAGTTGAATGCAGACTGAGAAGTATGATTACGAGGCCGCTAACCTGAAAATGCGGGGTCAGGCTTTGCGCACCTCGTACTCAACGGCGGCAACGGGCGCAGCGGAGTACCCTGAACGTGCCGCCCTGCCTTTTGCGGAGGGGAACGACGACGTATGCGCGGATGTCACGATGCTTCGTACCCATGGCGACCCGCTCCTAAGAAGCAGATCTCTGCTGCAGTTACTACCGAAGCAAATGGCGCAGACCAATGGGGAATTAGGGTGAATGAACATAGTCAATGTGACAGACAAGGCGCACTGGTAATGCCTACGTGTTTGCCATTGGTGACTGGCAGCCCTATTTAACGATGGACGAACAAGCGTAAAACAGTACGGATGTTTCGTTTCCAGAAAAAGTAACGACAGCTTCGGAAGTTCGCTGCTCGTTGTGATATGTATTGATTTAACGTAGTTACAAGTTGTGCCTTTATCGTCTCCGCGAGGAGAGACGGGGCAAGGAGGGAGGGAGAGGGTGGTTAGATTAAATGCAATTCTGTAAGAAGACTTACGACCATCTTCCTGGCTCTGAAGGCCCTTCGGGATGGGTTCACTCCCGCAGCATTGTTGGCCTGCCGTGATCTAGCTCGGCATTTGTCAAGTTTAGAACAGGAGTAAACGTGGCCTTGCTGTGGTTTTGCGTAACCTAACGTCGCGATTTAGCCTTGGAAGAATGAGGAGCAACCATATTCTACTCCCACGGTGCGCTAACGAGGATGGCTTGGCATATAAAAAAATGTTAGTGTGGACCAAATAGCTTTGGCTAATTAAAGGCGCGGAATTACAAAGAAGAAGAGACACGAACAACACACACGGTGACTTCCAACCGTTGTTTATTTAAAAAAAAAGACAATTTTACTACCGGATGAACACGCGACGTCAAATACATGCGAGTGTGTCACCATGGCCCAATTTCTGGAAAGGAAAGCCCTATTTGTGGAGCATGTTCCTTCTCCCGTCCTTACAATGTGCCTTTTTAGTCGCTTAAAAGGACGGTTGAACAAATTCCACTCGACGGAAACGTTTCAGTGATGTCGCCGACTGATGCGCTGGCAGAATGCGCTGGCAGCCAGCACTAAAACGAACTATTAAGGCATATTTTCATAACTGGCTTCTCAACTGGCGTGTCCGGGTTCATGGGTTGATATAAGAACCCTGACCGGCTGTTTCAATGACGTTGGAGCTGATAGTTCACGCGGGCGGAGACAGGCGATAGTGTTCGGATGGTCTTTATTTGGCTCTAGTAGTACCGCTTCTCTTTCCCGACGATATATTCGCGCTGTTCATTAGGGGACCCCTATTCTAACGACGGCTCCTTTCCAAATACGCCTGCGGGCCGTACTCAAAGCTCTTGGTTTGGTTCGCTGGCGAGTGTTCAGTTCTCAGCGTTCTCTTGTAGCCCCCGTTGCTTTCGGTACCTCTCTCAAGGCGACCTCTCATTGGTCCTTGGGGCCTACGTGCACGCCTTTGCCTAGTGCGTGTCAGAGGCCCCTCAAGTGATGGACGCAACACGACGTTCCCAGCTCGGCAGGGGCCCGGTCAGCTGTAGTACATGAAGTATTTCCTCCTCCCTATGAATCCGAGCGCGTACAGTACGAATAAGACGAACGCCAGGAAGGCGAGGACAGCGAAGATAGTGGGGGTACCCCGCTGCGCTCGGCGTTCCGATTGGCCGGACCCGCCCCGCCCTCGAAGGGCCGGCCCAGAACGCACTGTGGGCGTTTTCGGCAGCTGGTGGAACAAGGTCTGCCTGGCAGGGCTTTGGCGACCCGTGTACGGCTCGGTTCCTTGCTCCGCTACTTGGTGTAGGCGTTCTGTCATCCGCCTGACGGCCTCTCGCTCCGGGTTGAGCACGTGTTGGTTCGGAATGTGTCCCGCCTTGCCCTGCTGCGACAGGGCCCCCTGCAGCACTCGGTTGGCCATGAGCTGCTCCGCCGTCAACGGCGGCTGCTGCTGTTTCTCGGAAGGATCCGCGCTGCCGGCAGGAGGGAAGTGAAAGTTGTACTGGATGTTGATGACGGGAACGTTGATGGACGGCGGCGGCCTCGGCATGTGTGCCTCTTCTGAGAGCGCGGGAATGCTGGCTTCTGGCGTCCGCAGGAGGCCCGACCGTCGTCTGCGGTCCTGGACACTCACGCTGGACGAGGTGGCGCTGGGAACCACCTCGGCGAAATTGTCGCGTTCTTGCAATGCTGTACTTTCGCCCACCGATGACACCAAGGAGGCCAGCGATGCGCGCGGCAGTGGTTGAAGATCTCTGACCATCTTGTCCTGGATCTGCAGTGATATATCCGATTCCTCGGCTACCGGCAACTCGCCCACAGCGCTTTTTACTGTTCTCGTTATCGACGGCTGCCTCAGCATGACCTTTTCGGGCTGTTGCGTCTCCTTCATGCTGGACGCAGCCATGCCGGGAGCTGTTAGTTCACTGACCTCTTCCTCTTCTTTTTTCGCTCCTAGACCGGGAGCGGAAAAGCTGTCCAAGATGGCTTCTGCGCTGGGTCGTCTCGCGGATTCGCCGCTGGCAGCGGGCAGAGGTATATGGTGGTCGGGCATGGGACGCCTCATGATAATGTCGGTACTACTCGGCTCTGAGAAAAAAGACGACTGCTTGAGAGATTCTTGAAACTCAGAGTGCGTCAAAGGCTCGCCGGGAGGTTGCTCCGTGCTTGAAATGTACGCGCCGTCAAATTCCCTCTCCGACATGACTGTGCGGGCCAGGCTCTCGCTAGAGGCCACGTCCACCACACGCTGCCCTTCTTCCGGCAAAAACGCTCCACCGGCCTTGGTCGCCTCCTGCTCTTCTCGAATTCGAGCTTCTTCTCTCGACGCCTGAAGCGCTGCCGCGATTTCTAGTTCAGACTCGGTAGCTGCGGGTGGCCGGGCGCTTAGCAGCAATTCCTCGCTAGAACTCTCTGTCTTGGCTGAACCTGGAATCTCGAAAACTGGAATGTCGGGTGCTATTGCGGACACAACTGGCCGCTCCAAAAATGCCTTCTCCCACTGTTCACCTATTTCGACTGCCAGAGCTGGGAGTTCCATCTTCGCTTCTGTGGGTGGTAAAGACACCGGCGGAGCGGTTGCTGGTTCGGCCGGGAATTGGGCTTCCACGAAAGGCGTGGTCTCTATGTAGGACTGCTCGGTAGACGCTGCTGTCACGAATTCGCGAGGCGCGTGTACCGCGTCGCGGGCATCCGACGGTGCAGATTCCATCCATGGCGTTGCGGCAGTTACCAAGCGGGTCCCTGAGGGCAAATCAGTAGAGTGGGCCGGTGCTTCGACCTTCTGCTGGAACGTTTCAGTGGGGGCCGTTTTTGACAGTTTCCGAGCTTTTCGCGGCTTTCTCAACACTTCCTTGTCGTGCGAAGGCGCGAGAGAAGGGGGTATCGTTTCAGTGCTGCTCGCTTCCGGCGCACCGGCAGGCACTCTTCCTGATGGTGAAGGTTCGGCAATCGGTATTTGTTCCAGAGTGGCATCCACGCCTGATGGCTTGCGTTTTAAGGTCTGGGTATCGGTAGGCACTGTTCCTGATGATGAGGGTTCCGCCATCGGCGTTTGTTCCAGAGTGGCATCTACGCCTGATGGCTTGCGTTCTAAGGTCTGGGTATCGGTCTTGCCGGCCCGCGGAGACTTTCGTTTTGGCTTGGTTCGGATGGACGACCGACGTGGTTTGACTTCCCTAGCGGCGGCACCAGGGGATGGCCTGCGCATGGAAGTAAGTTCTCCGGGCGGCAGTTCCGGCGGCCGTGTATCGTGCTCATAAAGGGTGGGTGTGATCTCAAAGTACGAGGGTTCGGGTGATTTAATTGGTTGGGGTGATTTAATTGTTACCCTTTGCTTTGCAGTTGGACCGCCTTGTTCCCTGGAATACTTTCGTCCTGCTAAAGTGTCATCGTACTCCCCAAGAAAAGACGTTTCTTCAAAGTGCGAAGGCTCCACGATGACCGGTTGAGGTATTCCCGTGGGCAAGGCAGGTTCTTCCGGGGCAGTCGGAGCCGGTGGCGCCTTAGTTCCCCTCGGTGGCCTGGTTCCCGCCCGTTCAGAAGACGGAGTGCCGGAATGCGAAGACATTACACCTGTAGGCTCTTGTCCCATTCTATTTGCGGATGGCTCTGCAGAAGATACATGGGTGCCACGGCCATAATCGCTCTCGGCTGTCGCCGGCCTTTGCTCAAGGTCCACTGATGGCTCCACGTCGACGAGGGTGGAGCGCCGAGATAATCCCTTGATCAAAGATACTAAGGCGGATGTCGATGGTCTCACAGAAGATTTTCGCCTTTTCCTACCATGAGTACCTTCTGGGGTATCCGGTGCACTTTCTTCAGACGAAGAAATTTCTTCCATGAACAAAATCCCTTCCATTTTACGTAATAAGCGAGCCTCCTGCGAAAGCTTCCGCGACTCTTCTATACTTGCCTCGACAGCCGGCGTTAGCTTGATCTGCCAGGGTTCACCGACACTCGTACGTCCGCCTCTGCTTTCTAGTAAAGATATTAGGGCAGCCGTCGGGGGCCCAATAGATGAATGACGACTCGAACGCGAAGACCTAGATCCAGGGGTGCCAGACAAACTGGTCGTTTCTGCCCCCTGTGTACTCTCCTCAGTCAGCAGCGAATTTCCTTCGGGCAGGGAAATTTTCTCCACGAATAAAATACCTTCAATTGTACTTAGCTCTTCGGAGTGTGAATGACGAGCCTCTTCTCCAAGACGTTGCTTTTTTGTTGGCTTATCTTTCGCAGTAGCTGTGGACACATCGGTAACATCTTCTGAGCCTGCTGGTGGCGGCATAACGTGTGGAGCCCCAGTTTTTTTGGCAGCCACCTGGACATCCTTTGGAGGAGCTCTAGGGGCGCCTGTTAACGGAAGAAAGGCCTCCAATACAGGTGTTGTTTCGAAGTAGGATGGCTCTGGAGCCCCGATGACCATTTGGTATACATACTTCTCGGCAGCCTCCTGCACAGCCTCTGGAGGTGCTATAGGGGCAGAGGTTTCTGGAAGGAAGGCCTCCAATACAGGTGTTGTCTCAAAATAGGATGGCTCTGGCGCACCGATCACCATTTGATAGACATACTTTTCGGCAGCCTTCTGAACCACCGCTGGACGGGCTGCAGGGGCGGCTGTTTCAGGAAGAAAGGCCTCCAATACAGGTGTTGTCTCGGAATATGATGGCTCTGGAGCCCCGATGACCATTTCGTAGACATACTTCTCAGCAGACTTCTGAACAGCCTTTCGAGGTGCTATAGGGGCAGAGGTTTCTGGAAGGAAGGCCTCCAATACAGGTGTTGTCTCGGAATATGATGGCTCTGGAGCCCCGATGACCATTTCGTAGACATACTTCTCAGCAGACTTCTGAACAGCCTTTCGAGGTGCTATAGGGGCAGAGGTTTCTGGAAGGAAGGCCTCCAATACAGGTGTTGTCTCAAAATAGGATGGCTCTGGCGCACCGATCACCATTTGATAGACATACTTTTCGGCAGCCTTCTGAACCAACGCTGGACGTGCTGCAGGGGCGGCTGTTTCCGGGAGGAAGGCCTCCAATACAGGTGTTGTCTCAAAATAGGATGGCTCTGGCGCACCAATCACCATTTGATAGACATACTTTTCGGCAGCCTTCTGAACCAACGCTGGACGTGCTGCAGGGGCGGCTGTTTCCGGAAGAAAGGCCTCCAATACAGGTGTTGTCTCGAAATAGGATGGCTCTGGAGCCCCGATGACCATTTGGTAGACATACTTCTCGGCAATCTCGTGCACAGACCCTTTACGTTCTACAGGGACGGCTGTTTCCGGAAGAAAAGCCTCCACTACTGCTGTTGTCTCGAAATAGGATGGCTCTGGAGCCCCGATGACCATTTGGTACACATACTTCTCGGCAACCTCGTGCACAGACCCTTTACGTTCTACAGGGAGGGCTGTTTCCGGAAGAAAAGCCTCCACTACAGGTGTTGTCTCCAAATAGGATGGCTCTGGAGCCCCGATGACCATTTGGTAGACATACTTCTCGGCAACCTCGTGCACAGACCCTTTACGTTCTACAGGGACGGCTGTTTCCGGAAGGAAGTACTCAACTACAGCTGTTGTCTCCAAATAGGATGGCTCTGGAGCCCCGATGACCATTTGGTAGACATACTTCTCGGCAACCTCATGCACAGACCCTTTACGTTCTACAGGGAGGGCTGTTTCCGGAAGAAAAGCCTCCACTACAGGTGTTGTCTCCAAATAGGATGGCTCTGGAGCCCCGATGACCATTTGGTAGACATACTTCTCGGCAACCTCATGCACAGACCCTTTACGTTCTACAGGGAGGGCTGTTTCCGGAAGAAAAGCCTCCACTACAGGTGTTGTCTCCAAATAGGATGGCTCTGGAGCCCCGATGACCATTTGGTAGACATACTTCTCGGCAACCTCGTGCACAGACCCTTTACGTTCTACAGGGACGGCTGTTTCCGGAAGGAAGTACTCAACTACAGCTGTTGTCTCCAAATAGGATGGCTCTGGAGCCCCGATGACCATTTGGTAGACATACTTCTCGGCAACCTCGTGCACAGACCCTTTACGTTCTACAGGGACGGCTGTTTCCGGAAGGAAGGCCTCCAATACAGGTGTTGTATCGAAATAGGATGGCTCTGGCGCACCGATCACCATTTGATAGACATACTTTTCGGCAGCCTTCTGAACCAGCGCTGGACGTGCTGCAGGGGCGGCTGTTTCAGGAAGAAAGGCCTCCAATACAGGTGTTGTCTCGAAATAGGATGGCTCTGGAGCACCGATGACCATTTGGTAGACATACTTCTCGACAACATCCTGCACAGCCTCTGGACGTGTTGCAGGGGCGGCGGTTTCCGGAAGGAAGTACTCCACTACAGCTGTTGTCTCGAAATAGGACGGATCTGGCGCGCCGATGACCATTTGGTAGACATACTTCTCAGCAGCCTTCTGAGCAGCCTCTGGAGGTGCTGCAAGGGCAGATGTTTCTGGAAGGAATGCCTCCAATACAGGTGTTGTCTCAAAATAGGACGGCTCTGGAGCCCCAATGACCATTTGGTAGACATACTTCTCAGCAGCCTTCTGAACAGCCTTTGGAGGTGCTATAGGGGCAGAGGTTTCTGGAAGGAAGGCCTCCAATACAGGTGTTGTCTCGAAATAGGATGGCTCTGGCGCACCGATTACCATTTGATAGACATACTTTTCGGCAGCCTTCTGAACCAACGCTGGAGGTGCTATAAGGGCAGATGTTTCCGGAAGGAAGGCCTCCAATACAGGTGTTGTCTCAAAATAGGATGGCTCTGGCGCACCGATCACCATTTGATAGACATACTTTTCGGCAGCCTTCTGAACCAACGCTTGACGTGCTGCAGGGGTGGCTGTTTCCGGAAGGAAGGCCTCCAATACAGGTGTTGTCTCAAAATAGGATGGCTCTGGTGCACCGATCACCATTTGATAGACATACTTTTCGGCAGCCTTCTGAACCAACGCTGGACGTGCTGCAAGGGCAGCTGTTTCAGGAAGAAAGGCCTCCAATACAGGTGTTGTCTCAAAATAGGACGGCTCTGGAGCCCCGATGACCATTTGGTAGACATACTTTTCGGCAGCCTTCTGAACCAACGCTGGACGTGCTGCAGGGGCGGCTGTTTCAGGAAGAAAGGCCTCCAATACAGGTGTTGTCTCAAAATAGGACGGCTCTGGAGCCCCGATGACCATTTGGTAGACATACTTTTCGGCAGCCTTCTGAACAACCTCTAGAGGGGCTGAAGGGACGGCTGTTTCCGGAAGAAAGACCTCCAAAACTTCAACTGGTGCGACCACGCCGTCCTGTCCCAGATCTGTCGACGAGGCAGCTTCTTCGACAACTGGTTGCAGCTGAAGGTCCTCGACTTCTAGTTTGGCTTGGGCCGCTTGCACGACCTTGAAGTAGGACGATTCGTCAATGGAGCTTCTCGGCGATCCTCCAGTTCGCAATCTGATTAGGGCCGATGTCGGCGGTTGGATAGAAGAACTTCGCCTCCTCTTTGGTGGTATAGCTTCAACTGGTGCGACCAAGCCGTCATCTTGTAGGACAGCCAGATCTGTCGACAAGGCAGCTTCTTCGACTACTGGTTGCAACTGAAGGTCCTCGACTTCTAGTTTCGTCTGGGCCGCTTGAAGTACCTTGAAGTATTCTGAATCGTCAATGGAGACTCTCGGCGATTCTCCAGTTCGCAGTTTGATTAAGGCCGATGTCGGCGGTCGGATAGAAGAACTTCGCCTCCTCCTTGGTGGTATACCTTCAACTGAAGCGACCACGCCGTCGTCTTGTAAGACAGGCAGATCTGTCGGCAAGGCGGCTTCTTCGACTACTGGTTGTAGCTGAAGGTCCTCTACTTCTGCTCCGGCTTGGGGAGACTGCATGACCTTGAAGTATGACGAATCGTCAATGGAGACTCTCGGCGATTCTCCAGTTCGCAGCTTGATTAAGGCCGATGTCGGCGGTCGGATAGAAGAACTTCGCCTCCGCCTTGGTGGTATACCTTCAACTGAAGCGACCACGCCGTCGTCTTGTAGGACAGCCAGATCTGTCGGAAAGGCAGCTTCTTCGACTACTGGTTGTAGCTGAAGGTCCTCTACTTCTAGTCTGGCTTGGGCAGACTGCACGGCCTTGAAGTATGACGAATCATCAATGGAGGCTCTCGGCGATTCTCCAGTTCGCAGCTTGATTAAGGCCGATGTCGGCGGTTGGATAGAAGAACTTCGCCTCCTCCTTGGTGGTATACCTTCAACTGGAGCGACCACGCCGTCGTCTTGTGGGACAGCCACATCTGTCGGAAAGGCAGCTTCTTCGACTACTGGTGGCAACTGAACGTCCTCTATTTGGGCTTGGACCGCTTGCATGTCCTTGAAGTATGACGATTCGTCAATGGAGGCTCTCGGCGATTCTCCGGTTCGCAGTCTGATTAGGGCCGATGTGGGCGGTTGGATTGAAGAACTTCGCCTCCTCCTTGGTGGCATAGCTGCAACTGATGTGGCCCCGCCATCGACTTGTGCGACAGCCAGATCAGCCGGCAATGGAGCTTCTTCGACTACTGGTGGCAACTGAACATCCTTGACTTCTAGTTTGGCTTGGACCGCTTGCACGTCCTTGAAGTATGACGATTTGTCAATGGATGCTCTCGGCGATTCTCCAGTTCCCAGTCTGATTAGGGCCGATGTCGGCGGTTGGATAGAAGAACTTCGCCTCCTCCTTGGTGGCATAGCTGGAACTGATTTGGCCCCACCATCGTCTTGTGCGACAGCCAGATCTGTCGGCAAGGCAGTTTTCTCGACTACTGGTGGCAGCTGAAGGTCCTGGATTTCTAGTTTGGCTTGGGCAGCTTGCACGACCTTGAAGGGGGAGGATTCTTCAATGGAGGCTCTCGGCGATTGTCCAGTTTGCAGTCTGATTAGGGCCGACGTCGGTGGTTGGATAGAAGAACTTCGCCTTCTTCTTCGAGGTATAGCTTCAAGTGATGCGACCCCGCCGTCGTCTCGTGGGGCAGTCAGAACTGTCGGCAAGGCAGCTTCTTCGACTACTGATGGCAGGTGAAGTTCCTCGATATCCGTCTGCGCGTGGGAAGCTTCTCCAATGGTGCCATGGGATCCAGCTTCTGGGTACTGTATGGCCGTTGCTCCCGAAATCTGTACTGGCGGTTTAGTCCACACGCTTTCTGAGGTTACGATCTTCTCGAGCGATTGTTCCTCGCTGGCGAAGTACTCGTAAGCAAAGCCTTCTCTATTTTCGTACCTTGGTGGTTCAGTGCTATCCGATGAACTGGAAATACTTTTCGCTTGACCGTCTTTGAACGCAACAGCATACTTCGAAGTTTTCTTTTCCTGTCGACGCTCTACTCGTTTGTTCTTTTTCGTAACCTTGAGCAACTGGTTATCCGAATCACTTCGACCTCTTTCGGTTGCTTCTGCTGGAGGACGACTGTGTCCGCTTGCCCATGGTGCCGAAATGTGGTCGGTTCTTTGTCTGAGACCCCGTTGAATCTGCTTGGTTGGCTCCACAGACACTGGTATGACCGATACGTCATGTTTGGACTTGAAAAGAGGAGCAGTTTCTATTGGTTTTCGCACCGGTATTTTACTTTCTGATAGCTGTTCCAGTTTCTGACCGGCTTTCTCAGGCCTGGTCGGCAGGGGCACCAGAATTTGGGGGAGGGA
Organism: Haemaphysalis longicornis; assembly: GCA_013339765.2. Classification (NCBI taxonomy): domain Eukaryota; kingdom Metazoa; phylum Arthropoda; class Arachnida; order Ixodida; family Ixodidae; genus Haemaphysalis; species Haemaphysalis longicornis. Next base: position 22,846,246 of record CM023457.1, read on the forward strand.
CGTTGACTGCTCGGGTCCCGGTAAGAAAGGCTCTGACTCCACTGTCCGCAGCTTCGTGTCTGCTGTGGTGGTTTGCCGACGTTCTTGGGCTAGCAGGGCATCCCTGTTTTTCCTGGCTTCTTTCACTATCTTGGCCATCGCGTCGTCGTAAAGCGCGAGCGCGACCCCTTCTTTTTTCCCGAGATTCTCAATATCTTTCTCTTCCAGCGATGACGGTGATTCGTCGCTCGAGATTTGGTCTTCGGGTGGTACTTCCGAGTCAAAGTGAGGCAAAGTGACAGTGACCGGCTGCCCCTCACACGTGGGTGGCCCGTCTGGCGTGTGCGCTTGAGATACATAACTCTGTTGGCGGGTGTCTTTGGGTGTGGGAGGTGCTGATGCGTCGTGCGAGAAGAGACCGCCACTGCTACTGCCGCTGCTCTTCCGTCTTTTGCCTGTTGGTGACTTCGGAACCAGCGGCCCAAAGGAGAGAGAGCTTCCTCCCGGGTACTCAGTAGGATACCGTGCCACTAGGCTCCACTCGTTGGTTATCTCGTCTTGAGCGGCCCGTTCGAAAGTAAAGTTCTCTTCGCTAACTTTCACGAGCTCTGAAGACCGTACCGACGACTCATTCGGTTGCGTCCCCGCTTCTGTCAGATCCCGGAAGGGGGACAGACCGGACTCCGGCAAGGTAAGGGAGTGTGTGCCAGGAACTAAAATCTCTTCTTTTTCTGGCATTTCACTTGCCACCCTAAGTTGTTCCTGAGAAGGCTTTTTGATCCCTTCGGAAATTGCCCCCTGCAGTGCGGAATCAGGTGCTGTCTTGAGAGATGACCGTCTGTCTGTCGAGCCTGTGGCCTCTGCAGGAGAAACAATGGAATGTAGAAGCCCTCCTTTGTCCAGTCTCTTGACCGTAAGAGCACTTCCAGCCTCAGGCTGTTCTGCGATCGTTTCTGGAGGTAGCTCGAGAGGTAGCTGACGCATCGCGACGCTGGAGCGTCGCGATGCGAAGGTTGTGCGACAGTGCCTTCACCAGTAAAAGCTCGTTAAATCGAACAAGAAAAGGACCATAAAATTGTTCAAATTAAGCCAAGTGCGAGTCAGTGGGCAAGCGCTATAGAATGAATGGACATGGCGCCACACTGCGTGGGCAGAACACAAAGAAGCCATCTCTGGAGTCGTTATCGCGAATTACGCGCTACTACACGTTTGTTCGCACGTGATCGCAGGTCCAGAACAGCGACCGCGGCACAAAGGAAACCTGCAACGGCATGCGCCGGAGCAGTGGCGCGGGCGGCGCGGCGCCCGCTGCGGAAGCGAAATAATATGACGCAGCAACGTAGCGCTGTTGTTTTTCTGTTTCGTTGTTTTGCATCTGTAGTATATTTGGTTTGGTTTGGATTTGAAACGCATTCTAATCACTTGGGGCCAACTTCCTCCGCTTGGAGCGATGGAAACCAGCGGACTCAGTTCAAACTAATCGTTCTGGATTGATTGATTGATTGATTGATTGATTGATTGATTGATTGATTGATTGATTGATTGATTGATTGATTGATTGATTGATTGATTGATTGATTGATTGATTGATTGATTGATTGATTGATTGTAGGGTTGAACGCGCCGACCCAACGCAGCCGAGGAGACGCGCCGTAGTGAAGAGCTCCCGATTAATTTTGACCACCTGGGCATCTTTAACGTGCGCCGAAATCTCGCACGCATTGGCGTTTTTGCTTCTCGCCTCCATCAGAAAAGCGACCGCCGCGGCCGGGAATCGAAACCGCGTCCTCGTGCTCAGCAACACGACACCCTGGCCACTGAGCCGCCGCGGCGGGTCCCGTTCTGGATACCAGCGCGTTCGACTCGTCGGGAGCTTTCGCCCATTGAAATATACTTGGCTGTGCCGGCACCGGGAGGTTAGTTTCAATTAACTGTGAGTCCGAATTAACCGAGTTCCAATTAACGAGCTTTTACTGTATATGGCTTTGTAGCGACGAAGTGCCTTTACTCCACTAATTATTGACTTTTTTCCCGAAGGACCACGGGGTACTGCAGAGATAAATTTATACGCATCCCTAACGTTCTTTCGCGTACATTTTTTGTTTGTTCTTGGGTTTTAAGATGTACAAGGTGCATATTTTTGGTTTTGTCAGGTCATTTTTGTGAAATTTTTCTTTCTATTCTACTCACTTCTGCTTTTAAATTATGTTTCACCAATTATCTCCATTTACTTATTATAACGATGACAGGTGTTCCTTGTCAAATTTGTATTTTTGTCCAAATGTAGGGCGTTACACGGTTTCAAAGCCATTCCCGCTATTTTTTATTCGTATTCCTAACGTTTCTTTTGCGGATTTCTTTTGTTTATTCTTGGGTTTGGGGGGGGGGGGAACTGTAGGAGAGGCATATTTTTTTATTTTGTCAGATCACTCTGGGGAAAGTTTTGTTCTGTCGACTTATCGCACTTTTTTTGTCTTTTTTCAGAATTCTGTTGGACCAATTACCTCCATTTACGCTATTATAACGATTGTTGCTTCCGTCAAATCTGCATTTTTGTGGAAATACGGGGCGGTACGCGGGCTAGGCTCTGGGGGTACTCGGCAAAGAATGCTACGCATTAAAATCGGCACGCGCGGGAAACCTGTCAATCCCCGCACTTAAAGATGGCGATCAGTTCAGAAGGGCCCTCGTGTGATGCAAGAACAAGTGCACTCTAGAAAGTTCCTGCAACTGTAGCTTCGCCTGCGGGCTTGACAGTCAAAAGCCTTATGAGAGTAAACACAGGAGCGCGCGCCGCCTCGTACATTAAGAGTACTTAGGTGAGGGGCTGGAGCGCACTATCACGGTTTGTGCACAAAATTTGGCGGCCCCACTCGTTGAGTCGTTTGAGCGCACGATTGCCTGCTTACGTACTTTCGTCACAGCATCTCCAAATATGCATGCTTAAGGATAAAGCTTTTTTAGTCGCTATCGGGCAGCGAAAAGCAAACAATTGACGGTGTTCACTGTATTTCGCTGCTTGATAAAATGTGCCTGACTGGGAAGTGACTACCCTGCAATCATTTCCAGATATAAACGTAATGCCACTGCAGAAGAAAACAAAGAAATCGAGAGCTATCGCGGAGTGTGTCCGTCAAACGTAGGAACTGTGAGAGTGCGGCAGCCCGTCGCTACAACGCTGTTTATGTAGTGAGCGTCACAAGCTCCCGTGTTTACTGTTACAGTTGAACCTCGTTAGAACGAACACTGATATAGCGAATTATCGGTTATAGCGGACTAAATACGAATTTTGGTTGGTGGCGCTTCGTTTCAATGACACCTCTCCTTTTATAACGAACGTGAAACTGTGAGAGCCGCACGCGAAGAAATTACTTCTAAAAGCTTCCGGCGTCTTACACCTCAGAAGTAGAAAAGACCTATTTGTTCGTGGACACCGTGGAAAAGTTAATCATACTCAGTGCTGTGAAAAGCCACCCGACAAAGACCACATCCTTCCTCGAAAAAAAAAAACAAAAAAACAAAACAGAAACGCAAGCATGTTTTGTCAAATGAACTTTGTTCTGTTATAATTTCGCGTTTCATGTTCCGGTTCATTAAGCTTGAAACGGCGCAAGGAAAAAGATAAGGGTTACCTTGTTTATAGTAAGTTGGAAGATTAAAATAGTGAGTTTTTGTATAAAGGATTTTTGCGGGAACCAGATAACCGATTGTTTTGAAGCAATTTTTAGCACTACTGTTACAATAATATGGGGTATAACGAACTTACTCTTCCCGATACTTCTTCGCTATAACGAGGTTCGAGTGTATGAAGTTTTTGACAGCACTCTACAACCAACGTAACGTATGTGGATGACGAGTGACCACCTTACAAATCAGTTGCGGTCTTAAAGGAGCACTGACACCAATTTTCGGCGTTAATATTATTGCACAGTTCGCTTCCTTCACTCAACAGAATACCCTGGCTGAAATATGAGCGGCCTGCGACGCGGAGAACATAGTTCAATTGGATCTCATTTATCGCGCCGACGGAGCAGCGGGCGGAGCGGCACTCAGCAAATCGACATCAGCGTGACATCACCCCGTGAAGCCAAAAGAAGTGACGCGACAGCGCTCGTCAAAAACTCGCGACGTCACTTCACGCGCGCGGCCCCACGAGCGGCGAGCGGGCGCAACACCCTCTCAAGCGGGCGCCGGTGACGTCCGCACAAAGCGGTGAGGTCAGGCTGGGATTCTGTAATATGCGCCGTTGGGGATGAAAGCGCTGGAATTTGAAACACACGATTTTCAGGCCGTTCAATGTAATTAACTATCACGCGCTGAAGTATTTGAAGTGCTGTTTCAGGTTCGCCAGACCATCAAGCATCGATAAAAGCAATAAAAGTGTAACATAAAATTTTCGAGTCAGTGCTCCTTTAACAGTAGGAACTGGCACAAGCACCTCCCCAACCCGTTTAACAAGTGGGTCAAATTTCGTAGGATACAAAATCGCTCCTGAGGGGCCATCATATTTTGAGGAAATGAGCGAAGTATATTTGGGTGCGTAAGTTGTGGTAAAGAGGCTTTCTCACCCGCGTCCTCGGGTGGTACACGGCGGTGGACGATGCGCCATTCAGATGCCTGGCTCTCGGAAACTTGCATGCTCAGGCGCCGCTTCGGAACCTGCTTCGCGGCGTCTTCGGAGTGCTTTTCGCCGGTCGGTTTCCCCCATTCCACGGAGGCGTCCACTGCGCCAGTTAGCGTCGTTATTCTGTACACTGCGTCATCGGTAACCATTTGCTGGCCAGCGCGTTCTGCAAGAGTGTCTTCTACTTCGGAAGCAGCCGTCGTGTTTTCAGGAGTCCTGAAAGGCGATTGTCGTTGAGTCTCTTCGTCCGCCGATCGTGTGAGTTCAGGCCTTACGCCGCCGGCTCCGCGTCTACGGAGGTCTTCTCTGGCACCCCTCCTCTTTAAACGAATTTTTATTTCCACGGCTTCTCGCTTTGGTGCGGACGACGTGCTTCTACTGTCAGTGAAGGACGTGTAAACAGTCACTTCGTCTCTGGTGGTGGGACGGTGAACGGGTTTTTTGCCAGCCTCGAGATCGGAAAAGGCGTGGCCTGCGGTGGCCTCTGTCACGCTTGAGTCCAAACTTGTCGGTGCGGCCGTGGCTTCGCCTTGCAGTATAAGTTCCCCGTGCCGCTTGCCTTCGCCTGCTGTCTCCGTGCTTCGAGGTGGAACCTTGAACGCCCCGCGGAGTTTTGAATCTATCCCGATGGTGCTCGGGAAATCCGCGAGAGACAGCGGGCCCCCCAGCGGGTCATCTTCGGTCAGTTCAGCGAACGCATCACCTACGGGGTCCTCGACGAGGCTGTGCTCGGAGCCGACGAGCTGGGAAAGAGTGCGGCCAAGTTTGGCCACGCGGAACCTCTGAACTTCGCGTTCTTCTGGTACAGTGCTTCGCTGCTTTAGCAGATCAATGCAGCTTGTGTCTGACAGGCTCGTTTTGGTTCTGCTCGGGGCTGTATGATTTTCCAGTGCCGGCAAGGATTTGGACTTGCCCAGGTCCTCCCGCGTGTTCTTCGGCGTTGAGTTGTCCTTCGCGGACGCTCTACCCCCGACACCGAAGGTGCCTGGGTTTGTGGCGCTTGGGAGACCACGCTTGCCGTGCTTGCTGGCTTTCTTGTCGGCCATGGTGTCCCGGTGTTGGTCAGGTGCGCGGGACGAGCTGCTCATCCTGCTGGCTGAAGAGGCATTGCGTTCAGCAGTCTCTCGGCGGTGAAAATTTTGCTTCCAAATCGTACTGCGAAGCCCTCATGGGGCGAATTTTGAGGGCCCGCGCCCAGTGTTTGGGACCGGCGGGCGGCGAATGATGATGATGTACCTTTGTGAGCCACCTTGGCCTTGTCTTCTTCGTTGCCCGCATAATAATGGGGTTCTGGCATACACGATGAAGACAGCAGGTACTACGTGGCAAGTGGTGCAGATTAAGCGTAATGATCATCGCGTATTAGGCATCTTTAGTAGCCTGGACCTCGCTGATGTCTGAGATTCGGGCATGGCGCTTCAGCATGAAACGTCATACAAAAAGAAGCCAAAAAAGAAAAGACGATGTGGCAACGCGTGCATTTCAGCGGCGCGGCACATAACGACGGAAGCGCAACTCGACGTCGTCGAAGGCGTTAAGCCAAGTTCTAAGAGGGAAAAATGGGGTAATAGAGAGGCGTCATATTTTTATCGCCGCAAGAGTATACAGAGCGCCGTATTTGATGCACGACACACGGGGAAAGAAAGATCACCCCAAGCCTACACGTTGGCCGTGGCAAACAGCAGTGGGGGGTACACGGACTAATTCTTCTCATCTCGGGAGCTCTAACGTGCTCCGTGATGTTGTATTTCTCCTACATCAGAAATACTGCTTGCGCATTCGGACTTTAATATCATATCACGACCTCCAATCCTCGAGGTCGTTGAATGTTCCAAACTTGTAATGTTCCCCACAAAAATCGCGCAATTTTTCTCCTGAATGTACGTAGCAGCTGCATTATGTTCGCAAAATTCGGGCGAAATGGCCAGTGTGATGCCTATTCATAATTGGTACGAGACGCTGTATTGCGATAGCCTTTAAGTGTGGATTTATCACATGTATGCGTTTGTTCGTTACCTACAACGGAAACTTTTAGAGCCAATGGCTCTCTGGTGGCGTTTCGGTGGCCTTGAGAAAACGTCCGTGCGCGCAATCGCACATTTCACGCGACTGACGGTCTAGCGTCAGTTACTAACGCTTAATTTGCGTAACGGTACGTTGTTAACCCTGTTTTAAAGCTGGCAGTTGCTCTCATGTTTGCTTTCCAGCCGTATTTTTTGCAAGGCTTTACACGATAGTTTCTGTACGTGCTTTCCTTTTTCGACGTTTGGCGGTCTTTGTCCTAGTTTTCCTTGCGCCAGAAGAATCCCACCACCATCATCATGATCCTTTTGCGACGTTGTTGACGGTCAAGTCAACGGAAGATGACAGTTGGGATAATTTGCGCTCATCTTGTTGGATAAAGACGGCGATGACAATGGCTGTTCCTCCTATCCAATGCCCCCTAAAGGATCGCCATCATAATTAACATCACGATAATTGTAATGATCATTATCATGATAATGGTCATCACATCACGCGTATATGTGTTTCCTAGTCAGTATATAGCCTGCCATCACTTGAGCTAGCTTATCGGGGTTTTATCACAGCATAAACGTACCTAATAGCGTCACTAAATAAAGGCTTTTAGAGTATCGGCACTCTTTTCTCTCATTGTTATGTGCCGCCGGGATTTCCATTGGTCGGTCGGCACCACGTGATGTTTGTTTACATGTGGGCGCAGCCATTTTGTTTTTGGGCGCCTCTCCTCTCTCTCTCCTCGGCTGCGCGGGCGCTAGAGCGGCCGGTCGCACTCTGCCCGTCACAACCGGCGGCTGTTTCGTTCGGAGAGATGGCAACACTGCAAGCCAGAAACAAATAGGCCCCCAGACGCCTCCGGGTGCGCGAAGTGGCGGTACTCTTAAGCGTAGCTTATTTAGTGACGCTAGTACCTAAAGCATACAAAACCACCCGAACTGAAATAAACAACATCCAAAGCGGACCTGCAATGGTTGAAAACCACGCTGTAGAAAAATATTCCGCAGAAATAGCCGAAACCGACCTAAAAGGGGAAAACCCACAAAAACGTACAAGAAGCAGTAGCGGAAACTGATCAAAAGGCAACGAAAATACCCGAAATCCCATTTATAATGCATAAAGATGTCATAAATAGATTATATGCGTGACAGCAAAGGTTAATATTCACATATGACAAACCCTTGAAAATGAAAAAAAAAAAAAAAAAAAAACGGCAACGGGGTACGAACCCGGGTTAAGATGTTTGCTTTGCAGGAGCGGAACCACTACACTACGAGACCAAGCGGTTCTGAGCGATTCAAATTGAGGGCCACAAGCACGTGGACGTAGCTTCAAACACGCCCCTAGATGGCGCCATGCGTCTCTTGGCTGTGCTGAATAGGAAACGCCTCATCATCGTAGTCATCATCATAGTGGCAGTGAGGCTGCGAGTGTCGCACTTGCAGCTGGCGCACGGATAAGGTTTTTCAAGGAGACAGGCTTAGATCTCTGTTTCATGGAATGCGTGAGGTACAAAAAATCTTTGTGAGGTACACAAAATTGCGCAGAAAATCAAAGAGCGAGGCTCGACGCGGGGATCGTACGCCGGGAAAGGAAACAGCAATGCAGATAGGGCTAGGGCGATGTTGCATGCGCAATACGAGCCGCCTTGAGACGTAAGGGTTGGGCATTTGGTAGGACAGGCGTTTCACAAGGGTTCATGGTTTCACAGGGTTGGACAAGCTTCGCGGGTACCGTGGTTTTAGGTAGTGGATGGAGCTGGTTTTTTCAACATCAGAGCTGTGTAGGCCGAGCTTTGCACATCCGTCACACACAAAAACCTCGAAGCGTCAAGAAAAAAAATGTGGTTAGGGAGGTCCCGGGAACCGAGCCCGGGACCAATAACCACTGGGCCACCCCAAGGGCCCAAGGAATGCGGGGTTAGCAGCAGGCGGGGGGGGAAAATAACATGGGCAGCCAATTTGAAAGAAAAAAAAAGTGCTTGCCGTGTTTGGAACCGAACCTGGGTCCGTCCCGTTATGAAACCGCCGTCTATCCGGTTGAGCCATCATCGCACTGCGGGCGCGCAGCATTTCCCTTTGGACTTGGCCGCGGGCTTTGGCGCATGCGCACAAGGTCTACTTTGGGAGAGATGGGAAAGCCTGCGGACAAAACGATGCGGGGATTCCAGTCATGGAGAACTTTCAGCGGCAAGTTCGGAAATAAATCTGAGGGGCAACAGCCGGGTCCTCGACGAAGGGAGAGGGTCCGCCAGATCTGGGGCGTTATTCTCGAGTTTTATCCCTTTTGCGTCCCTTTCAAAAGTGTCCCCTTTGGCAAGCCCTGATTGGCCAAAAGCAAACAACTGGAAGTGACGCAACGCAAGCGCGGCAAACCTACTGCCAACGCTTATTACTTAACCGGAAGTACGTCACGAGGAAGGGGCGCAAAAGGGACGTTTTCAAAAGGGACAGTTACGAGAATACCGCCGCTGATGTTTCTCAGCCTTGCACCACTAGCGTAAGCTGCGCCAATTTGGCGTCTTCTTGACCTTACACTGCAAAGCACGTGGTTTATCAAAACGTGTGACGAATACCATACGCTTTCTGTTATAAACAACGGACGCATCCACGAATAACACGGTGGAGACGAGCATCAATTCTAGCTGAAATAGCCCTGCTAAGCCTAGACCAGCGAAACATATTTGAACGGCGCACTGTAGGCGAGCAAGAGGTCGTAACGTCGCGTTAGCATACGGGCCACATCCGTAGCTTTTACGCACAATCTGCCTAGTCTTTTTTTACGTGTCTCCCTGTTGTTGGGCTTCACTCAGTACACGATGTGTAAATGGGAAAGCCAACATTACGAAACCTAGTTCACTGCAGAGAGGGCTTGATTGCTACACATTGAGGCCAAGTAACGTCAGCTTCACTACTATGGCCGGTATTCAATGGCGTGGAATGCATGCAGGCAACCATGCGAGTGCGCCGCCATATCTGTGGCCAAGCGTCTGTTGCTAGGCGACGTTGTGCGAACGGCCCCCAGATCAGGCACCCCTCTTCTCCTCCGTCCAACCGTGTGAGTGCGCCGTCACTCGTTACGTCGGGCTCCGCGAGATGGCGGTACTTGTCCATGTTCGTGGCGCATCGGCCATGTCTGCGGCCGTTTCCAGTGTTGCCAAGCGAAGAAGTTGACCGCTAAACTTTTCAACGAATACCATATATAAACAAACGCATCGTTACGAATTTATTCAGGAGGCATTTAAGCGCTCTTGCATTGTATCAAAATAGGAAGTCCTCATGGCATTTCTCGCCTATCAACCATCTGTTCAGCTTTCGGCAAAAAAACACATGTTTCACTAGATGACGAGTTGCATGCCACCGCCTACACGAAAGTTTTAGGTGGGCGGTCTGGCAATCTTTCATGTTAACAATAAGAATCCGGGGGGAGGGGGGGGGGGAGAGTATCTTGATGAGAAAATGTGCAGTAGAGTCGTACGGGGACATCACGGCTGGCGAAGAGGCAAATTGTGTTGCCCTGATAATTCTAGAAATTAAAAAAAAATCTGCAGTAATTCAGAGAATTATCTACTAATGCGTAGGAATCTTATGTCCCTTGTCTTGAGTGTGACTTTTTTCCAGCCAAATGTTTTGGTTTTTCTAAATCCTGCCTGACTAATTATCGCCATTTACGCTATTATAATGATTAGAAGTGGAATTTTTGCGATATCTGCATTATTGGGGAAATGCAGGGCGTTATATATGGTTCGCTATTTTTCGTAATTTTCTTATATTTTTCTTGTTTTTTTTAGTTTTTCAAAATTTCGTTTAACCAATTATCTCCATTTACGCTGTTAAAACGAGTACACGTAGAATTTCCGTGAAATCTGCATTATTGTGGAAATGTCATGCCTTGTACGTTTTGCCATTTTCCGTAAATTCTTGATATTCTGCTTTTTTTTTTAGTTTTTCAAAATTTCGTACGACCAATTATCTCAGCTTACGTTATATAAGGATTACGTTTGGAACTTTCGCGAAATCCGCATCATTGGGGAAATGCAGGGCGTTACACTGTTCGCCATTTTCCGTAATTTTATTTTATATTTTTCTTAGTTTTTTTAGATTTTAAAAATTTCGTTCAACAAATTATCTCCATCTACGCTATTATAACGATCACAGGTGGAACCTTCGTTCAATCTGCAGTGCTGCGGAAATGCACGGCTTGACACGTTTCGCCGTTTTTCGTACTTTTTTAAAATAATTTCCTTATATTTTATTTCTCAAAATTTAGTGGGACCAGTTATCTCCACTTACGCTATTATAGCGACTACTGGTGGAACTTCCGTGATACGTACATTTTTGTGGAAATGCAGGTCGTTACGCGGCCCTGGCTGCGGGGATACTCGGCAAAGAATGCTACGCATTAAAATAACCGAAGTGAATGCAATAGCGGGCACAGTTTATTGGCTTACAGAAGCTGATACGGCTGAGCGGAGAGAGCTCTTTCAGTTACAGTGCAAATGTTTATTGTTCTACACTGTGGTGCAGAAATACAGTAGTTTCGTTCTTCGGCAGTGAAGGTTTATGTTATAAGCTCTACGCTAATATCGAGAGAGAAAGGACAACTCAGTGATCCGCGAGTGATGAGAGCGAAGAGGGCAGTTAGATTGGTCTAACTAAAAATAGCTGTGACACAGACCGACGGTAAAAGTTCAAAGCGCATGACTACTTGTAATCAATAGCGCATAGTGGACGCAGGCTGTTTGTAATACTCCCCACGCTGGTAAAACAAAGCAAGCGATGACGCAATGATGTAACTTTCTCTACGACTACGTGTGTGTGTTTTGTCAAATCGCCGCCTACGTACATACGTGTTGCTGGGAATAATGATACTAGTCTATACGTCAGATCTTTATGTCGGCTTAGTACATAGGTGCGTCCTCAAACATGGGGAACAAGCGGGGTATAGGTCCTACATACGCAACAAAGTGGCGGGTTGGGCAAGTTGGTTCGGCGTCATTCTGTACAACAGCGCGGGAGAAGACGTGGACGAAGGGAACGGACAGGATGAGCGCTGACTCGCAAGTTGTGAGTCAGCGCTCGTCCTGTCCGTTCCCTTCGTCCACGTCTTTTTTCGCGCTGTTGTCCAGAAGGCCTACCTACATACGCAGACGGTTGCGATTGTCGAAGCATGGGTTGAAGTTTCTTGTAACACAACAACGCGGTGAAGGAGAGGCGTTGCGAATTCATTGATATTAGAGTTCCTGTGTATCGCGTAGCGCAAGAGTTGCGAGTCCGATCGCCACACGCCGCAGGTTCCCGTTCGACAGGAAAGCCCACTTTCAGTGCTGCGCACAAGTTCAACTAAGCATCCGCGGTTGCGGAAGCGGCGGCCGCTCAGCTGATGAGCAGCCGACTATGGTGCGCCAGTTTTTGTCCGCGCCGCTCCGCGCCACTCCTCCTCGCCGCTGGCGCTGGGTCAGCTCCTACATGCGAGACGGGTGGCTTTCCCGCACGACGTGGAACTCAAGATGGCGGATGGACTCGCAACTCTGCTCCCCTCGGGGAACTATATAGAGAAACTAATTCATGTGGTCGTTATCTCAACTTTGCACCCACCAGCCTTCATTTATGACTGGAAGCTTCCACAAAAATGCGGTGAGTGGTCTGATACCAATAAAACAATTATTTCTTAGTAGGATAGACGAATTTATTGATGTAATCCTATGAACATCTGGGTTACGCGTGGAGTCCTTAGAGCCAGCTAAGCAGCTTATAAAATGCTGTATATTGCCGATGCTGTATAGCGCTGTATATTGTCTGCTAAGCAGATTATCAAAGGGCAAGTTTGTTGCCGACGCACTTAAAATAACTCTGCTACGGGATCTCAAAGGAATCTTCGTGGGTGGTTGTATCTATGCGCGAAACAGATTAAAAACGAACAACAAGAAGGCTGATTCTCACAACATCGTTCGTAGCGCATAACAGGGCGTATATCTAACCGTGTCGTCTGAAGTTGAGGCCTCACAAAAGTTCAGAAACCGGCATATCTCCGGGCCGTCACTCGGGTGGCGTCGGCGCTGCGTCGGTATTCGAGATATTCCCTCCGCTATGAAGGGCGCCGCTACGTTGGTGTCGCCAACTGTTATTTGCTATTTTTTGCCGACTTCGCGGTCGACAATGGCGGGTGTAGACTAGTTCTTGGTCTTAGTACCTTGTCACAGGGCGCTGGTTGTCGCCGTTAGGTGAAAAGCTGTCGTAGTTACCGACGCCTCTGATCTCACCAAGTGAGCGTAACGAATGTTTACGGGATGGAAAGCCAAACCGAAAAGTTTGTCTGCTTTTGGCGTCAGCAGGCTAAGCTTGCCTTGGTGTCCTGGAAAAGCTCAAACGGTGTGCCAACAGACCTCCCCGGCATCGATGACTCCATCTACATAGAAGTCGGTTATTCTGAGTCTGGCTGAAATTTTTCGTAGACATTTTTTCCCCCATCATCATTTCCGAAATTTGGAGCAGAATTTTGGACACCAGCCGATGCGAACGTGGTGTGTGCAGGCATACCTGAGTAGCTGGACGAAGGGCCGGCTTCGCTGCGCTCTGAACCATGCAAGGAGACAATACCCTCGAGCACTTGCTCTTCGCAAGCGACGTACTCTAACACCAGCTCGCCAGGATAATCTTCCACACCGTGTCCATCTGCGTTCGGGATTACCACCGCTTCACCATCCCTAATTACGAACAAGAGCTTTGCCACCTTTTTCTCGTGTAGGCGCTGTATCTTACGGCCCACTTTGGATGGTTTACTGAAGTCAAACTCCCTATCCGAATGACCCTTCGGGTGTTCAGCCTCCTCTGCAAAGCTTCGTGGCGTCGCCCAGGGGGCAGAAACGAAAAGTATTCTCTCCTGTGCGCCCGGACGGTCCATCTTTGTGGGCTCCGTGACAACCGGCATTCCTGAAAAGACACTACATGGTTCGTCGTGTTCACGTCTGAGGTCCGATATAGACAAAGGCTCATGTAGGAACCCATGAACAGGCTCCTTGAATGTTTCTTTCGAAGGATGCTCCGCGGCAGGAAAATCTTTAGTGGTAACATATTCAAAACCGGCCCGTAATCCCTCCGGTGCGAGCAGGGGTGTCGTTTCCATTATAGACGGCTTCTTTGAAATTTCTTCAGGTGGTTCGAGTTCAGCCGCGATCTCTAGATCTTCGCTAGATTGTCTATGCACTCCATCGTGAACTGCACCTATTGGTGGCTGCACTGACGACGCCTCGGCCGCATGAAGTTCAGCCGGTGACTTGTACCATGAAGGGGGTGATTGAACCTCACTAACTACAGGAGTCATCTCATTTGACGGTGACCCAACAACCGAGCATTCTTTCGACGGCAAGTACCCAGGACGCGCCATCGAAACGTTCTCTTCCTCTTCAACAGAGCCGTGAGAGAAAAGACCGGATGCAGTATCGAAGTACGAGGGTTCAACAACTGATTTTTTCAGTTGCTTGAACTTAGACAAAATCGCTGGCGCCTCACTCGGTCCTGCAGGAGCCCGCTCGTAATCCGCGAAAATGGACGCTGGTTGACCGCCTGACGGTTCGACAGCGGACAGCTCTTCCAGCGGCGCATGCGTGAAACCGAGTTCCTGCAACTCTTCTCTCCTGTCCATTGTTGCTGGGAATCCTCGTGATGCCACCATAGATGGCGTGAGTGGTATAATAGACGAGCGGCGCCGCGGCTGCATTGCAGCGACACGTACAGATGGTGGTTCCCGTGCGGGGGTGTCAGACGGTCCTCCGCCTTCGGGTAGTAATGGCTTCCTGATTTCTTCGGGAGTCCTTCTGTGCTCGGCCACGGCGGCTGTTGATTCGGAGAACATCGACTCACACAAGGGGATCTCTTTTTCCGGCTTGTACTCGAAGGGAGCAGCTTGTGCCTCGCCAATCTGTTCAAAATTTTCGAGGTGGCTTTGAAGATTTGGCGTTATATTCGTGTACGACGGCTGCGCTGTGGAAAGCTCTCCACGTGGTGTTGTGCGAGAAGGAGATGGTTGCACGAGGGCTGACCCTTCAACTTCCCAAGTCGACGAGCGTGGCGGGATGGATGGTGGATGTCGGGTGGGCAGAATTGCGGTGGAAGATATGCCTTTAGGCAGTGGCACGGGCTCCTCGGGGGGCTCGACGGCTTTGTATTCTGAGGCCCTCCATATGTCTTCAGAAGGCCCCTCGTATTCCACTAAACTGGTAGTTGTTTCAGCACACGTAGGTTCTCCAAACGGAGTTTTCTGTGTGGGCTTGTCCTCTGAGGAATGAGATGGCGCTTCGTGTGCCTGTACACGAGCCTCCTCATCATATGGAGTCATGGGAATCAGCTCCGTGGTGCATAAGGTTTTAACTACGGCAATCTCTTGTTCTCGGTCGTAAGCTTCAGGAACGGAGGTCACCGCACTGGTGCCTGGTGGCGGAACAATATAATGTTCTTCTGGAAGGTCGTAAGCTGGAGGAACGGAAGACATCTCGGTGGTATACAACCGCTCAGCAACGGCCCGCTCTATAGGTGGTTCGTAAACTGCAGGGACGGGAGTCGTATCTTTGGTGTACGATGGCTCAAAAACGGCAAACTCTTCTGGTGGTTTGTATTCCCGAGGAATGGGAGTCGCCTCGGTGGTGAACGATGGCTCAACAAAGGCAAGCTCTTCTGGGGGCCCGTAAGCTGTAGGAACGGCAATGTCAGCGCTGTACAAAAGCTCAGCAACGGTATGCTGTACTGGTGGTTCATAAGCTGGATAGATGGGAGTCGTCTGGGTGGTGTATGATGGTTCAATCACGGGAGGCTCTGTAGGTGCTGTAGGGGTGGCTATTTCAGTCTCCAAATAGGATGATTCTGCGGCCCCGATTACCATCTGGTAGACATATTTTTCGACAGCCTCCCGGAAAGCCTGTGAAGATGCTGCTGGATCGGTTGTTTCAGGCGTGAGAGCCTCCATCATAAATGTTGTCTCAAAATAGGATGGCTCTGGTGCCCCGATGACCATTTGGTAGACATACGTTTCGACAGCTTTCTGCGCAGCATCTAAATGTGCTGCAGGGGCGGATGTTTCCGGAAGGATGTACTCCACTACAGCTGTTGTCTCGAAATAGGATGGATCTGGAGCCCCGATGACCATTTGGTAGACATACGTTTCGGCATCTTCCTGCACCGCCTCTGGAGGGGCTGTAGGGCTGGCTGTTTCCGGCATGAAGTACTCCACTACAGCTGTTGTCTCGAAAGAGGACGGATCTGGAGCCCCGATGACCATTTGGTAGACATACTTTTCGGCAACTTTCTCCGCAGCCTCTAGATGTTCTGCAGGGCCGGCTGTTTCCGGAATGAAGTACTCCACTACAGCTGTTGTCTCGAAAGAGGACGGATCTGGAGCCCCGATGACCATTTGGTAGACATACGTTTCGGCATCTTCCTGCACCGCCTCTGGAGGGGCTGTAGGGCTGGCTGTTTCCGGCATGAAGTACTCCACTACAGCTGTTGTCTCGAAAGAGGACGGATCTGGAGCCCCGATGACCATTTGGTAGACATACTTTTCGGCAACTTTCTCCGCAGCCTCTAGATGTTCTGCAGGGCCGGCTGTTTCCGGAATGAAGTACTCCACTACAGCTGTTGTCTCGAAAGAGGACGGATCTGGAGCCCCGATGACCGTTTGGTAGACATACTTTTCCGCATCTTCCTGCACCGCCTCTGGAGGTGCTGTAGGGGCAGATGTCTCAGGAAGAAAGTCCTCCAATAAAGGCGTTGTGTCGAGATGGGATGGCTCGGGAACTCCGATTACTGTTTGGTAGACATACTTTTCGGCAGCTTTCTGCGCAGCATCTAGATGTGCTGCAGGGGAGTCTGTTTCTGGAAGGATGTACTCCACTACAGCTGTTGTCTCGAAATAGGACGGCTCTGGAGCCCCAATGACCATTTGGTAGACATACTTTTCGGCGGCTTTCTGCACGGCCTCTGGAGGTGCTGTAGGGCAGGCTGTTTCCGGAACGAAGTACTCCACTACAGCTGATGTCTCGAAACACGACAGATCTGGAGCCCCGATGACCATTTGGTAGACATACTTTTCGGCAGCTTTCTGCGCAGCCTCTAGATGTGCTGCAGGGCCAGCTGTTTCCGGAATGAAGTACTCCACTACAGCTGTTGTCTCGAAAGAGGACGGATCTGGAGCCCCGATGACCATTTGGTAGACATACTTTTCCGCATCTTCCTGCACCGCCTCTGGAGGTGCTGTAGGAGCAGATGACTCAGGAAGAAAGTCCTCCAATAAAGGCGTTGTCTCGAAATGGGATGGCTCTGGAACTCCGATTACTGTTTGGTAGACATACTTTTCGGCAGCTTTCTGCGCAGCATCTAAATGTGCTGCAGGAGCGGCTGTTTCCGCAAGGAAGTACTCCACTACAGCCGTTGTCTCTAAATAGGACGGCTCTGGAGCCCCGATGACCATTTGGTAGATATACTTTTCGGCAGCTTTCTGCACAGCCTCTGGAGGGGCTGTAGGGCCGGCTGTTTCCGGAATGAAGTACTCTACTACAGCTGTTGTCTCGAAATACGACGGATCTGGAGCCCCGATGACCATTTGGTAGACATACTTTTCGGCAGCTTTCTGCGCAGCCTCTAGATGTGCTGCAGGGCCGGCTGTTTCTGGAATGAAGTACTCCACTACAGCTGTTGTCTCGAAAGACGACGGATCTGGAGCCCCGATGACCATTTGGTAGACATACTTTTCCGAATCTTCCTGCACAGTCTCTCGAGGTGCTGTAGGGGCAGATGACTCAGGATGAAAATCCTCCAATAAAGGCGTTGTCTCCAAATAGGACGGCTCTGGAGCCCCGATGACCATTTGGTAGACATACTTTTCGGCAGCTTTCTGCACAGCCTCTGGAGGTGCTGTAGGGCCGGCTGTTTCCGGAATGTAGTACTCCACTACAGCTGTTGTCTCGAAATACGACGGATCTGGAGCCCCGATGACCATTTGGTAGACATACTTTTCGGCAGCTTTCTGCACAGCCTCTGGAGGTGCTGTAGGGCCGGCTGTTTCCGGAATGACGTACTCCACTACAGCTGTTGTCTCCAAATAGGACGGCTCTGGAGCCCCGATGACCATTTGGTAGACATACTTTTCGGCAGCTTTCTCCACAGCCTCTGGAGGTGCTGTAGGGCCGGCTGTTTCCGGAATGAAGTACTCCACTACAGCTGTTGTCTCCAAATAGGACGGCTCTGGAGCCCCGATGACCATTTGGTAGACATACTTTTCGGCAGCTTTCTGCACAGCCTCTGGAGGTGCTGTAGGGCCGGCTGTTTCCGGAATGAAGTACTCCACTACAGCTGTTGTCTCGAAATAGGACGGATCTGGAGCCCCGATGACCATTTGGTAGACATACTTTTCGGCAGCTTTCTGCACAGCCTCTGGAGGTGCTGTAGGGCCGGCTGTTTCCGGAATGAAGTACTCCACTACAGCTGTTGTCTCGAAATACGACGGATCTGGAGCCCCGATGACCATTTGGTAGACATACTTTTCGGCAGCTTTCTGCACAGCCTCTGGAGGTGGTGTAGGGGCAGATGACGCAGGAAGAAAGTCCTCCGATAAAGGCGTTGTCTCTATATAGGATGGCTCTGGAGCCCCGATGACCATTTGGTAGACATACTTCTCGGCAGCTTTCTGCACAGCCTCTGGAGGTGCTGTAGGGCCGGCTGTTTCTGGAATGAAGTACTCCACTACAGCTGTTGTCTCGAAATACGACGGATCTGGAGCCCCGATGACCATTTGGTAGACATACTTTTCGGCAGCTTTCTGCACAGCCTCTGGAGGTGCTGTAGGGCCGGCTGTTTCCGGAATGAAGTACTCCACTACAGCTGTTGTCTCGAAATACGACGGATCTGGAGCCCCGATGACCATTTGGTAGACATACTTTTCGGCAGCTTTCTGCACAGCCTCTGGAGGTGCTGTTGGGCCGGCTGTTTCCGGAATGAAGTACTCCACTACAGCTGTTGTTTCTAAATAGGACGGCTCTGGAGCCCCGATGACCATTTGGTAGACATACTTTTCGGCAGCTTTCTGCACAGCCTCTGGAGGTGCTGTAGGGCCGGCTGTTTCCCGAACGAAGTACTCCACTACAGCTGTTGTTTCCAAATGCGACGGATCTGGAGCCCCGATGACCATTTGGTAGACATACTTTTCCGCATCTTCTTGCACCGCCTCTGGCGGTGCTGTAGGGGCAGATGACTCAGGAAGAAATTCCTCCAATAAAGGCGTTGTCTCGGAATGGGATGGCTCTGGAACTCCGATTACTGTTTGGTAGATGTACTTTTCGGCAGCTTTCTGCACAGCCTCTAGATGTGCTGCAGGGCTGGCTGTTTCCGGAATGAAGTACTCGACTACAGCTGTTGTCTCGAAAGAGGACGGCTCTGGAGCCCCGATGACTATTTGGTAGACATAATTTTCCTCATCATCCTGCACCGCCTCTGGAGGTGCTGTAGGGGCAGATGACTCAGGAAGAAAGTCCTTCAATAAAGGCGTTGTGTCGAAATGGGATGGCTTTGGAACTCCGATTACTGTTTGGTAGATGTACTTTTCGGCAGCTTTCTGCGCAGCCTCTAGATGTGGTGCAGGGCCGGCTGTTTCGGGAATGAAGTACTCCACTACAGCTGTTGTTTCGAAAGAGGACGGATCTGGAGCCCCGATGACCATTTGGTAGACATACTTTTCCGCATCTTCCTGCACCGCCTCTGGAGGTGCTGTAGGGGCAGATGACTCAGGAAGTAAGTACTCCACTACAGCTGTTGTCTCGAAATACGACGGATCTGGAGCCCCGATGACCATTTGGTAGACATACTTTTCGGCAGCTTTCTGCACAGCCTCTGGAGGTGCTGTAGGGCCGGCTGTTTCCGGGATGACGTACTCCACTACAGCTGTTGTCTCTAAATAGGACGGCTCTGGAGCCCCGATGACCATTTGGTAGACATACTTTTCCGCATGTTCCTGCACCGCCTCTATAGGTGCTGTAGGGGCAGATGACTCAGGAAGAAAGTCCTCGAATGAAGGGGTTGTCTCGAAATGATATGGCTCTGGAACTCCGATTACTGTGTTGTAGACATAGTTTTCGGCAGCTTTCTGCGCCGCCTCTAAATGTGCTGTAGGGTGTGCTGTTTTGGGTGGAAAGGCGTCCAGTACAGCTGTTGTCTTGAAATACGATGGCTGTGGGGCCCGGTATGCGAGGTCAGAGACTTCTGGTACTTCGCAGAGTTCCCCCTTCGAAGGTGGCGCTATGTCGACTCTCACGGTTAGCTCATCGGCATCTTCGCTTGGATGCTTGAATAGTTCTCTGAAAGTGTTACTTTTGAGTCCTCGACTACCTTCTGCCGTAACTTGATTGCCATACATAGTTTTTGCAACCTCCCCTTCGCGTAAAGGTCTTGCTTGCGACCGCTTCTTTTCGCCTTTGTCCAGGATCAGTGTATCGGTGCTGCCCTCCGAAAGTATGAGCTCTTCATCCTGCCTGCTGTATGTTCCGATTGTACTGGGAAACTTCATGTCTGATGGAGAGTCCTTATCCGGCTTACCTTCGTCTGTGTCCTCCTCGACGAAACTCTCCTCTGAACCAACGAGCTGAGAAAGCGTGCGGACAAGCTTCACCTCTCCAAACTTCTTCACTGCGTGTTCTTCTGGCGTAATGCTCCTCTCCTTCAAGGAGTGGACGAAGTCCATTTCTTCCTGGCTTATGGGTCTGCTGGCACGGGTATTCGGTCGGTGCAGATGGGGCATTGATTTTGGCTTCTCTATCTCATCTTGTTTTCTGCTCAATGACGATTCGTCGCGGATGTGGCGTCTGCCTTCCTGGCGGCGCTTACCAATCTTGTTGATATTCTGGCGCTCGTTGCTTGCCATGGTTTTGTTCACTTGCGACGCGGACTTGAGTTTTCGTCTTGATGAGAAAATGTTTTGGGTGGCGTGTTGTTAACGCCCCTCTTCGGGATGACCGGAATTTCGACCTAATGGGACCGAGGAACCCCGTTCGGGGCAAATTTTGCTGGCAGAAACCAATGATTTGTTGATTTGTTGGCTGCTTCAAATATGGCACATATCCATGCAGGAGGTGAGCTGACAAACGAAAAATTTATGAATTAAAATTTTCTTCAGTACGGGACCTCGTTCTCGTTGCAAGGGTAAAAAATCAAGGCCAGAATAATAAATCTGAGCCATATGGCGAGTGCTGTGTCACCTTGATGGTTCTGAAGGCGCGTATACCTACTCTTTTTCTGAGTATGCTCCCTATTTATCTCCACTTTGAAGTTATTGTAGGCTGTGAGGGCAAGGGATGTTCAATTTCAAGAAAAACTTGGTTGGTCGGATACCCCGACTGAGTGAATTGATGGAACTACCCATTCATTAATATCAAAGATTTTAACAAGAAGGGAACAATAGCACCGTGTAGAGGATAAATTATGTACCGGTGATGGTGGTGATGATTAGGGGTTTGTACATAGGCACGCATGGAGCAGAGTCTGCGTTTTCCTTTTCGGGCTTCATCGCCCTGCAGGATTCATGTCTCCACGCCTTGCTTTTTTATGTCAGCATTTGTGAAGTGATCATATAGAACTCATTGATACTCTGACTGCTTAAGAGAATATGTCAGAACTCAACCCACATCATCACTACTAACCCCTCATCCTTTTCTCTAACCCGAATCATAGGTCTTAGCATGATGCCCTCCATACTAACCCACTAACCCTCGCAGGCATGTAGCCTTCTCTTGAAGAATAAAACGTTTATAACAACGTCATAGTGCTACTCATTAAATTATTAGTACAGTATACTCGGTATAATTCAAACTCAAAGCGACCCCAGGATTTTTTTTTTAATTATAAGAACGTAACATAAATATGACTCGGGCAACATACCGACTCGTGTGTTATGAAATATTCTAGTGCATCTGATAATACAACGTGCACACAGAATACTGAACGGATATTCATTTACACTTTGAAATAAAAATACCGAATGGATGAATGCTTTGTTAATGCGTACGTTAGAGTCCAAAACATATTTTTCGAAACAACGTTCGTGCGCGGGTTTGCCTTGACACGTGCGTGCCGGTAACGGGCTTTATTTGGAACTGTTAGTGATATAAGAATACAAATGTGCAGTAAGAAGCGGTAAATGCGGGAGGTTCCCGTTTGAACCCATTCCCATTTTATCCTTCCCGCTTGTTCCCTCCCGTTTCAACCCGGCGCAAAACGACGTTCCCTTTTCGCTTTTTCCCATTTCGCCTGTCCCATTTGAACCCATTCCCGTTTGAACCTTCTCGTTTGTTCCCTTGATTGATTGATTGATTGATTGTAGGGTTTAACGCGCCGACGCAACGCAGGCGATGAGGCGCGCCGTAGTGGAGGGCTACGGATTAATTTTGACCACCTGGGAATCTTTATCGTGCGCCGAAATCTCGTACACACGGGCGTTTTTGCTTTTCGCCTCCATCAGAAAAGCGGCCACCGCGGCCGGGAATCGAATCCGCGACCTCGTGCTCAGCAGCAGAACTCTCGTTTGTTCCCTGCCGCTTCAACTCTGTACAAAACACCCTTCGCGTTTCGTATTTTCCCATTTAGTCCCTTGCTGGAATAACGAACCCACTTTCGACTCGGGTGACTCGGACCGAGGGGTGCTGTTTTTGAAATTCATCCGACTGTATTTTAACCTGATGTTTTGAGTTACGTGTGACGCACCCGAAAGTCAAAAATTGCTTGCGTCCGACGTAACCTGAAAATTAAATTGAAGTTACGTCAAACGTATTTCAGCGTAAAAAAACCAAAGTATGCAGATGCCCTATTAACCTGACACTGTTTTCAATGGTCCGTTTTACAATACGCGGCGCCAATTAAAAAAACAACACGTAGGTTGCTGCGTTGCGTCTGACGCGGTACAGCGTTGGTGAATTACAGCTGAAACCACACCCTTCCCTGGGCTTCTGCGTTGGTCGAGCGGTCTGGAACGTGTTGCTCGCATGCGTACTCGCGGCCGCGGAGATGGTTCCAGTTCCTAAGGTTGCATATACGAATGCCATGCACTTATATGCACCAAACACAAAAAAGAAAGGGCAAGAATTAACAAAATAGAACCTTCCCGCGGTCGCAGTGCCAGTTTGTAGCGTCCGTAGCTCTTGCCGAGAGGGAAGTTGGGTGTTTTAACAAATGCAACAATTTATTTATTAGGGGTAGTACAAGGCTACTGTTTTATTTATACGCAGGAAAAAAATCTCGCACCAGATCTAGCTATCTACAGAAAAAAAATTTCACCATCTTCCGTGGGGGGAACCCTGAGGAGGATGCGGAGCAGCAGTGGTGGTTGGTTGGTGTGTAAGTAGAGTTGAAGTAAGTAGTGTGAGTAGAGTTGGTGTGTGGTGTTAGAGTAACGAGACGTGTGGGTAGGGTGAGGAGGAAAATGGAGGAGAGACACGAATGCGCAGTGGAGGTGTGGACGGCGCTACAAGGGAGGGAACAGGCTCGACCATAAGCATCCTACGGGAAGATGGTGTTATTTTATTAGAGGGGGTGTTAGAGTGGAGAGGCATTAGACAGAAAGAGAGAGAGAGACGTTGTACGTGGTATGAGTTTGTCTTTATTTGGGCATTATCATCATCATGTTTAACGTAGGTGACGTCGACTTGTGGTGGGCGTTCCGCTTTGATTATGACCGCCTTATGGTCTGTGAAATGTAAAGCAAAGGGCTGTTGTTAGGTCCCGTCGTTAGGACTGCTTTTAGTTGGTTGGTTTTCATTTCTGTTGTATTTGTGTTTTGCGGAATATCATTGGGTTTCTGTATGAGAGTGAGAGAGGCGGGTCACGTGACTATTCTAAACCCACTTGGCTTTGTTTGTCATGGTGGCCAATCAGTGGCCTAATGTGGGCTAATCAATGAGGCATCCTCGCTCTCCAGTTGTGACGCCCCTTTTGTGGGGGCGAGGTTTTGTTGGTGAAACCTAGGAGTTTGATGTTTTGGGGGAACAGGAACATTGAGGAGAGACTGAGAGGAGACAGGAGAGGAGAGCGCGGCGAGCCCCGCTCGACGCGGGCCTTGCCCGGCCTCTTGTTTGCGATCATGAGCCTTGAAAGTTGTAAATACTTAGTGTAAATAAAGTGTACATATTGTACATTTTGAGTTTGCTTGGAGTAGACCGTCGTCGGGTATGTGCCGTCGGCCAACGAGCCGGCGAGTTGTTGTTTCATGGGATGATCGCATCGATCATCGACTTTGGCGACCGATCACTTTTGAAGTTTAACTATCATATTCGAAGATGGTATGAATTTGGTGAGTCTGGAGGGCCAGATAACGCTTCCAGTCCGCACCGGTCGGTTCTTCAGGTTCCCACTTCACCATTTTGACAGACTGAAAGAGGCGAGGGTGTTTTACATTGTGTCAGTTCGTATTTGGAATTTAGTGCCCTGTATCGTGGGCGTGTGGTAATTGAATCTTCTGTCTCCGGCGAGTCTGCCACGGAGAACTTCCAGCTCATTTGTGGAGCTCTGAAAGCTCAGGCTAACATTACCTATTAGTATACACACCAGCCTTAATTAAGCTGACTTTCCGGTGGAAGCTAATGTTCTCGTTGAACCGGCCGCCGTATATTGTTTTTGAACCATCGTATCGCACGGCAAAGCTCAGACTTTTTAATGCTGTTCTGCATGCCCCGAAGCTTTGACCGCTCATCTCCACGCTTTCTGGAGCCCTCACGGAACCCCAGCTACCTGCCACCACAGACATTATGAAAATGTGCCGCACCACAGATACTAGATCTATAAAACTAGGACTATCATCTGTGGATGGTGTTTGTTTCGGTTCTTTACAGCAGAAAGATTAGGACTCTGAATACGCACAGGAACCAGCTGTTTAAAATTGCTGTTAATGCTTGACCATGCAGCGCTTGTACTGGTTGAGCCCGTTTCTCCTCTTATTGCGAAGCTTTCTTTGCCTTACTGATGGCGACGTTACACCGAACCGCACTGCAGGAAAGCGAACTTTCTCTGACGATGATGATGATCGTGGGTAAAATAAAAGGTAGTTGAAACGCCAAGCTTCCTCTCATCGAAAGCCAATGTCTTCAAAGTCCGAAGTCCAATTTCTCTGCCCGATTTCAGTTGCAGGACAGCCAACTTGCACAATGAGTTCCCACAAAGGCACACCAAGCGCCCCAGAAAAAAAAAAAACTCCCACCTCCCCTCGCGGGAACCCCTGTGTAATGCGACGCATAGGGGGTTCCGTTGTTGTTTCCGTTAGGTTGATTCTCCCATCGCGTGAAACGGGCCGTGAACCCCCTGCCGCGGCTATGACGCAAAGTGGCGCGGCTATGACGCAACGCAATCCAACACAATCCACTGTAATCCAATCCAATCCAAATCCAATCCAATCCGATCCAATCAAAGCCAACCCAAGCCAAGCCAAGTTAAGCCAAGCCAAGCCAATCCAATCGAATCCAATCCAATGACCCTCGCGAGAGAGTGTTCACTATCGGAGAGGAGATGGGGTGAGCTGCGGAGAGCGCAGCTCGCGCGGCGAGGAGAAAGGGGGAGGGGTGTGGACGGACAACAACTCCGTATGGAGGGACAAGGCGAGTGAATGAGATGCAGTCGCATCTAAAATGCCGTTCCCGTGGTCGGAGTCGTACCTGGGTGCTTCGCATAATGAAGCCGACGTCTACCGACCGCGGCATTCTGACACGATCGATGCAGCTTGAATTTCTGACTTTGACGCTGACTCAGTTTGCGTGGGAGAAACCTTCGTGTTTAAACAGTCTTTCTTCCAGAAAGGTGCTTTGACTTTTTTAAACGAGCTGGTCTGACAACGGTACACTCTTAAACGCTGGCCTGTAGAGGGATATCGATTGGGATGTGAACGCAGCTAGCATGTCTGTCGTCAATATAAAGAAATACCTCGAACGGTTGTTAGAGCAAGGAAATTTTGAAGTGATATTATTTTGATCTTCTACACAGACACAAATTACGCGACAACAAATATGACGCGTATGGGATTCTGCGGTAGCACACGGATGGAAATCAATAGTTAGAGCCACATTCGTGAATTATGTTTCGCTCTAAAAAAAGCGTTATTGTAATGCTAATGCAACTTTTTTTAACCACCTGGTTTGACGCGATTATAATTAAGTCCGATCCTCTTCCGAATAGTCTCATTATACCAAAGGCTACGAAGAGCACAATGGAAAAAGTGGAGAGGAGCTAGAAATTACTCAAGGGCAAGGCCACCTCCTGTCTACTTTTCCCGCTCACGCGCTTTTCCAGCTATGTGGAATATTCAAAATCGTCGTACATTTTGGCTTTGCAACAAACTTTTACGACAATTCATTTCGAGACGTAGCGGTCGTATCCAAGACGCAGTAAGAAAAAGTATTTTTAAAGTCTTGTGTTCCTCGCCAATTGTTAATGGTTAAAGGGACATTGCAACACCTACCATCGAATACTCGGAATGTATTTTCGGGTAAAGCCTATTGTTCCAGAAATCTCCTCCCGCAGGAATGATAAAAATGCGTTCCGTATCACCGAAACTCGCGCGATGAGAAATCGCGCATAATTGTCCTCTCTCAACTCTGCCGCGGACAACGCGACGAAATCTGCGCGCTTCCTCCTGGAGACCGGCTCGCGGCGTTTTCTTCGGTGGCCTTCGATATATCACATGCCTTTTCTCCTTTCTCCTTTTCTTCGCAACGTGTATGGGTCTATTTTCGGTCCAGTGGCACAAAAAAGCAGGCATAGCTGCCTGCTCGCAAGTGCGCGCTCAAGCTGGTAGGGCGTTTTTGAAGCAATAAACGTTTGTTGTCGAGTGGTCTCGTCGAAAGGGGAGTATTGAGTTCGTCACTCAAACTCCGAGAGCAATCAAAACACAAAAGAAACACCTACACTATGCGTACAGGCTCGGGCATACAAGAGGTTGGTACATAGCTCCGGCGACGGCGGATCGCCGCAGGAAATTCGCGAAATAAACCGCGAAGTTGACCAGCGACAGCCAATAGGACAGCCATGACCGCAATGACGTCGTTTAGGCCATGCCAGGGGTGCATAATGAGGAGAACCGAAGAGAGCGCGGTTTGTTTTTTCGCATCTTTCACAGCGTTTTGTGAAGTTACCGCTTCACGTGCATGTGTTATATTTGGCTCAGGTATCCCTGGCAGTGTAATCTAAACGTCGCGCAGGTTTACTTGCACTGAACGAAGAGTGTTGCAGGGTCCCTTTAATGATTAAGGAAGACGAAACGCCACCCGTTGCGTTTGTGACGTGAAGCTCTCCCCTGGGCACTCAAAATGCTTGTCGATGTCAAAGTCATGTCTGTATTCCGTAATTGGGTCCGTGACAGTGATCTTACGAAAGCAGTTGTGGTGTGCAGGGAGTCATTTTATGTTTCTCCAGTGCTGTGCTGGCCCTACACCAAGGATCACGTGTGCTGAGTGATGGTTAAAAAAGGCTTCTCTCGTACAGCACTCGGACAGCTAATCAATGCTTTCTACGGAGGCAACTCGTGAATGACGAGGCCGAAACTATGTTGACATGCAGGTCTCGTTAACTCCGGACTCTCATCGCTGTATCGAGTGGGTAGTTGTTACTGTAGTGTATATGAAATAAGAAGAGTGATTTCTGACACATAGAATTGTTCTTAATGTTAACAACGCGGCAAAAGAGGCTAGTTAGTACACATTATTCGCAGACAACGAAGCCGAAAACGAAGACGGGGTTTCCCACTGACACATAATATGCAAGCGCTCCATGGTTCTTGGCGCATTTTTAATAATTTCTGCAATTTAATGAACTAAGCTCATGAACACCCAGCCAACACGGAGTTGTTACACTGCTGAGAAGCTTACCAAAAGCGCCGTTCCAGTAAAGAAAAGCGTCGTAATTTGGAAAGTTGAAAGAGAGACAATGGTGACGTGTTTAAAGTAATTTTTCAACACAACCAAATGAGATTTATGGATGTCCGTATCTGTCCGTCAAGCCCGTAGGGTACTCACAAGTCACAACATAAACCCTTGGATTCTCACAGCAGCATTGACAAAGCACAAAACAACACAGCGTAGTTCCTCTTAGCTGACGGCGTTAACGATTTCCTAGAAAAACAGTTTCTCTTAATAATTGCTCGTCCCGACACAAACGCAGCGGCAGGATTCCAAATGATCCCTCGCTGATGAATATTGCATCTGTGGTCGTGTTGCTAACTGGTCGCGACGTTTCGGCGGAATGGCCACTCGAACTTTGAGGTTGACAATGGCTTGTGTGGATACGTTCTTGGTCCCAGTTTCCTGTAGGAAGGCTTCCGTTCTAGCCGACATATAGAAAAACTGTCGTGGGTACTGAAGCGTTGATATCTCACTACGTGAATGTAACAGATGTTAACAGTTGAAGTGATGAGGGGGTAGCAGTCCCAAGAGGGTGGCTATATTTGGCTTGAGGAGCTTGTCTGTTGTTGACCTGCTGTGGCCCCAACGTTGTCTCCAACGAACCTGCACAGCATCAACGACTCCAGCTACCAGGAGGCCGGTTATTCTGCATCAGACCGCACATTGTCAAGGGTATTTTCTTCCCCCTTTCTCCTTTCCAGAATTTGGGGCACCATCTTCGACAGCAGCCGAGGGAAGTGTAGTGTGTGAAGTAGTGCCTTGGTAGCTGGATGAAGGGCCGGCGCCATCCCTTTCTCCAACATCTAAAGGAGTAATGCCCTCAAGCACCTGCTCCTCGCAGGCGACGTACTCCAACAACAACTCTCCAGGGTTATCTTCATTTCCGTTTTCCTGTGCGTTCGAAGTGTTCGATGTTATCACCAGCTCACCATCCCTTAGCACGAGCGACATCTTTATCACCTTCTTTTCGTGAAGGCGTTCAATTCTGTGGTCGAACTGTGGTTTACTCAACTCGAACTCCCACGCCAAAGGCGATTCTGGGAGTTCGGTATATTCAACAAAACTCCGCGGTGGTGATTCTGGTGAGGTCACGAAAAGTGTTCTCTCCCTTGCACCCGGATGCTTCATCTTTGTGGGCTCCGTGATAGCAGGCATACCTGCAAGCACTCTAAATGGTTCGTCTCGATCGGGTCTGAGAACCGATATAGCCAAATGCTCACTCAGAAACCCGGCAGAGGGTTGCCTGAGTGTTTCTTTGGAAGGCTGTTCCGCGGCTGGGAGTTCTTTAGGGGCAGGGTATCCTAGACTGGCGTCTAATGCCTGCACTGCTTCTTCACAAGTTCCCTCGCAAACGAGAAGGGGGGTCGTTTCGATGTTAGATGGCTCCTTGTAAATTTCCTCAGGTGGGGGGTATTCAACCGATGTTTCCACAACTTTGCGAGCTGTGTCAGGTGATCTATCGCATACTGCGACCAATACTGTCGTGTCCCAGTTCGACGATTGAGCCGCACCAACTCCTTCCGGCGACTTGCACGCGGAAGGGGGTGACTGAAACATGCCAGGATCCTGTTGAGACCAGTCGAAATCTCCAGGTGCAGGAGTGACCTCCCTGTGCGATGGCTCAGCAAGTAAGCGTTCTTTCGACGGCGAGTACTCAACAGACGACGTCAAAACTTTCTGTGCCTCTTCATCAGAGCCTTGAAAGAAAGTAACGGGTGGTGCATCAAAGTGCGATGGTTCAACAGCCGGTTTTTCTGATGTCTTGTACTCAGACAAGACCCCCGGACCTGCAGGATCACGTCCATATTCACCGGAAGTGGACACCTTTTGGGCGTCATTATCCCGAGCAACCTCGGTCAGTCCTTCCGGTGGCGAATATATCAAAGGACGCTCGTGCACCAGATCCGTTGTTCCCGTGGGAATTTCCAATCCGCGTGATGACATCAACGATGGCGTTGAGGGTATAATGGATGAACGACGACGCGGTTGCATTGGGGCGGCGCGTGTAACTGTAGGCTCTGATGCCGGTGTTTCAGTCGACTCTACGCCTTCGGGTAATGGGGGCTTCCTTAACTCTTCGCGTGTGCTTTCGTACTCGGCAATGGCTGTCGCTGAATCGGAGTACATCGTCTCACACGAGGGGATCTCTTTTTGCGGCTTGCACTCAGGGGGAACACGTGGTGCCTCGCCGATCTGTTCAGGAGCTTCCGCGTATTTTTGCAGACTTGGCTTTACCTCAGTGGACGACAACTCTTCCGCGGGAAGCTCATCAGATGGCTCTTTGTGACGAGGAGTTTGTTCCACTAAGGCTGTCTCTTCAGCATTGGCAAGTGATCCTCGCGATGCTATCAAGGCCGAATTGGGTGGCTCAATGGATGAGGAACGTGGCCACGGCTGCATTATCTCAGTTATTTCAGTGGTGTACGACGCGTCAACAATGGCACGCTCTCCAGTTGCATCGTAAGCTGTAGGAACAGAAGTCACCTCGGAAGTGTGCGACGGTTCAACAACGGCACGCTCTTGTGGTGCCTCGTAAGGTGGGTGAACGGGAGTTATCTCAGCGGTGTAGGAAGTGGCAACAATGGCGCGCGATTCTGTTGCCTCGAAAGCTGCAGGGACGGGAGCCACCTCTGTAATGTGCGACCTTTCAATGGTGGCAGTGTCATCTGGTGCCTCGTGGGCTGGTAGAACGGGAATTATCTCACTAATGAACGGCGCCTCTTCAATGGCACGCTCTTCTGTTGCCTCGTGAGTTATAGGAATGGGAACCAGATCGGTGGTGTACGACAGGCCAAGTGGTTCTGTTGGATTATACTCTGGAGCAGCAGGTCGCACAAGGGTTACTTCTTGGGGGTTGTCTAGAGGTTCTGTTTCCGGAAGAAAAGCCACCAATGCAGTTGTTGTCTCGAAATAGGATGGCTCTGGAGCCCCGATGACCATTTGGTGGACATACTTTTCGGCAGCCTCCTGGGCAGCCTCTAGAGGGGCTGTAGGGAGCGCTGTTTCTGGAGGAAAGGCCTCCACTACAGCTGTTGTCTCGAAATAGGACGGATCTGGAGCCCCGATGACCATTTGGTAGACATACTTTTCGGCAGCCTCCTGGGAAGCCTCTGGAGGGGCTATAGGGGGCGTTGTTTCCAGAGCCTCTGGAGGTACTCTAGGGGCCGACGTCTCCGGAAGAAAGTCCTCAGATAGGGGTGCTGTCTCTAAATAGGACGGCTCTGGAGCCCCGATGACCATTTGGTTGACATACTTTTCGGCAGCCTCCTGGGAGGCCTCTGGAGCGGCTGTAGGGAGCGCTGTTTCTGGAGGAAAGGCCTCCAATACAGCTGTTGTCTCGAAATAGGATGGCTCTGGAGCCCCGATGACCATTTGGTAGACATACTTTTCGGCAGCTTCCTGGGAAGCCTCTGGAGGGGCTGTAGGGGGCGCTGTTTCCGGAGGAAAGGCCTCCACTACAGCTGTTGTCTCGAAATAGGACGGATCTGGAGCCCCGATGACCATTTGGTAGACATACTTTTCGGCAGCCTCCTGGGCAGCCTCTGGAGGGGCTGTAGGGGGCGCTGTTTCCGGAGGAAAGGCCTCCACTACAGCTGTTGTCTCGAAATAGGACGGATCTGGAGCCCCGATGACCATTTGGTAGACATACTTTTCGGCAGCCTCCTGGGAAGCCTCTAGAGGGGCTGTAGGGAGCGCTGTTTCTGGAGGAAAGGCCTCCACTACAGCTGTTGCCACGAAATAAGAAGGCTGTGGGGCCCCGTACGCGAAGTCAGAGACTTCTGGTACTTCGCTGAGTGCCCCCTTCGAAGTTGGCTCTGTGTCGACTCTCACGGTTAACTCAACCGTATCTTCACTTGGCTGCTCCAATTGTTCTCCGAAAATGTCCCTTTTGATTTCTCGAGTAGCTTCTGCAAGAACTTGATTACCATTTATAATTTTTGCGACGTCTCCTTCGCGTGATAGCAACGCTTGTAACCGCTTCTCTTCACCTTTGTCCAGGATCAGTGCATCGGTGCTGCCCGATGAAAGTTTCAGCTCTTCGTCCTGCCTGCTGTATGTTCCGATTGTACTGGGAAAGTCCATGTCTGATGGAGAGTCCTTATCTTCGTATGTGTCCTCCTCGACGAAACTCTTCTCTGAACCAACGAGCTGGGAAAGCGTGCGGACGAGCTTCACCTCTCCAAACTTCTTCACTGCATGTTCTTCTGGCGTAATGCTCCGCTCCTTCAAGGATTGCACGAAGTCCAATTCTTCCTGGCTTATGGTCCGATTGGTACGGGTATTTGGCCGGTTCAGGTGGGTCGCAGATTTTGACTTCTCAAAGGGATCTTGTCTACTGCTCAGTGGGGCTTCGCCGCAGACTCGGCGGCTGCTTTCCTGGCGGCGCTTACCGATCTCGTTGTTACCCTGGTCTTCTTTGCTTGCCATGGTTGTGATCGCTCCCCGAACTGACTTGAGTTTGCGTATCAATTAGAGAAATGTTGAGGAAGCGCAATTACCGAAATTTTGATCCGCGTTGGCCAGGAAACCCCGTTCGGGAAAATTTTGGTGTTTTAGTGACCACAGATTGGTTGGTTTGTTAGCTGCTCCAAAAATGGCACATATCCGCGTAGGAGATAAGCACAGAAACGGGCAATCAAAATTTTTATTGAGTTCGTATTATAGTTTTTGTTACAAGAGACGAATAAAACAAGGTGAGAATAAAGAACGCGAGACATTCAGTGGGCGCTTTGTGGTTCTGAGGGCGTCTGTGTACCTTCTCTTCTTTCGAATGTGCTCCAAATTTATCTTCGCAGTGAAATGCTTGTATGCTATGGGAACATGGTAGATTGAATCTTTACAAACGCTTGGGTTGTCGATACTCTTACTTTGCCAGCAGAAAAAAGTGCGGTGTTGTAATACTGAAGTTCTGAAACAAGAAGTGAGTAATAACACTATGAGGTTAATGATGCTGATGATGACAACGTTCTTTTTTGGACCTAAAATAATTCGTTAGTCCCCGTATTCCTGGATTCCGTTGGGTATCGCTGCCAATCCGGTCTTCTTGATCAGCTGCTGTGGAATTTTTAGGTCTAGGCTGGACAGAATTTCCTCCCATACCTCAAGCGTTGGGTCTGTGGTCTGAGGTATTTCCATATTGTTTTTCAAAGCGCATACCACAGATCCGTCTCTATGCCACAGTGTACGCGTTTAGGTTTATAGATGTCCGGGAAATATTGCCCGCTGTCTTTGGAGACTTGAATGCGTGTTCGTAATATCAGCTTTTTTTGCGCATCAAGTTCTTTTCCACGTGGAGGGTACACTGATTAAATGGTCAGCATGTACGAGTAGCTGCAATAACTTGGGTTCTCAGTTCTCAGTTCTCGGAAAGAGTGCCGTCGTTCCCCTGTACAGAGTGATTGTCTGGTGTCGATATCAGATTTGCTCTTACTGCGGTTTCCTTGATGCCATGCAATATCCTGGCAGTGTCCTTTCAGCTCCTACCCATAGGGTGGTTCCTGAAGGTTTCCTGCGAGTCTGTTATTATATTTCTGTGGTTTTACGTGGTTTTGCCTCTCCACTTAGGTTGGGTCTCTGGACCAGATCGATGCATGAATTCTGAGGTTCTTATAGATACCAGTTATAGATATAGATATGCATGCCGAGAAGTGACTGTTGTCCGCATGCGTGCTTTTGTCCGCACTAGCTCCGTTCTCGGCTCTCTTGCACGCGAAATATTGCAGTTATGTGGTATAAAGCAGCCGTGAATATAACATGCAACTCCAATTTAAAAACATAGCCTTTGGTACACCACTCAGCTCAATTCAAAGTTTGAAAGACGTCTTCCTTTTCAAACAAAAAGGTGAACCTTTGAAAGAACTTTCACATTTCTCTCTACGCGACCTCACCCGTGACCTAATAGCAGGGATACTAAAAACGGTTAGCCTAATTTTAACTGCGCGTTAGCGCTCAACCTACACGATCGAAGGGAAATAAAGGCAGGACCAAAATATCGCACTCTTATTTTGCTCGCCGGCGGCGTTGGCATACTGCCGCTAATCGCAAAAACCGTTCCATATGACATTTGGACCATTCGAGAGGCTGTGGTGTCTTCACAGCTTCATTCGCTTTTTTTTTTTTAATGTCCACGTTTGTTGTTGGATGCTTGCGTCAAAACTGCAATAATTTTTATTGGGTTAATGTAGTTTCTCGAATGAGTTAAACTTGTATTTGGTGTTCATGGCTTCTTTAATATGCGCTATACGAAACGGTTCCAGTTCGGACTTTCTGGTGGTTATCTTGCAGGTCAGAACAACCTGTTTACGTATTCATGCCAGCTTAAAGATTGCGTGTCAGTAGTCGCTTAAACACGGTTCCCTAAAAAAACCCGGAGAGTGTTGAGAGAGAGAGGAGGAACTGGGGATTCTAGGCGTCGGCCAAGAGCCCTTGGGCTCCAGCGTCCTCGGCCAGCTGAATGGCCCTGTCCCGATCCGCTGGATAGGAGCTGAGCAATACTGTCCCGCATTGCTCCGCCTGAGTAATTCTGCGCGCGGGTGTATAGCATATGTGCTAGATTAGAGACTGCACCTGTCCACCGCACTCCGGAAACTCGACAACCAGCCAATGACTGGCAGACTGTTTTGTGTCACAGGCGTTGCCCATCACAGTCCCAAAAGGCCACAAGAGCATTACTTCGTTTCTTAAAGGACACAGGCCTATCTGAACGATAGTAGCGACACTGTGGACCATGGACCATTGTTTATTGGTCATTTGATTAGTTTACCGTTTCAGTTTAGGCTTTATTTTCGCCCATTGTTTTGTTCTTTTAGATATATCTTTAATTTTTCTTGTCTTGCTCTCAACCTTTATTCCCTGTCTTTTCAATACCCTTTCTTTCTCTTTAAATCCCTCCTTCCCCACTTCCCATGCGTAGGGTAGCCAACCGTACTGTAACCTGGTCAACCACCCTGCCTTTCATGCACTTAATTATCCTTCCTTCCTTCCTGCCCTTTCCTTACATTTGAGGCATTTGTCTGAATGTTGCCCTGGTTAGCAGTAGCTGTACGTAACCGGGTTCGGATACGAATTCGTCTTAAGTAGTCCCCATATGGCGGATTGCCTCTTATTAAGTGACGAACGAGTGAGCGGGGGTGGGGGGACGGGCCCGTTTCAGGCGGCAGGGATTTGTTATGTCCCTGTATGACACGAGCCGATCCCTCCCCGACCATCGGAGTGAATTTGCGATTGAGGTGCTAGGGTCGATGTTTGATAGGTCGGTGAATCCTCGAGCAGCATCGTGCCCGGTCTGGTTCCCGGCCGGGCCGGAGTGGGCAGGTGCCCATATCAGGTGCCCATATCAGGTGCCCATACCTGTAGATATTGCCGGTCCTCGCATCGCGACGGAACCCAGATACAAGGATTGCAGACGCTTCTGGTGAGCTTCGCCCTCCCGAAAAATTTATTATGGCAGATTTGGAATGACTAATTACGTATTTGATTTTTGCGGATGCCGTCACTGCCAGCGCTTTGGCCGCCTCTTCACCCACGTCCGGTTGGTTCGTGTGAATCGATCCGGAAGCGATGGAATTTTCCTGTGGATCGACTACCATGAACTCCATGGCATCGCGACCTTCGTAATCGGCTGCGTCCACCTATGCCACGTTCTCTGATTTTTCGTGCTGTTTGTGCAAGGCTTCGGTCCGCGCATGTCTACGCTCTAGATTATGCACGGGATGCATGTTTTTGGCGATAAGTGGAATGTGTATGCTTTCTGTTATGTCGGGGGGTAGTTGGACTTTGGTTAAGGTAGTACTCGGCTAGCTGATTCCCAGAAAGTCCGGGATGTGCCTGCCAGTCGCGCTGTAGGTTAATTGTTCTTGTTGCTCTAAGCATTGAGCTTCGGGGAGTTCGCTTAAGGCTTTGTGTAGCCCAAGTGCCTCGAAGCATTCGGTAGATGCCGTAAATGCTATCCCTATAACTTGTTTTTAAGCTCGCCTAATTAGAGCGCCGATTTTGTTTTCTTTGTCCTTTTTAATGTGTTAGAACTGAGTGAAATACGTTATACTGCTAAGCACGAAAGCTTGAACTAATCTTACGAGATGGGTTTCCTTCATGCCGTGTTGGCGGTTTGCAATACTCGACTAGGGGCGGGTGACTTGATGTACCTCCTTTTTGAGAGCTAGAACCGTTTCGGAATTGCATGTGTTTGCCTGAATGCGAAGGCCAAGGACCCGTATGTTTGTCACTCAGGGGGCGCGTTGTTGTGACAGCACCAGCGAGGAGTTGGGCTTCCGGGCTGGTGTTATCTGTGCGCCGCCCTCGACTGGTTAGCCGATATACTAAAAGCTCCGATTTTGGCGAAGAGCAGCTGAGGCCGCGTTGGGCGACGTAATCTTCGACTGCTCCGATGGCTTGTTGTAGCGTGGCCTGAATGCAACCGTCACTGCCTCCGCGGACGCAGAGCGTAACGTTGTCTGCGCAAAGTCTGTCTAAGGCCTTCAATACAGTTTAAGAGTTTGGAAGACCATTCATGGCAGCGTTGAAGAGAAAAGGGGAGAGGACAGAGCCTTGCGGCGTCCCCCTTTTGCCCGGCTTTATTGCATTCGATTCTATTCCCCTACAGTGAGGGTAGCTGTGCGGTCTGAGAGGAAGTTGCTGATATAATCCTACACTCTTTTCCCGATACCGAGTTCGTCCAGGTTCGCGAGGATAGCCGAGTAGGTAATAGCTTGTGGCTCGCGGGGTGCTTCGGGTGGCGTAGAAGTCCCCAGTGCCTGTTGAAGCTCTTCTAGGACTACTTTGTTCAGAAAAGCGACTTGAGGTTGCGGCGTCGTTGGAAAAAGTTTCCGGAACTCCTTCCTGACGACTGCATCGATTGTCTCGCGGAGTGTATCGGAGCTAATAGCCCCGGCACCGATCGTTTCCGAGACTAGCCCATTGATGGGGCGGTCGTACTGCCTCGTACGAATTTCCGGCGTGTTGTCCATTGCGGCAGCCTCAGACGTGAATTCGGCCACCGTCTAAGGGGTGTTGCGGACAAGGCAAGGAAAGAGTTCTTGCTTCACACTTCGCATCAGAAAGCCGAGTTTCTTTTCTTCCCTCATTTCAGGGCCGCGCGGCGAAATAGCCGCTTCATTTCCTCAACGAAGATCACGAACCCTTCGTTGGGGGGGGGGGGATGTAGCCTGAAACAACCCATTCCCGTTTGAACCCGTCCCGCTTGAACCGATTCCCGAAATGCCCTTCCCATTTGGCCCGTCCGGTGTGCGCCCGTTCCCAAAACGCCCTTCCCGTTTGACCGCTTTCTGTTTCAACCCGTTCCCAAAACACCCTTCCCGTTTCAACCCGCTCCCAAAACGCCTGCCTCAAATAGTTCAGATAAGTTTCTGAGCTCGCAGTGCGCTTTTAGGCCTCCAAAATTGTGCTGGGCAAGGTAGTGCAGGTTACTGAGTAATGACTACGACATATTTTACTCGTCCCTTGCCTAAATAGTTAGCGCGGTG
The DNA here is from genome assembly GCA_013339765.2 of Haemaphysalis longicornis. NCBI lineage: Eukaryota > Metazoa > Arthropoda > Arachnida > Ixodida > Ixodidae > Haemaphysalis > Haemaphysalis longicornis. Next base: position 22,883,258 of record CM023457.1, read on the forward strand.
GCGGTAACACGCATTTATTTTACGTGGGGCAAATTCTATTTTACGTTGACTCTAACTGTACTCGGTAGAAGGCGCCACCAACGCTTTCTTTTTAGAGCTCTACAGGTGATGGCTACAGTATTTTCAAAACAACTACAACTATTTTGAACGCTTCAGCCAAAAAGGGAAATATTCAAGCTACTTTAAACGAAAGCAAATACACATGAGCAACAAAATTATGCGTGATTTGCTTTGAGACTAATACATCAGATGTTGCTACTTGCACTGTGGGCGGCCGGAATAGGTGAGTGGTAAAAAGCGCAAAGGCTTGTGGGTACGTCGTCTGCTACCGCCACTTCCGGTTCGAGATCTCTCCTTCCCTCCCGTACGCCTGCGTGCGCCGGCGGCTGTCAGGCGCGTGCGTGCGTGTTGTTTATTTGTCACAGGGTGCTTACCCGTCAGATAAACCCCTAGTAGGGTCAATCGCTGTTATTAATGGAATTTACAATGCATTAGCGTTTTTTTTTTTCACGGTGGAAACGGATAAACAACAAGCACATACGCGAGTGAAAGCAGACGACGTACGGGAGGCCAGGAGAGATCCGAACCGGAAGTGGCGGCTCTCCGCGGGAGAAAACAATGCACCCATGAGCCTTCGCGCTTTTTACCGGTCACCTATACGCAAACCATTTCCTCCATGCGCAAACCGCAAGCGTTGTGCTAAAACGTGTCCTACCGTTTTCAGCGGCAAACGGAAACTCCGGCTCCCGGTAACACGGCAAACGGCGACGCAAACACGGTAACAATATGCTAAAACTCTCTATTATATATGGATAACGACCTAAATGTTTGTGTATGCTTTCCGCTTACTGCGTACCCGCCTGTGTATTATCCGCAAAAAGTACACGCAATAGAATACAGCTTGGGGTGTTCTTAACACCTGGATGAAAAATGTGTGCGAACTACTTCCTACAAGCAAAAATTTCAGCTTTATACTTCAATGGCCATTCTTTTACAGACATTTGCATACAAAGTGACCGCTGTCCACACATTAAAATGAGTTGTGCCACTGGGCTGGCCCATAAAAGTTACCGTTTCCATAAAATGCGTTTTTTTTCTGTAGTTAGCTAGATTTGGTAATTATATTTCGCGAGATCTTTTTCCTGCGTATATAGTAATAAATAAGTAGCCCTTGTACTACCCCTTATAAATTAATAGGTGCATTTGTTAAAATACCTGACTTCATTCTCGGCAAGGGCTACGGACGCTACAAAATGGCACTGCGACCGCGGAAAGGTTCTATTTTGTTAGTTCTCGGCCTTTCTTTTTTTGTGTGTTGCATATAAGTGCATGTGCATTCGTATATGCAACCGTAGGGACTGGAACCATCACCCTTGCCGCGAAGTACGCATACGAGCAACACGTTCCAGACCACTCTACCGCTCTACCAACGCTCTACCAACGCTCTACCAAGGCTCTACCAAGGGGGTGGTTTCAGCAACGCTGTACCGGGTTGGACGTAACGCAGCAACCTACGTGTTGTTTTTTGATTGGCACCGCGTATCGTAAAACGGACCATTGAAAAAGGTTGCAGGTTAATAGGGCGTCTACATACTTTGGCTCCGCCAGCCGTAACGTTTTTTGACGGTGAAATACGTTTAATGTAACTTCAATTTAATTTTCAGGTTACGGAGGACGCAATTAATTTTTGACTTTCGGTTGCGTCGGACGTAACTCATAATATGAGGTTAAAATACGGCCGGACACAGCTTTAATTTCAAAAATCGCACGCCTTGGTCCAAGTCACCCGAGTCGAAACTGGGTTCGTTATTCCGGCAAAGGGCTAATTGGGAAAATGCGAAACGTGAAGGGCGTTTTGTACCGGGTTGGAGCGGCAGGGAACAAACGAGAAGGTTCAGATGAGAACAGGTTCAAATGGGGACAGGCGAAATGGGAAAGGGTGAAATGGGAAGGTCGTATCGCGCCGGGTTGAAACGGGAAGAAACAAGCGGGAAGGGTGAAATGGGAATGGGTTCAAACGGGAACCTCCCTCGTTTTGTTTGGGGTGTTGCGTGCGTGTTTCTAACAAAAGTGTGGCTCGTTCTTTCCGCACAACGGGGGCGAATGTTTTAAGGAGCGCGCTTTTAAACAGAGTCCAGTCGGCTAGGGAGCTTTCGTGGTTCTCGAACAAAGTTCGGGCTGTTTTCTCTAAATAGAAGAAAACATGGCGGAAAGTTTCTTCGTCATTCTCCACTTTCGTCATTCTCCACTTTCTCCAACCTGTCCTCAGGGTCTTCACCGGGAGATCCACGGAGCGATGGTGGTTCCCGGGGCTGTTGCAGTACGATGGGAGGAGTGGCTTGTTGCACCATGTTTTCGGTTGCAGCGGTCTTTCTCTTGGTTAGTCCTTGTAGGAGACCAAACTCGGCCGGTAAACCTTGGAGCCGGCGGCTTGCTCGGCTTGGGCTGGCTTGTCGGCTTCCAGAGGGCGCAAGGGAGCATAAAGGGTGCGTACCCAGCACCTCCACAAGATGTCACGTAGCCAAAGACGACGCAGTTGACTTGCACGTAAAATAAGTTTATTGGAGCGAACTTGTGCTCCCCTAACAACTAAAGGAATACACAGGCGGCAAAACAGCAGTCAACATAATGACGTGCGCAGACTGGTGTCGGCGAATCTAATACTGCGGCGCCCGCTCTGTGGGTATTTATCTTTAGGCGCGGGTGTTTCTGGAACCGTCGAATTACACCGAGAACACTGTAGATCAAAGAAGATTATTCTAGGCTGGTGACGTTAGCTCGAAAGACTATCCCTATCAAATGAGGTAATCCGGCGGCATAAGAAAGAAAGAATGGAACATGCGCTTCACTCGGGTCACAGATAACACAGCCCGGCGCAGCCGCGCGGTAAAAACAAAACATAAATAAACAAAACCCAATTCATGGTTCGCGGCAATATGTATTTTTGAACATTCTTTTGAAAATTTTAAAGACACGCCGCCCGCCGCCGCAGGGTTACTGTCAGTGTGGCTAAGTGAACCTCCGTGCCGAGAATCAACGGCAGCGTTCCGTAAACAGACCCAGTGAAGGAGCTTCCTGCTTGTACGTTATTTCACGATTCGGCCTGAATCGGGGGCGTTTCTTCTGCCGAAATGTTCGTTTTCAGTTTCCAAAAACGCCAACCGCAGCTTCAAAAATAGAAGCACTCACCCGGGGAGAATCGAACTGCCGACCTCCATTACAAAAAGCCAGCATTCTACCTCTCGTCCATCCCAACAGATGGCGCCTTCGTGCAAAATAGAGTACGTTATACTAGGCCATCAGTACATACCGCGGGATATTTCTAGGTCATTAAAAAACACATAAAGGAATAAGTAAGGCCTGCAATTGCCATTTCTTTTATTTGGGGTCAAGTGCTTTAATACGGCTTTTCATCTCGCATACAGACAAAATTATTTCGCCGCACTACTGTATGTCACGGTTTCCAGCATTATTTTTGGGAGGGTACGTACGGTGTACGGCTCGTACATCTAAAAATTTAGATTTAAAAATTCTATGCCGCTATTAGCAAGAACGTTTCGCGTTGACGTGCTTTAAGTGATCTTTAATTTGGGATAGAGAACATTTACCCGACAAAAATCGGTTGTCTGTCCTTTTTTAACAGCGACGCTTTTGAGCAAATCGTTTGTGTAGGGTGTCAGCAGCTAAAAATACCAAGAAAAAATTACTCCCACCTCCCCTCGCGGGAACCCCTGTGTAGATGCGACGCATAAGGGGGTTCCGTTGTTGTTTCCGTTAGGTTGATTCTCCCATCGCGTGAAACGTGCCGTGAACCCCTGACGCGGCTGTGACGCAACGTGGCGCGGCTATGACGCAACACAATCCAACACAATCCACTTTAATCCAATCCAATCCAAATCCAATCCAATCCAAGCCAAGTCAAGCCAAGCCCAATCCAATCCAATGACCCTCGCGAGAGTGTTCGCTATCGGAGAGGAGAGGGGGTGAGCGGCGGAGAGCGCAGCTCGCGCGGTGAGGAGAATGGGGGAGGGGTGTGGACGGACAACAACGCCGTATGGAGGGACAAGGCAAGTGAATGAGATGCAGTCGCATCTAAAATCCGAGCGCTCGTTCACGTGTGCCTCAAACTCTCTTGGCCAACCCTGCCCACAAAAGACTCCAGCGTTCGCTGCCTGCCTGGAACGCACGTTCGTCATGCCAAGCATACCCACATCAGGAGATTGACCAAAACTGGCCACAAAAGACTCCAGCGTTCGCCGTATCGTGGCAACACTTGCTAGGAACGAGAAAGGCATGTCATGGCGTACTAGTGAGCATGTGCCTCGTGCCGAAAAATAACGAGCGCATGTTCGTCATGCAGCATGATCACTTAAGAAGATTGGCCAACACTTGACCCCCCCCCCGCCCTCCCCCCGCTTCCCCCTTTCCCTCCCACACACAAACTTCATCCCTCTCCTAGTTTAAGTGTGCGCGTTCCGTTCGTTAGTTTGTGGAAGATGACCCCCTCCTCGGGTCGTGCACGATTGCAGCCGATTTGCATCTTCCTCGCTGTTATACGCCTCGAGCTTCACGATCGCTGCGCCAGCCTGCCGCCCCTTCTCCGCGGCGTCTAGGGAGAGCACTGGGTGGCTGATACGGGCTCGTGCAATCGTTTAATTCTCTTTTGTTTCTTTTTCCGTTTCCACACCCTAAACAACTTGTGGTGGACACTTTTGTGAGTAAATAGTACGTTTGGGGCACTTCAAAAACAGACGCGGCTTGGTGCAGTGCTCTAACACCAATAAAAGCTATAAGGGGACGCGGTTCTGCGCATTTCCTGACCGCTTATACGGACGTCAGCGACGGCAGCAGCATATCACCACTGTCACCTTCCAACCCGTCAGGCACAAGTGAATTCTATTGTCACCTCTTTTAGACGTGATACTGGCACATCGAGAGGTTGGTGTCGTCTTGCAGCTCGTACAATGAATTCCGCTTCGTTTCCTGTATATACGTCACAGAAAAATGTTTCGGGGATCTGATTACACAATACATGGCAACCACTAGTGCCTTTTAAGGAAATATAAGCCACGCGAAATTGTTAAGCATAGTGCAAGGCTCCGCGTCGTTGAGCATGTGAACATTCATGTCTGCTAACCAAAACCACGGAAAGTTAATGAAACCAGGGAATAATAAATCGCCTGAAAGCCGCGAAGAAACAGTATAGCTCGTACGTGGATGAAAAAACCCAGTGCAGCTCCGGAAATGCCAGGGACTTCCGTCTCAGCTCATAAGATCCAACTAGATGCGGAATGCACTGCTATTTCGTAGGACTTTAGAGGGTGGCGAGGGAGGGAAACGCCTAACTATTGTTGTGCCCGAATGCGGAACGAAATCAAGAAATGAACGTTTTAGTAATCACATACAAAGGCTGGATGCTCACTTTCCTTTTGTTTTTCTACAGGTGATCGCTCGGCGAAAGCATTTTTTGAAGTACACTCGTCAAAAGTGTTAACAATAACAAAGAAGCGGGTGCCAGCCTACGCACGGAGCGGCCGGTTACGATAGCTACCGGCACATCTTCGAAATGTAATAATCGGTGCTCCCCAGGCTCAGAGTTACTGGATATTGAGTAACTCTGCCCCAGGCTGACTTTCTGCACTCGGCAGCTTCAGCCCATGCGCACAACCTCGCTGATTACCTAGGGCGGTATGGCAAGCTGCCGCTCTGGACATACGCTGGCACCTCGTTTATTGTTGCTCTTAACACTTTTGATGACTGCACAGGGTAGGCAGTTCACAAGGGGCAAAAGGTGTCGTTGCAAGAGTGTGGTATCTGATAAGGACCTCTGATTTTAATTTGTGATAGTTTCTACAGCATCCCTGTGTAATATGGTGATGTTTCGAAGCAGGTTTTAGTTTGCGAGTGCTCGCCTCAGGACAAGACCAGCCGGCGGTTAATTCTTTTAGGGCGCAGCCCTTTGGCGGCAGTCGATAGGCTGAGCCACGTTGTCGGCGTAACCCAGCGAACGGTGGCAAGACCGACGAGCGGAAGAAAGAGCGAACGATGAAAGAAAGGACAGGAGGAGAGTGTCGCGACATTGGGAGGGGAGCGCGGTTTGCCGTGGCGGCGCGAGCCAACGCCATCTAGGTGGCGTTGCGCGAGCCAGCGCTCTCCGAACGTGGCCTCCGCGATCGGCTACCGGCGGCGCGCCGCCGGCAGCAAATCGCGGAGGCCACGCTCCGAAAGTGCGCGGTGGGGGTGGGGAGGGGGCAGTATGCTATGCCACGGCCGCTCGATGGAAACTAGGTCTAGTTTCCATCGAGCGGCCGTGGCTATGCCCCCACGTAGAGTTCCTGTATATGCTCCCTACGGGAGCAGAGTTGCGCATAGGTCCGCCATCTTGACCGCTGAGCATCCAAAGCAGCGTGGGAAAGCCAACCGTCGGGCTTGAAGGAGTCGTGCGCACCGCGCGAGGGAAGCGTGAGCGCGCCCCGACGTCGCTGCTTTTTTTTTTTTTTTTTGTAACGCGGGCTTGGCTTTATTATTAGGGGTGTTTTTGTATAACGCATATCCGAATATCGGGAAGATATGGCTGTGCATAATGTTCCGAAATATCCCTCCAGGTCTTAACAAACATATATGTGTTACTATAAATTTAACGAAGACGTGACTCGTTTTGCTCAATAAACCTCCATACTGGTTAGATGCCTGGTATACAATCAGCACGCGCGTATATACACACTGGGTTATTTGGAACTCAACCTACAGTTTTTGCAGTCTATAGTGCATGTCGGCAAACTTTCATGCCTTGACAACGTAAAGTGATGTGACAAAACGCGTTCGAGCGTTCGGCAAGGTTGCAAAAACTGTTTTACCTGACATATGATTACCGGGAATCGTGATGCCTTCTGCCAAAGCCGACAGCCCTGAAGGCCTAGAATTTGTTTTGGTCTTCCATTTTCGCTGTTGTAGGTGATTAGCAGCTGACTGTTCCTTTTGTTCGAATGCTTACATGAGAAGCTGACGCCTAGCTCTTCGCGCTGACTCACATGACCGCGTACTGAAGTTGTGCAAAAAAGATACTCTTCATGTACTAGCGTGTTGCGGCTTGTCGCTCTCGCGCTCCGAACTACGGATGGGACATGGCAGCGGCGCAAAATGTACGAAAGACGCCGACAGCAGAGGGCAGCAGTGGCGTTGCAGCCGCATCGCCGGCTTATCATAATAATAGGCTTAAAATCGCATGCACTACATCATGGTGTCAGTTAAAGTATAGTTTTGGATACCGCTACGGGAGAAACATTGCCGGCGCCACCCCATTCCTTGAGAAGCCGGTCATGTGCGGAGCGCGAAGACCAAGTAGCTCGTTATTGCTTTTCAACCCTTCCAGGCGCGAAGAACAAATCCTATTCTACTCGGGATGGCGTTCTATGATTTGAAGAAAATTACTTTTACTCTCTTGTCCTGGACTGAGGACCCGGCCCACTAACCAGATCGATTTAATTGTTAAAGGAGTACTGACACGAAATTTTCGTGTTACGTTTTTTTCGCTGCTATGCGTGCCTACCAGCCTACTAATCATAGAACTGACAGATTAGGCGGTCGAGCGCAGCGTAAACAATCACTTACGGCGTCGTTTATTCGTGACAGTTTCGGTTTCGACTGAAAAACGCCGAGCGGCCGCCATAACAGGATGTATCACATGACGTCACCCTTCTTGCCGCAACGCTGCCTCTAAGGAAGCGCGCGCGAGCGAGCGCATGCGCGCGCCCAGACCGGCCGAGGTCTTCGCCGTCCCCACAGGCCCGGGCAGCATGACGTCAGTCCCAAAACCATGACGTGTACACACGCCCGAGCAGCGCGCGCCAACCACAGCCAGCGTGTCGGCTTTGTCACGGGAGCCCTGACGTCGGCAGTTTGGGGCAAGTAGCACATGATGTCATGTCGGCCCGCTCTGGGCTTTCTCGTGCGGGCGAACATTAAAATGGATTTTAAATATGTTTCGCTGAACTGTTGCTGTTGAAATTTGCTGGGAGACATCTCCTGATAAAAAGGAAGTGTTTTACATAGTTATCACAGCTTTGATATTTCGTGTCAGTACTCCTTTAAACAAAGTTTCCCCTCCTCCCCTCACTCCTCCTCCTCCTCTTGAGTGCACTTTTCCTATAACGCATATCCGAATATCAGGAAGATATGGCTGTGCAAAATAGAGCTAGGCGTCAGCTCCTCATGTAAGCATTCGAACAAAAGGAACAGTCAGCTGCTAATAACCGACAACAGCGAAAATGGAAGACCAAAACAAATTCTAGGCCTTCAGGGCTGTCGGCTTGACCGCGTACTGAAGTTGTGCAAAAAAGATGCTCTTCATGTACTAGCGTGTTGCGGCTTGTCGCTCTTGCGCTACGAACTACGAATGCGACATGGCAGCGGCGCAAAATCTACGAAAGATGCCGACAGCAGAGGGTAGCAGCGGCGTTGCAGACCGCATCGCCGGCTTGACGGCGATCAGCGAATAGGGTCGTGAGCGGCGAAAGGAAATCAAAGGCGCAACTTCTGCTCTCGTAGGGAGCATATACAAGGAACTCTACCGCCACGATGCGCTCGACGGCGCGATGCCTGGCGGTCGCTTAAGACGCAGTTCGCGGTTCCTTCCTGAGACGCACTTCGCGCCGCCAACGTGGAGGCTCATCATCGCTGCCGTCGAGAGAACCCACGAGTGAGTGTTGCCTCAGCGCACTGCTGCTGCGCCCAAATATCGTATTAGGGAGTATCGTAATCGCCAGCCAGTTTTAAATGCAGAGCATTTTTTAACTCACATGTAGCGTCCGACGTGCGTCCGCAACAGCTCAGCGCGCAGGCGCGCCATCTCCCCCACTCCTCCTCTCCCGTATCACGCTACCCTCCTCGCTCTCAACAACAGGTCCGCACCCCTCCCCCTACACTATATAAAAAATAATACTTACCGGCACCTGGTTTCGATCCCACGACCCTGCGGGCGGAACGCAAGGTACATGGTGCTCTACCCACTGCGCCACAAAGCCGACACAGAATGGAAGGCTACGAACGCGCCTTATATCCTTGACTCATTCAAACTACGTCAAGAAACTGCTGATACAACGCATTCACTACCTGTGGGCGGAACGCGCGGTACATGGTGTTCTTCCCACTGCGCCACAAAACCGACACAGAATAAAAGGCTACGAACGCGCCTTATATCCTTGACTCATTCAAACTACGTCAGATAGCTGCTGATACAACGCATTCACTACCACCAACTCCCCAAACACTAACCGTTAACGCAATACACCCACCCCCTATGCGACGCATTTACTCGAGTCCCCCTCGCGGGGAGATGGGCCCTTTTTTTTCGTGTGCTGATCCCCGGGCATAATTCTGTATTATACACCATACGTTTTCTCCTAGAATAGTCGCGGAATATATGCAACATTGGCTTGTCTAGGGTAGTGATTAATACCCGAGGTATGATATTGGCAAGCGTAACTGGCGGGCCGTCAGGTGTGAGGAGAGCAAGCGCACAAAACTGATTTACTTCATAGTGTATAGCCATAGCATGACCATTTGAGGAAACGCTGATTAAGGAGACTGTGTTAGTCAATTTCAGCTCCATTACAATCTGCTCCAGGAATTACAATCAGCTGCTTGCATATGCCAGCTTCGCGACGCTGCTCTGTTACACACACCTCCATGGCGCTCATACAGACCGAATGTGCCACACCAAGTAAATGCACTACATTTGCAAACAGAGCGACTGCAACACATCAATATGTATTTATAGCGCATATAATCTCAGTCGTGAACGTGCCCGAAAAGTAGCGGTGACAATGGGGAGTGGGCCGGGGCCTCCCGCGGCTGCATTCGAAACGGGCCGCCAGGGGAACTTCAGTGGCGCCCCTACAGGCAGCGCTCGAAACGTATAGCTACAAGATTGACTAAAGGTTGCTGCGACAGCGAAGAAGAAGCAAATCGGCTGCATTCGTGCCCTTAAATCACCGCCATGATCGTGAAGGTTACGTATACCTTTGCGACTTTAAGTATTACGCGTTAGCGAAAGCTTCCTGCATTTTGTAACCTTCAGTCTTAAAACAGGTTTCATGGCTTAGATTAATTTTCGATGTTTTAAAATTTTTTCTGTTTGCTAGGTTTGTGAAGGGCGAAGTACTGCCAGACGCGTAATTTTTTTGTCGCTACGCCAGTTGACGTCGCTTTAGTGAAGAGCTTAAAGTACAGTCGGACGGCACTTTAGACACAAACTTCACAAAAAAGGATGTGGGAGTAAGAATTAAACGGCGCGAATTCTTTCGCATGGTTACCTTCTGAATTTTATGCACGTACAGACTCATGATTTGCAGCACCCTCGAAAACGCTATCAGTGGTCTCATGACCACGAAAAGAAATCATTAATTTTAAAAAGCAAGAAAGTAGGCGGGCTGGTACATCACATTTTTCGGAAAAAGAAGCGCAACAGAATAGGAAATACCAAGTAGGGTACAAACGACACGATACATAACGCTCGAAATTCTAGATTCGTTCCTAATGGTTTACTGGAAGATACTAAGAAGATACACTGGGTCCTTCACGGAGTTGATGCACTGTCTTAAGCAGCATACCGAATGCTTCGTCATAATAAAAACAACGCGCACGCATTTAGAGTCACCTTGGGACGCATTCAGAAGATATTTCCAGAAGGCTGGCTCTGTCCGCAAAGGCCGTCAGGTGCTCATAACAAACACGCTTGGAATCTCACACAGCGTTTAGAAAGTAGAAACGAACACAAATCTATAAATCACCCCGGGTCCTCTGATATGATGGCGTTAACAATCACTGAGGATCAAAACTTCTCTTGGTCGTTGCTCGGTCGGTCATCCACGCAGCGGCTGGATTTTAAGTCTTTTTTCGACTATGAAGGTTGACTCTGCGTTCGTGTTGTAAACTAGTCGTCACGCTTCGGCAGGGTGGCGACACGCACTATGTGCCTCACAATGGCTGGTGTGGGCAAGTCCTTGACCCCAGTTTTCTGTCGGAAAGCTTTAGTTGCAGACAACAGACCGAGAAGCTGTCGTGGCTACACACTAAGTATACGATGCAAATGTTGGCAGTTGAAATGAAGAGTGGGCAGCAGCCCCAAATGTCGGATATTTTGGGCTCGGGAAGCTTTCCCGCTGATGACTTGCTCTTGCGCAGATGGTGTCACCAATGCCCCTGCACAGGACTGACGACCCTAGCTACGAGGAGGACCGTTATTCTGCATCAGGCCGAACATTGTCAAGAGGATTGTCTTCTGCTTTCTCTTTCACAAAATTTGTAGCACAATCTTCAACAGCAGCCGGGGGAAGTATGGTGTGCGAAGTAGCGCCGTCGTGGCCGAATGAAAGGAGGGGACCGTCACTTTCTGCGCCATCTAACGCATCAACGCCCTCAAGCACCTGCTCTTCGCAAGCCACGTACTCCAACACCAGCTCCTTACTAGAGTTATGTTCTTTTGCAAGTTCCCCTGCACTCGAGGTGTTCGATGTTACCACCGGTTCACCATCCCTTAGAACGATTGACATCTTTGCCACCCTCTTATTGTGTAGGCGCTGAATCTTGTAGTCGGACGCTGATGGTTTACTTAACTCTGCGTCCCACGCTAAACTTACTTTCGGGACTTCAGTATCTTCAACAAAACTTCGCGGTTGCGCCCCCGGTGCAGAAATGAAAAGGGTTCTCTCCTCTGCGCCCGGATGGTCCATCTTTGTTGTCTCGGTAATTGCCGGCATGCCTGCAAGGACTCTAAATGGTTCGTCGTGTTGGGGTTTGAGAACCGATATAACCAAAGGCTCATTTAGGAATCCGGGAGCAGATTCCTCGATGATGGTTGCTTTTGATGGCTGCTCCCCAGCACGAGGTTCTTTAGCGGTGACGTCTTGGAGAGAGGCCTCTAAGACAATTGCGCCGTCTTTAGGAGTTCCCTCGTGCACAAGAATGGGTATTGTTTTCATGCTAGATGGCTGCTTCAAAGTTTCTTCGGATGGTTCCAATTCAGCCGAGGTCTCTATATGTTCGCGATCTTGTTTATGCACTTCATCGTGCACTGCGCCTAATGGTGCAGTTTTCAAAGACCTCGACTCGGACGCACCAACGTCAGCCGGTGATTCGTACCATGGAGGAGGCGATTGAGCCTCACTAGCTACCTGGTCAGCTGACTTTTCGGCTGGAGTTATACGCTCTTCTGGAGCCTCGTCAGCTGAAGGAGCAGGAGCGGGCTCGGCAGTACGTAACGCCTCGACCGTGGGAGGCTCTTCTGCTCCTACGAAAGCTGAGAGAACGGGAGCCGTCTCGGTTATGTGTGATGACTCCACAGCTGCAGGCTCTTCTGGTACTTCGGGAGCTAGAGAAGTGGGAGCCGGCTCGGTTGTGTACGACGGCTCTACAGCGACAAGGTCTCCAGGGGCCTCGGGAGGTCGAGGAGCTGGAACCGCTTCGGTTGTGGAGGACGGCTCAGCAGTAGCGGCCTTTTCTGGCTGCTCGTAAGCTAGGGCAGGGGGCGCCGGCTCGGTTGCGGATGACGGCTCAAGTGCGACAGGCTCTTCAGGGGGCTGGGCAGGTGGTGGAGCAGGAACCAGCTCCGTTGTGTGTGACGGCTCAACTTCGACGAGTTCTCCTGGTGCCTCAGAAGCTACAGGAACAGGAGCCGGCTCGGTTGTGTATGACGGCTCAGCCGCAGCAGGCTCTTCTGACTGCTCGTAAGCTAGGGCAGGGGGCGCCGGCTCGGTTGCGGACGACGGCTCAAGCGTGACAGGCTCTTCAGGGAGCTTGGCCGCTGGTGGAGCAGGAACCAGCTCCGTTGTGGGCGATGGCTCAACTGCGGCAAGCTCTTCTGGTGATTCGAGAGCTGGAGGAACGGGAGCTGGCTCGGTTGTGTATGGTGGTTCAGCAGCAGCAGGCTCTCCTGGCTGCTCAGCTAGAGCAGGTGGCGTTGGCTCAATTGCGGACGACGGCTCAACCGTGACAGGCTCTTCAGGGATCTTGTCAGCTGATGGAGCAGGAACCAGCTCCGTTATGTGCGACGGCTCAACTTCTGCGAGCCCTTCTGGTGCCTCGGGAGCTGGAGGAATGGGAGCTGGCTCGGTTGTGTATGGTGGTTCAGCAGCAGCAGGCTCTCCTGGCGGCTCAGCTAGAGCAGGTGGCGTTGGCTCGGTTGCGGACGACGGCTCAAGCGTGACAGGCTCTTCAGGGATCTTGTCAGCTGATGGAGCAGGAACCAGCTCCGTTGTGTGCGACGGCTCAACTGGAGCAAGCTCTTCTGGTGCCTCGGTAGCTGGAGGAGCGGGAGCTGGCTCGGTTGTGTATGGTGGTTCAGCAGCAGCAGGCTCTCCTGGCTGCTCAGCTAGGGCAGGTGGCATTGGCTCGGTCGCGGACGACGGCTCAAGCGTGACAGGCTCTTCAGGGATCTTGTCAGCTGATGGAGCAGGAACCAGCTCCGTTGTGTGCGACGGCTCAACTGCGGCAAGCTCTTCTGGTGCCTCGGGAGCTGGAGGAACGGGAGCTGGCTCGGTTGTGTATGGTGGTTCAGCAGCAGCAGGCTCTCCTGGCGGCTCAGCTAGAGCAGGTGGCGTTGGCTCGGTTGCGGACGACGGCTCAAGCGTGACAGGCTCTTCATGGATCTTGTCAGCTGATGGAGCAGGAACCAGCTCCGTTGTGTGCGACGGATCAACTGGGGCAAGCTCTTCTGGTGCCTCGGGAGCTGGAGGAGCGGGAGCTGGCTCGGTTGTGTATGGTGGTTCAGCAGCAGCAGGCTCTCCTGGCTGCTCAGATAGAGCAGGTGGCGTTGGCTCGGTTGCGGACGACGGCTCAAGCGTGACAGGCTCTTCAGGGATCTTGTCAGCTGATGGAGCAGGAACCAGCTCCGCTGTGTGCGACGGCTGCAACTGCGGCAAGCTCTTCTGGTGCCTCGGGAGCTGGAGGAACGGGAGCTGGCTCGGTTGTGTATGGTGGTTCAGCAGCAGCAGGCTCTCCTGGCTGCTCAGCTAGGGCAGGTGGCATTGGCTCGGTTGCGGACGACGGCTCAAGCGTGACAGGCTCTTCAGGGATCTTGTCAGCTGATGGAACAGAAACCAGCTCCGTTGTGTGCGACGGCTCAACTTCGGCAAGCTCTTCTGGTGCCTCGGGAGCTGGAGGAACGGGAGCTGGCTCGGTTGTGTATGGTGGTTCAGCAGCAGCAGGCTCTCCTGGCTGCTCAGCTAGGGCAGGTGGCATTGGCTCGGTTGCGGACGACGGCTCAAGCGTGACAGGCTCTTCAGGGATCTTGTCAGCTGATGGAGCAGGAACCAGCTCCGTTGTGTGCGACGGCTCAACTGCGGCAAGCTCTTCTGGTGCCTCGGGAGCTGGAGGAACGGGAGCTGGCTCGGTTGTGTATGGTGGTTCAGCAGCAGCAGGCTCTCCTGGCTGCTCAGCTAGGGCAGGTGGTCATTGGCTCGGTTGCGGACGACGGCTCAAGCGTGACAGGCTCTTCAGGGATCTTGTCAGCTGATGGAGCAGGAACCAGCTCCGTTGTGTGCGACGGCTCAACTGCGGCAAGCTCTTCTGGTGCATCGGGAGCTGGAGGAACGGGAGCTGGCTCGGTTGTGTATGGTGGTTCAGCAGCAGCAGGCTCTCCTGGCTGCTCAGCTAGGGCAGGTGGCGTTGGCTCGGTCGCGGACGGCGGCTCAAGCGTGACAGGCTCTTCAGGGATCTTGTCAGCTGATGGAGCAGAAACCAGCTCCGTTGTGTGCGACGGCTCAACTTCGACGAGCTCTTCTGGCGCCTCGGGAACTGGAGGAACAGGAGCTGGCTCGGTTGTGTATGGTGGTTCAGCAGCCGCAGGCTCTCCTGGCTGCTCAGCTAGGGCAGGTAGCGTTGGCTCAGTTGCGGACGACGGCTCAAGCGTGACAGGCTCTTCAGGGATCTTGTCAGCTGATGGAGCAGGAACCATCTCCGTTGTGTGCGACGGCTCAACTTCGACGAGCTCTTCTGGTGCCTCGGGAGCTGGAGGGACAGGAGCTGGCTCGGTTGTGTATGGTGGTTCAGCAGCAGCAGGCTCTCCTGGCTGCTCAGCTAGGGCAGGTGGCAGTTGGCTCGGTTGCGGACGACGGCTCAAGCGTGACAGGTTCTTCAGGGATCTTGTCAGCTGATGGAGCAGGAACCAGCTCCGTTGTGTGCGACGGCTCAACTTCGACGAGCTCTTCTGGGGCCTCGGGAGGTGGAGGAACGGGAGCTGGCTGGGTTGTGTATGGTGGTTCAGCAGCAGCAGGCTCTCCTGGCTGCTCAGCTAGGGCAGGTGGCGTTGGCTCGGTTGCGGACGACGGCTCAAGTGTGACAGGCTCTTCAGGGAGCTTGTCAGCTGATGGAGCAGGAACCAGCTCCGTTGTGTGCGACGGCTCAACTTCGACGAGCTCTCCTGGTGCCTCGGAAGCTACAGGAACAGGAGCCGGCTCGGTTGTGTATGGTGGTTCAGCAGCAGCAGGCTCTTCTGGCTGCTCAGCTAGGGCAGGGGGCGCCGGCTCGGTTGCGGACGACGGCTCAAGCGTGACAGGCTCTTCAGGGAGCTTGGCAGCTGCTGGAGCAGGAACCAGCTCTGTTGTGGGCGACGGCTCAACTGCGACAAGCTCCTCTGGTGCCTCGGGAGCTGGAGGAACAAGAGCCGGTTCGGTTGTGTATGACGGCTCAGCAGCAGCAGGCTCTTCTGGCTGCTCAGCTAGGGCAGATGGCGTTGGCTCGGTTGCAGGCGACGGCTCAAGCGCGACAGCCTCTTCAGGGGGCTTGGCAGCTGGTTGAGCAGGAACCAGCTCCGTTGTGTGCGATGGCTCAACTTCTACAAGCTCTCCTGGTGCTTCGGAAGCTAGAGGAACAGGAGCCGGCTCGGTTGTGTATGATGGCTCAGCAGTAGCAGGCGCTTCTTGCGGCTTGTAAGCTAGGGTAGGGAGTGTCGGTTCAGTTGTGTACGATTTCTCAACAGAGGCAGGCTCCTCAGGTGCCTCAGGAGCTAACGAAGCAGTGGCCGCCTCGGTGGTGTACGACGGCCCTGCACCGGCAGGCTCCCCTGGTGCCTTGGAAGCTGGAGGAGGGGGAGCGGCCTCGGCGGTGTATGACGGCTCAGGAGCAGGGGGCTCTTCTGTCGGCTCGTAAGCTAGGGAAGGGAGTGTCGGCTCGGCTGTGTACGAAGGCTCAACAGCGGTAGACTCTTCCGGTGCTTTGCATACCATTTCAGGAGCTCCATCGTATTCAGCTAAAATGGGCATTGTTTCAGCGTAGGTTGGTTCACTAAACCAAACTCCCTGTGGCCTGCTTGGTGTACGACGGCTCAACAATGGCGAAATGTTCTGGTGGCTTGTACTCCAGAGTAGGTGGTTGAACTGGGGCCGCGTCTTCAGATTTGATTAGAGATTCTTGAGACTTGAATACTTCTTCAGGAGGGCCCGCGTATTCCTCCAAAAGTGGCGTTGTTTCAGCGTATGTTGGTTCGCCAATGGAAGTTCCTATGGCCTGCTTGTCTACGGAAGGAGCTTGCACCTCGCCTGCTCGTTCAGCAGCCCCATCATATATTGGAGGAACGGGAGCTATATCCGCGGTGTACGACGGCTCAGCAACGGTGGGCTCTCCTGGCGCCTCGTAAGCTGGGGGAGCGGGTGGTGCCTGCTCGGTGGTGTATGACGGCTCAACAATGTCAAGCTGTTCAGGTGGCTTAAACTGTAGATGCGGAGGTTGCGCCAGTGCTGCGTCTTCAGATTTGACTTGAGATTCTGATGCTTTCAGTACTTCTTCTGGAGCGCCATCGTATTCTGCCAGATATGGCGTTGTTTCAGCGTACGTTGGTTCAAGAAGGGTAATCCCTTGTTTCGTTTTGTCTACTACCATGCTTAAATCAGCTGTTTCGCCACTTGGCTCCACCAATGCTTCCTTTGGGATGTCACCTACGAATTCACTTTGGCATTTTTGTGTGGTGGTTGCTTCTTCACTTCGCCCGGTTTGCGACCACTTCTTTTTGACTCTCTCCGCTATCAGAACGTCAGCGCTGCGGACCGAACGTGGGACCTCATCGTCCAGGTGGGTGTCCGTGCCAATTGTGCTGGTATGCTCCATATTATCTCCTGCAAAGCTCATCTCTTTCTTTTCCTCGACGCCATATTCGGCCATGCCCTCTTCGTCCTCATCAACAAAGCTCAAGTCCGACCCGACGAGCTGAGAAAGCGTACGTACAATCTTCACTTCCCCGAATTTCCTTACTTCGTGTTCTTCTGGCGTAATGCTGCGCTCCTTCAGGGACTCGACGAAGTCCAATTCTTCCTGGCTGATCACCCTGCTGGGTCGAGTGTGTGGTTCCTGCAGTTGAGGCATTGATTTTGACTTCTCGAGCGTCTTCCGTGCACTGATCGTCGGTACGTCGTTGGATATAGCTTCTACTTGGGCTGTGTTACAGCTCTCACTAGTCTCGTTCATCGTCGGCTCTTCGTTGCTTGACATTGTTGCAGTCGCTTGACGAGTAGACTTGCGGTTTCGTACCAATTAGCAATTTAGAAGGATGCGTGCTGAGAAGTCCTTGATGACGGAAATTTTGATCCGGGCATGTCCCGGGAACCCCGTTAGGGAAAATTTTGGTGTGGTAGCGACCACCGTGTGGCCCTGACGTTTCTGGAGGCCTCTACCTTCTTCTCTTCTAGTTATTCCTGGAGATTGCTTTTATTTATCTTGCGCTATACGAGCGAACACGCGGTAATTAATAGAAAAGCTCAAGCGATGGATAACATTTTCGTGAGAATTTATCAAACTGTCGTTTTGGTTATATTAAACGTGTCAAACCAGCATTTACAGGAATAAGTTTCTTGGCACCATGATGATGGCACGGGTTCGTAGGCATGCATTCACTGAGCTTGGCCATGATGATGAGAAGGATAGACATGCAGTCACTGCAGCATGAACGGCCTTGTGCTTTTCCTGGTGGATCGTTCTGGTTCAGCCTCCTTGTCTCTAAACCTGCAGTGCAGTCTACCTTGGCACCGTTATTTGTGAACTGGAACCACACTTCACCGTGGAGAATTCATTGACACTATCTGGGGAAATAAAGACATCGCAATAGATGCGAAATCACTACTTTTAACTGAAATGACCACTCAACATCCCTTTCCCCCAATAGGAGTATTAGTCCTGCAATATAACAAGTATTCTTACTGCTACTGCTACTCGTAGATTAAGCAATACGCGGTATTTTATATACAACCAAGCCGTAGGCAATCCTTCCGTATGGGTATGGGTGGTAATTTTGGAACAAAAAAACAGTTTGCCGCAGCCGATACCCAGATTGCAAATGTGCCTTTTGCCGAGTAGCGTCATCGCCAGGCTAGATTGTTTAGCATGAAATAAGCACTGCTGATATACTGGGCGTTACTACAGTAAATGAGCGTTCGTAAAGTTTTTGTCTTCCACAAACAGGTCTTCGGTTCGCGCTCAAATTTACACAGAAGTAGCATTTTCTGATCTATTTCGTTGAACACCAAAATCGGCGTGGGCCATTATCCAACTTATTTAGAAAACAAAAAATAGCTGCGGCTAAGCAATTATTCTGTTCTGTAATTCAACAATGGAACAAAAGACGTTAGAAATTCATGGTTAGAAAAACGAAATCTTTTAATCTTGTTGTTTGTGTTTTGAGGTAAATGAAAAGGACAGGAGGTGCACTAGGGATATCTTTGAGCTCGGCAGGGAGATCACCGGCATTCAATCCAGTGCGGGGTGAGGGAAGTAGAAGGGGGGGGGGGAGGGTTGAAAGGATAGGGTAGAGTTTTAAAGAGAGAGAGAGAGAGAAAGAGAGAAGGAAGAATACAAGACAGGGATAAGCGAATCCTGTAACATCACCCATTAACAGTCGTACAAATATGGAGCACCGAAAATTTAAAGTGGGACCCAGACGTTGTGCAAATTGCTAGCTTAGGCACGTGCTTTATTGGTTAGTCGTGTTTATGTGGCAATGCTCCGTGTGTACGAGATTTCGGCGCACGTTAAAGATCCCCAAGTGGTCGAAATTAATCCGGAGCCCTTCACTACGGCGTGCCTCATCGCCTGCGTTGCGTGGGCGCGTTAAACCGTACAATCAATCAATCGTGTTTATGTGGCAGGGTGCCTCAGATTAACTTTGAAATGTCGTGCTCGCAGCTCCGCCTTTATCTTCCAAGTCTCGAATGAAATTAACGTGTGTATCAGTCATTGTGCGTAGAAAAAATAGAACAGCGCAAGATATACGATCGTGCTTAAAGCTCCACTTTAACGCTACTTAACCACCGATTTGATTAAGGAATGTGATTTGCTAGCGCTATATCTGCGTTTATCAGTAAAGTGTGCCTCTAACATGCATTTAGCCATTTTGTCGGAAGTATACTATGGCAGGATATACACGGTGATCAAAATTAAGCCGACAGGTTTTTTTTTTAAATTAAGCGCTTTGATATACGTGAAGACCACCTCTACTGTGAGATTACACGCCCCGGGGGGACACACAGAATTCGGTGGTTATTATTGATTTCGGTGGCTTAATTAACTAAAACTGAATAATCAAGTTTTAGTGGCTGCAGTAAACAGGCATGTTTATAATAAAAAGTTAGACGCAATCGTGTTCCTACGCAGTTTCATTTGACAGAATTCTTCTAGCACATTCGTACTCCGAGATAGCGAAGTGCGAAGTTTAATTGCCGTTCACATGATTACGCATGCAAGGCAGTGAAGACCGGCTCAAAGCTCCTACCCTTTGTTCTGTGTTTCGATAGCGGTTCCGAGTAGTGCAGATTGCGATAACGCCACCCAAGACTGAAAGGGGGCCAGTTATCACTTTTGCCTATGCCTCCACTCGTTGTCAAACTAAACACAGTACGCAGCAGACACGTCACAAAGAGGCAGGCGCTTTGCGCCGGCCCCCACTGTTTCGCAGGCGTAATCGTGCGAAAGGAATTCAACTTCGCACTTTGTTATCTCGGAGTACGAATGCGCTAGAAGAATTCTGTCAAATGGAACTGCGTAGGAACACGATTGCGCCTCACTTTGTATATAAACATGCCTGCTTACTGCAGCCACTAAAAAGTTCAGTTTCAGTTTCAGTTAATTAAGCCAGCGACGTCAATAATTACTCTCGGATTCTGTGTCCCCCGGAGCGCATAACCTTACTGTAGGGGTGGTCTTCACGTAAATCAAAGCGCCTAATTAAAAAAAAAAAAAAAACCTGTCGACTTAATTTTGATCACCCTGTGTATGTGCGGGTCGAGCACGTACAGTTGATTGATTGTGGGGTTGAACGGGCCGAAGCAGCGCTTGGGCAATCAGGCGCGCCGTAGTGGAGAGCTCCGGATTAATTCTGATCACCTGCGGATCTTTCTCGGACACACGGGCGTTTTCTCTTTTCACCTCCATCAGAAAAGAAGCCATGGTGGCCTGGATGGCACCCGCGGCCTCGGGATCAGTACTACAACTCCACAGCCGGTGAGCCACCGTAGCGGGTACCGCCACTTGAAGTTCTGGAGGCCTTTTGAAGAGCAGAATTTTTAGTGGCAAAGCTAAAAAAGACGCACTCATGGTCACGGGCGGGCTAGAGCTAAGGCTCGCGCTCTGTTCATTCGCGCGCGCGACTCCGCTGTAGCCCGGCCGTGAAATGGTATGAATGGCATACGCTCGTATGCGGGGCGGCTGCGGCCCGCTAGCTGAAGAAAGCGTCAAGACAGAAATTAGGTTGTTCGAGAGGTAGAGAGTGTTTCATCAATGCATAATGTTTACGTGGGGAAGGAATTGCCTCTCTATAGAGGACGCAGGTTTGCCGGGGGTAAAGGGAGGGGCGATGAAATAACAGGCAATGTGCTCAAGTTCACGGATACAGAAATTCTCAGATTATACACCGACTGTTTATAGCAGGCTATGTACTATCGGCCAAAAAGTATACGGACCTTGGAGTCCGAAAGCTGGGGCGGCTGCGGGCCCGTACCGCGGCTCTGCTATCGCGCTCTGCGTGCTCATGCCAAGAGTACCCGAGTGACCAGACCGGAAATACACCCCTCCACGGTGCGGAGGAGAAGAGAAAACTCCCGGACTGTGATATATCGGAGACCGCCGAAGAGAACGCCACGAGCCGTCCCCCACTCCGAGAGAAAGCGAACAGCTTTCGTCGCGTAGTCCGCGGTCGAGTTGAGAGGAACGATTATGCGCAATTTTTCATCTCGCGTAGCTTCGGTGATAGTGGACAAATTTCTATAATTCGTGCGGTACCAGATTGCTTTGACAGTAGTCTTTACCCTAAAATACATTCCGAGTAGTCGGTGGTAAGTGCTGCAGGGTATCAGAGTAAGCTTTGTAAGCGGGTTTTTCCACGTGGTGTATTGTAGATCTGAAGCATGGCCATCTACAGAGGAACTATGATTACAGAAAACGTCTCTAACTCTTGTGTTAACGAAATGATTGCGTCGTTAGAACAGGACAGATTGATTGTTGCTGGCGCTGTTGTTGTGAGCCCATCCTGAACGCCAGGGAGATCCGCGACGAATTGGGGCTGAGCTGCTACTGCGAAACAATAAGGAGCGGATTGCGAGATGCGTGTCTCAAGAACTGCGTTGTCGCTCAGTCGCCGCACCTGACAGCAAAGCAGAGGGAAGAACGGCTGAAATTCACCCGAACTTTCGAGCAGTTGTCGGTAGAGGAGTATAGGAAAGTGATTTGAAACTGCGAAAGTGAAACTGCGCACCTGAAAGTGAAAGTGAAACTGCGCACCTGATTCCGTACTCGTGGACGGGCCGTTGCAGGATCGCTGCTGCCTGCCCCAACACGAGAGGGATCACTGCTGCTTGCCCCGTGCACAAAGCCCACGCTGCGAGCGCCCTTCTGGAGTGCTACGCCCTGCTAAGCTGCCGTGGACGCCTAAAAGGGCTGATCTCAACTCCATTGAAGACATCTGGACATTGATGAATAAGGCGCTTGCATCACCACGCGTTTCGGGCGGCTCAGCAGAGCAGCCCTGCAAGAGTGGGACGCGCTGCGCGAACGTCCGGAGATATAGTGGCGGTGCTGTATGAGTCGATGCTAAGGCAGTCGCCCAGGTTGTCGCAGTCGACGGCAACTTTGCATCGCACTGAGGTCCCTTCATACCACTTGGTGCCATTGCTATCTACTTCGGTTATAAAACCTTTATGAGTGCCTATAATGGCTTCTGATTTGGGTTCCGAACCATCACTTCCTGAGCGTACGCCTGTAAAGAAAATTCACAACCGAGAACCTATCCTAGTAGCCAATTAAAGCAGTCTTCAGAGGGCTCGCTCTTAAAAAATATTAAACACACTGTTAGAGACGATACGATGTCGGGAAATAAATTTTTACAGAACAGCAGCCCTGCAGCAAACCTCGCTGCATCTATAATTTATCGCTCCGGCGTTAAAAAGCGCGCGTCACTGCAGCTGCCGTTGTGGCGTCTTGCTTAAAATCGAGCAGCGATAGACGCGGGCGACAGGCAGTAATATGCAACATGAAGCGGATGAATATCGCCCTCAAAAAGAATATAGGGGAGCTTCCACTCACTCTCAAGACTAGAATGGCGAAGCGGTTGTATGTGAACATGGCCGTACACATAATTAAGTTTTTAGTATCATAGTTTATTTCCATAGTTGCGGTGCTAGTGGTGATGATGATGATGATGATGCTCTCAAGGTTTTTGGCACGTAGTAATCGTCATCACATGCATCGAATAGTTCGTCGTCTTCTTTGTGGCGAGTGGTGGATGCAAATTCATCCTCAGCATTGAACACTTCCAACAGCTCTTCGCCATTAACTCCAGGCAGCGGTGGCGGGATCTGCAAGTCGTATCGGGAACGTGTGGCACTCTCGTAGCCATGTCTCCACTTATCCATAATGGCTTTTAGAGAATGCAGCGGCCGCGGGTGACCCCTTTATGGCAGGGTGTTATTTCTTCTTTAGTATTAGCGCCGTAGTTGTTTGTTTACATGCGCGGTAGCGCTTGACGACAGCACTGGAGTTTTTTAAAGCTAAGCTTTCTAGCTCTACCATCCAACGGTTCTTTCGTGGCGTGCGGGACAAGAGACTCCCAACACGGCGGAGGCGGCGGCGGCAAAGGGGGGTAAGGGGCGAAGGGTTTCACTCACGGAGCACACTGTACACAGCGAGGCGTTCCCGTAGCGTACCCAGCGTTCCCCGCGCGCCGGAGCCTGCTCAGCCGGGCGGGCGCGACGGCTCAACTGATTCCGTTGGCTTTGTCGTCTGCTTCAGCGGCGGTTGTTTTGGGCCTGTTTTGGAGCAGCTTCGCGTCCATTGCGCGCTTCCTTCGCACTGCTCGATTAACCCTTTCGACAGCATGTCCTGGGCAACCCGGACCCGGCGGAATTAAGTGGTCGCACGGCAAAGATACGTTTAGGATTGGTTTGCAGGGCAGGAAAGCAAAATGTAGAAACCATATACAGCCATGTCTCGTTAATATGGACCCCGTTAATATGGACACCCCGCAATACGGACGAAATTTTCGGCGACCAGTCCCTTGCCATGCAATTCTGCCCCGTTAATATAGAAACCCGCAGTCCGGACTATGGACGACTATTTTGGGGACGACACGGGTAAGTACAGGCACTTTTGTCTCGTTATTATGGACACTGGTCCACAAATAAAAAAATAGAAAAGATGACTGGCGACCCCTGAGGCCCCAGTGCGTACTAGGAATTTACTTTTTGCCGAAGCATACAAAGCCGAAGCACGCCTTTATCTCGGAAACGAGTACCATCGAGTTAGAGAAAAGTCGGGATCAGCGAACATCACTCTAGGGCAGTGACGACAGGGTGACATCCTTTCTATATCAAACAAGGTTTTCCGACGCGTCATACGCTGGAAAGAGCCAGTCCTGAGGCGCAGGACAAGATGACAGAGCGATAATATTTCGTGCCAATATTCACTGCGTATAAAAGGGCAAGGCTTCTCCGGTAAGTTCGGTGGAGGCAATTGCTGGTGTTAAGCCTAATGGACCGAGCTAAATGGACCTAAATGGACCTAAATGGAACGATTCCTCCTTGAAACAAGGTTTCCTTAAACGAATATTCCTTAATGTTTGTGTTTTTGACGTCGATTTCGTTATTAAGGACGACTCACACTATGGACGATTTTTCTGGGGAACGGATGCGTCCATATTAACGAGGCATGACGGTACAGACATTTGGCCCGCTAGAGAAAGGCTACCTTTGCGCACTGCTTGCCACGAATGGGACTCCGTTTTCTAAATTGGTGAATACCAATTCGGTTGTGTTTTAAGAGGTATTACAAAAGGCGAAAGGAGCAACTGGTTCTGATCAATAGCGATTATAAAATTTCCCTCAGCCTTCTCGAAAATTTCAAACTTACTAAACTAACCAGTTTAAATCGGTATAAATGGGATGCACTAAGCTCGCATGCCGAATTGTTTCGGTGTCTGCGCTTGTATCGCGCCGTGGTGTAGCCCCAATCTAGCACGTCAGGGTGGCTAGGTTCCGCTGTCTCACCCTTCGAAAGACGCCCCTCTCCGTTTTCTCTCACTTCCGAGTCACCACCTCGGCTACGGCGGCGGCGTCCTCCGCCGCTCTAGTCCGGCCGTGGCCGACGCTGCTGCTGCGTTCGGGACGCCGCCCCCTACGAATTCCAGGTAACGGCCGGTAGAATTTCTGGTTTCGCTCTCTGTAGAGCCACGTGTGACTTTGCATGAACAATTGTCGTGGGTGTCGTTTATCGGCGTAGTCCTCAAATAGAGCAACCATGCTATCCATGCAGGATTGTCCTCTCGAGCGTAGCCTGGCCAGAAGGAGGGCGCTGTTTGCTTGAGGGAAGCTGCTGGACGGAACATAGCCTTAGTAGTTCTGCTGCCCCAAAATTTCCGCCATCGGCAGGACTATAGCCTCAGTACTTTCACTTCCCCAAAATTTCCGCCGTAGGCTTCACTATAGCCTAACTACTCTCGGTACACCAAAATATTTGCCATCGACTGCACTATAGCTTTGGCTTTTGGCTGCTCCAAACATTCCACAATTGGCTGGACTTTAGTTAGCACTGCGCTGCCGGAAAATTTTCGCCTTCGGGTGGACTATAGGCTTGGCATTTTGTTTGGCTGCCCCAACAGTTTCGCCGTCGGCTGGACTACCGTTGAAGCGACGAGCCCAGCTTTGATGTTGTAAGCCGGCTACAGTGATCTCGAACGCCGGAGATCGCTGGGCAACGACTCAGCCAGATGAATGGGTACTTGCGATTAGGAGCTTGCGCTCGACGGCCCCACGCAGTAGAGCACCCATCACAACAAGTCAAACCTCATTGCTGTGATCGCATCGCCTACGATGATCACAGATCCGAAGGCCCGGCGAGCGAACGAAACGTAGCACGTCCTCACAGCTCGGCGACGATAATCAAATTCCAGGGTAAAAGCATCCATAGTAATAAGAGAGTCCTTCACTGCTTTTGATAGTAGCTTTCGAACAGTGCTAACTTGGTTGAATTGGTCTCAAGACAGCCGATTGGCGCTGAATAAAAAAAATAGTCGTTTTGGGGAAAAAGGAATGGCGCTTCGGAATGCCAGATCCCTCTCCAACCCTCGAGGCGGACTGGAATTCAGCAATTCCATCCGCTTTCCGATTGTCGACGAGTGCGCTTAACTTTCTTTGGCACCAATGTTTCTTGTTACAGTTTGGAGACGCGTGCTAACGTGGCTATCGCCGGGTGATGCTGACCCGTCAAATCACCGAGAGTACGCTTCGTGTGGTTGGGCTCGTCTACCAGGTTTCGTCGAAGGGCTATCGTGCAGCTACAACAACGTGTATCGTAGGACCACGGTCATTGCAACGGAACTTTATGGAACTAAAATCACATTGTCTTCCCAAACTTCTTTTTACGAAAACTTGCATTTTGAAACTGTGATAAAATGTTGGCACAAGATATAAACATATATTAAAGCCACATTCATCGTACTCGATGTAGAGTAGTAAATGATTCCGGCTCTGCAAGCGAAATGAAGAACAATTGGCTGAAGGAGGAAGATTGGGTAAAATCATTAATTCGTTCGTGCAAATTTTTTTATGTCCGGAATTTAACGTAGGACTGCAATAATTAGCAAACTGAAGCCGTTTTTGTCATCAAAGCAGCAATTTAGAGATCATGCGCAAATTGCCCGGTAAGAAATAGTCTGCGAGAAAACCACCCAATTCTCTTTCAGTGCTATGCTCTTGCAGGTGGCTATTTTGTTGGATGCAGTTTTATCGCTGACCTTTTTTGTTACTGTTGCCACGGTACCAAATATTTCACCTAGGGATCTTTAATGCACGCGAAAATCTCGTACACATGAACTTTCTCGATTGTTGACACCAATACATGTATGCCCATCAACATTGGGTTCATGTAATGCAAAATGGTGATGATAAAAACAAACCGCCTGCTAAGCTTAGGTTCGAAACTCTAAAAACTTGGTTTTTGCGGGGAAATATACAGAAAATTAGAAGAATGCTTATATTGCCTTCACCAGAATCTGTTCCAAAAATTAGTGGACTGTCAGATGTAGTACGTTTATATTAGCTTCAACCTAAGCATTCATTCACAAACGCTTTTTGGTTCGTGGGGGGTAAGGGGCGTGATCAGGTGAGAAACACGGTCATTTATTTTCCCAGCAAGTTCGAACACACGTTTCCTGGGGCTTAGTGGAAACAAAGCCTATTGTACGACATACTATGTGCAAAAACTTTACGTGGGTGGGATCCTCTACAGGCTACGATTCACAAAACAAAAACCAGCGAATGTTCACATGTCCAATGCCACAGCACCAACAACGTTCAATACATGGATGGAAAACTGGCGCTATACAGGATTTTATATACAAGAAGCGTACATATGTAATACGTTCACAGCACGAGCACTTTCGCGGTACGCACAAAAGATGATCAGCATGTGTTGGGCCCCGATTAACCAGCCTCCACAACATGAATAAAAGTCATCTACCATGACACAAAGTTCACCTATCTCTGTTATTGACGCTTCTCAGGTCATAGGTTCTTGTTGGCTTTCAAGGCCAAAATATCTGCAACTATTGGTACATGTTCAAAACAGAAGATATTTCAGTTTCGCCTCGTTTAGATAACGGTCAAACAATACTGCTGTAGTGGATAATTGAAAAACTGGCAAGAAAGCTCTAGCATACGTAGTTGAACCGTTTACCTGCAGCTTATTACGGCTTCTTGAGTTTCGGTAAGCGCTAGTTTGATATGAACATGTTACACATAATCGAACCGCCGTAGGGGAGATTGACAGGACCGAATACGAGGCAAGACAGCATACCAAAATGGCTCAAATACCACATAAGACAATTAGTTACTGGGGAAAACTGTCTCAGACTTCAATCAATGCCTAGGAATGTCAGGAAAGTCATGTGCAAGGCGGCCCATTAACAGCATTTGATATGCTGCTATTCCGGGGATAAGGTCCTACCTTCTGATGTCTCATCAACAGCAGTTCATAGATAGTTATGGTGATAAAGTTATAATGATCAACATACAGCAAGGGGGACGACATCAACAAAAGGAAAATTTTGTGCTGAACTGTTATCTGAAATCAAACTTCCGTATCAATGGCACACGTGTATGCCAGATTGCTACATGAAAATGGTTGGAGACACGAGTTTGATTGTGAAGGCAAGAGCACCCATTGGCTGAATGATTTCAGTGATGCAATGGCTATGTACGATAAATGGACCACTGCATGAAATACGGCACATGAATGATTTCGGTAAATGCAAGTCACATATACATATCTTACGACTATTACGGTGGAATATTCACCAAAGTTTAGTGGAGTCACCATGTTTCAATGTGGCTGCCTTCATAAATTGATGTAGGGAACTACAAAAGTCAAATGCACTTCCTCAAACAGATATGCACTTGAAGTAACTGTACAAGGAAACAGCGCATTTGCCTATAAAGCTTTCAGCCAGTTTGTAATGTGACTGACAAAGTTATTTTTCAATAAAAGAGACGACAATGCCACACAATTTAACATACATTAAATACTATGTTTCACAAGACAATTCTAACAAAGTGTTCATAAATGAATAAGTGTAATTGAAAATGTCCATAAAACGTTTTCATTTGGCTCCATGACAACCTGATGTACATCAATGCCCTTACTAACAATTGTGCCAGCCTGCAAAAGAATAGTCACCAAAGGGCTTCATGTGTGATATTACATATTTTGGCTGCCGTGACAATAAATAAACCTTTTCTCAGGACTTAGCCGATGCATGTAGGACTTTTCATACCTGGTTGCTTAATGGAAGTCCCAGTTGACACTCCTTGGAAGGCTACACTACATAAAAACAACGGCCGATAAAGCCTGAAACGTTACTACTTCAACATTCTTAGTGCTAGTATTTTTTCACAGTGTACTTAACGAATCTATTGTCCAAGAGATGCAAGAGGTTCACAAAGCAGTTTGTAACCACAAGCAACCCGATGTCTGTACAAAGCTTTCAAACAACGAAACAATGTCTTAACCATACACAGTATACTCTAATAAACGCTACATTCACTTTGGACCAGAGATATAAGCTATGTGAGGGTAACAAAGAGATAGCAATCATTCACACTATTTCACACATCACATTACCCTGCAAACTGCAGGATTCTCTTCGAAACTGCATGGCTGCTTCGACACCCTCAGTTCAAAGAAGTGTTTTATGCATGCCACTGCCAACATGCCTTGAAGCTCGCATGAATGCATTTAAGACTGCTTTGTACACATAACCCATTTGCTAAATAAACCAAAGGACGGTCTAGCTTCCCCGACTCTACATACAAGCTGAACGCACTGATCACTTCAAAAGTAATAAATGCCCAGTACAGAGTATCCGCTGTATCACTAAAACAACAAACACCTGTAGAGACAGTATTGAATGTGCGATACTCACGATTGTTCACAAATGCATCTGGAGAACAAAAAATAAGTGGCAGGTATTGTTCAAACACTTTGGTATTGCATTCATTAAATGCGATGATTACAGAAATGCTATGATTAAAGCAAAATGTAAGAAAGGTATAACGGCACTACCAGTTACAACTGTTTTAAGCCTAAAGAAATAAGAGAAGAAAACAGTCACCAGCTTTGGAGATATTGATTTGCCTAGCCTGCTAAGAAAGCCAGTAACTGAAGATTGGCCATAACAATCAATGCAGAAGCGCAGAGAGTCATTCGCAGTCATTTAATAACATACTGTGAGTTTTGGTACGAAGCTATTGTAAAAACATCCTCTGCAAGAAAAGGAACAAAAAACCCCGTTTTGTGTATAATTACCATGGTGCAATCTTCCCAACTTTGTCTGACCCAGTCCACTAGACACTCGACAATTCATGCTTTACAAGCAGCTGCAAGCGTCAGATAGAATATACCACAACACTTGTCGCCAATGTGTCTAACATATTGCTTGGAAACCAACAGAAATGTAGACTGAGTTTCGCTCAGCCATGTGTCTTCAAACTATCATGATCATGCTATTCCTTGCGGAGTAACAGCAATGATTATGCCCAATGATGGGCTGTGAGATGCACCAGAAAGCATTATTTACATTATGATGCACGCAGTTCCTACTGTAGATGCCCAAAGCTCGCATTCGTCAAATTCACACATTTCATTGCCGCCTACTCTCGTGCTTAATATGATGGTGAGTCCAAAAAAAGGAGCCAACAAGGTTAGGTTCCTCGGTAACAGCCGGCCACCGCAACACGTTGCGACGTTCGACTGTTGGTCGCGCCTCCAAAATTGTTCCTGCGCCACTTCACAATTCAGGCTTGTCCAACTTTCACGGAGTAAAAAGAAGCACCCCATAAGTAGCCGTGGTGCTGGCTGTGTGTTTGGTCGCACCATGAAGGGGTTCCAGGGAGATTCAGCCTTCATCCATTCCCAAGTCGAATAGATAGAGGCAGTTGTCTAGAACCTGGATGGGAGTGGGCCGTATGGACGGTACAGTCTTCGAGCCATCGCCTGTGATGGCTTCAGGCGAGATGGCAGGTGGCAGTGGTGCGTCCGTAGTGGAGGTTCCGCCCATTCTGTGCAAAGGAAGGGCATCGTAATTAAATTGAATGCATAACATTTAGCGAGGCAAGGTGTAGACAATGTTGATTACTTGTGAAACCGGTCTCTGGTGATGTTGAAGCCAGACAATGGATGACACCATAAATAGACAAAGGACACATGCGAAAACAAAACTTCCTTGTGGTGCTTAAGCTTGCATACAGGCCTTTAAGACAAAAACTTTCTTCCTGTTATACAGTGTTAGCGTCTGTTTTGTTGCTTTCATTTCCATGACTTTTGGCACAAATTTTACCAGCAGGATCACTGCTGACACTTGATGCCACAGCTTCTTCTGTTGTACTCATGTGCTATCACGTTCACACTTGACAAGCGACATTAAATCAGCACTGCACAAACCAGGCCCGCTCTCGCACAACCGCTCGCAACATGATAAGTTACTCTGGTCGTGATGCACTGGGAGACCGGGGCGCAATCCCCAAATTAACTTAAATTTATTTTAAGTTTACTTTGTACAGTTGAGGCCATTCTCCATACTGAGCAGCTACAATACCAGGTTTTTTGCACAATGGAACAATTAAGGCTTGCTCATTAACTGCTGAAACAACTACGCTGGTTACAAGATAATGTGAGCTCCTAGATATTGGGCCACTATACAAGGTAGTCAAGGTATTTTATATACAAGATGAAGTGTTTGTGGGCTCTTGAACCACTTGTATCACCAGTCCAGCCAGTTTACCAGCGTAGTTCAGACAATTATTGCTGCGAGATCCACTATTTGGACACCAACTGCACCAAATACGCTTGTAGCTTTGAGTATGTTTCCTTTGTATGAGTAGTCGCACACCCAAAAATAATAGAAAATCCTGTTAATGACTTATTATGATGCCCTGAGTACGCACTTCTTTGTATTAGCCGATAGCAGCATCTTAAATCAGTTAAAGACGACTTTCGAGTGCAAAGGGACAAGCAACTAGGATGACATTTTCAAATTGCCCCTCAGTTACAGTGGTATAGCAATAACGTTTCTTTTGCAACCCCTTTCTTTTAGTGTATATCATGTTTGCACATGCAAATAAATAAGGAATTATTGGAACTCTGACAATGGCAAAATTAATTTAAAGTGAAGATACATTTGAGCGCCCGGTTTAGCCAAGAAAAAGTTACAAGGTGTGAGACAAAAACACTGAACGTATTTCTAGCAGGTACGCACTGGGGAGTTCTACGAAAAAATCGACGACGGCATGCGGAACTAGTGTTGAAAGGTTTTTCACACCATGGGTTTCAACTGAAAACTCAATTCTCACAACGTTCCGAGACTAATTTTATTCTGCTACTAAGAAAACATACGGATACATAGGCGTAAATACTAGTTACATTGCGATGAGAGCAGCCATGATTATATTTTCAATCTAGGGATATGTTCCAAGCACCTTCCATGGTCTGTCCATTTCGCGCCCCACGTGATATACTGAAATCAATTATGCCTGTCTCCTTCTCCAAACAAGCACATGAAACAAATAAAACATTACTTTAAAGGAGGTCAGTCCACTTTCTCTAAATTAATTGATAACAAGAAAAAATCATTAGACGAAGCACGTGGAAACGCCGTGTATGAAATGGAGCAAACTAGTCAATCTGCCAAACTGCAAGATGACTCATCACAATGTTATACTGGTGGCCAAGCTAATATAAACATTTATATAAAACGCAAATCGCGCTCAGTCGCAGTTTCACACACCAAAGCATACAACTAATTAAAGAGAAGACCTGAGTGAGGATTCGTAAAATGACCCATCCATTTTCTACATGCGGCCGATTAAGCAAACATTTAAACTCCACCAGGGCTGCCAGTGCAGCCAAATAGCAACCAATTATGCCTATCATGAAGCTTAAAATGTTTGCTTATTGCTGTCGCACTCACCTGTAAAATCCGTATCCGCCGCGTATCCGTTGTTCTGCATGTCCTCCGCGTCCTGCCGTGCAAAGCCTTGTTCTCTACACAAACAGAAGACACACATTAGTCAATGTCCACATGAAACAATATAATGATCGACATGATTGTGAAAATTGTGAGCAGAGAGGGGATAGTTCCCATGGTTTGAAGTGAAATGAAAAGCACGCGCGGTGAACACAAAGTAGACAAAACAGGCACTAAAAGCGCCTGTCCTGTCAATTTTCTGTTCACCATCCGTGGTTTAACGTTGTGCTTCAAACAATGGGCACTACTCATCAACTAGCCCAGTAGAAAGTTGTGCTCAGAGATTAGATAGGGCGATTTTTTAAGAGAAACAACGTTCGACAAATCTCGCCTCCTTAAACCACTTGCCTCCGCTTGGTCTTATTTCTGAGGGTGTGGTAGGCGGAGCGATGGAGTTGGGTTTTGCACTGGCAAAACATCAGGCCCATGATTGCACTAATGGACATTAATGACAAGATAAGGAACAAGGATTGCATTCGTGTTCTCATCTCATTGTACAAACAGGATTGTGAAGACTCCTGTGTCGTAATTGAAAAGGGTTGCTTTGCATTGAGTACTACCACGGGGAATACAGTCATCTTTACATCTTTATATTATGTTTAGAAACCACTTAGCAACCCCACTAGGTAATCAATTGGTTATCAATTTTCTGACTCCATTAATATATTGAAAATTCACCCTTAATTTAGTTATAATGCTTAGACCGTCTTTATACATGGCACTGGATTCATTTATCAAAATTAAACTCATATGAAGTTCACTCTTGGAGCCTGAGCACTTTTCAGATGTTTAAATCATGTAGCCAACACGTTCATAACTTTGTTGTCTATAACATCTCAATACGATTTTGGCATTGGGTTTGACTCTAAGTTATCGCAGTAAGAATATCCTGAACTTCTAATATAAAGATAATTACTATATGCAGTAACAGGCCATTGAGTCCTTAAACATGAAATTCATTGTCTAGCACACTTTGAACAGGTTGAACTACCCCATTTACGTCATGTTAACTACAGCCAAATGTGTGGGAGATATTGTGCCATACACAGCAACTGTAAAAGTGCTCATTTTGCTCGTTTTAGAGATGAAGGCAACAAGAAAAAAAAACAAGAAATTTCGTTATCTTGGATGCATACTGCAGAAAACATTACGGCATGTAGGTGTATCTACTCACTCAATGGTGGTGAAAGCTTGCTCATAGACGTTCCCGTCAAAGTTGCCGTCCGGATACTCGTCTCCATAAAGCTGAACAGGAGACATAAAAAAAAAGAAAAGAACAAATGTTACGCACAGCCCTGCGACACTGCAGTTTTCTCCTTCAAAGCAACGACTACAGAAACGTAGCTTCCTTCAGCCATTGTGTAAGAGTAACCTCGGTTTTGCGTCCATTTTTTATCAATGGTTCTAAATGAGATTCTGTCGAAAACATCAAATGAGGCTAAAATATCTCGGGTGCCTTAACACACAGCGGGTCTTCACTGTTTGCTTTTGAATTTATTGTTGTCTTTCTGTGGAACACTACCACGGCGCTATTGTTTAGCGGGTCGCCACAGTGGAGGACGTCTTTTGCAGCCGCCCCTCTCTCTTCCTTAGCATCTTTGCTATGCTCTCCTCCCTCACTTTCCCCTTGCACTCTCCTCACTATCACCGCCATTCACTCTCTTTGCTCCGAGTCTGCCCTCTTTCATCCTCCCCGCTGCCTTCGTTCGCTCGGTTACGTCAACGGCTACAGCGACAGCGCTGAATACATTGACTAACTCTCAAGAGCTGCGCTCTAATCATACGGACTCGCTTCATTAAACGGCAGGGAAATCATGCCATATATCATTACGCAATCAGGAGAATATATATTCCGAATCTTCTAGACAACTACCGGAAGGGTGCATTGACGATGACGGCGCACAAGAAATATCACAGCTGAGGTGACCTTAGAAGCTTCGCTGTTAAAGAGACGGTGCTTGATAGCACCATGGCAGTCGGCGATATGCCTAGCTTACCAGTCGCAGTCACTGAATTGTCACAATAAGGATAAGTGGAGATAGGACGAGGACGGAGCGGCACGAGAAACGTAGGGAGTCTCCAAAACCATATTTTAGACGTAAGCGTATACATAAAAATTTTCATATTTCGCGAATAGGGTTTGGTATTCGCTTCGATTAGCAGCCCAATTTTAACAGTTCAAAGTATTTATAGTATTCAAATAATCGAAATGTACGCATAATGGGCAATAGGAGTGCGCTCTGTCGCATGACCCGAAAATCACGCGGTTCACAAGCTTCACCGCACTGCTTGCGCTTTAAGATTGGCTTTTTCGCACGACAGCAAAGCTATGCAAAAAAGCTTGACACATGTGTAAAGCTTGCGCAAAACGAGTGTTTTGCTAAATCGGGCGTGTATTAGCTGAGGCTAGTGATTTGTGCTTGGCTTGCAGTACGGTGCATATCAGCCCCTAGTGTGCGTAGGAAAGGCAAGCGATTCGATGGACCAGTCACCTTTATTTCTCGTATTTACAGTGCGTCGAAAATCGCGCACTCCTTGAGGCAATGTATCACAAATTTTAGTCCCGCTGCTCCGCCACCTAGTCCTAATCTCTTTTGTTTATGTTTGTGCCATCTCCGCATTAAGCACTAGTACACGAACACCCAATGTGTTAGGTCCTGACTGACTGCCTCAGGTATTTTCGTAGCTACGTCTTAGACGCTCTTGCGCACTAAGGCAAAGATACCGCATTCAAAAAATATTAGATTCGATTCGCAGTCAGTTTTTGTTATTATTTCGATTCGCAGAAACAAACATTATAATTCGGCCACCCCTACTGAACATATAGCAAGAAGTTGCACTCAAATCTATTAGGAATTATGTAGAGAGAAGACGTCGCTTCAATCCTAAGACCAAGAACGAGTGGCCCAATTTATTTTATTTCAGATGAAGGCGAAAAGTGAAAACGCCCGTGTGCCGAGAGTTCGGCGCACGTTAAACATCCTCAGGCGGTCAAAATTAATCAGAAGCACTCCCTTATGGCGCGCCTTGCAGCCCAGGCGTAGTTTCGGCGGGTTCAACCCTCCAAATTTTATTTGCATGTAAATCAGCCACCGGATGCAAATCACCATCTTGCCCCTTCCCCTTTCCTTCCCGCTTTCATTTTCCGACGCAGGCCAACATGTCGTCGTTGTGCTAATAAAGATCTCGATTGATTGATTTTTTGTTAAGTTTTCCCTACAACTCCAAGGACACAGACGCAGTCCGCCACGTGAACACGAACTGCTCCAAAAGTTGCCACAAGACAGCGCTACTCACGAATTCTTCGGCACCGGCGCAGTCCGCAGAGATGAGTTCGACGGCCGCTCCGTGGGTCAGCGCTCCGACGGCCGCTGCCCGTCCCAGCGTGAGCGCCGCAGCGCGCAGGGCTCCCTTGCGGGATAGCCGCACGGGGAAGATGCGGGAGCCGTGCAGGAGGTAGGCCGCCTTGGCCGCCGCGGCCGACACCGCGGCTGCCGTGGCCGAGGGTGGCCCCATGCCCCGGCTCAGACCCGCTGCTCCCGCGCTCTGCAGAGGCAGGTGGGACAGCGCGTCGGCTGTGCCGGCCAGCATCATGCCGGGCATGCCGGGTCGTATCTGAAGCAGACGGGTGCGTGGGAGGCGTGGAGGAAGGCGAGCGGCTGGAGGATGAGGCATCCTGGTGTAGAGTTGGAGCCTGCGCAAGAGGGATAGGAGACGATGTGAAAGCGAACGGAAACATTCGGTATTTTGCAAATACAGTAATAGCTCGTTAATTCGAACTCGATGGGGACCATAAAATTGTTCGAATTAAGCGGAGTTCGAATTTGCGGACGGGCGCTAGAATAAATGGAAATCGCGCCACACTGCGCAAGAAGAACACAAAGAAGCCACCTCTGGACTCGCTTATCGCGAATTAGGCGCTACTACACGTTTGTCGAAGGTGATTTCGTAAATAATGTTTAGTAAATAATAATGGCATGCGCCAGAGCACTGGCACCGGTGGCGCGGCGCCCTCTGGAGAAGCAAAATAAGCTGTTGCAGTAGCGTAGCGCACAAGCCACGCTGTGGTTTTTTTTCCTTGCGTTGTATCTCTAGTAAATTTGGTTTGGTTTCGATTTGAAACACATTCTAATCACCCTGGGCCGACTTCTTTTGCGAATGATGGAGACCAGGGGATCATAGTTCGAATTAACAGTACTGGATACCGACGCGTTCGAATTATCGGGAGTTTTCTCCCATTGAAATATACAGGACATTGCCGGGACAAGGGCGTGAGCTCGAATTAACCGGAAGTTCGAATTAACCGAGTTGGAATTAACGAGCTTTTAGTGTATATTGAGTGGAGGAAGCATCATTACTCGTGATGCTGCAAGACGTGCAGTGGGGAAAGACGTTCCGACAACGACTTGGACAGCGAGAACCGACAACATCCCATGAAAACTTTTCAGCGTTACGCACATTGTGCTGCGTGGGATGGTGCCGATTGAGAATTTCCCGCGGAAACCGGCAATACCGTCCCCGTGCTCTTCTCATCAGCGAGGGATGGAAGAAGTGCCATTTTTGGTTAATATCCACATCGGCCATGTGGCTGGAAGTCATGCGAGTTTTAATTTTATTTAATGACTTAGCTTCAAGCAAACGAGTAGTTTCGTTAAATTAAGCGAAACGAGTAGTTTAAAATCCCAAGAGGAATGCGGCAAAAGCCTAACAAGAATTCCTGTCGTATGACAAAAAAACTGTTATGACAACAGAAGACCTGTTGCTACGACGAAGACATTTGTTGTTACAACTCACAATACTGTCGTAACGACAAAGTCCAACTTTCTCAACTACAAGCATTCCTGTTGCCACAACAGAAATTCCATTTACACTACTCTCCACAATGGTCAAAAACATTCAAACCAGGTGCAACTAGTTACTGATGGAATATCAGCATCCCGACAAGAGAGGAATTCGGCACTACGGAAGATCAAAATCAGGAAAGGAATAAGACACACGACAGAACATCAGAATCACGACACGACAAGAATACGGAAAGACGACAGTACGACACGCAAAAATACGACAAACTACACTCATTTTTCTTAACGTACGGGTTCGAGCTAGCTGGTAATCCATGGTACGAATTCCAAGCGCAAAAAGGCAGACAGAGCTAAAGTTAGCGCTTGTCTTTGTCCCGTTAATCCCCTTGCCTGCTTTTTTGGCCTTGAAATTCGTAGAAATGTTTCTTGTCTCCATTTGCGACCGAGTTCAGATTGCGGCATTCGCACTTTATTTCAACGTTTCTCCCGCAGCTTCCGCACCCGCCCGACCCACCCGGAATAAATGGACACCACCTTGCGTATCGAAACTTACGCTGCCGCCAGCATTTCCCAGTGCGACCAGTTCGTTGTCCGCTGCACGGTGGAGAGGAGGCCTCTGGCGGCGGCAGCGGGGTCTGAGGT
The DNA here is from genome assembly GCA_013339765.2 of Haemaphysalis longicornis. NCBI lineage: Eukaryota > Metazoa > Arthropoda > Arachnida > Ixodida > Ixodidae > Haemaphysalis > Haemaphysalis longicornis. Next base: position 22,920,746 of record CM023457.1, read on the forward strand.
CCGGATTCCAGAGCCGCTGTCCCTGTGCCCTTCTTTCTGTCGTTCTTAAGAAGCGCCAGCTCCCGAAGCTGCGTCTGGCGGATCTCGTCGTAGTAGTCCTGTGTATTGAAGGAATACAAAGAATTAAAGCCATTCCACTCATGTAAAACCTTTCGGAAGTGCAGAGCAGTGACTCACCATAATGGGCTGTCGCGACATTTTGCGCCCACTGCTACGACCCAACGCATTTCAAATTTACCGCCTTCGCAGCGCTCCCGCTGCCTGAAACTGCGCCAGCGGGAGTTGTGTCCTTTTTGTGCTTTATTTTCCTCCCGCACGTGCCGGCGTTGCACCGCCACATTTTTTCGCTTGCTATCGTAAATGCAACCCAACGAGCGTTCCTTACTAAATGAACGCGGGCGCTGCCGGCTAATTACGTATATTTTGCCTCAAATGTACCTACAGTTTTCTTTGCGCTAAACAACGGGGAGATTTATGGCAAGCGCCAGTGGTTCCGACGAGTTCCGAACCCTATGAGTATATAAACCGCTTGGCTTTCTAAGCCTCTGGGTTACGCCGCGACGACGGAACGCCGTGTGGCTCTACCTGGGTCCAGCGGACGAGCTACGACGACAAGGCGAGCCCCTAAGGTGCTCTGCACTTCAAATTATTTCGTGATGCAATTGAATAATCATCGAATATCTAGACGCCAATGTGGACGTCAGTGCAGTGAACTCCCATGCATACTCTTTTAACGATTCATGAGCTACGCGGGAAAGGCGAGAGACGCGAATAGAAGTTTAATTTTAATTTTATTCAACTACTTTACTGCTAGCGCGACCATCCAAGCGGTCGCGCTGGTTTTGAAGCACTTCAGCATAATTAAGTGTTTATCCAACCAACTAGTCACAGCATTAGTCATCCGGGTACGACAGCAGCCATGTGATAAGGTGGGGAGCTCGTCTCGCTTTAGGGAGGTCTGCGTTTCTCCCGCCAAAAGCGAGATGTGCTAACTACTCTCTTCATATACAGTGGACTCCCGTTGAAATGAACTCGGTTAAGGCGAGCACTACGGTTAGGACGAACAACATTTTTGCTCTCTTGTAACGTCCACAATGCAAAAAACTTCCGCTTAAGACGAATTTCTGATAATAGGAACAAATTTTTACGGTGTCTTCGAGCTCGTCTTAAGGGGAGTCTATTGTATTGTTTTTGCCAGAACCACCGTGAGGAATGTGGCGTCAATTCCAGCTTTTCAGGCGTGTTTCGTTACTCTATGAGCCGTCGGTTATTTTGCAGTGAAGCTGCATATAGTTGGGATCGCAGTCTCTCGCCGGCGGTAACAATTTACTCAGCGGCGCGGCTAGCCCATAGAAAATTCATAAAAAAAATAAAGAAATTTCCTAGGGCCTCCATAATATGATATAAAACGGCTCATGTTGACGCTAAAAAAATTGTCTTCAATCCACGCTGTGTAGGTGGTTGGAAAGCAAAGCTGTAAACGACACCCGCAACAACTGCCCTTGCGACGTCACTTGAATTCACGCACGTGGTTCAACAAGGAGTGAAAGCAAAGATTTTGCGAGCCGCTACCTGGAATTCACGGGGTTTTCCCAGCTATGCATTTGTGTTCAGAGGTGAAGACCATTTTAAGGGTATCGGTGTAAGTTCGGTTTTTGTAAGCTGTCTTTCCCACGTCGTTCGCTGCACAGTGAAGCGTGGCCGTCTACGGAGGTAGTGTGGTTGTAGTCCCACTTTACGCTCCTCTCCGCAGCCTCCACCTTTTCGTCGAGTCGTGTATACTCCTCGCCACGTTCGACGTGTCCCTCCCGTCCGTCTGTGCGCAATGCCGCGCGCTCTTCGGCGGCCACCTGTGCGGCACACTAGAGCCTGCGCTGTGATTAGCCTAGCAGCGCTATATATAAAAAAAAAACGTCATTATCTCTACCCACCAACAGTATGCGTCCTTTGTCTGTGAGGTAGTACAGATCTGGCCACTGTCCTTGTAATTTAATATGGCAAATCCCCACTATAGCTGAATCCCAACATAGCGAATCCCACCAGATCGCCAGCGTCACAAGACTTCCCTCTCCACAGGGTGGAACGACTGATTTCTAGTACCACCTTCCGTTACGCCCCCGAAGAAGCCGTATTTTCGCGTGATGTAACGTGAATGTATTGGAATTGTAAACATATTTCTAATGTTCTTACATAGTTGGTCCGCCTTATGCCGCTTGTAGTGGTAAGGTGAAAAAAAAATGCGCCTGCAAAAGTTCAGGTAGCCTGTTCAGGGCACTTTACCACAGTAAGACTGTCCTAGAGGGAATGCCGACAGCCTGGCAAGAAAACGTAGGATTAAAAAAAAAAAAAGATCGGCGGGGCGTTTCTTAAAGATTTTTGGCCCCTTCGACAACAATAGAATTAGTATGGCTCCTTTTAAATGCCGGAAATCAAAATAGCTTGACAGTTGCCTCGTCTGTGACTGGCCGTTTTGACTCAGGCCGTTTTGACTTCGACGAAAAGTCGTACTTAAGTCACTCGTATGAGCGAAATCGCCGCAACTTGTTGAAACTCACCACACATGCTGATATTGATTGATCGATTGAGTGATTGATTGATTGGTTAATGGTGTGTTTGATTGATTGATTGATTGATTGATTGATTGATTGATTGATTGATTGATTGATTGATTGATTGATTGATTGATTGATTGATTGATTGATTGATTGATTGATTGATTGATTGATTGAAAGATGGTTTGGGAGGAAACCAAGGAAGAGCAGGTAAAGCAAAAGCGTGGTTAAATTTACCTTATAACCGAGGTTCAAGCACCGCATTTTCGAGGCAATGCCTTGTACTGCTCTTGCGCGAGCCGACGTTTTTCAACCCTTCTGAAAAACATTGTTCACCGACCCAGTTTCCCTCACTACATTTTTGCGTGTCAATACTACAGGAACGAAAAAAGGGAGTTTCCAAAAAAAAAAATATCCAGACAACTCGACACCTCACAAAAGGGCGGCCAGCCCAGCCATGTAAAAGTTTTTTCGGATTTGGGTATTCCCAGATGCACTGTCATTTATTTTCCATTTTGTTCGCTTTTTTTAAAGCTTTTCAGCAATGCAAAGCAACGCCATCGATCGGTTATTCGCTGCGCACGAAATGCACGAGGCGCCTCTAGGGCTCTCGCTGCTCCACTAGCAGTCTTTGTGTGCGCTCCAGAAAGAAAAAGGCATATGCCCAGTGCGAACCGTCGGAATAAAAGGGCGTTGTCTCGAATAAAATAACAAAAAAGTGATGGGACGACAGCTAAGCAAAAAAAAAAAAAAAGCGAGAAGCAGCGGCCTCAATTCAACACTTTAGATCGTCGCTAGGCGCCTCTTAGAAACCGTTTGAGGATCGAATTATACCAGGATAAAAACGGAATCGACACATAAAAAAGGAAAAGAAAGAGAACAAAGGAACGGCGCAGGGCGGATAACAGCTTTGGTGTCTGGAAACGCTGTTGAAGTTCTAGCACGCAGCGTTGGCGCTCTGCCGATCCATCAATGAAAGAAGCGGCACCTCTCCAAAAAAAGGTCTTTTTTTTTTTACGTGGAACAAGCTGGCAACCTATAATTGCCACTAGCGCTTCGGGGACTCGATCGTTGAAGGCATGCTTTGACTATATAGTGAGACAGCTGCATGGTTCGTCGCTCGACAAGAGACGAAGGCAAAGGTAGTCGCAGTGTGAACTTTAGCGCTACGCCTTCGCCGCCGAGTCTCCATTCTTGCGACACTGCAGAGTTTTACAGAATTTTTCGGGCACGCAAGCACAGGGCGGCGAGTGTTAAACGACGGCTATGGGCGGAACTTGTGCGCTAAAGAAGCGGTGGATACTCCACTCCGAAAATAAGTAAATTCCCCATCTACCTGAACAATTTTGAACTGTCGTCGCAGTTGCTCATAATCTTCATGCGTTCCATCTTTATGAAATTTGCCATTTAAGAAAACATTTCGCGGGTCCTGGTGACTTCCGTAAATCTAGCTTCAACTGTACTGTATTTCTCTGTTCGTCGTATACTTCTCTTCCAGAAACACGGCATTTGTACGTTAAATACAGACACTTAGTTTGCGGCCAACGTAACGCAGACAGTGTTTAGGTGCTTTTAATGTGCCTTTAGGGACGGAAAGGGAACGACAGGTGCAACCAGACCTCGTAGACTGGTGTTGCCTGTACTATGTGTCACTGATCTTTCCAAAAAAAAAAAAAAAGCCATGAAATCTCACCCTCCTGTGAAACAAAGCCCAATGAGTGAGCGGTTTACAAAAAAAAAAAGACAAAAACAACAAGCCTAAAAATAATGCCGTAGGACTGTTGTCGTTCTGCCTCACACGGTGACAGACGTGACACAAGAAGTGCCAAAAAAAATGAATTCGGAAAGGGTCAGGCCTTACGAGAAAACGAAGAAAAGTCCTTCTCATTCCATCGCGAGATGCTTTTTTGCGTCGCACTGACGTGTGCTTATCGAGTGTCATCACGGCGGCAAATACAAAACCCAATAGACTTTCACGTGTGTCGGACTTACTCCTCAACGTTCAAGAAAAAAAAAAAAACGACGTGCATCGAAAAAGGCTCATCAATTTACTAAAACGTTTCACTGACACAAAATGCGGCAATCATTTTTCCGCTCTTCGCCAGGAACGTCAGTGACCCAGAGTGAAGCGGTAACAGACACAAAATACGATTGAATACGACACCTTGTTTTTTTTTTCAGAACCACACAATAAGATACCAAACATGAGCGCAAAGCGATCGGTGAAGAGGAAACAAGTTGAAGAGTCTGTACAAAAAAAAGCAACAACAAACGAAAATTAGCAGATCACGAGTGCGAAGCTGCCTAGGGGCGCCTAGCAGACGACCGCTCTGGAACTAACCGCAGCAGCAGTCACCGACAGAAATACGACCGCTTAGCCTAGAAACGGCGCCTTACGTCGATATGCAATCCGTCAAACACGGTATCATGCGGAATGCAGCCGGCGAGCCATTCGATGCCAGAGAGCCGTATGACGGAAAGATTCAACGAACTAAAAATAAATCTGCAATGGAGATTGAACGGCACTGCCGCCGCTGGCTAGTCTGACAGCCAGAAATGTGCCGAGTAGGGGTGATGCGAGCACGCGTCAGCTCGCTAACTGCGTTTCTGTTGCGTTTTCGTGACAGACGTCAATAACAGAAACGGCGCGCTCCCATAAACAAGCCCCTCGCGCACCGCCGCTTAGAGACGTCGAGGACGAACGAGCTGTCGGTTCAGATTTTTTTTTTTGTCATTGCACCCTGTGCCTCGTGCGCTCTCTGGGTAACACGCTGTGAATGACGTACGCTTGTAAAAATAGTTCACTGGCCCGCGTATGGTGCCGAGACGATTTTTTAACTGTTTCAGACGCATACGTTTTATAAGGAAAAACTTTAAGTCTGTTGCAATAGTAGCGTCACAGCGTAACGAACGGTCTTCCCACATCAGTACCCAGTATAAAATCACCACAGGAATGCCGTAAAAACCTAACAAGAATCCCTGTCATACGACAATAAGATTTGTTGTGAGAACAGAAGTTTCGTTATTACGACAAAGCCATCTGTTGTTACGGCACATTTCCGTCGTAACGACAGTCATTTGTCTCAACAACAAACATTCTCGTAGTCACAACAGAACTGCCATTTACGCTACTCTCCACAATAGGCAATAACATTCAAACTATGCGCAACTACTGATGGAACATCGTTATCACGGGAACACAGGAACTCGGCACGACAGAACACCAAAATCACGACAGGAATACAACACACGACCGAACTTCAGAAGCACGACGCGACAAAAATGAGACAAAATGGCACTACGGCACGCGAAAATAGGACAAACTAGAGAAATTTTTCTTGTCGTCTTTTTCGACTTGGTACTTTTATGATTACTTAAATTCCTTAAATCTTTACTCTTCTGCTGGTAACCTCGGAGACCCAAAATGTCTCGTTTCATGCGTTGCTTCGGGGCAGAAAAAAAGGACCGCTACCAGAGAAAAAAGTCCGACAGGGGCTACAAAAATGACGCCAACAACACAAACCTCTTAGTACTAAACCTGTCGTTTTTGTAACCCCGTCTTGCATCGCGTTTTGATCTACTGTTGTGCTTCATTGTACCTGTTCGTGCATTTTCTGGATTAAGGACTGCAGCTGGTCAGTGAGAATAAATTCCACGATTCGTTCGTGCACGATGTTAGCAGCTTACACATAAATTACAGCCGAATATCTATGCCACGGTGTCTCAGACTTTAAGAATCGCTGCTACAACTTAACCCAATATTTCTCCCGACAAAAAGCTCGAATTTCCACCTTCCGGAAAGCTGAGAAACAGTGTTTCCTGAAATGCTTGCCGGCTTGCGACTTTTGTTTTTGTTTTTCAACCGCAGTGCCTGCGAAACCAAGACAATATTTATTGTAATGATCCGGTACGAACTTTAAGACAGAAGGGAGCGTCCAGAACTAAGCAAGCAGCAAAACAATAGGAGTACCGGAGGAAAGCGCTTAATGTCACGGTGGGACCGTAGCCGGCAAACTACAAAAAGCTGGCAGGACTTATGTAATCTGAAAAGTATGACCACAAGACGACAAGGAAGATTAGTACGGTCTATTGTGACTCTTTTCCTCTCTCTCTTTATCTCTCCGTGTGTCTGTCTGTTTGCTTGTGTGCGTGTGCGTGTAAGTGATGACGTAACACATTTGGCTGGCTGGGTATGTATAGTTTTGCCCTCGCGAAATCCAAGACAGAACTGCCTGAAATGCTTTGCCGGCGGCGCGATTTTTGTTTTTGGACATTTAACCTCCCAGTCCTGCGAAACCAAGTTTTTTGTAATTAAAACGGTGAACTTTAAACGGGGGCTGAACAACCCAATTCTGAAATTAAAACTTTTGATCCAAAATTGTTAAAATGTAAACGGGGGTGACGATCGCCGGCAAAGTGCAAAAAGCTGGAAGGACTTATGTAATCTGAGAAGTATGACTACAAGACGACAAATAAAGGGTTTAAAGTGTAGTCTATTATCTCTCTCTCTCTCTCTCTTTCTTCTCTCTCTCTCTCTCTCTCTCTCCCCTCTCTCCTCTCTCTCTCTCTCTCTCTCCTCTTCTCTGTTTGTCTGTCTTGCTGTGCGTGTTCGTGTAAGTAAATGACGAAGATATTTTGCTGGCTGGGTATCTCTGCATTTGCCTTCGTGCATTCTAAGACAGAACTGCACTAGGGTCAAGCAAGCGGGTTAGCACGGCGGTGCAAAGATTTAATTTCGCATTTTTAGGCATTTAACACGTCCATTCTCCCCCCTCTTTTTTAATTCAAAGCGTCTATTTGTAAGCAGTGATAACAAGCCAATTGCTACAATACACTTTTCGACAAATTACGTTCTTTTAAACTTTCCTAAAAAATCCCCCCCCCCCTCCTCCGAAGGGTGTGCCTTTCGCGAAAGGATGCTTTGCCACAAGGCCGCGGGAAAGACCGGCGCAACAACCATAATAATAAGAAGAGTCGTTTAACCCTGTTCTACAACTCCTTATCTCTCAAGAGATCACCCCGAAAAGCGCACAGATAAGGACTGCAGAGCGGCCGTGACGAGGGGCTCGCGCAATATAGGGGCCCCGGGAAACATCTCCGAGGCTGTTAGAATCTTCCCAACCCTGGCAAAAAGTGAGGGGGAACCACCAAACTTGATTTCCGGTCAATGGCAGGAAGGAACGCGGAAGTTGGAAGCGAACGTTCTCAGGAAGTTAGGGGTCGCTTCCGGCTTGAGTAGCATACCGCGATGTCCCACGACAAGCGTGCCGGAAAAGGTAGAGATTCGGAAAATTTCTGCCCCGAGAATTTCTAATAATATTTTACTTGGGGGAAGGAAAAGGGTACTGGAAGAAATTTTTGTGTTGCGTTTTATGGCACATAAGCAACTAAGGCTATCATGCGCCAAACAAAAGTTTTGGTGTTTTTTGTGGATAATAACCAATTGCTTTATCTCGTTAAAGCTTGTTTAGAAGTGCTGCTTCTTTTAAAAAAACTAAAGCCGGTGGAAATTTTAACAACAGCATCTTCTCCTAGGAGTAGGCTGGGGTGAAATGGAATTTGCTCGCTGTAGACAGCCTAAAATGTTTTTTTCCTCAAGGCCTCAAATTTCGCAGATGAGAGTAAGATGTGACTTACTGTAAGTTCTTGGTCACAATCTTCACATCTAGGTTTGTCTTGTTTCATCAGAAGAAAGTTATGTGTAAGATGTGTGTGTCCAATGCGGAGACGACATAAAATCACTTCTTTGGGGCGTTCTTCATGTCTGTTTGATTCCCACTCTGCTATCATGGCTACTGGTACTGGAAGAAATCATGCAGTAGGTGAGCAACTTTAAAAGAAACGCTACTAGTATACACGACTGGGACAGTGCTCCTGGGCAGATAACGTTATTGCAGCCTAATTTATATCTCTCTTCAAACGTTCGGTGACGGCAAGACCACAACAGCACCGAAACATGGAAAGGTCGTTCACAAAAGTAAACGCCTCAAAAATAGGTTGTATTTGTAAATACTTATAGTCCGTTTCTTGCGGCGGGAAGAAAATGCAGGCGAAGGCGGTAGGCATTAACCCCGGTTTTTTTTAAAGTGATAAACAAATTTCTGCACCAACATCCAGTATAACATCAAACTTTACGATTTTATGAAATTCTCACAATTTTATTCCGTTTCGTTTATACGCGTGCTAACTATTATTTGCGGGAAGAATATATTGAAAGTGTGCCTTTGTTTTGGCATGCGTGTTTTGGCAATGCCCGATTAGATTTGATTTAGCCGTATTACGCCCGCAATGCGCTATGCGTGTTTCGACATGGCAGTTTCTTGAAATATTGTTGTAGCATTCACGTTAAACTAATTTTATTTTATTTATTTCTACATGCTGCAGCCCCATGGGGCTATCGCAGGAATGGGGTAAACAAAGCACACATCACTGGTTACGAAGCACCGATGCAGCGCACACTGTAACCGTTCTACAAAACATACGCAAGTAAAGATGACGAACACTCCAAACATACATTATAATGAACACAAGTAGTGTCGGCATGAATATATTTGTGCTTATTAAGGAAAGAAAACTGCGAATAGAGATGCACACAAATAAGCAGAGCGGGTAGAGGCAGCAAGTAGGTTCCATTCCTCCATGATACGTGGAAAAATGCTCATGTGCAGCTTTCCCGCTCATGGCAGTCCTTTCAACAGTGATTACTCCGCAATTTTTTAGCCAAATGAAAGGTTCTTTGGCACAGCTAATATTTGGGGTAAATGCTTTCTTTGTGCACAGTTTCAAGTCGAGCACGTTCCGCGACTAGGTTCCTGAGCCATGGAAACTATCCCATAGAAATGCATGGGGAGTAAGTTTTGACAGCGAATTACACAAAAAATATTCAGAAACCTGGAAATGTTCTTTTCGTGTTTTCATCTTCACGTTGGTTTCTGGCTTTTTGCCAAATATCACTTTCCTAAAGTGGTTTTGCTAGGTTTCTGAGAGGTTGGAATTTTGAGCGAGAAAGCTGGGTATGGTATTTGAAAGTGTTGGGGCAGGCTAAATAGGAATCAGGTTTAACTTTGACTGGCTTCCAATCTTCTACGGGGGCGGGGTTCGGCCAAAGTTGTAAAGGAATGCTGAGATTGACGCAGTCATGAGAGGTTGCGGCCATTACTAACTACACCAGGGTGGCCAAACCTGCCCTGGTGAGGAAGGCCTCAGCATATTTTAAATTGAAGCGTATTTTTAAAGCGTATAAGCTGAAGGCAGCAGCATATGCACTTCAAAAATCGAGGTGAGTACGGCTGCTCAATGTATCTCAATGGGCAGAGCACCACTGACGTAAACGCGAGCTACTGAAAGATAACACCTGTTTCCTTATTTAATTTTCGGAAAGTTCAAAACGAGAGAGAAAATCAGTCACTGTAAGCCACATCCCTGTTTCTAATCTGACATTCCCGGCTACGGCCGCATGCCAACAAGTTAATCCCCCCGTTGTTAACCAGTTTTAGGGCTAAAAATATCCCAGTGAAGGAAACACCGGTGATCTGTTCTGTGGTACTAGTTAGTTAATAAAGCTTTGGTGTTGGCGTTTCTGCACTTGTTCGTATGCAGAGCACTGCCCAGCTCATACCGTTAGGCACGCGTTATCTCGAAGAAAGAGAAAAAAAAAAAACATTGATGAGCGCGCTATTCAAAAACGACTACGCGTCATTAATTAGCGGGGTGGTAGACATCGTTATGCCTGACTAACGGCTTTTTAACGGCGGATAAGCCGAGCGACAAAGCGTTCACGTAACGCTCCTACGGCCAATTAGCGGCCAGCATCGAAAGTAGCGCTAAAAGCTCACAAAGCCGGAAAGCTGGCGATCTAAGCCGAGACGAACAGGGGCCGACCGGACATCCCGAAGTGTAGAGAGCGGAGCATAGCTTCGTTCAAATATTTGCGCATTAGTAGGTCCAACAGCGCTGCGTAATCCGCCCGCGGGCCGTTTCTTTCTTTAAGAAAATCGGCTTACGGTTCGACCGTTTGGAGTGGGAAAGCGTTACGCGGAGAATGTGCGGGAGGTGGAAACGGGCCACCGACAACCTCCTTTTCCAATAATCGTTGCACGATAAGCTTCGTTTTTTTTCGTAGGGTGTGCCGGATCTGAGCAAAGATGAAAGAATGTTCAGAAAAGCAGTAGAGTTTCATGCTAATATATACTAGAGGGAAATCTGTCGCTGCAGTCGCGGGCGACTATGGGCGGCGCCATTGCCGCTAGCGACGTTCCTCGCCTACTTGGCTTAGCTAGCGCCGTACGGCTTATTTTTTCTCTCGAAGTCAAAATCAACAAAAGAGGGTAACATTTTTTTCTTCGTTAGAATGGTGGTTTGGGCTAGTTGGTGCATACTGAATTTAAAACAGCGCAAAAAAAAAAAACGGGAGAAGGAAACGACGACACACGGCCCTGTGTCGTCGTTTCCTTGTCCCGTCTTTTTGCGCTGTTTTGAATTCAATTTTTTTCTTGTTCATTGCACATGAAGCTTCTAAACAATTACTAACAAATTAATCTTCTTGGAGGTTCAATTTTATAATAACAAAACAAGTTTCATGAACCTTCTACAGTAATATTGTTGCTTTTTTGCAGCCAGAGCCAACTTTTCAGCATTTTTATGAGCCATGCCAAGAACAAGTGGAACGTGCCTGCCCGGCACATGACGGAACGCTCGCTGAAGCGCGGCTCCTCTAAACAGTGGCGCCAGATTTCCCTCTAGTTTATATTCGTATGAAACTCTATTCAGAAAAGGGTCCTGACGTCACTGTCTGTGAAATAGCATCTCTGGCACATCACGACTTCCACAGAGCCCACTGCCCTTTCGCCTTAAAAGCAACACTTTCCATAAGCGATTTCCCTCTTTTCCTTCGGGTCTGGAACCACTGCGAAATAGTTATCGCCAGCACGGAGCGCCACTGCGGGATTTGCTCGTCGCACCAGTTACGCCTTGCATTACTGCTTTGTTTCTGTGGCTTTTTTTTAAAGGTGCTATCGAAAAGCGTTCATTGCTGCAACTGAAGTAAAACCGGCCAACAGCCGCTACATGACCTCAGTGGAGTGATTCGAGTAGTCGAAAACGTCAAGACCGGAAAAGAGAGAAAAACTTTTTTGGTGAGTTTCCAAGTTATCTGGTGGGCATAGAGCAGTAATTTTTGGCTGACGTACTTTGCGACCCCCTAATCTACGTACTGGGTGTGTTGGGTGACTACATTCTGCAAGCATTTAAGATTTCAAAATAAAGTCGTAAAAAATGTTGCAGGGTCCCATTAAAAGGACAAGATTGGGTAGGGTGGCTATAGCGCTACAACGAAAGTAGGTGCCTTATCGGATTGGTGGGTACCCACTTGTGAATGACTAATCGTGAAAAGGCAACCTCGACTGATTGATAAATCCATCTGGCGAGCATTAGGGGCAGGTGGTAGGGCACAAGCGAAAACGCGATGGGGCCGGCGAAATAGCACTGCGCTGCGCTTTCTCGCAGCCGCAGTCACGGCAAATGCTGCAGCTCGACTGTTTTCATTGCGTTCATTTTCGTCTCGCTAGCTAACCTTCCTTTTTCCCCCATCACCGAGTACGAAACGAAAACGGAATGTTCTGGACACGTTCTCGAAAAAAAAAGCCTACATTTTCAAACTTATGTGACATTGGCCGTATTGCATGCGCCTTTTCTAAGTGGCAGCGTTCACCGCCACGCAGCTGCGCACGACGGGGAAGCAGTCACCCGAAAGAGTGGAGCTCACTAGCCGAAATTAATGCGCACTAAATTAAATCAGACGACAGCGGTATTAGACGGAGCGAGTTCACTTGAACAAGCATGAACGGGGGCGCAGAGAAAATGTTCTCTTTAAAAAAAGAGAGCTACGAATACTACGTTTTTTCTCTTGAACTCCCGTTTCCATTGGACTCTTACCCATCAATTTTAATAAGCGAATCTGGCCGGATCCGAGCACAAGGTCAAATTAGAGCTTCCAAAAAGTCTTTTCACTACACAGCTCCCTGACAGTCCCGCCCATTTTGCCACCAGATGTCGTTGAAAAACTTCCTTGGCGTTCTTGACTGCTGGCCTTTATTTCTCTCTTCATTCAACGACCCCTCATGTCCCACTATGATTCGTGTATATATATATATAGATATATGTATATATATATATATATATATATTCACTGAAAGAAGGAACGTGGAGAAAAACATGCCCGGCGTGTCCACGGCGGTCATGTTTTTCTCCACTTGTTTCTTTCTTCCTTTCTTCCTTTCTTTCTTTCACAAATCTGTATCTGTTTCAAGGATGATAAAATGACCTAACACATTCTCCTCTTCGCTTGCCCTGGCTTTCTCGACTGCCTAATCTGATGTCTGCGTATATATATACATCATATACATATATAATCATTTTAACGTTTCAGCAGCATCTGTCCGATTTAGCTTTTCGCCGCCTTTTATAACAATATCTCAATAGCTGGCCTAGAGCCATTTCGTTCTTTTCGATTCAGCCTGCAAGACGCGTGGACGTACTCTTCCCCGTCGAGAATATTCGATAAATCCTGCAGGCTAAAGGGCGCAGGCGATAGGTAAGTAACATCGCGTAACACCAGCGATTGATCGATAGGCGTCGAGAAAATTGATGCTGTGCAGGCTGTGTTCTTTTTTCTTTAATCTCTAGGCGACGGGCACGCATCCATATAATGTCAAGAGCAAAAATACAAAGGCAACGAAGATAGAAACACGGCAAAGCAGAGGCCGAGGGAGAAAGTTTCGACGCTGGAACGCACGATAGAAATTGTTTGCATGCGACGCTGCGACGGCATGTGTATCGATCACAATGCATCAAATCTCGGAACTCTCAAGGTACGGCGAACACCCCCCCTTTCTCTCCACACGCTATGTGCGCAATTCGATAGATCCACGAGGCTCGTCCATCTGTTAGTGTCTGCGTCAAGTTACGTTTCTAGAATTTCCGCGAAAAGAGATTGATAGTGCTGCGCAGGTGTAAGCTTTTACTTGTGGTTTGAGCGCACACGTGTTGAACCGTGAAGGCAGAAGTTGCAGGAAATAAAAATAACGCGGTTCCTTCCCCTCTAAACACATGCTTCCAAGAGATTTAAATCTTCATCTTTGGAAGCAAAGGAAGTAGAATATGCAGTAAACCCCGTCGTTATGACGAAGAGATCGGTACAGACAGCTGACTTCGTTATAAGTGGTACTTTGTTTAAAGCGGTGATAACTTCCTATCCCCGCACTTTAGCTGAGAACGTGGGAAACTGGACAAACACATTTATTTATTTATTTATTTATTTATTTATTTATTTATTTATTTATTTATTTATTTATTTATTTATTTATTTATTTATTTATTTATTTATTTATTTATTTATTTATTTATTTTATTTATTTATTTATTTATTTATTTATTTATTTATTTATTTATTTATTTATTTATTTATTTATTTATTTATTTATTTATTTATTTATTTATTTATTTATTTATACTGCCAATCCCATGAGGGATTATTGAAGGAAGGGCAAAATAATACAACCTTCAACATAATACAAACAAACAAGATTTACGCGTACAAAATTATACAAAATTTGAAGAAGACAGCATAGGTTTGGGCGTCTAAGTGTATAACAGTTCAGTATTAGTCCACCACAACAATCATGCAGCTGCAAACAGCATCTGAAATTCTACACGATGCTTTGTAAGTAGCTATTGCTATTACTGAATTACGCCGAAGTGCGCATGTGATAACTCGAATAAGGCGAGTTCTTCATAGCGAGGGTCTAATGTATATGAACTGAATTAATTAAAGACCAGCATTCACCGAAGGAAGAATAGAGAACAAGAAAGAAAATATGGTAGCGGCGTTAAACCACCTGAAGTACAGTATGCCGCGAAGCTCCAACTTGTTACTAGACGTACTGATGCCAGACGTACTGATACCAGACGTACTGATACTAGACGTTCATTTCTTCAACGAAATGAACCTGGATCAGCACTTTCCAATTTTCGTTAGCGTTTCTACACAGAATGTAGTATTGATAAGCGCCTGGCTGCCACTTCTGTCGTTTGTGAAGCTTCAGTAAGCGCGCAACTAGTAATGTTGCGCCAGCTCCCGACTGCAGGGTTTAGCACGAAGTGCGCACTACCGTCAAGTAAGACCCGCCATGGTGACGGAATGCTTAAAGCAACCTGCCGCAGTGCCCACCCAAGGCCATGGCGTGCGGACCAGGGAGAAATTGCCCAGTGCTGTTTTGATACGATAAATCTTGAATCTTAACCGACTGAGAGTTAAATGTGTCTGTTGCCATGGTGAGTCACTATCTTCTTTCACACGAAAGGCGTCCTCATGTTTCCTTAACACTGCCAACCAGACTTTTCTGCGGGACTTAGTTAAAGCACTGCTACAACATCGGAAAGGCAGGGTTAACTATCTGTAAGACGCGATAAAACAGTGATACTCACGGGAACGAGGAAAGGTTTGAGCTGGGCAAGAGCGTGCGCCATTCGGCCGTATGCCTCGGCGGGGGGCGCGAACGCGTTCACCTCCACGTGCAGCTCCTCGTGCAGGTGCCAGTACTTGGGGTCCTTCAGCTGCCGTAGGTCCTCCTCCTGGTAAAAGCAGAGGGCATAGCGTGAGACCCTGCGGCACACCCTGGCAACGCGGGAGCGCAGCTCTCGTGCCGTGTCATTCGTACGCGCGCGCAGTCTCAGCAGAATTTGCTTAAGTTGTGGATAAAACAGTCGCGCATTGATAGCGGAATGCCTCCTCCACAGGCAAGGTAAGTCGAGAGAGAGAGGGAGAGAAACTGCATAGTGATGTGTTTCACCATTCACGTGTCACTTAATCTGCGTGTGCTAACATTCACTGTGGTGCAGAAGGATCTGAGCGAAAGGAAGAAGGTGACAAAGAGGATGATAATATCCTCATATTTTACATACGTCCTACTCAGAGCCACTAAGTTTAGTGACACTGCACCTACTCAACCACTTACCCTTTAAAGACGTGAGTAGTTTTTTTTTTTCCTGCACACATGGCTGCAATGCTGCTCACGTTATTTTGAACATTTCTGTTGAATTTACTGAAGAATCACTGAAAAGCTGCTGCAGTCTGCAAATATTTAATGTGAGCAGGGATAATATGATGTGGATTAACGTAATGAACAGGCTGTTAGCTGCTAGCAAGAAAACAAAACATGCGCATTACCAAAGTCATCGTCATCTCCCCTTTCGCTGCGTTCAGCTTCTGTATCACACACTGGCTCTATATTTTACCAGGCTGCATTGATGTTACACAGCGCGCGAAATTTATCTGCACGCAACATATTCTACGCGTGCGGCGAACTGGGCAAGTTGGTGAATGTTCATGGTGAAGACAGCGCACACAAGACAAAGACAGAGAAGAAAACAGCGCCGTGTTTGTGTTTTCCCTTCTCTGTCTTCGTCTTTTATGCGCTGTTTTCACCAGGAATATTCTACGCGCAGTTCGACAAGCAATATATTGTAAAAGATGCTCACTGCAAGGAGATCCTAACTGAGGAAAAGCCAACTTTAGAAAGAAGGGCATGACGCAGTTGAAGATACACAGTATTTCATTACACAGCTAATCTGTTTTTGTCCGCTTCACTGGCTTTATCTTGGTTTTTCTTAGGTCTGCCCCTGTTTTAAGAGAAAGATGGTTAAAAAGCGAAGCCTTCTCTATGCAAAGTGAGTTAAATGAAAGTCCACAATCCACTCTGCTGAAGTCCAAAACTGCCTAACTGCCAAAGTTCACTTCACATAAGCCAGTCTGAAGCCAGCGCCCGCTCTAGGAACCCAAAGGAAATGCTGAGCGCCCCGAATGCGATGGTAGCGCAATCGGGTAGACGCCGGTTCCATAACACGATGGACTTAGGTTCGATTCCGACCACGGGAAGCGTTTTTTTTCTCTCGAGGCGTGCATTCCCAACACCTGCTTGTGGGCTCCTTGCCTCCGGGCCAATTTCCCTCGCACCTCTTGTCCTGGAATTTTCCCCCTCTTACTTTACCTAGCGGCGTTTTCTGTTAACCTTCGGCACGGCCCGAGCTGAAGCTTAAACAGCTCCGCTGTGCGAGCGAGCGAAGCAACTTTATTAAGGATGCCTGCAGAACGATTAGTTGTCCCATGTATGGGAGGCGTCATCGTGACGCGGCCATGACGTCTTCCCGGCTGTTGGCACCTCTACTCCGGCCGCGGCCTCCCTACTCCCTTTGGTCGACTGCGCCTGCCCCTGTTTTTGGGGTGGCAGCCTCCCTCCGGTTTCGCTCGGTCGTTGCCTTTCGAGGGCCGCCGAGATCTGCTGGACGGCCTGGGCTTGGACCTCTTGATCGTAGCAACGCCTTGCGGCCTCGAACCGCGGCGGGATCATTGTCATCGTTGTAGCTTTGTGCGGGTTCTTGGCGCAGTCCCAAAGGATGTGAGCCGCAGTGGCTCTCTCCTTTCGGCACACACAACACAGGTCACTTACATAAACACTCGGACATATGTGCTTCATCAGCACCGGGGTGAGTAACGACCCTGTCTGTAGTTGTCCATATATCACCGCTTCCTCACGGGTCAAGCCCGGATGAGGTGGCGGAATAGTCCGCTGTATAAAGAAATTCCACAGTAATGCGGTTCCGAACACGCCGAAAGGAGTTCGACGCAAAAACCGAAAACTGTACGGAAGCACAAAAACGTGAGCCCCACTTGAATAGACAAACCTTGTTCCTATTTGCTCATCCAACCACCTGAAGATAACCCCGATACTACAAACAAACTTTGTGACACTTTTAAGAAACAAAAACTTTGAAAGAAAATGTTAAGCTACATCACTTTTCAGTGCAACCTTGCCAGCGCGGCGGTTAAGAAACTTTTCACAAAACTGTACTTGTTCATTTCACAGCTGCTGTTTGTACCGCCGCAATTACAAATTAATTTTGCTTCGTCCACGTGCGCGATTTTCTTAAACACGTTCCGCAACATAGTGCGTTTGAACAAGGACTGTTTGTTCAAATTTTAGAGCTCCGGAAGAGAAGGACACCCTGAAGGAGGACGCGCTCACCTTTGCCTTGTCCCGCATCGATCCTCTGCCCAGGATGGCCATCTTCGTCTGCGTCTCCTCCTGAAGCCGCTTCAAGGAGTTTCCCTTGGGGCCGAGAAGCTTGCCAACGAAGTTGAACTGGTGTGCGGGCGTGGAAAGAGAGAGAAGAGAGAGTAAGATAGAGGCTTGTAAGATCTAAGTTAGATATGTATGGACGCAAGGGTCCGAAATAGTCTGAAAACGCGGAAAGTTGAATCGCGGCATTTGAATCTCCTTACCCGCTTTGAAAGAGAAAGTATTACGACTGCTACTGGCAGCAATTTGCTGATTTGATTGATTGATTGTAGGGTTTAACGCGCCGACGCAACGCAGGCGATGAGGCGCGCCGTAGTGGAGGGCTCCGGATTAATTTTGACCACCTGGGGATCTTTAACGTGCGCCGAAATCTCGTACACACGGGCGTTTTTTGCTTTTCGCCTCCATCAGAAAAGCGGCCACCACGGCCGGGAATCGAACCCGCGACCTCGGGCTCAGCAGCGCAACGCCTTAGCCACTAGGCCACCGCGGCGGGTGCGGCAATTTGCAGACCTCTTTTTATAGCTATATGGTGTTTGCGACATCGCTTTCTTTCCTTCGTCTTCTGGCGCGAGGTACCGTTTTTTTCACAATTCTGATGCGCCCCTGGTAGTAACGTGCAGTGGAATTAAACAGCCGTACACCACTAAAACAACTTGGCGCCGATTCTACGTACCGCACACACAAAATAATGCCGGTAACCGACGCCTAAAACTGCACAAAAAATTGTTATCTAACATAAATTTGAACATTGACCGATGTGGAGATTTTATCAAACATCTTCGCGTCCGACAAGACGGTATCATTCCCAAAACTCCCTCCTAATCTTTGCCAGAACTAACAATTCAAATACTGTTTCATCCCTCGCACACCAACAGATTAGAACGAACTACAATATCAAATTTTTGAGCCAGCAAAGGTGTTAACGTGTATTGAAAATTTTTGTGAAGTGTGACTTTGATCTTTACCATATTATGTTGCATAGTTGCTTATTACTTTGTTTTACTTCTCTGTTTTTTTTTCTGGTGATGTTTGTTTTGTCTTGTACCAGCCTATTCTTGCTTGGGCAATTCTTGGCCTGCAGTATTTTCTAAATAAAAATAAATGAAATAATAAATCGGTGCACGGTGCACAACTAAAGCCTTTCTGCGAAGCTTTAGACTTTGCTTTCCCCAATCACGAATACACGACTCCGACGCGTTTTATGCACGTGACTCTTACAGTTTCCCTTCCGTTTCCGCCAAGATGATTACATTGCGTTTAACTTAAACGAGGCCTCCATCATTCATTTAGCCGCTTCATTTCGGTTTAGAGTTGGCGGTTTCGGATTCGAGGTTTTTGAGTTTAGAGTTCGACTGTAACACGCAGGTATTTTGAATGCTTATTTCCAGAAAGAAAGGTGCCCGTTACAATCGTGTAAATACGGTACTTCGACAGGCAGACTGGCGACGCTTACTTCGCGCCACAGCTTCCTCAGAATCAAAATTCGATTGATTGTAGGGTTTTACGCGCCGACGCAACGGAGGCGATGAGGCGCGCCGTAGTGGAGGGCTCCGGATTAATTTTGACCACCTGGGGATCTTTAAAACGTGCGCCGAAATCTCGTACGCAAGGGCGTTTTTGCTTTCAGTCTCCATCAAAAAGCGGCCGCCGCGGCGGGGAATCGAACCCGCGACCTCGTGCTCAGCAGCGCAACGCCTTAGCCACTGAGCCACCGCGGCTGGTCAGAATCCCAATTCGCGGTGGCCGGCGCGAACGTGTTTACTCACGTGCCGTCAGGTTCACTTGTCGCGGGATGTGACGTCAGGGCCGCAGGCTAACCTTTGTTAGGCGCTGGAAACACGCGCTGAGGCAGCGCGGTGTAACGCACTTGATCCCTTACTCTGGATACTCGAATTCAATTCCAGTACAGACGCAAATGTGTTTCTTATTTTTTCGCAATCTCCAAGAAACCATTTTGACACAATGAAAACCCAGTTTCACGCACGCGTCGGTGTCCAGAGATCTTGCCAGAGCTTCTAGGTCGACCAACCGGTCTAATGGGAAATGCATTGGTGTTTTCACAGAACGCCACCGGTCAAGCTAAGAAAGCTTTCGCTTTAAAATAGTGTCAAAATATACCAACGCTTCTGAATCGTCGCTCCGCCCGTGCTGCCGAGCAAATACAGCGGGCACAGTTTCGTCACGAGGGAGCTGCTCCCGCCCTCGAAAGACGCAAGCACTTTCATTCACGGCAGCGAGCGGCGCGGAGGCGTCCCGGTGACAAACACAGCGGGTAATACTTCCGGCGGCTGTAGCGGCAACCCGGAAGTGCGCTTGGGTGAATGGGAGCAAATTAGCGAGCCCACATTAACACCGGGCTCTCGCGGAAGACAGAACGGGACGAAGGAGCACCTCAGTGCCGGCCTGCAGTGCTTCGTCAAATTAACGCTAGCGTGCACCGCAGCCGGCTTCGCTACGTGAGAGGTTGTGTGCTCGGCTGAGTGTGCGAACGACGGTGAGGGTTTAAGCTTTTTTTTTCTTTTTTACGGAGAAGCTGTCTTGCGGCAGGTTCTGACCGAAATTGCGTGCGTCTATCCCATCGCGTCTACAAAGATTCGCACGCGCTCGCCCTAAAACAAAAGCGAAATGTTCCGTAGCTCTCTACCTAATGTAGGTACCTTGGAGAAAATCGTACTAAAACTGGCCCCTAAGACGCCTCCATCACTACAAACAGCTTCTTTTGCTTGTCTTAATCCGTTAGTTAAAAGTTAAGCTGTAAATATTATGGAATTCTTGACTGCTATCAGTGCACAACTGTTTAAGGGGGAGCATGGTTACAAAAAACGTGTGCAACTCATGTTTTATCGAAACTAACCTGAAGCAAGAACTATATGAGAATTAATCTAGAATTAATTGGAGGGATCGAAGTTATACGGATGTGTCTTTATTCAATCAATATAATAAGTCATGGTACACTACTCAATAGAGTTATCCACCAATAAAATTTAGGTGGTCTTGAATCTTCGCAGTAGTGAATGTGCTCAACTCTTTTTTTTTTTTTCCTGCGAGAATCACTTGCGGAGGTACGACGAGCAAAGCTCAGAGCACTCACATTCGGGTGGTCCTTCACGGGCACCTGCACTCGGACCTGGAGCCGCACGGAGCGTCCCTTGTGGATGTCCATGAGCGGTCCTGATGAAACCCACACGTGGGCGGAGCGGCCGTTGCTGCTGCTGCCGTTCTGACTCTGCACGCGAAGTATTTCTGCGGGGAAAAGAAGAAGAAGAAAAGAGAGAGAATTAACCATCATTTAGCGCTGTATGTAGGACATTATTCGATGAGAGAGAGGGTACAAACTTTTATTCAGATCACAGCAAGGTTTGAGATAGGTGGCGAGGCAGTGGAAGTGATAAGCGAATATATCTACTTAGGCCAAGTTGTGACCCCAGATCCCAACCATGAGGCAGAGATAATTAGAAGGCTAAGAATGGGGTGGGGTGCATATGGCAGACATTCTCAGATAATGAATAGCAGCCTACCATTGTCGCTGAAGGAGAAAGTGTATGACAGCTGCATCTTACCGGTACTCACCTACGGGGCAGAAACCTGGAGGCTCACTAAGAGGGTTCAACTTAAATTGAGAACGACTCAGCGTGCAATGGAACGGAAAATGATAGGTGTAACATTAAGGTACAAGAAGAGAGCGGAGTGGGTCAGGGAACAAACACGTGTTAAGGACATATTAGTAGAGATTAAGAAAAAGAAATGGACGTGGGCAGGGCATGTAATGCGAAGGCAAGATAACCGTTGGTCATTAAGGTAACAGAGTGGATCCCTAGAGAAGGCAAGCGTTGCAGGGGCGGCAGAAAGTTAGATGGGCAGATGAGATCAAGAAGTTTGCGGGATAAATTGGTCACAGTTGGCACAGGACCGAGGTAATTGGGAGAATAATGGGAGAGGCCTTTGCCCTACAGTGGGCGTAGATAGGCTGATGATGATGATGATGATGATATTGGATGATAATTATACTGGATTGGATTGGATTGGATTGAATGAACTTTGTTTAACCCGGCAGAACGACGTTTTTACGCGCCGTGACTCCGGCCTCGGCGTAGTCCCGGTGGCTAGCTAACTACTCAGCCGGGACGTGAGCTCGCCTTTGGCGACTCGCGAGTTGTCTCGTGCCTTTCGAGTGCCCTCAGGACCTTCTGGACAGCCCAGCGTTGATGCTCGTAGGTGTAGCTCCTTGCGGCTTCTGCAAGCCGTGGCTAGATGGTTCATGTCGTCGCCTGGACGGTCGTCCAAAGAAGTGAACCTATCATACGTGCGAGGGCATTTTCTCTCGTTTCTGCCTCCATTGCTTACCGAATTTCTTACTCATCGTTATTCAGTTGTTCATGTCATTGGGTGTTTTTAGCCCAATTAAAAAGGTCATTAGTGTGTACATCCCACCACTGTGACTGCTGCACCGCTGAGCGTTTTGGACTGGATTGGATTGGATCTGTAGCTATACCCCTTTGAAACGGGTTGCGCATCCCACAAGTTTGTACATCGTCACCGCAGTGACTGTAGCGCCGCCTACCTCATTGTTGGCACGTTGCCAACTTTTATCGCCTAACTTCATACACCCGCGACGTAAACCTTTATGTGTACCCATACTCTGCCACGTGAAATTAAAAAAAAAGTGTGGTATTATGCACGCGCACGAATCACAAATTCACACAGCGATGTTTGTGCGTTAATTCGCCGTCAATCAGCCGTCCAACGCGAGTGAATAGCGGTGAAAAGAACTGGTATATCGAACCATCAGGAGCCGACCACCACCCTTTTAGAAACAGGGCAGGAGAAGGAAAAATAGTGGGAAAGAAAGTGAGGTGTTATCATATGCATGGGAGAGGGCGCTTAAAGGGGCTATGCAGACAAAATACAAGTTTGTTTTGTTCGAAAGATTTCGTGAATTATAGTGCCCCCAGCGCTTGTTCGGCGGCAAACGATGCCGTATTCACTGAGAAAGTAATCCATTTAGGTTAAATATTTGATTCTGCCGCCAAATCATGTGTTTTCGGGACGGTTTCCATAAAGTCACAAGGGCGGGTATTCAAACGAACTTCCAAGGCGGCATTAGGCTCTGCAGCCTTGCTTACAGTTAGCCCTCCCAGATGGCGCTACTAAACTGAGCCGCGGACCGCGTTTCGCCGGTGCTTTGTTCTTGACCGTATTTGTACCTGGCTTGTTTTTGTTACGGTAGGAAGTAGCCGTTTTGTGAAACATGGGGTATGCTCGACAAACAGGGTCACGTAAGACAACGTCGCTTACGCCGATCGGCCAATGTCGTGTAATACAAATCCAAAGCGACGGAGTGCTGTGCAGCTACGAGCCCAGTTCACGCAGTAACAGCAGTGCGCATCGGTACTTCAATGTTTACGTTTATTTTCGTAAAGTTCACTGTTTACCCCACAATTTTTACTGCTGTAAAATGAATATGCTTTACATATAAGCGCAAATATATCTCGTTCGGCCCGCTTATAAGCCCTGCCAAATTGGCGTTTGCCTTTGCCGGCCACAGCCAATTGCACAGCAGAGCTTATGACATCATAGGTTCTGTTGCGGGGAATGAGCTAGTGGGTTGCTTGGCCATTGTCTTTTTTTCTAATTATATAGCTTATTCGAGCGAAGTGTGTGTAAAAGTGGTGTCAGAATGATTCTACGAAGCAATCTTTCGAATGAACCAAACTTGTGTTTTGTCTGCATGGCCCCTTTAATTAGAAGGTGTTCTGGGCGAACAACACAAAAAGCAAAGGCGTTAATGGCCGCTTGTGTTGATGTTGGAGAAATCGATAATTTTGAGGTTTTTGCGAGTGTGCGTATATATGTGTTCATGTGTTTGTGTGTGTGTGGAGGAGGGGGAGGGGCTGAAGAAGAGAGACGAAGAGGGCTTGGTGGTATTAGTTTTTAACAGCCGCTTTCAAGAGTTTCTAAACAGGACAATAATTTGAAAACAATTACGTTGAACAGGCCCACCAACGGGAAAGCTAACACAACACTAATAATGCACAACGCGAAAGCGACGTGAAATGTTTGCCCAACAAATAAATGGTAGGCGTAACTTGCCAAGTTTAGTTTCAATTTTCGATAAGACCTAGTAACCATACAGCATAACTCCATGCTACGTCTGTGATCTGATAGAGTAAGACTCCGGAAAAGACTCTGTTAGTCTGAGGACTGGAACGAGAATTCTTACTGTACGTTCCACACTTCTCTTATGTCAAATAAGAATCTGATTTGATTTTATTCCAACAGACAATAGATCAGAGCGTCAAATAACCCTAGCAAACCTAAACAAAACAAACAAAGAAAAAGCAAGTGCCGCTCTTATATCTATCTCGGCAATACAATCGCGGCTGAACAAAAAACAGCGGTAAGGGGGGGGGGGGGGTCATTGTAAAGAGAATCTCAGTGTCGCAGCAAGGGTCTCATTAAAATGTGTTTTGTATCCTAAAAAAATGCATACGTGAAAAACACCGAACTGGCAGCACCTTAAAAAATACGGGAGCGAATTTTCTTAACTTCATCTAAAATTCATTTGCATAAAAATTCTGACTCAGGAAACCCCGCTTCATATTACTATTCTCATTTCTTATGTGTGCCCCACACGAGGAAATAGTTTGGAGAAGAGAGAACGGGAACCGGATATATATTCGCGACTTAAAATGGGTTCTCAATGGCTCCCATTATTATTCCGTCCTCTGTTTGCGGATATTTCGCGAGATAACTAACGAAAAAAAGAGAAGTCAATCCTTTTATTGAAACTACTAGCTTAAATAAAAGAAAACGGCGAGCAGTCGTTCCGAATAATTCCCCTTCCGTATTTGTCGAATCCGCCTCGGCTTTCTTGCTTACCGTACAGCGCATCTGTCGAAAGAAATATGTCCTTTCTCGCAGCGCAGAAAGTTGTCTTGTGCTTCTTCCGTGCTCGCTTAATGTTTTGTTTACGTTTACTTTTTATTCTACCCTCATTGCTAAACCGGTTGTAAACATAACGTGGATACCATGTATTCCAATCTACAAGATTTTATTAGTTTGCTGAAAAGTTGACTACATACTCATTAAGCTTTTTTTGGTTGTGCAGTAATGCGGCCCTTTTTTTCTTTTGTTGATTTTTTTATCTCATTTACTTGTTGTCTGAAGTGCTGAACACCTTGTCTTTGCTTTGTACCCGACGGGACCAAGGGCTAGTCAAGCTGTCTAGTACAGCTTTTTTTCCTTGGCCCCGCCACTTTATACGAAAATATCTGAAAATATAGATGTACATAAGTGGAAATAAAGAATTCATTCATCATTCATTCATTCATTCATTCATTCATTCATTCATTCATACTTCGCGCTCGTCTGGCGTCTATTTCAGTTTCATTGAACATTCGCTTCGAATTCGCCTCGCGTCCGCGTGGTGATAGCTTTGTTTGGGCTTTCCGATTACGTTGTGATCGAGTTCATTTTATCCTCGCTTTGGGTTTGCTATGCGTTCTTACTATTAAATAAGGTGCTATACCCACGATCATTCACGTGACCTAGGCGCCAGCTAAAGCCTGGCGGATACGGAGTTTGGGACATCGATAGACAGGAGGATATGGAATGAAAATCCCATTACAGTAGAACCCCGCTCATACGTTCCTCAGTGACGGGTTTTCCCGGCTGCTACGTTTCTTTTGTGTAGCCCCGGCGCTGCTCACACAGAGTCCCACGTATTAAAATCCTCACTTTTACGTCGTGGCTCAGAATACGTTCGCGGATCATGCGTCGCAATCGCCCACTCCGAAGCCAGCCCGGGCAACATGCGCGGACCGCCATTTTGACTTTGTACGAGCCTTGGCCAGGCTTGGCTACGGAACTGACTGCATGAAGCCGCACGCGGGTGCGGTTCGTAACCACTAGATGGCCCTACGTTACTCTATGCTATCACCACCATCACTGCGCTTACAACGGAAGTTTCGCATCGGAATGCCGGAAGTGCGTGTTTGCTATCAATCACCACCGCAAGAATTGTGCGCGCTCTCGTCGTCATCGTGCGCTTCAAGCTTTGAGAACACCTTTAAACCTGCAACCGCGAACTTTGTCGTGGCTTCAAGCTTTGAGAACACCGTTAAACCTGCAACCGCGAACTTTGTCGTGCCTTGATGGCGTCGCAAATACAAGGCGGAGCGCTTCCTTCAGGACAAGCTTGACGCACTTAAACGCAGTAGACAAGCAGCCAGCGCGGAAGAGAGTCGACATCGCTAAGGACCTTGTACTGCCACGCGTGGTGTTTTCCTGCGATCTCAAACAGCGGCAATCCTACAATCTCAAGTTTTTTCATGTTCGAAAGCCAAAATTGCAGAAATACCTTGTTGCAAGTCAAAGCTACGCTCTTTCTGTTCATTTCCGAAGGTTTCCTCACTGCTGCGTTTTCCTGGTTGTTACGTTTTGTTCTCCCGCTCCGGTGAAAAACGTATGAACGGCGTTCCACTGATAAACAAGGTCGAGATATTTTACAGCGAAGCTGTTAGCCTCCCGGCGGTCGAACACTTTCGCGTCGTCCGTATGCAGAAACAGGGTTGAAGCGAAGAGATTGACGTGAAACAGGGCAAACCATCCGCTGCAGGTCAAAGAGGTCTACCCTGGCCTACCGGAGCAGACCACGTGAACATCCGAAACACCCAAGCTTCAAGGCCATGCCCCGAACGCGTGCAGTCAGCCGCCAATCACGTGGACACCGCAATTATGGGTACGCTGTTGTCGGTGTAGCCCGAACAAGGGCCGGGAGATGGATAGTCTAGAACGAGCGGATCGGCACCGCACAAGCAGTCTCGCTGTCATGGCCGTCATCTGGCGCGCCACGTATCTCTTTCTAAAAGCGCAGTCATTCATAGAAGGCTACCTGCGCTTCGCGGCGACTTTAAAGGGACTCTGCAAAACTTTCGGCAAACGCTTTCACTCTTTCCCTCGCGTGTGGAAGCACTGCGAAAGCTATAGTTATCGCCAGACCGGAGCGCCACTGCGGAATGTGCTCGTCGCAGCAGATACATCTCCCGTGTCTGCTTTGCTTTTGTAGCTTTTTTTTTTTTAAAGTGGCCATCAGAATGCGTTTATTGCCTGCAACAGAAAGGAAGCGGCCAATAGCCGCTACATCGCTGTAATGACGTCATTCCAGCGGCCAAAGAGCGCCTCGGCCGGGAAGGAGTGAAAAATCTTTCGAGCAAGTTTCTACGTCACCTGATGGGCATAGAGCAGTAGGTTTTGGATGAGGTACTTTGCGACCCCATAATCTAAGTACTGTATGTGTTGGTGACTACGTTCTGCAAGCATTAAGACTGTAAAAAAAGTTGAAAAAGAGTTGGTGGGTCCCTTTAAGCAAGGCGCTCAGGTGCCACATTTCTGGTAGTGCTCAAGTTAGGTGTACACGCTTTGCTTCCACCTTCCTTTCCCTAGAAATCCCCCTACAAACACTTTGCTAATCCACAGCCGCGCGAACGTCCAACAAGATGGAATAGACGTATTTTCACCCACTCGTTCGCATAATTATAACCCAGTCGAAAAACAACTAAGGCATATCTGTCTGCAACAAAAATATCTGTCGTAGCTAAGCGATCTCTGTTGGAACTACAGGATGGTCTCTTGTGCGACAGGAATCTCTGTAGTAGAACTAGAGAACATCTGTCGCACGACAGACATTTCTGTCGTACAAACGACAGAATGTTCCATTCCCTTACAGCGTAATCCTCTCGTCTGTTGTGTTTTTCGACAGTGAAGCAAAACGTTATCGCATAACGACCCCTTGATTCGGCTGTCGCCCGCCACAAAGTGAGTGGTACTGGCATTCATGACACTGACCAGGCACTTGAAAGTGGTTATGCCTTGTTAGAGTAGCGTGAGCGACAACAGCAGCAACACACGCCCTTGAGCAATATGTAGTCAAACGTTGTGAGTTCGTGCTTTTGTGGTTTCAAGACGATGTGAAGCATGTGCACTCGGCGGTACACTTAGGCAGCTCCAGTGCATTTCACAGCGGGAATAAGAAGGCGTTGTCTGAGAATTACAATGTAGAGACGGAGAAAAGAGCGCTTCCCCTTCATTGAGTTCAGAGAAGGTACTGAGCGGAAAGGAAAGAGGCATATGCGCTGCGAGTTTCTCAAGCTCTAGACTGGTAACAGATAAATGCACTTAGACGTCATGCGGACGTTCAAATTCCCAAGCATTATAGGCCTCTTGCGCGCTTATCACCGGCAAGACGTCTGTAGTTTCCTTTCTGGAAACCTGTGCAAAGTGCGTCTGCGCTGGTTAACTAACAAGCAATTAAAAATGGAATGAATACAATACACCAAGAGCGATTGGAGAACGTCTACTTACGCTGTTTTTCTAGCTGCATTGAGTGGCGAGTTCGGCGTCCGAATTTCGTAGCACAGGTCGGTCCGTACTTTCCACCTCGGGGCAGCCAACCCGTGAAGTCTTTGCCAAAATTTTCTAGATCACGCGGAAAGTGCTTAGGCCGCAAAAAATTCAGTGTATACGTTTACCTCTCGAGTAAGGCTGAAATGTTTTGTTTTTTTTTGCCAGAAGGCAATTATCACATTTATTTTTTACTGCCATAAAATATCTTGCTTTAAACGTTAAGCTTATGGTTTGAATTATTTGTAGCCCGGAAACATTTTGCGAGGCCCAGAAAATTTTGACAAAGACTGTACGTACGTCTCCTGTATCTGGGAAGCCCTAAGTTCCCGTGTGTTTCTGAGTTAATAAATTCGCGTCGCCGGCACATTTTGAGCAGAACTTCGCGACAACCTGACAAATTCGAAGGACAAGCTTTCGAGTGGAAAGTATCCTGGTACCTCCTAAAAGACCTCATGTGTCGACTGCAGCTGCAGAAAATCTTCACAGCAATTTGAATGACAATCTGATTCTTTTGACTATATTTCGAAACTTATTGCACGCTTGCAAGGAACTGGAATTTTATATCTCGTTTATGGTTATCCAACGACGAACCTTTCTTCCTGCTGTGAGACCGAACTTCTGCGTCGCTTAGAATTAGTGCGGATAAGTTGTTTCCCCCTCTCCCAGAGGTTTCAGATCCCGCAGCGCTGTTACTAAGGTAAGGAGAACCTTATTTCGTAACTAGCGCTGCGGACACCCGACACGACTGTTGGCACAGATGTTCGAAAAGGTTTTTAGATGCGGCGCATCTCTTGCTCTTGAGGCATGTCCCTCCTGCGTCGGCGTCGGCGGCGTCCGCACGCCACTTGCGCATGCGCGACTCTCCTCCGCTCTTCTCTCCGACAGCTGTGCGCAACACTCTCACTTCGTCTCATTATCATAAACAACAGCTGCGTGCGCGCGCTTCGCTCGCTTCGCTCCACTCCCGTCGCGCAAGTGCGCGCATGCGCGACTCCCCTCCGCTGTCTCCTCTCCTTCGGGCGCTGTGACTATAAAGCGGGTCTAGCGCGCTGCGGCGGTTCAGTCAGCGCTTCGCTCTCGTTCGACTTCGCGTCACTTTGCTTGACGGACTGCGTGCTTGACTCGATTCTTCCGATGAAGACGGGATGGAAGCGACGGTCCCTTCAGCGAGTGGTGTGACACAATCCAATACCAGCGTCACTCCAAACGCTAAAGTACAATTACGCCCATCTTCCCGCGTATAAGAACACCCGCATGTGATGGAATGCATCATACGCGTTCACAACACGTTTTACCCGATTTAGAGAATCAACCCAATGGAAACGCCAATTGAACCCCCCGATGCGTCGCGTCACATCAGGGTTCCCTCGAAGGAAGATGGGCGTCGTAATTTTTAACCGAAAGTGTTTATGCCGCGGTACACAAACCTTACCCACGTCATATCCGTCACGGAACTGACATCACCAGAAAAACTTCCACTGGAGCGGCGCCGCTAGGATTCGATCCCACGATCCGTCTGGTTGCAACGGGAGGTGTACAACGCTCTGTCAACTGAGCCACGAAGACATGCCCGGTGAGCTGTGCTAACGCGCGCTATGTCCTTCCTTCTACCATCTTCATTCAGATGGTGCTGCAGTCTTGGAGAGATTTATTTATTTCTTTATTTATTTTTTTTTAATTTTTTAATGAAGTAAGATAGATAGATTACAACTTTATTTGAGCCATTGAAGTCTCCGTGGAGGCGGCCTCCGACGGGGTGGTCCCTTATTCACAGGGTCCCATAAACGGCCAGCACAGGCCCCGGGCCACTAGGGCCGTGTGGGTCGTTGCGGCGGGGATCTGGACACGTAGAATCTCCCATCGCTCTTGGGGGAAGGAGGGAGGGGGGTGTGTGGTTGGGGATGGGATTTGTGGGATGGGGGCTTGAGTGAGTAAATGTAGTGAACTCATGACGCGAATTAGCGCTCTATAGTTGGCGGCCTCGATTGGGCAGCCTATAGCAGCGGAAGCTGCCGTGTTTATCCGCCCACCGCCTATGTAGAACGCAGCTCAAGCTTGTGGAACGCCGCCGCCGCGTTCCAGCAAGACGTCGCTCACCAAGCACGCCCACAAGACTGCTGCCGACCCGCGAATCATGCTCCTTTCTCTGAAGCAGACCGTGACTTCACCAAACGATTCGCTGACAACCCGTTCGGTTTTCGTTCGCAGGGTTTGCGAGGGCCTGGACTTTCAGTCGGCTTTACGCAATGCTCCGGCGCGTCTAATCCAGGGTCTAATGTCGGTGGGTCTAACAGTGCCATACCGACGAAATATAAATAGCGATGTGCAAGTTCATATGGATGCACAATAAACATTCAAACGCTGCTGTGGAGGCACATTTCACTTTCGTGTTTTACCGATTGCTATGCAAGAAGCATCACCCACATTTTTTCTTTGCTTTCACTTATCAAGGAGGCTGTGGATTTCAACGTCTCCGCACAACGCAAACGAAAGTAATCGGTGACTGAAAAGAATTCAAAAAGACGCAAATGTCAAGCCACGAATAGTATTTAAGACCTTCCGGGCATGGTAACATTTTTTTCTTACCGCAAACCAACGACATTTCCAATCTCAGAAACCCTCGCGTGTCCATTGAACAGGCGAGGTCGAAGTGGGGTCACCGCGAACTCGTTCTGTGGAGCACTTTTTCCGCGCCGGCGCACGTGAAGTAATAAATATATAAAAAGTAAACAAGTAAAGTAATAAAATATCTTCTTCCGCGTGTATAAGTGAATGGACTGCATCGCAAATACACCAAAATGAATCAGCAGCTCAGAGGAGCAAACTTGAATTTCTTTCTTTTTTGCTCTTTTTGGAATTACCTGGCGTGAATGGAACGCCCATGCAATGTTCACCCTGCCTCACAGAGAAGCCAGCCGCAAGAAATGGCGAACATGGTTGAATAAATAGTGAATACGTTACATCTTTCGCCATTAAACGTTAGGCACCTGCGTTTTTTTTTTTTTTTTGTTATTCTTCAGAAGCTGAAAGCTGAAGTTCAAAGTTTTTTTTTTTTTTGCAGGAATGCAAATAAGTGAGGCATCGCGAAAGAAAGAGCCCAGAAAGCCACTTCGAATGTTGCATTTTGTAATCCTTCGTCGCTCTCAGAAAAAAGACTGCACTGCCGAACTCAATTTTAGGAGTGTCTCGGAAAAGGGACCTGAAATGAAACGGCTTCGTTTTTTGTGTAGCCTTGCGAGAATCTTGATTATCCCAGGTGGTTCCCGCTGTGTGACGTCTGATGTCGAGATTCACTCCTTGCCTGATTAAACAACAACAACAACAACAAAATAAGTGCCACGCTTTCCTTTCAGATTACCTAATCCTCACTGAACCCCCACCGAGTACACGACACCTTTCTTTGCATGGGAAATCCTCAAAAGTAGAGTGCCCGACCGAGTTACGAGTGACGCTTGGCTCGGAAGTACTACAAAAAGTGCACCTTATTTTAGAGAGACCCGTGCATACAATTTTCCCCTGTCGCATTCAATATAGAAGTTTTGTCGAAAGCGTAATACAGAAGATTTTCCGCCGATGCAAAAAAAGGACATGAAGCATTCTTTTTGCATCGAACTGACGTTCACACCATCGCCTAATTCTACACGTTTGAAGGAGGACTCCCCGCCAGAAGCTGCACAGAGTGAGTAGTAAAGGCAGATCCACGACAAGAAGATGGGGCGCGGAAGTCCAGATAGAAAAACGGTGCCTTAAAAATAAAGCATTGGTGTTAAGAACGCGTGCAAACCCAGGCTTGATCTGTAGAGCGAAAAAAAGGACAAGAAATAAGAAATGACCGTAGTCATTGTCCCGTTTTGGGCTGTACGGATTATGTAATTATGTGCTTTTGTTTCCTTTCCTACTCAAGGATGGTACAGTTGTGTGAGCTGTCATTTTTCGTGTACACATAGAAATTATGACCGGTTAGGAAAAAAAAAAACCCCACAAAACATATTTACCAGATATGCTCTTGTTTATTTATATCATCCTGTTTATCATCATTAGCAGCAGCAGCAGTCTATGCGCACTACTATAGTATGGCGTCTTAATTGCCGCTAAACAACTGCTATCCTCTCCTGTCCGAATCCATTCTTGGCCGCCGAGTTTCCTTATCTCCTTCCGCCATCCTCTTATCTGTATTCTAGGCCCGCTTCACTTTCTGCCTTGCTTTGCGGCTTTTTCCAAAAGTGGCTATCGAAACCGCTAGCAGCAACACCATCGCCATTGTCTTCATCTGCGCGATCATCATCATCAGCGGACTGGATTGGCGCGTGAGCGTTGCCACGCATTAGATGGAACGCGACTGAGCCGCTGGACGGGCCGCCGCTTCTCCAAGTTCCGGCCGGGCCCGCTGTTCAGTAAAATGTAGGAAGCGCATCCGCTCCACGTCTGCTTCCTACTCGTCCATTGCTGGAACTGAAGGAAAGCCATCCAATACACGCTATACCGCTGTAATGACGTAATTCTAGTGGTTGAAGAATGCCGATGCCGGGAAAGAGAGCAAAATCTTTTAGGTGCAATGCACTTCTTAAGCGACCCTGAACCTGCGTCCACCGGCGATGTCCGCGCACGTGGAGATGGCGCGCGCGCCTGGCCGCTGACATGGCACATACCCACGTGGGGGATTGGCCAGGAACTCGCTGAGAACGTTGCCCTTGCTTAAAGGAGTATGACCGAATTTAAAGCTGAGACCGCTTAGCATCACATACACACGACACACAAATGGGCGTGAAGGTAAATGCATCTGCTTCATTTTTGTAGTTTGCGGTTTCAAGTGATCTCTCTTTAGCGAACATTACCGACCGCGCAAATTAACTGTGCATTCGCACTTTCACATTCTTCTCGGAGAATGCGGGGTTGTGGAAAATTTCTACGTTATTGATGGGAACGCGAAACTTTGGCTGGGGTACTTTTAGCCCCTTTCACATTCTTTCTCCTCATTTCTTTAATATGTACCGCTTCCTTCTTTCCCTTCATTGCCGGTATCTCACCCCTGATAGGGTACCAACCGCAGTATTCTGGTTAACTCCCTGCCTTTCCTGTACTATTCCTGTCCTTCTTTCCTATTCTAAGTACTCGAGTGGTTGACACGTCAAAACCCCCATTTAGTACATAAAAGTATTTAAGTTCGAGTGTTTTTATGTAAAAAAAAAAAAAACCTTGGTTGAATCTTGCAGAGCAATGTAAAAACGAAACGTGAAATCTGCAAAGGAAAACGGTGACAGCTGACATGGTTTTCGGGTCGGCGTCTGGCATTGTTTGGGGGGTGCTTGGCGAGCGACGTCTTGCTGGCGGGTCGCTTCGGCAAAGGTGCAGTGGCGTCATTTCCGTGAGAGATATGACGTCAGCGAAATGCGGGTGTATCCCGGCATAAAACACTTTCGTGTTAAAATACAAAACCCGAAAACGAACAACGCTAAGTATATAACGTACTGATGATGATAATGATGATTGCTATTGGTTTCCCCTTTATAGCGGGGTGATGACATGTCATCTTACCAAAAAGGACTAATATACCTATGCTTTATACTCTTGGTTTAGTACTAGCGCTGCTTAGGCCAGGCACAAAAAGCTTATTAGGCACAAAATTATTTTTCTGTAACAGGTGGTAACTGTCCTAGGCAATATTCTCCTCTCTGCTTTTCTTCCACCAGCATTCTAATCTTCTTTTGGTCGCCTCGACAGCCTTGAAGTTAACTTCCTCTGTGCTACCCTTAAATCCTAGGGCTTCTGGAAGCCGAATATTTCCCTCATGTAGATTTGGATGGATACCCTCACATTCTAACACTATGTGCCGCATAGTTTGTTTCTTTTCCGCAGACCACGCATACCCCATCATTTTGTGAATACTTCCCCACAAAGCTCTTAGTTCGCAAGCAGCCTGCTCTAGCCTCAAAAAGCAAAGCACTTCCCTGGGAATTATCGTAGAAATTTTCCTTCCTGACGTTGAATTTCTCAGCCCTGTACATCTCTAACGACGTTTTAGCTTCCATTTTTTCTCTCCATTTATTCGTTTCCATCTGGCCTTGCCTCTTTTTTTGGTTACCTTGGATGTTTTGATTTCGGATTCTCCACTGTTCTTTCCGTGTTTCATCGTTAGCTTCTAGTCATTCCTTAACCACTAGCGTGTCCACGGCTTTTCAAGTGAATATCTAAAAACCGTAGCTGCCCACCTTCGTTGATCCATTGCTCTCAACCTCGTCTCAAAACATATTTTACTCTGTGCTTCTCGATCTTCAAACGAGCACTATTTAGTACTCTTTAGTACTAAAGGTTGCTTCCCCGCAAGAAGAACCTGTGTGAAGGGGTGCACCCTTTACAGGCCGCTTTCTCCGTTGTACTGGCGTCATTTCCGTGGCGGATATGACGTCGGTGAAATCTTTGCATATCCGGGAAGAAAACACTTTGGTGTTAGCAATGTTTATAACAGTCCGCGGAACAGCATTGAGTCACAAAATGCAAGGCAGAAGTTTATTCACCTAACTGTAAGTTGCCTCGGTTCCGAAGCAAAAAAAAGGAGGGGGCGGGGGAAAGGAGAGAGAGATAGGGACAGCAACGCGCCTTCTGCGATGCAGAACGTTTTCACTCCACACATCGGCGCTTCTCGGGATAGGAACCTTCGGTGTAAACAGATCGAAGCGTGTGCCTCCTTCCGGACAGAGAGTTTCCCGGAGTTTCGGGTAACTCGGACGACGGCCACCGGGGTAGCAGCATTCGCCTAGGAAACAGTGCAAAGAGCAGCCGGACTCTTCCTGCTGCTGCTCAGTGATGCCTGCTCTCCGGCGGGCATCCCGAGGGATTGTATGCGAACCAAACGCCCGCCTAGCATGCGGAAACTTTATTGCACCGCGCTTTGTCTTTTGCCATTCCCGGTATCGGGCCGCAAGTTCGATCCGGGGCACGAATGACTGAAAATAGAATCCTTTTGTTCGCCGTAGTGCCACCAGAAACCCCCAAATCCCTCCGGTCACACGGGAAGGGAGTGGGAGAAAGTGGGCAGATCTAATTGCCAGAGTGTGAACAAATGAGGATATGCCGCAAGCTTGGACGCCCACTCCCCAGGTGGATTGAGGAACTCGGCACGGAAATTCGATCTGGAACAGTTCATGTTTTCCAGGCTGTTCGTGAATGCAGCGTTTTCCCTCCGAAACTCTTTTTGATTTGATTTGATTGATTGATTGTAGGGTTTAACCGCGCCGACGCAGTAGCAAGGCGATGAGGGCGCAGCCGTAAGCGGAGGGCTCCCGGATTAATGTTGGACCACATGGGGATCTTTAACGTGCGCCGAAATCTCGTACACACGGGCGTTTTTGCTATTTCGGCCTCCAGCAGAAAAGCGGGGGTCCGCCGCGGCCGGGAAATCGAACCCCGCGACCTTGTGCTCAGAAGCGCAACGCCTTAGGCCACTGAGCCACCCGCGTGCGGGTCGAAATTCTTTTTTGTTTTTTTTTTTACTGCGAAGCTGTGTAATGCCTCGGTTGAGACAAATCAGTGTAGAAAGGATTGTTTTTTTTGTCTGCTGGGCTAGCATTGTTTTCGGTTGCGTTCCTGAAAAGGCTCAGTGGAGTGAAGCATTGGTTGGCCCAGTGTTTTTCTGGTCCAGACACAAGCACCTTGAACGGCTTCGGAACGACGTTTTGTCAAGTCCTTTTTTACTTATAAACAGGCGTGCGTCACGGTTGCCCGTTGTGCGTGCGGGGGGAGGTTGTTACATTCGAGAAGGCGTCCCCGAACCGGGCTCCGTCGCCTCCGTCATGTGAGGTAGCATGGTGAAGAGCGGCCAGCAACAGTTGCTGCCTTGGTGACGACGACAAGAAGCCGAAGGCAAACTTAACTGGTTTACTGCATGGCGAGAGATGAGTCGAAGGAATACAGGGACAATGCCCTCTCGGGCGAGGTTACAGAAGAGGGCTCGAGCAGAGTGACAACCGTTGATTCGCTGCTCCAAAACGAATACTTCTGCACTTGGGTCCCCGTATTCATGCCCAAAGCGCTAACGGTCAAACAAGTCCCCCCTGCTTTTTGCACAAGGCGTAAACATAGTAAAGACACACACAGTATTTTTCCCAGAGTTCGTGAGGGGTCAGTAGTAGCGTCGCACGCTGAGTCCGAGAGAGGGGACAGAGGAGTTCTCCGTTGCGGTGTCCACGT
Organism: Haemaphysalis longicornis; assembly: GCA_013339765.2. NCBI lineage: Eukaryota > Metazoa > Arthropoda > Arachnida > Ixodida > Ixodidae > Haemaphysalis > Haemaphysalis longicornis. The sequence continues at coordinate 22,957,026 of CM023457.1, forward strand.
CCTTCGGGCAGGTGTCAACTCGGCGCGTCTGCCGCCGCTGAAGTTTTAATTACGCCGGCAGCGAGGCGCCCTTGCGCCGGCCGTTCTGCGGCATGTTGTGATCAGTCCGAGGCAGGCTTGCATGCGCAAAACTTTGCAGGACTCGCGAACATGGTGTTGCGGCGCGCAGAATCGTAACAGAATGTAGGGGGAGGGAAGGGGGGGGGGGGGGAGGGCGCAGGTTTGCACGCACAACCATGGTTACCGATGACACGTGGTTAGCGATGACTTGTTTCACGTGTTTATCGATGACATGCCTATTGTGCTGGGGGGTGGGGGGGGGGTGATTTAAACGTGGACGGCTCACGGTCGGATGTGCACCAAGAGCGTCGACTCTAGAGCCGGTGACCTCGGCGAGCAGTGACTTCCCGGGTGTCACGCCATATGTGATGCTGGTCACAAACGAAGTCACGGTATCGGTGCGCGCTGTATAATTGGTGATTTCACAGTGTACACTCCACAGGCCACTTCGAAGGAGGGCGTCGCATCCTTCCTGACGGAAGTCTTTGGATGGGTGGCTCCAAATGACGCTACGTTTAACGTCATCGTGGGGGACTTAGGGTCGTATTCTGATTCCCTCCTCCACTCCATTCGCTCCCTTCACTGGGTTGAGGGGAGGATTCCGCAATGCTCATGCATGGGCAAATCGATTTCAAGGATCTCCTCACCTGGAGCATCGAGTAGAGGAAGGATTTAGAATACCAGGGTTCACGTCGCCATTTCGCCCCCTGACAGAGTGGTTATATCTCACTCATGCCGGAGCGGTTTGCTGTAAATTGTTACCACTCCACCACCGATTGCGCATAAATGTAACACTTGGGAAGAATGTGACCAGTGTTAGCATTCAACCGATTGATAACGGAAAGTCACGTCCACTGTCTTCTTACGTCAAAAACGTCAGATTATATTGTATACATCGACGATCGTTTTCCTCAATACAGTTTCGCTGGTTTTCCATCTTCACAATACTGGAAGGGTGCTGGAATTATTGGCTGAGCCTATGTATTTCGGGCTATTGGTACTATAACATAACCTTCACTCCAGTCATCGGGGAACTCAGCCCTGTTCTCGCGCTTTGCAAACTGGTGAGCTACGCACTCGCGATCACTCCGCGTAGGTATCCTTAAGACGTTTCTAAGACATTCAGGAACGGAAAAGGTATGTGTGCACGTGAAACTGAGAGGAACAAAGCAAGCTGTTGCGGTGTCGACCAAACAAACTCTAAGTAAAAGCCTATAGCAAAAACTGGACAACGTCATGACGTTGAAACACATGAAAGGTAGGCCGCTCATGCTGTCACTTCAAAATGCACTACCTGGTTGGCGTGCAAGAGCGCAAATTTTGATTTCAATTTAGGAGTAGTACTACAGGGTTGTGAAGAGAAAGAAAAAGAAAACCTACTGTGCAGCACTTCAATCGAAATGGAAGTACTTTTATTTCAATAGTGATGTTAAAATTCCCTTCCGCCGAAAGCGTAAAGCTCCAAGCATTCGTCGCAGCATTTTCTCGCACAAAGGGACCAGTAAAAGTAGAAGTTTTTTTTTATCGTTCGCTGGGATCCGATAGTTGCGTACGGATGAACGCGCGCGCTTTTCAACGGGAGTAACAGCAGACAATTCAAACTTTCAGCAAACGCATTACAACCTTAAATCAAAAGAAATACGAGAAGAAAAGTCCACCGCTGCGGACTTCAACGACTGCGAACCATCTTTTTTTAAAAAAGTTGAGACAACTCGCGTATTGCGAATTCGTCGGTGGCCAGCGAAAATTACTTGGCTATGTCTCCGCTGATTCAAACTTTTATGTGACCGAGATGAAGTGAGGAGGCAAAAAAGCCTAATGCAGCCGTATTTTAGGCACGGTCCAGTTGGAATTGTTGCGACGATCTGCGGGTTATTCTAAACCTTCGAAATAAAGGAGAAAAAAAAAGATACGCATCACTGAATGTATAGAAACTGCGGAGGAATTTGAAAAAAAAAAAGCGTGAAGGAAAAGGCCCCAGTTTTACCGACGAGACAGTGGAACTTTTTCCGCCAGAAAATGTCGACCCAGGTTAACGCAAAAAAAATGTTGAAAAATAAACTGTGAAATAAAGGAGAGATAGCGCTGCTAAACCAGCTTTCAGCGGGAATGTTAATGAGTTTTGTGAGGCACTGGATAACCGAATTCTTTCAGCCCATTTCCGTAGAGTGCATGAATTCCTCTCAGATTACACACATACGCACTCACACAAACACGCGTGTATATATATATATATATATATATATATATATATATATATATATATATAATATATATATATAATATATATAATGCGAATAAAGTAAAAACTAGGATCTGCCTAGGACAACTGTGCAAGGCGTGCGTGTGCGCTGTTGTCCCAGCGCAGATCCTATTTTTTACTTTAATCGCATGCTGGGCCTCGTCATTCGCCAAATTCGCACTTTAAGCACGCTGAATGGTCGTTCTGGGGCGTTGTCGTGAAGCCCACCTGCCCGATTTCTTAGAGTGATTAGAGATATCTAGTGAAAAAAAAATATGGGATGGCGAACTTTGGGTTGGGGTCAAAAATAAAAAAAAAGGGGCCCACCCCCAGGGGGATCAGAAAAAGCCCAAGGGGTGTTATTGGTTAACGAGTGTTTGGGGATTTTGGGGAGGAAATCGGTTCGAGCTTCGAGTATTTTGAATGGGGCGGAAAAATTCACCCCTTCGGGGGTTTGGGCGAGGGGAGAGCCTTCTTCGTTCCGGAAGGCGAATAAACCACCGGAAGATTTTTTTTAATTTAGGGGGAGGGGGGATCCCCCTGGCCAACCGGGGACATCGTGGTTTTTGCTTCTTAAAAGTGGCGCCCGCAACCCAAAACGGGGGTTCGTAAAAGCCGGGAATTTTGGTCAGCGCAATGGACCGGCGGGTTCGCTACCCGGGGCGGCGCGGGGAGCCCCCCCGGGCTTTAAAGCGTCGAACTGTGCTCTCTGGGGCGTTTTCACCCCTGGGGGGTTGTTCGGGGGAATTTTCAACCCGGAAAACCTTTCCATGGAAATTTCCCTATAATTCTACCCCCCCCATAAAATTTTTTTTAGAAAAATTAAAAAATAATAGGGGGTTCCCCCCTTAATTTTAAAAATATCCAATGAATTAAACTACCGGTTCCCCGGTGTCCAGCCTTGCAGTCGAGCCCCAGGAGCTCCACGGGGATTGTCACCGGCCCCCGCTGGGGCCCCTCCCCCGCTTTATTTACCTTTCCAGCAACCCCGTGGCTGGCTAAACGGCGTTTTCCACCCTCCCTGTTAGGTTTTTTTCCGCCGGAAAAGGGGGGTTTTTCGATAGGTTTTTAAAAATTTTAAATTTTTATGTTTATTTTAATAATTTTTAATTTTTAAAAATATTAATTTTTAATATAAATCTATTATTTTTTTTTGGTAATAAAAAACAATGCCCGGGTCGAACAGGTTTGAAGGTTTTTTCCCAGCCCGCAAAAGTTAAGATAAATTAAGGCGCGTCGGGGGCCTCCTTTGGGTTTGCGAAAGGGGGAAAGGGACTTTTGAACGGCCGGGAATTATTTGAAAGGGCGAGGAAAAGCCTCCCAAGAAAAATTAATCTTTCCCCTCATAAATGCGTCGGAGGGGTTGGGTTTGCTTAATTTATTTTTTGGGGGCTGGGGGATGAAGTTTTTATCCCCTTTCGGGTAGTTTGGAGTAAAGGAAAAACCGCGTCCCCTTCTGTGTGGGTTTTTTTCGGGGAAAGCATAGATGCGTGGGCCCGAGGGTGGGGATGGGGCCCCAAATAGTTTTTTTTTTATATAGTGTGGGGGAGGGGTGGGACAACGAGGGTGGGACTACGGGACTCAACGCGGGTAAAATCGTGAGTTACTGAAAGCTCTGCTTTTAAAAAAAATAGAATAGGCGGCAGAATGTGGGGGAAAAAAGGGGCGTCGATTAGGCATCTGGCGAATGCAACCGAGGCGCACCATTTTCGCTTCTATCGTACTGAATATCCCGTAAACCTGATTATTTGTGTGAACGAGAGACACGAGGCCATAGAGAAGGCCGTAGAGGTTGACCATACAACGTGCCCTTAGTTACTCTGCAAAGGGTAGGACGAACCCTCAAAGGACCGAAGGAGGACGACTTGAGGAATATTTGTGAGTGCGTGTGTGAAGTCGTATCTGTGCGTATGTGCGTGTGTGCGTGTAGAGAGAAAGAGAGAGAAAGGAGAAGAGAAGACTGTCTTGGACGAGTTCTTGCGTGTTCGTTTTTTCGCTTCTTCTGGGAGAAATTACGTTCTCCCTGTTTATGTAATTTTACTGACTTCGAGTAGCATTTGGAGGTGAAAACGAGAGGCATCGCAATTTCGCCGTACTGCACTCTTATTACGATTGCAAATGCTGCCAATGAAAACAGGTTTTAAGGAAGCTTTGAGGCGAGTGTGGGAGAAAATAGTTCGTTCTAATTAACGCATCACACAAACACGCGTTATTAATATATATATATATAAATATATATAGATATATATATTATATAATAATATATATATATATAATATATGTTTAAAAAAACGGATCTGCCTGGACAACTGTGCAAGGCGCGTGTGCGCTGTTGTCCAGCGCAGTCCTATTTATTACGATGCGGGCCTGTTTCGCCAAATTCGCACTTTTAAGCACCTGAATGGTCGTTCTGGGCGTGTGAAGCCACCTGCCCGCTTATGATTACAGATATAGTGATAAATAAAATTGGGGAACTTTCGGTTGAGGTCAAAATACAATAATACACGAACCAAAATGCGGAGTATAAAAACCATTTGGAATTGCGCAATGAGCATCGCCGTTCGCTCTGCGGGAGGTTTGGGGGAGCTCCCGCTTTCGAAAGTCGACTATGCAATTTTGCGGTCCGATATTCCCCCACGGGTGAGCATTTGTCAGCCGTTCTTCGGACTTCACGGTAGGCGAATTACATTTCCATCGCAATTCCTATAACTTACCGCTTCCCGCGCACCCAATGATTTTTAGCAACTCCGACCCGGGTATCCGTGCACTGGGGCGTTCGCGGCTTAGTTGGTATAGACAAGTCAGTAACTAATCTATATAGCGATTCCCGTAATATCCAGCTTCAAGGGCCCACGCCCATTGGACCCGTCCAGGCGAGATCTGCTTTGTCCTGCGACCTTCCGCGTGTTTTACCTTCCAGCACCTTCCGTTTGCTCCCGCGTATGGCGTTTTCCACCTCCGGCGTTTCCGATTTGTCAACGCCGAAACCGGGTTTGATAGGAATTATCATTATGAAAATATTAATCTATATTTTCATAATATATGCAACGCAGAAATAAGCGTGGCGTCAAAAAACCTCTTGACTGCCAAGCTTATTTATCTTTATCGGAGGCCTCTTTCCCATTCTGATGCATCCCGTATCTATTATCTACTATTATATTATTACTATATATCGATATATATAATTATATTATATATATATTATACTATATTATATAATAGATATATATATAATACTACAAGAAGAGAAACTCAGAACAGATTAGATTATTTCGAAGTGACTTGCTTTCCACGAGGAAAGCAATTCTTTGCTGAATAGGAAAAAGTGCTTTTCCTTTACGAAGTTTTCTTGTTTTTCTTCATTACAATTTTATTACTATATATGTTTTACTATATATAATATATATATATATATATATATATATATATATATATATATATATATGATAAGCACTTGGATTTAGCAAGAGCGGGGCCCGTTAAGTTTCATTCCAGGTTTCCTCTTGTGTTATGTCCCGGCGTTTTTGGAGTTCCACTGCCCGTTGCCATGTGTACCCTGTCCCGACGAAAGTGGCACCAACCGACGTGAAAGCTCTGGAAAAGAACAACATACGGAACGGGGGTTGTTTTTCAAGCTGGCGCTCAACCCCTCGTAAAATATTTAAGCCCGCAACAGGGCCTCACTCGCTGGGTGCCGGATACAAGCTGGAGTCGCGAAAACTAAGAAACGATTTGCGATTCAGCGAACGGAGCTGGGCGGCACGTCCGCAAGAGCGTTACGGATACGTAGGCGTAAATTTTAGAAAACACATCCCCGGAACATTGGAGAAAAAAAGTCATGAAACGATAAAACAAAAAGTAAAAACAAGGAGTAGGCAATGTCGAGGTGTAAAGCAACGTCGCTGGTTTGATATTGTTTTAGATTTTAGATATCTTGTTTCTCTTTTGTACTCATTATTGTTTTTGTTTACTTCCAGTTGAACGCAAGGCTTTGGGATTACACGCTGAAAATCTGCACAGGGCGTTTTTTCTTTTTTTCTCAGCTTCTTCTGTTCCTCTGTTTTTGCCCCTTTCTTGGCGCCGAATTCGAGGTTTAGAAAAAGCAAGGGCCCCTTTTTGCAACCGATGCACTTTTCCGCGCACGTTTCTTTCAAAGCTCCAGAGAACGCAGTTGCGAGGTTCGTTTGGTTGTCTCTAAGTTTATGTTCGCCACCGGCACCGCGACGATTCGCAATCCCCCCGTTTCCGCGCGAAGATTGATGCCATCTATAGGATTATCCGACCCGGGAGAAGAGTATTGGTAGAATCCAAGGCGGTTTCCAGAACCGCCAGATGTGCCTTCTCCGAGTCCCTTTCCTTTTGTTTTCTCGTACGCTCCACTTTTCACTTCGTCCTTTAAGATGGAGCAGATTCTATGCCAGCTTATAAAAAGCCTGAGCGTTGTTGGAAATCTGCCTAAAAAAATAAGTTTTTGGAGCAGTGAAAGCCTCGTTGGATCCCGAAGTGCATTTTCCCGCTTTTCTCTTCTTTTCTTCCAACCTCATGTTTCATATTTTTTCGCCAACTGCTACCACCCCCCCTCCCCCTCCCCGCTACCACCACCACCTTTTCAGGATATGGCGACTTGAAATTGGCTGTCAGTGAGAAATAAGCCCTTAACCCGCACATGCATTCTCTCTTCCCAACTTTTGTTTCTCTATTTATTTGACATTTCTTATAAAAATACAGCGGATGAACCGCCCATGGTTGCAAGCTCTCTCTTTCAGAGATTGAAAGCAGAATTCTAAGTTGCAGGGTAGGACTGGGACAATAATACTAGAAGGTCTTCTAACCATTCCTAAAAATGCACGCGACTCAACGGCCCGCGACGGGACCGCCACACGCGATTGAATGTGGCCGGGGGGTCATGACACGGGAATCTCATGGAAACTAACCCAGGAATTGCAAATGACGCTGGTCACAACCGCTTAAAGGCGAACGCCCTAAATCGCTCATCGAGCGATAAATCGGGCGTCGGGCGTCCGCAACAGAAAAAAATTCCCGCATCTTCACGAAGTGAATGAATCATGACGAGCGGGCGAAGCACTGGGGATCGTTCTTACCGTAAATCACCCGTGGCATTGCCCACTCCACCATGTAAATGAGTGACAGTGCGTGTGTACAGTATCTACAATTCCAATCGAATCCAATCCAACCCAATGCTCCTCGCGCATGCGCAATACTGTGTACACGGACGCCAAGGGACAAGCCACGGACAAAGCGAGGTCCTAAGGTGCTTCGCCCCTAAAACGGCTCCTTCAGAGACGTTCCATAGCACGAGGCGTTCCACAGCGCGAGAGAAATCCCGGCAGTAGCGAGCAAGCGTCGTGCACGACAGTGCACTGCAGATGAAGAGCGCTGAAGCAGCAGCAGCAGCAGCTGAATTCACCGTCGCCATTAACTCTCACATTACATGGCGGCAGGAACGAGTAGCAGCGCAACGCGTAGGAGAGAGATCGAAGCCATTCGAAAGCATTAACTTCAGGAGGACCGCAAAGAAAAGCGTCTCCAGTGGCAAGAAACAAGGCCCTTCGACACACGGGGCGGAAGCAAGGTGTCTAAGGTGTTCAAGTGGACGTCCACGCTTTACGCATTCATAACCCATGAGAAGTGTTTTAGATTCCCATTGTAGTTGGCATGTTTAAAGAAGAACGTCCTGTCAAAGGCTGCTTCTGCGCTAGAATTTAGTTTGGCTCACTTCGTTGTGTCGTCCTAGTGCGGCGGCTGCGGCTGACCTGACTATACATATAAACGAGACCAAACGAGTATTACAGCACGTGTGCACAGCAGTGTTGTTCCACATCGCTCCAAAACATCCCACGTTCTGTGTGCTGCGCCTTGAATAACATATTATTCCGAGGCCTCCCCCACCCCTGCTTTCTTTTTTCCCCAGGCGAGACACACACAGATATATACGTATTCAATACCGGAGTCCTTCAATTCTTTTCAACTGAAGGACTCTGCCGCCACCTATAATTGCATCTAGGGTAACCAATCCCGCGGTGTAGTTCACTTCGATTTGTTGCATTCTGTGATTGTTTTATCGTGTAAGAGCCAAAGGGGAAAATTCTTTTTCAAGGGCCTCGGGTACAGTTGTCTAGGAAGTTGACAAAGCGGCAACGGGAACGCATGGCGAAGTTTCACCCTGTACTCCTTCTCAGACACAGCGCGGGTCATGGGAACAGGAATAATACGGGTTACGCTGAAGGCAGCAAACAAGCGCCACGGGTATACGTGACGAGCTCGGACTAGGAGACATCCAACGAAAATTAAGGAGGGGGGGGGGGGTGGAATAGCGTGTGATGCGGTGAAGGGACCCAGGTGACAGAATGGATACCGATTGACGCCTTAGGAAGTAGGGATAGATATAAAACACTGGCAGGCGAGGAGGGGGGGGGGGGGGGGGGGGGGGGGGAGGTGGCATGGGTGACCTTGTGATATACGAATATTGTGGGTGAAAAAAAACTCAAAGCCCTTTTCTTTAAGAAAAAGATAGTTAAAAGGCGAGGCTTTCTTCCATGCTACCTGAGTGAAGAGAGAAGAGACTAAACATATTTATTGTTTCCTAGTAAAGAGTCCTTAGGGCTGGCCTCCTTATTCCAGGAGTCCGTTGGCACGGACCGCGTCTTCTGCCACCTACACCAGCTTGCGCTGGACGTCGAGGGAAGAGCTGGCCAAGGCGCTCTCCCAAAGCTTATAAGTGTGGAAGGGATTGGGCGGGTCAAGTATTCTTTGTGTACAGCCTCTGACCGTAGGAAAAGCTGCTCCGAATTCCCCACAGAAGCAGGCACAAACGGGGATACAAGGCGGGGGCTATGTGGTGGTTTCTTGCTAGGGTGGGGGTAAGTATTAGTTTGCAGGGCACGAAGTATTCTATCGTGGCCCTTGGGTAGTTGTTTGTGCGGTGGGGTGTACGCTTGTCTCTGTAGGCGATAGTGCGCGGTAATCTCATGACACGAGACCAGAGGAGGCGGTCTTTAGGCGCTCGGTCGGGTCAATTCTCGAGCTGTGAGATGGGCAATCTGGGCGCCCAGATGATCTTGACGGGTGTTGCTAGTGGCTTCTGTTGCAGTATTTTAAGCGCAAGTCAAAGTTTAAGATCAAAACTGCTTCGAGCGTGTCGGAATGACGCAATAGGAGGATACACAACAACGCGAGGGACACAGGTTCAACTCCGACCCCGGAAAGAGTTTTTTTTTTTTTTCCTTGAGGCACTTGATGGGCCTATGTGGGAAGCCACCGTGTAAGTTGGCTTTCCTGCAGTGAGTATTGGGCGTAACAATTGGGGTTTTGGACGTTCACTCCGGAGCTTGAAGACATTGGTTTTCGACCAGAGAAAGCGTCGCGTTCCAGCCATCATTTACTTCACCCCCGATCATTGTCATCGTCAGAGGATCTTGACTTTCCTGCAGTGCGTTTCGGTGTGCACGGTCGCCATCAACGAGGCAAATATATCTTCGCTCAAAAATAGGCATTCGCGGAATGGGAACATACAAAAGTTCATGAGAGGCCTTCATCCGGCAGTGAACATTAACGGGCCGGAGATGGTTGTGGGGATGCTTGCTTAAGTTGTAGTAAGCTTAAATATGCTCAATCTGCAGAACTGAAGCTTGCTCGTGAGCGCATCTCAGTGGCTCACTGGCCAAATTAGCCACCATGGCTTGTATACCTAAAACGGAATGAAGGAATGCAAGAAAAATAGCCCAAAGAATTGGCATAAATGAAGGAGGCAAAACCGCTTCACAGTACTGCTGATAGAAACACAGTATAAACCAAAATTAGTTTACAACTTATTTATTAGCACTAATTTTCTCGTATCATTCCATTAGGTCTCACAACTTCAAAAAAAAAAAAAAAAAAAAACACGCGTCTCGCTGTGGAACGAAGGGCGGCATTTACGAACTCCTGCGAACTGCAGGCACGTTGAACACGTCCTGTAAAGTGACGTCAACGCTGTCAACGCAGCTAAAGCGGATACTTCAGCATTATGAATGCCAAGTCAAAAGAAGGTATTCCTATCACAGAGTCAATCCTCATTTGCCTTTCCGATGACACCCCGCCTAAACAAATGCGCACATTCGTTCGTGCGCTTAACCCGTTTATTTCAATAAAGCAATAGTATTACTTCGAATAACGATTGCCGTGTGGTGTCACTGAGGGATGCAAACAAGGGTATCGCAACCGCTGGAATTTACGCGTTGCATTCCGTCCGAAGAAGCGATGGCCATATTGCGGTAGTCGTACCCCGCGGCGTAGACTCCCTCGCGTACCCTGTGCACGGCAAGCACGCTGCCCGTCCACTCAAACGTCTTCAGCATGTGGAGGCGTTGCTGCAAACCAGCCAGAACGTCCCTGTCGGCCGTGCCTTCGTGGCGCACCACGTTGTCGGGGAAGAGCTGGTTGTGGAGGCGGCCAGCGTCGATGGCTTCCTTAACCGTATGCTCCATCCACAGGCTGCGGGCGAGCACTTGAGCCAGGCCGGAGATGGCCAGCGGGCCGCCCGTAGAGCTGCCGGCGAACAGCACGTCTCCGTCGGCGTCTACCACGATGCTGGGACAGAGCGAGGAGACGGGCCTTAAACCCGGCCGTATGTAGTTGTTACGGCTCGCCTTCAGCCCGCGCGATCCGTAGGGCGTCGAAAATTCGTGCATCGCGTTGTTGTACCACAGGCCGGTCGCGTTCGAGTACACTCGCGAGCCGAAAGGCGTGTTGATGGTGCTGACGAGGCACAGCGCGTCACCATCGGCAGCCACAATGCACACGTCCGCCGAGCCGTGGTCGGTGCCGGAAAACAGCGCGAGCCCATACGCACTCGCATTCGAATGCACCTCGGACGTGATGAACCCAACAGCCACTGCCTCCGAGAAGGTGTTGCTCATGAGCTGCATTAGCACCCTTTCGATGGCCAAACGGATGTCGGATGGTCCGTCCGGGTCGCCAAGCTCGAAACGCCGCGCGAAAGCGTACTTCAGCGCTTCGACAAAGCGGTGCCACGTGAGCTCGTCGTCGGGCAGCACTCCTTCGCGCCGGAACTTGTCGAGCACAGAGACGACGAAGGCGAGGATGGCGCCCGATGTGGGAACAGTCGTTGTGAAGAGCCGCTCGTCGTGGGTCAGCGTCACCGCTATGGACGCCTCGGCGGTGCCCCGAAACTCCGCGAAGTCCTCTACCGTCAGGATGCCTCCGGCTCGTGCGAGTTCCTCGACCATGGCCCTTACCTCGAGACTGGAGTCAAAGAAGCGGCCCTTCCTGTCACTGTCTGCTATCTTCCGCAGCGTGTTGGCCAGGTTCTTGTTAGAGTACCTGCCGCCCGCGCTTAACAGAAACTTCATGTTTTGGCTCCATAGTTGCATCCTAGCGTCAGTGAAGAGATCGCCGGTAACGGCCCCAATGTCTCTTGCCAGCTGCTCGTAGACCTCTATTCCACCCTCGGCCATCAGAATGGCGTCCTCGAAGAGATCTTTCCACTTAAGACGGCTTCCAGTGACGTTCAGCAGCAGTTCGTAGCCCTCGAGCTCACCGAAGGTCGCCACAGCCGCGGCCCCCACCAGAGACGCCTTAGGATTGCCGCCAAACATGTTTTCATTGGCGCCTCCCGGCGCTCTCGGCCTAACCACAATGGACGTAGCGTTCTGCGCTTTCCTGTTGTAATAGATGGCCATGAAACCGCCGCCGAGCCCGCACTTGTGCGGCATGGCCACACACACGCAAAGGATCGTGGCCACCGCCGCATCCCCAATCGTACCGTTTTTGGCGAACGCCTTGCCAGTGACGCCGGTGCATTGCCTGGCGCTAGAGACGGCTGCCCAGCCCCCGTAGACGCCCATAATGGTGGGAGAGATGTACCGTGGCTGACGGCTCGGCTTCTCTGGCAGCCTGTCGAGGAAGAAGCCGGCCAGCAGCGTACCGAAGAGGATGATAGCCATGAAGAGCAGGAAGAGGGACACGAAAATTACGATCGGGCGACGGGCTTTGACATACATCGATTCTCGAGAGTAGGTGTGCCAGGAACTGTAGCCTCTATGGCTGTACTCGCCGCTCAACTGGGGGCCTTCTCGGCTGAGCTTGCTGGTCGCTTTCACGCTGGCGGGTTGCGCCTGTGGAGCGGACGTAGACGCGGTGGGCGAGGCTTGCCTCCCCGGCACTTCGGCGAGCTGTGGCGAGATCTCCGGTGATGCATTGTCCGAGGAAATGGTCGGCCTACCCGATGTTGAGACGGGGCTGCTCAATCTGTCCGCTGTCCCGCATTCGCTCATGGCAAAAGTACCGTCATGCTTCCGATCGAAGGGTAGCGGGAGCTTTGCCCGCGGTTAGCCCTTGATAGCTCGCGCGATGGGCTTGCACCGCGTTCACGCAACGATGACATCGGTACAGTCCGGTGATGATGTAAGGTCGGGGACGAAACCTTGGTGGCGTCAAACTGCTGCGTCTCGGTGTGCTGATGGCCTCTTGGCTTCTGAGGTGGTGAATGCTTACGTTTTTTCGACTTTGCCATCGCTGCTCTAGCTGGCGTGTGGGCGCGATGAACTGAGCTCCTCCTCAGCTTCTTTTTCGTCGCCCGGTACATGGACGACATTTGCCGAAGACGCCAATGAGTCGATGCTGGCTCGGGTTTTACAGTCTTCAAAAGTTCGGTCCCCGCCCTGCTCGGTATTTCGTACTGTTTCCAGTTATTTCGATTGTCCCCCACCGCCGCATGAGAAGGCACAGATAGAAGGTCGTCACTACAGCTAAAACATATTTAATCATATGGTAGCATCGTCATCATCATTGCATGTAGGGTTGATATTGAACACCTGCAGTCTGCTTTCTTCAAGTACCTCATTCGCTCTTTGGGGGTAACCAAGAGTTCAAAAGCGACCTTTGCGCATTCGTATCTATTGAGAGGCAATAACGTAACATAAAAATTGCCTTCGCAAATCGGTGCGCAAGTCTTATTTGGCCACCAATACCTTACTGGGTTATTTCAGAGAGAAAGAGAGAATAAAAGTTTGGGAGGACCAAGGGAAGGCTTAAAAGAAGTGCCGTCAGACCAGATTCTGCCACGTGGGCAGCCCTTCCCATCAAGCGCAGCTGATATTCGAGGACGAAGCTGGCCAAGGCTTTCTCTCGCCCAAAGCGCTGTGGAAAGGTTAAGGTTGGAGGCGGTTCGGGGCCTATTAAAGACGATAGCCTTTCTTGGGCTACTTAAACCCAGAAATTTTGGTCTGTCTGTCTGTCTGTCTGTCTGTCTGTCTGTCTGTCTGTCTGTCTGTCTGTCTGTCTGTCTGTCTGTCTGTCTGTCTGTCTGTCTGTCTGTCTGTCTGTCTGTCTGTCTGTCTGTCTGTCTGTCTGTCTGTCTGTCTGTCTGTCTGTCTGTCTGTCTGTCTGTCTGTCTGTCTGTCTGTCTGTCTGTCTGTCTGTCTGTGACTCGATTCAGCCAGCCGGCCAAAGTGAAACAAAACTTGCACAATAGTCATATACTCACAGCCAATTCTAAACGTCTAATTCCGGTTTTAATGTTCATACTTGTCAACATTGTTCGACAGCATCAAGACTGGTTATTTTCGCGAAATAAACTTCTACTTCCATTCAAGAAAAAAATTCACTCCGTCGCCTGCTGTCGTCCGCGCAACTATAGCTTCTGGCGGCATTTTGAGAAATCAAGCGGCAGCAGTTACAAAATGTTCCTCTGGATGGGTTCCACGTTTTGCTTGAACGTTGAAGGAGGGCGGCTCGATGCTCGCGCGTCTCCGCCGAACGGCAGCGCTGGCTTTGAGGCACCCGGCCTGGATTAGTGGAACGCGGTATATTGAAAAAAAAAAAAAAAAAAACTTGAGCAAACCTCTAGCGTGTTTACCTTGGGAGGAGCGCGACGCAAGAGGAACGACATGAGGAGTGAGCGGGAGAGTGAAGGGAGGCATTTACGTGGCAAATGTCGACAAAGACTGTCGTCTTTTGTCGACATTTGCAACAAAGGAGCAGATACGCGGCCAATTTTTTGTCTAAATCGTCAATGTTTATTTAAGGGACCCGGATTTTCCACAGATGCGACAAGGCGGAGCAAATAGTGTGGCGTCCAAGAGGTTATTCAGGTGGGGTACGTGATGGAATGTTGTAACCTCGGCGGCGCGCAATGCTCCTTCCTGATCGCTAGGTAGGGATTTGAGTGCGGAGGATAGGATCTGCGGGCGAGCCTATAGTGCTGCGTAATTTCTTGATAATAGACTACAGAAAACATTTCCTGAGGCTGGGTTTCATCAGCGCTAGTTCCGCGAGTTAATACTTAATTTCGTTTACGGCGTGTATTTGGTAGGAAATACAGGTAGAATGAATACAGAAACCCACAACGCCCAAAAACAGCAATATTTAATCGTTTTTTACTCGAATTAGTGTCTTTTGGGAAAAGAATGGCTGAACAAAATTTGACGCTAGCTGCGCGTTGTGCAATGCGCGCCGCCCCGTTTTCTGTGGTACAGACAGTGCCGCTGTTAAAGTGAACCGGCGAGCTTGTGGTCCATGCGCTCCGCGAAGCGCCGGCGCCGAGATGCGCCGAGAATCGAAGACAGCCTGCGCAGCCGCTCTGTCGTCTGCTACGGCGCTCCGCTGTCTCTCTCACCTGGAGATATCAGGAATTTCGCACTCGAAGGATGCTGAGCGGCACGGGAAGCGCCGTAGCAGACGACACAGCGGCTCCTCTTCTCCCGCCGTTGGCTTCTCCCGCCTCTTGCAGTCAGTGCGCATGCGCCGGCTGTCTTCGATTCTCGCCACATCTCGGCGCCGGCGCTTCCGGGATCGCAGCGGCCACGCTCTCGCCGGTTCCAATTGCACCGCACTGTACCCCCGCTCATAGAGTTTCATACTAATACTCGCTAGAGGGTAATCTGTCGCTGTAGTCGCGGGCCGCCGTGGTCGGTGCCATTGCCCCTAGCGACTAGGGTCCCTAGGGACCCTATAGCGACGTTCCTCGCCTACTTGGCTTGGCTAGCCATACGGCTTCTTTTTTGTCTGGAAGCCAAAATCAACGAAAAGGGGTAACATTTTTTTCTTGTTCATCGTACATGAAGCTTCTAAAGAACTACTGACAAATTAATCTTTTTGAAGGTTCAATTTCGTAATAACAAAACGAATATCATGAACCATCTACAGTAATATTGTTGCTTTTTTGCTCCCAGAGCAAACCTTTCAGCCTGTTCATGAGCCATGCCAAGGACTAGTGGAACGTGCCTGTCATAGAATCCTGCTCAACCCTCGTCAACTTCAATCTGTTCAATGTTGTCCATATATGTCTCGGAAAGAACTGTTTCGTGTTGCGTTGGCAGCAAAGCTACGACTTTTGCAAACTCCCATTCCCGTTCGTTCATCTCACTCCAATTGTCGCTGTTAGGTGGCCCTGCTTCCGGAAAATGGGGAGAAAGAGGAGGAGGCTCTTTCAAACAAAGTTTCTACGAAACTTTTCACCGCGAGCCTTCTGTCCGGATGCGCTAACCGGCCAGCATCTGTCTTCGAGCCCGTTTCAGGCGGAGTAGTGTTTAGATTTCAGTGTACGGCGGCGCAGCCTTTCTTACCGCAGACTTCGAGTCGGAAACACTGCGTTTTTTTTTTTTCACTCACAAGAACTGCGGTCTCGCGATGAAAGAGTTTATTTAGGCTCCGCTAAGCAGTCGCTCGGCCGGAGCCCCGCTCTTGGCAACTAACTAGTACGTGAACAAAGCTGACCGCACAAAAGAGCTGAGGAGAGCCGGGGTGCTGCCATCTCTTCGCGCCCGTGTGTGCATAGTCGCTGCGAGTGTTTGCTTAGGGTTCCTTCAAGAAGGTGTACGATGAACGAGCAGAAAACTTCCAGCCACAAATCAGCCGAGGGAGGGCGCCATGGGTGACAAAGAAAACAATGTTTTGTGCCCATCACTGCGCCCTCGTCGTGTACGCGCCTTTAATAAGAGGAACGCCGGCGTCTGTTGTGTGCACTATCAGGAGATGAATGCGTCGACAGAAATGGGTTATTACATCAGTGTTTACGAAGAAAACGGGGCTAGGAGTAGATGAAGGCCAATGACTGGACCGAGGGGTGAAAGGTGAGATCAGAAAATTCGGAAACAAAAAATGGTTTACTAGGGCATCGTAAGACCGCCACGGCTGAAGAAATATGGGAGAGGAGTTCGCTTGCAGACCGCGAACAAACTGAAGAAGAAGAAGAAGAAGAAAAAGAAAAAAAAGGAAAGATTATGATGATGATGATGATGAATATTATGGCGGTGATGATGATGGATGGCTTTTTTTGGCGCAAGGCCGACTAAGGGCAAAGAGCGCCAAGGAAAAGTTGTTTTTATGAGAACCAAGTGATAGTAAGTGTAAAACATTTAACTAAAAGTATACTTGAATTGACATAAAAGACAATGAAGATGACTGGTGTAAAGGGCCAGGTTTTCAACATGCATGGTAAGTAGTGAGGTGTAAAAACTTGACATCGCTAAGAAACTTAAGGGTACACTTGTGGGTGATTATGGGGTCGTCCCCTAAAAAGTACGATGGGTGTAGCGGAATGTCTTGTTTGTATAGTCGTGCAAAGTGTTTGTGTCGTGTTGTTTCTAGTGCCTTGCATTGTAGGAGTATATGGATTACGGATAGGCCCTCTCCACACCCGCTGCACACGGATCTTGGTGATCCAGTGAGCAGGTGCGAGTGTGTTGCATGTGTGTGGCCTATCCTTAACCTTGCTAAGGCAACTTCAGTGTGTCTGTTGTGTGAATCAGTTGTGTATGGTCCCAAGATCGGCTTCATTGTGTGTAGTTTGTTGTCTGTATGTTCCTTCCAGTGCGCTGATTATGGCGGTGGTGACGACGATTATTAGGATGATTGCGATGGTTCATTGCTGACTAGCATTACTAAGAATTTATTTATTTTCAAGCATTCGCAATTTCACGATTAGTTTTAACCGTTTTAAGTTCCATCGTGTATGCAATCCTTTCATGTGCTTTTTTTTCAGTTGTGCTCCAAACGAGAAAGCCGCAATAAAGACGCTAATTCACAGTGCAACCCCATGAACTAGTGCAGAATACACTTGCCCTTTTCTACCAAAGTGGGCAGTGAATCTCTTGTTTACATATTTGTCTTATAGATTGCGAGATGTCATATCGGTTCTAGTGCAGAGGTTTTCACGTCAGTTTATATTCCGGAGCAATATCTGCGGTGTAACATGTTCAGTACCTTCTCCGCGAATTTGAATCAAGGAATCCTGTTTTATGAGTGCATTTGAAGTCTGAAAGTACTGCGGGGGAATTTCTTTTAGTCTTGATATTAGTCGGTTTCCTTTAATCCAAGCCTTGAATTTATTTCCCTTCGAGAATAATATATCCCCTTTCCGCGTAGCAGTTATGCCTCATGGCATATTGTGTAATTGATACCGCATAGCCTGTGCTCTCTCCTCAACGAAAACTATAAAACAGATAGAGCATTAGAGGTACAGCCGCTTCGAACAAACAGGTAAAACTGCCGTACGAGGCACGTCACACTTCCCTTATACTGGCCTGCCTCAACTTCCAGCCTGTTCTTCAGGCGAACTCGGCAGAAGGCCGACATCATCACTGTGAGCGCAGGAGCACGCGGCCGCGAGGGAAGTTTGCAGGCTTAGCCGACTTCATTAGGACTTAATTGCTGCGGCGCGTTGGTCATTAAATACTTAATAGACGCGCCATGCCTTCCCCGGCGGGTGCGCTGAATAACGTTCGCCTATCGCGGCCAGCGAGCTTCTGGTTTTGTGGTGCGATATGTTGGCGCGGTCATGTAGTTTCTTGTACGTTCCTAGCCACTTTTTTTCGTCTGCTTTATTCGCTGAGCCCAGCCTTACTGCGCGGTCGCGTCTGCTCGGCGAGCTCTGCCGTCGACGCTAACAGAAATCCAAGAACGCGAGAGATATCGCGCAACCAAGTAATCCTAGACGACGCCAACGGCTGAGAAGCTTTCGATGCCGCAGCTTCGCAGTTACCGGGTTATATTAAGATGTTTCTAGCCACCCGTTCATTTCCGTAACGTTGTTAATACTTCCTGTGGCCTGCATCCAGCTCAACGTCTGTCATGTTCAAAACCATTGCTGCCTGACGGGAATTGCGGTGTTGGAAGTGGATCAAAATTGCTTTTACGCTGTTCTCCCCATTTAGTTCGCTGAAATCGGAATCCCTCTCCCACAGCAGCTACCCTCTAGAATAGTCCATCCCCTGATGGCCACGAGAAGAGAAAAACAAAAGGCTCAAGGCGAGACCTTGTGGCACACCGCAAGTCCTCCTCTGCCTACTCGGCTGAGCACTGCGCCGGCATATCGCATACTCCTCTCCCATCCACCCTCTTCCTCCGTCTCCTCCGACCAACTACGGGCACTCAGGCTCAGTATCGTCAGGATTGGGATGCCACCTACTACAGATAAGATAATCTCGCCGATCCCCCACACGCCAAGTAACGCTTCCCGCAAAGCGTTTACAGGTGAAGCTTTCTGGCTAGTCACCGTTCTTTCAGAAGTCATTATTCTGGAGTTGTTTAGCGTAGTGCAATACATTTTCGCATAGCTAACAAAGATGGTAAAAGCATATGTGTGCGATTTCGAGTTTAGAACGTATACAATAGGCTTAACAAAACTTGTTGAGCTAGTTGGTTCATGCTAATTGGAAACAATAAAAGGGGCGCTGAGCAGACGAAGACGAAGTAGAAACACACACCACATACAGGCGCCCGTATGTGGTGTATCTTTCTACTTCGTCTTCGTCTGCTTTGCGCCCCTTTTATTGTTTCCAGTAAGTATAATATAGAATGTACCAGGTTCCAGGGCCATGGAAATAATTCGTTGAAATGTACGGGCAGTGACGTCGAACAACAAATAGGAGTACTTGTAGTTTTACAAACATTTTTAGAGTGTTAATATCTATCTAAGTCGACTCCTTGATCAGTTAGAAATATCCCTTTTATGAAGTTGTACTCGGTTCCTGAGCAGCTCGGTATTTTTAGCAGGAAAGCTGGGGATACATTCTTTACCTTCAGAAGAATGCTAAGGCCTGCCAAAATTTCTCTCTAGTATCATTTAAAAAAACAGTTCATTCCTTTTTAAAACGATAGTCTTTCTTGGGCTACTTAAACCCAGAAATTTTGTCTGTCTGTCTGTCGTCCGTCCGTCGTCGTCCGTCTCGTCCGTCCTGTCTGTCTGTCTGTCTGTGTCTTTGTTCAGCCACCCGGCCAAAGTGAAACTAAATCCACGCAATAGTCTTATATACTCAAAGCCAAATCTAAACGGTCCGGTGTTAACGCTCATACTTGTCAACATTGTTGAACAAGAACAAGACATTACGCAAATATGAAGCGAAAAATCAATACATAAGTGATATCTGCAGTGTTCCTAATTTAAATTGGCTTGGGCAAACCTTTAGTGTGTTTACCTTGGGAGGAGCGCGACGGAAAATGAACAGCATGAGAGGTGAGCGGGAAAGCAAAGAGAGACTTTTACTTGGCAAATGTCGACAAAGACTATCGTCTTTTGTCGACATTTGCACCAAAAGAAGCAGATACGCGGCCAATTTTTCTCCCAAGTCCTCGCACAGCCCTTCCTTTCCATTCACTGCTGCGAGCGGAATTTTCGTCATCGATAATCCAGCCTGACGTTCATCAAGGTAAAACAGTCTCTTGTTAAGGCCCCTTCGACCGCACACAGCGGTAGATAACAGTCTACTGGGACCACTGCAAACATGGGCGGATCAATCCGTCGTTAGTTAATTAGGACCCGGCTATAGTGGCAGACAGGAATCGCAGCGGAGGAAATCAAATAATCATTGCTGACCAGGAATTCGTTACAGGTCCCCCGGCAGCCACGTTTCACTGATGTGCACTTTGGTATTCCTGTATTTGTCGTGTCTCTTGCCTGTCTGTATGCACTAATACAGAAACAGACAAGGCCGGTCGCTTGCAAAGGAGGCCCTTAATTAAAACGCGAAGAGAGCTACAGAAGCCTGGGAGTCCTTCGGTGTTCTAATTTCATCCGAGCTATGAAGAAAATTGAGCGTGAGGGGTTCTGTACAGAGAGGTTTCTTAGAGACGGTTTTCTAATTAGGCGACCGGCCGAAAAGCGCGGTGGTCCCATAGAAAGTGAAAGGCTACATCGGCACTGGAATCTATTTTTCGCCGTTACATTAGTTTTTCTATTCTGTTACTTATCGCAGATAAATAGAGAGAGGAAAGCGGGGATGCTGACAAAGCTGTATTCAGATATAAAAAGAGAAGTGTATCGAAAGACGTTACGTACGAGGTAATATGATCAAAAGCGAGGCAAACTACAACACGAAGAATTAAACGGGATAAAATTAAACAGCGATAACAGGAAATTCTAATCAGACTGGTAATGTAACTGTTATCCCTTGGCAGCTTACTCTGTATATGAAAAGACGCCGACCCTTGCAGAGTGCCGAGCGCACTTTAGATTTCTGGTATTAACGTCGAACGCGTTGTGGGACTGTATTTGTTAGGTTGGTTCCCACACAGGAGTACTACAGGTTTAATTAACGTGCCGAGAGATGAGAGCGCCGAGCGCAAAAATAATGGGAAGTTCAAGCAAAGTAGCGGCTTTCCAGGACTAATGCAGCAGCACTGGCCGACAACATATAATAGAAGAAGATAAAAACAAGAATATAAGACAGAGTCAGTTGTGAAACAAATTAAAGAGCACGCAAATTGTAACTGCTGAATTGTAGAATGTCATCATTAACGATTAGCTGACAATTTAGGCGTTATAAAGCACGCGTGTATTCTTTAGACGTAAGTTGCCCACGGTTGGGATCACATACACCGGCGTTTCCCATCAGGTTGCGGATTTTTAAAGACGATAGTCTTTCTTGGGCTACTTAAACCCAGAAATTTTGGTCTGTCTGCCTGTATGTATGTCTGTCTGTCCGTAACTCGATTCAGCCACCCGGCCAAAGTGAAACTGATTTTGCGCAATAGTCTTATATACTCACAGCCACATGTAAACGTGCGAGCCCGGTTTATATGTTCATACTTGTCAACTTTGTTGAACAAGAACAAGACATTACGCAAATATAAGACAGGAAATTAGTACACAAGGGATATTTACAGTGTTCCTTTATTTAAAAAATTCATGGATGCTTGGTTTTTCGATAACAAATGATATTCTACATCTACTACAGAAAACCGCCGCCTCCTGGCGGCATATGAAAAATCACGCGGCAACAGCAACGAAAGGTTCCACTAGCTACGTTCCACGTCCTGCTTGGAAAACGCACGTGGAGCACGGCCACGCGGTTCTATAAACCTTGTAGTCGGCCGCCTCCATTCACGCGCGTCTCCGCTGTACTGCAGCGCTGGCATCGAGCAACCCGGCCTGTAGCAGTGGAACGCGGTAAATTCAAATCGCCTTGCGCAAAACATTTAGTGTGTTTACCTTGGGATGAGCGCGACGGTACAGGAACAGCATGAGAGGTGAGCGGGAAAGCAAAGGCGGGCATTTCCGTGGCAGATGTCTACAATGACTATCGTCCTTTGACGACATTTGCAACGGAAGGAGCAGATACGCGGCCAATTTTTTTTTCTTGAGGTGCATGATGTTAGTGGGAACGCTGATGTATTTGACAGTAATTTTAGATGCGACTGCATCTCATTCACTCGCCTTGTCCCTCCATACGGCGTTGTTGTCCGTCCACCCCCCCCCCTACACTATAAAAAAAAAATAGTTAGCAGCGACCGGTTTCGATCCCACGACCTTGGGCGGAACGCGAGGTACATGGTGCTCTTCCCACTGCGCCACAAAACGGAGACAGAATGAAATGCTACGAACGCGCTTATATCCTTGACTCATTAAAACTACGTCAAGATGCTACTGATACAACGCATGATGGGGCAATGATTAACACTTGCAATAAAAGAAAAGAAGCTCCCACTTACAGCAACAATGATGGAGTAAAGGTCGTCGACAGCGAAGCCCCAAGCATGCCACTTAGAGAGATTACCAAGATTGGCCAATAAAACTAATAATAATCTAAAATAATAATCATACGCGTTCCCGACACGTTTCACGCGATTTCAGAATCAATCCAACGGAAACACCAAGTGAACCCCACGATGCGTCGCATCTGCACAGGGTTCCCCACGCGGGGAGGTGGGCGCAATTTTTTACGGCACGTGTCTCCGACCACATGCATTCCCCCTAAAATAAGAAACCAGGCTTGAAAGATGACTGGCTCACCAGTAGTATACACAGTTTCATGCTCTTGAATAAGCTCTGGCTTTTCTGCGATTCGCAAAAATCCTCCATGATTTGCTGTCACACAAATTTTTTTTGGCGGATGGGCCATGGAGGATAAAGAGCGCCAAATGAATGGAGACGATCGATCCTAAACCTATCATGAGTTTGGTATAAATATGTGCAACATTTTACCTTCAGAATTTCCATCTATGCTGTAGATCCGCTATCAATTTTATTGCCAAGTTTAAGTATTGCCATTTGCTTGTTCATTTTACTGATTAGTGCGTTGTACTTTTGTTTCATCTCCTAGTCGTGCAACGTATTATAGAAGAATAAGAATAAGAATAGGAATAAGAATAAGAATAAGAGTAAGAATAAGAAGAATAAGAATAAGAGTAAGAGTAAGAATAAGAATAAGAAGAATAAGAATAAGAGGAAGAATAAGAGGAAGAAGAAGAAGAGGAAGAAGAAGAAGAAGTTTATTTAAGTGGGTAAGAAAACTACATAAGTAAAATACAAGGGTTGCAAAGTATGCCACTGTACCGGAACCCTCGCTGAGTTAATACAGACGTAATAATTACAAAAAAACATTGGCGCCCTTTTATACAGATAAAAGGACACGGAGTTAAATTGCGTTTATAGCATACGTAGTGTCAGGGCATCACCGACAACCACCACGAACACAGCAATTCCAGACAGCTGACATAGTAGAAAGGGACAGATACAAAACCATTTATCAACCATTCGCATCGTTAGCAAGGTAAACTAATGAAAAGGCATACCCCCTAACGATCGCAGGAGCTTTATTGGTTAGTTATTTACTTTTATTCATTCTAAATACTTTGAAAACAAGGAAAGCTTTTTTCGCTTTACACATTCGATAAGAAAATTTTATTCGGCGCTGTTATTTATTTCGCACCCCCTTCTTCGCCACTGCCGCCGGGGAGATTTCAACTGGACGGCCTCTCTAAAGCAGCCAACGCATAGCGTATATCCGTGGACGTTGACGTCGTCGTCGTCTTCGTGGGAAATGCCGAGTTCGTCGCCCTTATTCCGGCTCATTGAACGTGCCAGACGCCGGCGAACGACCCCGTGTCAAGCCGCAACTTGGCGGCTCAACGACGCGTCACATGCAAGGAGCTGTTTCAAAGGAAGAGAAAAGAAGCGTTTCAATTGGGCTACACAGGCAACCAAGGCCACTGTACTGCTTCGTGCGTAAGAACGCAGCTCGAACGAGCTGAGAATACGGGGCCTCTAATCGACGTAGCGACCGTTCCGGAAGACGAGTGTACTACGAAGATTTCAGCGGGAAAGAATGCCGTATACCTTCTCATGACTGCGTGTCTCAACAAAGACCAATAAAAAAAGCGAAAATTAATGCCTATATTTAGCAAAAATACGCGCCAAACATTCACAGAATTTGTACCGAAATAAAGGCGCTGAGGGAATTTGTCCTCACAAACCTGTAAATAGGTGAGCGCAATTTCTGAAATCGCACCCCTCATGAAGTGAAAAATTCCTAGGAGTGAGAATCAACACCATGGCTGTAGTAGGTAAACATAACGCTTCTTCCGTCCCTTCCACGTACGTACAACTCTATCACCTCCTTCCTCCCCTCCCCTCCCCCCCCCCCACCCCCCCCCCAAGAGCTGTAGCAAAACCTCATTATCTGTCCTCCCGTCTCCCACTACTACGACAAATGCAATGAAGTGGTTGTTCAAGTCATTTCAGCCTTGCCGATTCCTCCGTTCTCGCACGCTATCTGTTGGTACACGACGACTGTTTCATGCTACCTTTCAAAGTGCTGTCTTTGTAGAGCGAAAGCGGTACTACCCTACATCTTTCAAAGTCATTCATTGCGTCGAATGGCAGTGACCTTCAGTCGCCGGCGCACAAGCTGCGCCTTATCGCTTCGATTGCTCGAGTGTATCGGCAGGCGGCGGCCGCGCCATCTGCGTGTGCGGATCAGCGCATGCGTACAGGCCACTAGGTGAGGGTTTAACTTTAACACAGATATTTTAAAACACGCAGCAAAATCTGTAGAGAGACACACGACGCGCCTACACGGAAGAGGCTATACCGGCGATTTTGCCGGGCTGCCGGCTGGGCTGTCTGTTTGTGCTCTTCAGCGCAAGCGTAATGATAAATCCAATCATGCGGTAGATTTAGCTCAAGCAAAATCTCAAGCAACGGCCAACACGAAACACCGCGTGCATAGCCATTGCTATCGCTCGAGATGACTAGGTGTAAGAGTGTTAAGCCTGTACCATTGCTTTGTTTATTTGCTATCGGAAAAACTGATCCAACCTGTATTTTTAATCCAGAGAATTTGTCCTTCTTTCGCTTTCATGTATCCCAACAAACAGTATCGTCTTTAAAAACTGGCGCCAAGCCGCAATGTGAACGTGGCTGGATAGCGAAGTTACTAAGTGCACGACACGAAACACTGCTGACCAGGGCACCGCCTAAATACAGTGGAGGTTTTCTGATTGATTGATTGTGGGGTTTAACGCGCCGACGCAACACAGCTGATGAGGCATGCCTTAGTGGAGAGCTCTGGATTAATTTTGACCACCTGGGAATCTTTAACGTGCGCAGAAATCTAGAACACACGGGCGTTTTTGCTTTTCGCCTCCATCAGAAAAAGCGGCAGCCGCGGCCGGGAATCGAACCCGCGTCCTTGTACTCAGCAGCGCAACGCCTTAGCCACTGAGCCACCGCGGCTGGTAGTGGAGGTTTGTTCAGATCAATTCAAATTCCCCGCGTTCGCGAGGTCGCGCAGCATTTTCGGTAACCACACGCCTCCCGTAGGAGCCCGTGTTATTTGCTTCAAAACTGTGACTGACAGTTATCCAACCAACCTACTGAGATAGCACCTCGCGTCTGTACGTATAGAGGCGTTTGAGCGCACCAACGTCGCATTTTTTTGTTTCTGGATAGTTGCAATAAAACACGAGTTTTAGTCGTTTTCTATAGCCACACGCATCCGGCAGGAGCCCGTCCATTGACAGAAGGTGGGATATCCTGTGTACAACAACACGGTGAACTAGCTGATTACTACAGGTAACGAATAACTCAAAGTGTTGCACTAATTGGTATATTGGGCCACCCGGGTATCGCGGCGTACTACCGCCAACACGCATAAGTCATGGTCAAATGAAACACGAGTAGGAAAATAGAAACCAAAACAGACAAACGAAGACAATTGTTTCTATGAAAGTCAAAATCACGCGTGCTTAGTTACAAAAACGTCGCTGGGAAATGTGACTTTCCAAATATATTAACAGCGCGCCACTATTGAACCTAAACGAACTGTATTTTTTCAATTTTTCGTGTTCAGGTTCACATTTTTCTGTTCCCATTTTATTTGTTTATGCTAGTGCTATCGTGTTAAATTGAAGTACGAATAACGGAGCGCGTGGCTTTCAGTACATGCCGCGCATCCTGACGAACAAGTTACGAACAAGTTACGAACAGTGCGAACTAAGTTACGGAAGTTTCGTGACCAACCTTGATGCGGAAAGACCGAGTTATTTGCATCGTCCTTTAGGCGCTCGGCACGAAATAAATAATAAAGGAATATAGCTGCGTGCGCTGTTTTCACTCATCTCAGCAGCAAAATTAGATAATCCTTGCGTGAGCAGGCGCCGTACGCGGTGGAAAGGAAAACCAAAACGCTCACACGCTGAACGACGGTGTTTCCATATCAACGTTGCACACTAATATGGTAACTTGCTCTCACTGCGCATACGCGGCCCGTCATCACGATGCGCGGCATGGGCTGGAAGTCACGCGTTCCGCTGTTCGTATTTCAATTTATCACGATAGTACGTCACGAACACAGTGAGTTCCGTCGAACTGACAGCTAACGCCGTAGGATTTTATAGTGAACTTTAAAGGACACAAAGTATCCGCAAGGTTTGCGCAGTTTCGCCGCATGGGGAGCACCACGCGAAATTCTTGCTCCAGATCTTAATAGCGAGCTTAGATAGCTGCAGCCCATAACCAGCTTCCTCCTCAGTACTTCCACTTCGCCAACTTTACCCTGCAGGTACGAGAAACAATGCGCCCTAGCAACGAAGATGCTGGGCTAACCCTGTCATCGCCCCCCGCGCCGCTCCCCGTCTACAGCACACCACACAGAGTTTGCCTGCAAACTCCACAAACAAGAGAAGAATCGGGGCTGTTTCCGGCCGTGATAGGTAATCAGGACCAAATGGCACCGCGTCGCCCATTAGGCCAGGAAGGCCGCAAACACGGTGGCCGGCGAGTGTGTACGTGTAGGGGAGGCGAACGGAAGAAAGAGAAATAGACAGCGCAGCAGGAACACGGAAACTGCCCATGATTGGACGATGGCGATTCCTCTGGGAGCTCACCCCCGGCCGGGCACAAGACATCGGAAAGTGTGCGGGGAGTCGTTGGAACGCTGAGTCCTACCGCGCTTTGAAGCGATGTCTTTGTTCTGAACAAAGAGGTGCGAGACCTGACGTTAGGCACTCGTTCGTGTCTGACGCCTGGACGGGGGTAATGTAACGTTGCAGCACCTGAAGGTCCGCTCAGATAAAGGAAACGCGGTAAAAGTTCTAACCTCTTCTCGATTTCGTCGGTGCCGTCTGATGAACATTCCAGGAAAAAAGAAAAAAGCGCGAAAAAGTTTGCGTTCCAAGTGCAGAAATGTCCATAATGCACACTCAGCAACCCTGTGATTTCACTTGTTTCGCGAAGGCCCATGAGTGAACTGCCACTACTTTGTAGATGTGTTTACGCACTGACAACTCCGCAGTCTGCACTCAAGTATACCCAAGGTTTGTAAGCGTAAGGGCCACCCTCAGATAATAAAAGGTTAGTGGGAATGCGCGCCTATACCAGCTCGGGCTTGCTGTACAAAACAGCGCAAGATAGACGGGTACAAGAGTAGGAACAACGACGGTGTACAGCGCTGCCGCTTCTTCTATTGCCCACGTCTGTCCTGCGCTGTTTTGTATACAGTCATAGGCAAATTAATCGCAAACACGAAAATTTGAGCCAAAAAACGCAAAATTGAAAAACGCTCTTCGTGGAGGTCGAATAACGGCACGTAATTGGCATATTTGGAAGGCCACATTTCCCAACTTTGTTACTGTAATTAAGCTACGCGCTGGGATGGAAAGAAATCGCGCTATTTATGTTTTGGTTCATATTTTCGTGATCGCGTTTCATTTGTCCAAGACGCTACATCATGAATCTGCACCATCTAGCCCAACTTTTCATTCTCGGACCTGCAGGACAAGTGAAGCCTGATCCAGCGGGCCATCCTAGAAGCGAAAGGACGCGTCTGTACAGTCAAGATCAATTAGAAGGTTATCGCAGGAGTGCGACCGACTGCGACGACAACGCCTTTGCGTGACACTTCTTGGCATCAGCCACAGCGAGATTATGCTAGGTTTGCTTCTCCCTTGGCTGTTCCATGCAGTGCGCGCACTACCGTCAGAAACGATAACGGCCACGTTCGTTTCTTTTTTTTTTTTTTATTCTTTTCTCCCATCAGCGATATACTTCACACTGATACGCAGCCTTCTCAGGGCAACTATGTCGACATGCAGGGGCATTGTAGTCTAAACAAAATTGTAATTTGCTTCCGCAATGCCGCAATGTTGCGGCATCTTCGGTGTTTTCAAATTGCCGAGGAACGAGACGCGGATAAGTCATCCAAAAAGGAGTGGAGAAAAAACTGTGGCAGTCGACCTTTGCAGAAGGGGGTGAGCGAATTCTATGCAACAGCCGGGGGGCGAGAGAGGGTAGCATAATCTCATCTACACGAATGAAAAAAAAAAGTGCCATGGAACGGCGCTATCGTCTTGCTTGATCGGTGCTTCCGCGATAACCTTCAAATTTATCTTGACTGTACATCGACTAAGGAGGACATCCAGCTACTCCTAATCTAGAACTTATTTAACGTTTATTCCTCCTCATTTCCCTGTAAACAGTGTGCGATTTCCAGCATTGACTGTTAGATTTGTCTGCTTCCCTTCCTGGTCAGCGCCCCGAGGCCCGGAATATAGTGTACACGCGAAATATAATGATTGTAATACAGCAAGCGGAAAGTCATCGAGCTCACACGGGGCTTTTGGGCAAGGTTAATGCTAGGCGTGCAATCAATAGGCTGCAGCGAGCCCGACATTGCACAGATATAGCTATTGACACGGTACGCCTCCCAATTATGTTGCACGCTTACCACAACTCAGATGATCGGCGTTGCGCACAGGAGCACGGGCACTTATTTAGAAGGAAGCCTTGCAAGTCTCATTGAAATATTACGTTCTAATAACATACTGAGTAACGCAAAGAAACACACACAAGAAAGAGGACACGGGACAGGCGCTACACTTCCAAGTGATTTTTAGGGAAGACAACATCGCACATTTATAGGTACATCCACACATGCGCAAAATACGTGCCAACAATCGTTATCGAAAGAATTTATTTAAAAGCCGCACCTCAGCATTGAACAGTATCACCGAAGTATCACTAATGCACTCTGTCCCCTTCAATATTATTCGACGTGCCTCCAGCAGTTCACAGGCCTTCTGATTTCTGCCTTTTCCCAGTATTGCTGCTTTTTCCCAGGGGGCCTGTGAAAAACGACATGAGAAGCCGTTCGTTGATTGTGCGGTGGGAGTGGTTTATGGAATCTCCCTCACCTGTGTCAGAGTCCTGATGATGATGATGATGATGATGATGATGATGATGATGATGACCATGATGATACCCTCACATTTTGGGAACGTACGCACAAGGGGGGATTGGCCAGCGCTAAATCGGTTGTTGAAATACTTGAGGACTTGAAAATACCAATTTATTTCCGGAAAGACAGAGGCCGTAAAAGGAAACTTCGTTATGAATTACCCATTAATGAAACTGTTCAGCAATTCAAACGACCTGAAGCAGAAAGAAAATCTTGAATGCAATTCCAATAAACAAACCAAACCCGCGATCTTCTTCCTCTACCGCCTTTTACGTGCGAAGGTCGAGGGCAAAGAAGCGGCGACGAGCGCGCGCGTCCCGCACAGCCCATTCCTCGCGGGCCCAGGGGGCAAGAACGTTGCGAGCGGCGCCATGTCTTCGGTGGACCGGGTGCTGACGCTGTTCGGCTACAAGCTGGACCGGAAGCTGGGAGACTTCAAGGCCCGCTTCCGCGAGGACCGGGGACCCGCGAACACGGGCGCCAACCCCTGGAAACCGGCCACCATGGTCCTCGACTCGCTGCGGCGCCGGAAGTGCGGCTTCGGTCGGCTGGCCGGCAAGACAGGCGCCTCCAGCGCCCGGGGCCCGCGCTCGAGCTGCTAACCAAGGCCCTCCCGCACCCCCATTGCCCGCACCGCAACCGCCGCTAAGCCTAACGACCCTCGACCCCACTGCACCCACCTCCTTCATCACCGACCGCGCCCTGCTCTTGGAGCCGTCCACAACCGAAGCAATTGTCTCACCTCACGGCGACCCGCGAGGACCTTGCGAGGACCTGAACTTCGCCTCCGGCAGACCGGCGTCAGGTCTACCGGCAACCTACCTGGCGCCATTCGGAAGGCCTTCCAGTAGGCTTCTTCAGCAAGGGTGCCAAGTACCAACTATTAACCCTATCTCCTTGTTGCCTGCTACAATGAACTGAGATGTTTCTGACTGTTAGGCCTTACAGCTCCTGACTAGACCACGAACAACGGGTTTGAGCCTTCCGGTAACAAGTGTCGCCCGCGAAGCA
This sequence comes from Haemaphysalis longicornis, assembly GCA_013339765.2. Classification (NCBI taxonomy): domain Eukaryota; kingdom Metazoa; phylum Arthropoda; class Arachnida; order Ixodida; family Ixodidae; genus Haemaphysalis; species Haemaphysalis longicornis. The sequence goes on from CM023457.1 coordinate 22,987,314, forward strand.
AGTCATCGCAAGCATCTTATCTAAGGTCCCGTTGTCCATTCTCGAGCGGATGCAGGTTCCTGGCGTGTTGCTGCCGGTTCGCGACAGGCAGACCAAAGACTGTGGGAATGAAGGACCCTTGCTGAGTATCGCGGCCTTTTTTTTTTTTTTTTTCATCGGAACCATCAGCAGAGGTGCAGGACGATCGTGGCTTGGGTGGCGCAGTGTGCTTCCGACGAACCGCGCTCAGGCAGTCGACGGCTCGACGGAGGACAACGTCGCCTTCGTGTTCTCATGAGGCCGAACACGGAACTAATCGTTGCTACCAACGTAGCCGGACAAAAGCGCTGACGGAATGCGGTGGCATGGGGAGCTCAGACCTGCGTGGTCTGAGTGTGCGGTGAAATATAATTTATGAGAGCTAACTTGTTGAATTTCTTTGCGAATCCGTCTGCAGAGTACCGCGACTAAGTGTTTCAACCCGGTCAGAGCACACATTCGCAAAGGGCCCGTATAAAGCATTACTCTGTGAAGGACAAAGGCTATAGCGATTTGCGTGTCATGATAAATTTTGGCGCTTATTTTCCGATGTAGGATGTCACGCTAAATTTCCTTCACGTTTGGTACCATTGTTGCAAAGGTTTTGCTCATTTCTAGCTTACTTCACATCGCTATTCAGTCCATCGGCCGTCAGGCTTAGCCACTAGCGAGTTCGCAAGTCCATCGTGAATTTTATTCAAAAGCGTGGTCTTCTTCCCTCCCACTAACTGGAATACGGTTAAAGCCTTTACTTTGCCTTTAATATACCTCATCTTACTGTTATTTCCTTAACACAGTACCGTTTATAATTCGAATCTTGTTCTACGCGTGACCTCCCATTACCAGATTTTATTAGCCCGAATCTTCTGCTTTGTCTTATTTACTCGCCAGTGCGTTTTCTCCACATTTCAAGTTTCCATCGACCTTTGTTAAGACTACGGCCATTTGAAAAAGAGGAAAAGAGCACCCGATTCGCTTGACCGCTTAGGCCATTTACGATACGGTGTTCTGCACTTTAATTAGCTCGCACACCTGGATATTTTGCTTCATCTGTGCGAAGTCCAAAACTGCTATCAGCCAAGCACGATCAGAACATACACGTATAGGTGTCTTGGCCAACGCTAACCCGGGATTTTTTTTTTTATTTCGTGTTCGTGCACTGCAGAGTAACGGGGGACGAGGGTAGCGACGCCCGTGTGTTGGGCCCAACGTAACCCTTTGTGCTCAAGCGACGTCGGCAGCTGTAACGACGTGTCATGCGGCGCAGAGCCTAAACAGTAGCAGAGGTTCGCAAGAGTGCCGCACACAACACCGCAGAGGTCTGTTGGCCAACGAATTACGGATTGCAGCATTGCAGTTAGAATAGTTAAATTGTCACGTTGTAGTTGAAGCAACTTTTGTTGGCTACGATGTCCTCTAGGTTACGGAGGGGGGATGGGGATGGGTGGTATGGGATGTTGCAGCCAGTGTTCGCCAATGGAGAGCGAAGGATGGTGTCGCACAGACTAGCCAAAGAGACTCAAACAATCGAAGAAGGCCATCTTGATGGCCGGACCTGGTGCAGGAGCAGACCTACGTATACCGCGCGTGCTAGACCGCTTTTAATGGAAAAATTTCGATGATGGTCGCTGTGCCCTTGCATCTAACGTAACGCACTCGAACAACCTTCACAGCGCGGATCGGCTCCAAATCAGTTTATTCTTACCCTCCTTTTTATGGCAGTTGACCATGAATTCTGGCGAATACGCCTTATTGATATACGTGTCAAGCAAGGTGTCAGCACTGTTAAGCTTGTAGCAACATCGCCGACGAAGACGAAGGACCCGATGCGCGAGCCTCGGGGCTCGGGCGGTCAGTGCCCGAAGCACTTCTTTTTTTTTAATTGCGATAGTATTCCATTTGGCAAAGTTCAGATACTCCTGATGATACAGGTTCAGATCAGTTTCTCGGAGGAAGTTCAGACCGTGGTACGTCTGGCCAAACATCACCGCCGTTGGCGCGTGAGCTGCTGCCGTCTGTTGGAAAATACACCCGTTGCTAATGTTGTCGCGCGGCGTTTTCACTGCCTACCGTAGCCTCAAGCTTACCAGGCAGTATAATAATTATGACGACGATGATCGCTATGGTAATGATGATTATGAGGGTGGCAAAGACGACCAGGAAATATAATTAGGATGGTGATGATGGTGGTGGCGACGACCACGATGTTTATGATGATGATGATGGCAAGGATGACAAGGACAACCATGATGATGAGGATAGTGACCCGCCTGCAATGGCTTATACCCACTCCGACGGACTGTCCGAAAAGAATTTAATGAATCGTATTGTACAAAATAAAAAGAATTACAAAGAGATCCAGTTTGAAGCGCGGGTAAAAGTGGAAGGCGAAACAGAGCAGCGGGAGGCCCAGAAGGATCACTTGGAAACGCCTCTTCTTCACAACAGCCTACCCGAAAAGCTTTTGGCGCTCTTAGCTCTGTGGAAATCGATCATCATCATTGGCACCACCGTCGTCGTCGTCACCGAGAGTGCTTGATCGAACTCTGAGCCCAGAGATACCTGACAGCGCTTGAAGTCCTCCAGCGTCATCAAAAGCCACAAAGTCCTACGCCTACCGCAGGAAGACGGTTACCGTAAGCATACGTAGACGGTTATAACTGCCCTTACTCGCGCTAGTCGCCGCACATGCAAGATGCTCACTAATGACATCTAAGCCTTAAAACCAGATCTTAGCATGCTACCCTCAAAACGCGCCTGCTAGTTTTATCTTCGCGGGTTGTTTATCTTTTTCCACCGCAAAAAAAAAAATGTGATCCTGCACCGCACATTTATTTAATAAGAACGACTGATCCTACTAGGGGCTTCTCTGAAATGTAAGCACTCTGGAACAAATAAACAACACGCAGGCACGCGCGTGAAAGCCGTCGGCGTACGGGAGGCCAGGAGAGCTCTCGAACCGGAAGTGGCGGGAGCAGACCACGTACCCATGAGCCTATGCGCTTTTCACCGGTCTCCTATTATGAATCGCACCGGAAGCGCCCGGCCTGCACAGACTTGAAAAGAGAATGTCGAAGTCGAAGCGCGGCTCGCTTTCTGGCTCTGTCCCAGGACAGCAATACAGGAAGCCGGAGAGAGGCGTGCGTATCAAGATGATCACGCATTGCTGGAGATCCACCAACGGGATCTTCAACTAATTGATGCTTGTCATGGTTTGATTTTCGATGGGCTTTTGCTGTTTTTACCCAAGAAAACATATGCGCTAGGGGACGCTCTACGGTTAATGCTAATTGAGGCAAACAGAAGAGACAAGAAATATTATGCCTCATTCATAACAATGCTTAATGCTTTTTTTAAAGGTTTCATTGGTCAAAAGGAAGACATGCGCCAACACACGCTGCTCTTTTTTACTGTCTGAGTGCTAAGAGAATCATGGACCTCGCTGCAGCATTGTATAGTAATAGTATAGTAGCAGTACGACCCGTGTGCGTGGGTGCGCGTGTGTGGGGCGTGTGGCGTGCGGGGCGTGTGGGCGTGCGTGCATGTGTGTGTGGAACGGTGGCTGGGTGTAGATGCGCGTGTGGTGTGAGACACAGAGACAGAGACAGAGAGACAGAGAGAGAGAGAGAGAGAGAGAGAGAGAGAGAGAGAGAGAGAGGAGAGCATGGTATACGACATAGGGATGCCTTGACGTTCTTTTTCAGGTCGAACGCAACCCGCATCGACGTTTCGGCACGCCCAGCCAGTGGGCAAGCAAGAGCACAGCGCCCGTGGGTCCACCTTTGCCGACCTCTCCTCTCCCCGACGACCGATAAGAAGCAGCACGCGCCATGTACCGCGTGAAGATCAAGGTCGACACGCACCCCCTGAACACGCGGACGACGAAGATGGTGCTCGCCATGATAGTCGTCTGCGTGGGAATTGGCGTCGGAGTCAAGCTGTGGCGCATCATTTTCCCCAGGCCGGGCATGCATGAATGGGACCTGCCGGACAGGTGCGCCTCCCCTTCTCATTAAAGGGGCCACGAAGGCACAGTACGCGTTCGGCTCATTAAAGGGACCCTGCAACAATTTTTTCAGCTTTTTCGAAACCTTATATGCTTGCACAGCGTAGTCAATCAACACACCCAGTACTTGGATTAGGGGGTCGCGAAGTACTTAAGCCAAATATTACTGCTATATGCACATTAGGTAACTTAGAAGATTGCTCAAAAGATTTTTCCTCTTTCCCGGTCTTGGCGTTCTTCGACCGCTGGAGTTATGTCATTACGGCGGAGTAGCGGCTATTGGCCTCATTTCGTTCAGTTGCAGCAACGAAGCGCGAATTCGATAGCCAGTTTGAAAAATGCGCGCCAATCCACCCTGTGAAGGTGGTTGGAAAGCGAAGCTGTAAACGATACTCAGACGATTACCCATGCTACGTCACTTGAATTCACAAACGTGGCTATACAAACAGTGGAACCAGGGACAAGTGAAATGTACCTAACCACAGCCTTTCTTACATCAAATAGATATTCTTTGCTAAGGTTAAAGCAATGCATGTTCCCTGAAAGGTGGTTGGTTGAGTTGTATTGGTGACAGCACATGAGTGAAAACATTTTTTTTATGAAATCAAAGGAAGCTCAAACCCGGTGTTATTCTCCGTCACTGCCGCCGCCGACGGAAGCGACGAGATCGGCGGCAGAGACGGTGGAGAAGTGAGATGCTATGTGTTGATGTGAGCTTCTTAAATATTCGTATATCGACGCCGCGCGAGCTGAAGGTACTCTTCGGCGTCGCTGCACCCCCGATTGAGGTTGAGGAGAATGGGAGGAATGCGCGGGCATGTGCGAAGACTGGCTCGCGGAACTAACCCCCCTACCGGAACGAATTTGCGCTTGCCCAGTCGGGCCCCGCTACCGCCGCCGTAGCGTTAGCGACGTACCCGGTATGCAAATCTCTCTAGCACACAAGCCCGAACGCTCGAAAATGTGACAATGCGAGGTAGGGATGCCCCGACTGCGCGCGTCCTTTTTTTTTGTTTTGCGGCTGCGTACGTTCCCCGGCTTGCCGAAAAGTTTTTTTTTTCTCTCTCTCTGGGTCTGTCTTCCCCGATGTCGTCTCGGGAAAGGGAAGAGGAACGAAGTCGCTGGCGGCCTCCTTCTTTTGCATTTTGCTGCTGTTGCTGCTGTTTGGCGAGTTGTCCCGCACCTTTCGGAGATCACTGTTTCCCTTAAGATGACCATCGCGAGCGCTTTGTTGGAGTCCGTTCAGAGAGCCTTGGAATTGTTACTTCAAATTTCTTGTGGTGCGCGCGCTGTTCTATTTTTGCGTGCGTGTTGTGCATGGTGTGCAAAGGGCGCAGCGTACTGCTGGAATTTTCAGTTGTGCAGCCTCGAGAAGATCGAGACCAGCGTCTTTAATTTCATTTCCAGGACGAAGAAGCAGGCCAAGGTCAGCGATTTTTTTTCACGAAATAAAGCGTCCTGTTGCGTCGTGAGTGCGGAATTATTGTCATTCTTGAATGCGACGATCGGTAAGTGATCGTCCGCCATAGGTGAGGCTCAGGGGCCCATATTTTTATATCGAATTTTTTATATATCGAACTATTTGCGATCCCCTTGGAGTTCGATATATCCGTTTCGACTGTATAACTATTAGCGCACGTGCATGGCACGCACACGGCTGCTAACGACGTGCCGTGGGAGGACCGCACAGTGGCGCGGGAGGCCGCATGCGCTGTAACGTGGCATTCAGCGAGAATGGAGGGGGTAAACCCGCAGATTTGCTCGGTGAGTGCACCGTCTGTCTCGCCCCTCCCCGCGTGGGCGCATAGCTTAATAGGTAAGACAACGGGCTCTGGCTACTCTTCTCTATTCGTTCCAGGTTCGATTCCTGGCTGTGCCAGTAACTTCTTTCATTTGTTTGCGGGAGTTTTCTATTGACACCAGCGCTGGCGACAGAACCCTTGAGGAGTAGAGGTAAAAAGCTTCGCTTTGACAGAACGCCACAAAAGCAAAGCCGAAACAAAAAGGCGTATCTGCTACGACGAGCAAATCTCGCAGTGCCGCTCAGGGCTCGCGATAACTCTAGCTTTCGGAGTGCTTCCACAAGGGAAGGAAAGAGTGAAAGCGTTTATCGGAAGAGTTTCAGGGTCCCTTTAAGAGACAGCGTTGTCCAGATAACTCTTTGAGGCCAAGTTTACCGCAAGCTTCAACCACTTTCGGCCCAGCCACTTTCCGGCGATGTTTTTATGGCGTCACAAAGTCTTGTTAGTGCGACTAACGGCCACCGACTAAAGCCAGCGCCAAAAAATACGACTAGTCCATTGTAGTGCGGCCTCAATGCTTTTGATCGTTTCAATTCAACGCTTACGTGTGGTTAGTACGCTTAAGATTGTTTTAATTAAGACACTATTCTACCTCGGGCAGTCTTCGCGGGGTGACCAGTTTTGCCCTTGAGTGCTAGAGGTCAAACCACACCCCCTTCCGCAAGCGCCCGGCACGGAGCAGCGGCCCGATAACGGGGACAGGTATACGGGAGTGGAGAGATAGGCGAGGAGGGAAAGGAGACGTGCGCAGGACCCGTGCGCAGGACGCGGCGGAGGAAGGCGAGGAGGCCGCAGCCGAAGCGATAAGCACGCGCCACGAATGAAGGCCACGAGGCCACGTGCGGCACTGAACCGTGTGCGATAGATGAAGACGAACATCCACCTGTGTTCCCTCGTACAGCGGCGAGGCTTAAGCAACTCCGTGAGGCGATAAAAAGGAAAAACGCCAATGTTGCGTACAGCGTCGCTACCATCAAGTCCTACGCACAAGTGTGAGGTTCCTTCATTTTTTATTTTTTTACCGCTGGCCCATATTGCGACCTTCCTGGCCACATTAGGCAACTGTAGCGCGAAATTTGAAAGTTTAGCGATATTTCTTGCCTTTTTTTAGTTAAAAAACGTCTTTCGTGGCCGGAATGGGGCTGAGTGAGTTACCAAAGACTAGGTCCAGTGAAGTGAGAAAAGTTGCGCTTTGTCCTGATGGCTTTTTAAACATATAACAGCCTGCATAACAGTCTGTAAAATATAACGGGCACTGTGTGAAAAGCGGAGAGTGTAACGTTATGCCGCCACGCAATAGCCAGGAGTGGCGCGGATGACGTCACGTAAAAATGACCGCAACGTCGACTTCAAATTTTTCCGATCACCATGTGACTGTCTTTTTGGCCTTCCTTTTCCCGTCGTTTATATCTTGAACGCGTAATCTTATCTCCGCTATATTCCCCGCGCCCAGAGCACGCCGCATGAGGACGTAAAATACGCGTGATGAATCACATATCTGTGGTGTAGGGGACGGCGTACGCTTCAGTCACCCAGCATGAAGATGGGCTCCGCGAAACCGGTTCGAATTTAAGGCGGAAAACTGGGCCACTTGGCTCTTAGTGCCCTGGCAGCGTGAAACAAGACGACCGCTGAGCTTCATCCGATCTCTGTCTAGCATACGGAAGGGCCGCGGAGGCGCCGTTTCCGAGACAGCCAATTCAAGGCAAAAAACATTAAAAAAGACACAAGACGCACAGGCTTCCAGCGGTGCTTGCACATGCTAGATAGCTATTTATTGATCTACTGATTCATTGATTGATTCATCGATCGATCGATCAATTGATTGATTTATTTATTGTGCCATAGAATGCATTTATTTATTCAATGATCGATTGATTCATCGTTTGTTTGTTTGATTAATTAATTGAGTTGATTCGTTGTTTGAATTTATTGATTGATTCGTTGAATAGTTGATTGATTGATTGATTGATTCGTTGAATTGTTGATTGATTGATTCGTTGAATTGATTGATTGATTGATTGATTGATTGTTGATTGATTGATTGATTGATTGATTGATTGATTGATTGATTGATTGATTGATTGATTGATTGATTGATTGATTGATTGATTGATTGATTGATTGATTGATTGATTGATCAACCAGCCTCCACTGTAACACCGCTCCTTCTCGCAGATTCGACGTGGACGACTTCGTGCCAGACAGAGTGCCCCGCGATCTGCTACCCGACATGTACGAGCTGAGCATCAACGCCACCAACACCAGCTTCGCGGGCAATGTCACCATAACGCTTTTCTGCCGTAGCAAGACCACGAACCTCGTCCTGCACGCCGCTGGCAGTCTGAACATCAGCGATGTCGTCGTTCGGGTGAGGGCCGAACCACGAAGACAATAAAAGAGGAATCCCGCACGCGCTGGGACAAGTGCGGCGGGGGAACATGGCGTTACTCGAAGAAAACCTACAGTGTATAATGTCTCCGGTAGAGTGAAGTAGTCACCAGTAATTTTTTTCGTTAAAGATGTTGTCACGTAGCGAAAGACGACGTAGCTGTCTTGAAGGAAAAGCAAGTTTATTGGAGCGAACTTGTGCTCCCCTAACAACTCAGAATACACAGGCGCCGAAACAGCAGTCAACAAAGTGACCCTGCGCAGGCGAGTGTCGGCGAATCGTATGCCGCGGCGTCTGCTCCGCGGGCGTTTATCCTTCGGCGCCGGTGTTTCTCGAACCGTCGAATTACAGTTAGAACACAGTATACCAAAGAAGACTATTCTAGGCTAGTGACGGGGCGAAACATTCTGCCTATAAAATAAGATAACCCATGCGGCATAGGAAAGAAATAATGGAACACGCGCTTCACTTGGGACCCCGATAACAAGGCCCGGTGCAACCGGCCGATTAAAATAACACATAAATAAACAAACCCACTGCATGGTATTCTGCAATATTTAATTAGCTAGTTGAAATTAATTATACGGTCCGAGCAGTGCTGCTCAATGAGGGACTTCTAGGTACCCACGAGGGGCATCTATCTACCTGCGGTATTTGTACCGGCGTACAAATTCGTGCTCATTTTTTCTGACTGACAAAGAAACCCCCCGCGAAATATGAGAAATACCACGAGATGGCGCTCCTGCCCGCATCATAAACCAGCGTCCTCTCATATGCCGGTTGAAAGCAACTGCTTTGCCTCTCACACGCCCGAAGTGACAGCGCATCACCTTGATAATGGCATAGAAGGAGCAGCTACAGCAAGTTTTGCGCGGCGCGTGTGGCATATTTACTTCCTTATAATATACACTAGAGAGTCGTATAGTGTATATTACACTAGTGTAATATACACTAGGGAGTGGCGCTAGAGTCTAAGCGACTCACATCAAGCCCGATCGTATCGTCATGGGCCGCCACCAAACCGTACGCTCGCCTTAGTGTCATCATTGGCTTGGATTGAAACGTTTTAGTGGCCGTAAATTCATATATACAGTGCTACAACAACGCAGGCACGAGTGTGTAATTGATAGGTATAAAATAAAACACGCTGCTTTATAGCCATGGAAATTGAAAGCAAAGCGTATTCCTCTCATTCATAGCCTGCCGGAATGGTTAATCGAGTTTACTATTCTGCAGACTAAGCTGGTAGTTAACAATAACGTAAAAGTTTGGTACAAAAAAGAGACTCATTAAAGACTCCTGTTTTGCAAATATTTCAATAACAAATAGTTTGCGAAGCTCAGAAATGTTTAATGCGCGTGCCTATAAAGACATCGCCTTCGCGGTGAACCGGATTACAGACCGTCTGCTAGAACTTTCGCGACGAATTATTTCCCGCTCAGTCAAGATTCCCGGGTGACATTAACATATGTACCGCTACTGAAAAAAAAGAAGCACTGGAAAGCGAGCTCTCCTTACCACAAAGTAGCGCATATACATTGTTGGTTTGTACTTGTATGTACCGATGGTCGCTCGACTGCTTTAGTCCTACAACTGCTCATGATGAAGCACAGCTGCCTTAGCATGAACAAATGGAGCGACTTTCCACTTATACCTCGTAGACATATTAATGCATAGTGAAGAAAGCAAGCCCAAGAAGACGCTTAAGAATCCGATCGACATGCCAAGCCGGCAGCACTGGTCTTCCCAGAAATTCCCATAATAAATTCCCAGGTGCAGTTTCCTCTTTAGTATACTAAGAAACTCTGTGGTTATGAAAAGAGGCGACGTGGGAAAACAACTGGATTTTGTTGGATTGGACAGGTTTGAAGCGGATTAGCCTGAATGGGCTTGCTCGGGAAGGAAAGGGCAATCCAAAATTAGGGTGCGTTTCAGTTTGCGAACTGATGGTATGCAGCTTAGGAAGCAGTGTAATTAGACGTGTAAAGAAACAAGAATTCGGACCAGCGTCGCGACCCTCCCTGCAAACAAAAACAATGTAGCAGACGTTAACTATGGCACGCTGCAGTTTCGAATGAGAAAGTTACGATGTCACAATTCAGATAGGCAATTAAAAAAAACCACATAACTAGGCACACAGGTGATAACTTACGGGAAACATTTCGCGTAAAGAAAATGTTTGAGAAAATGTGAGCGGGGCCGTCGTTTTTAAGTTTAGACAGCAAGCTAGCCTGAATGGTTGTTGATTTCGGTGCTGTCGTCTCGAAGCAGACTTCCTGTCCGTCTTCGCTAGGGTTGGATCAGGCTTCTACATGGCGGACGAATCCGCTAAGACGGCGACGAAGCCGTCTCAGAAAATTGCAAGCAGCCTATAGTACCAGCATAGTGTTGGATTGCGTTGGATTGGAGGGGATTGAAGTGGATTGACTTGGATGGAATATGGGTTTGATGGGCTTGCTGTAGAAAAGGAGGGTAAGCGAGAACTAGTAGCAGTTAGGAAGGGAAAGCGGGAGCGGTGCGGCATTGCTTTGAGTGACTTTGTCGAAATGGATTGGATTGGATTGGTTTGGATTTTAGCGCAAAACAATCTCGGGCAAAGTGTCAAACGGTGCGAATCGCGAACGTTTAATCTTTCGATACAAATGCTTTGCAATTCGCCACTTTGCAGAACCACACGAATGGGAAGTTCCTTACCACGACGTCTCACAGGCTACAGGAGAAAGAGATGTTCATCATCAAGGCCACGAGCGACCCATTCATTCCGCCCCGAAAGTACAGAGTGCGCATCCGATTTTCCGGGCCGACCCTGCCTTACCCTGAGCACAAGACGTGAGCACAGTTTCTGGTACATCAAAGTTAGCGGGAGTACCACCAAGAGGAACCATAACAAGGAACCACACACAGACAAATATCTCAAATCAAATAGAAAAACTCAGGGAAGCTTGCGCTCCTGCGCAAGACTTGAAAGGCACAACCGCTGTTGGTGAGCATTGGCGGGCACATACTTTAGTTTCAGTGCCATTGTTTATTAGCACAGTTGCGGTGCAAGTAATCGTCGTCGTATGCATCGTAGAGGTCGTCGTCGTCTTCTTCCCGGCGAGTGGTGGGTGCAAAGTCATCCTCAGCATAGCAGACTTTCACCAGCTCAACTGGCGACGCTTGCACAAGTCGCGCAAGGCTTCAAACATAGCGAAGCTGCAGGATTTCTGTATATGTGAGCACTGATGGACACATCACCACGCATTCGTACAGGTTTGAAATTGTTTAGTTACATGTTCCGTCCTTGGTTTGCACTGTGCTAGTAGTAGTCATCGTCGCATTCATCTATTTTATCGTGTTCCTCATGTCAAGCAATACATACGCGGTACCGCTTTACGACAGCGCTTAAGTCCCTTTTTTTTTTCTTCGCGGGGTGACCAGTCTTCGCGGGGTGACCAGTTTTGCCCTTGAGCGCTATAGAGGTCAAACCACAAACCCTACCTCAAGCGCCCGGCACGGAGGAGCGGATCGATAACGAGGAGAGATAGGCGGCAGGGGAGAGGTAGGCGAGGAGGAAAATGAAACGTGCGCTGGGCCCGTGCCTGGGACGTTGCTGAGGAAGGCGACGAAGAAGGCGTGCGCTTATCGCTGCGGCGTGCTTATCGCCGCCGCAGAGATACGCGCGCGCCATGAAGGAAGGCAAGGAGGCCACCTACTGCACAGCACCATGTGCGATAGAGGAAGACGAACATCCAGCTGTGGTCCCTGGTACAGGGGCAAGGCTTCAACAACGCCATCAGGCGAAAAAGAGGGAAAACGCTACTGTTGCGTAATAAAGCTTCGCTCCCTTCAAGTCCCACGCATTAGTGTGAGCCTCCTTCATTTTTCTTATTCAAATTGTATACTTACGAAAGACTTACGGCTCTTGCCTGCTTAGTGTGATCAAGGAACCCGTACGGGTTCCGAAACGTCTCTGTGTTTTTCACCTTGACTTGGTCAGTGACCGCATTTCGTTCTCATCATGATACCTGACCAGACGAACTTTCGTCGAACTCTTGACTACAAATTGTATACACTTTGCTATCATTCGCGAGTTTGCTTTCGTGGCGTCATGCAATTGGTCATTCGAGTACTGTCCACGGGATTGCCTTAGAGGAACACAAAAAGCTGCCGCTACCGTTAATCGACCCTGACCTCGTGTTAGTTTAGTTCGATGCCTTAGCTATCAAGCAACCGCTCGCTGTAGCCTCTTGGAGAGTTAGCATACACGTACGTTACAAAGCGGAGCTGGCTACGGGTATGGCAATCCGTCTGCGCGCAGAACTGCCTCGTGGAGAACGCATGCGTGAAAGAAACGCGGTGCGAGGGGCGCCAAGTTAGAAAGGAAACGTCGGCGTCTCTCGCGGCGTAACGCGCAATCGGCAGCACGGCAAAGCCGGGTTGTGCGTTGAGTACACTGCCAAATAGCAGTAAATTCTCGCTTCGTTACAACCGCTACTTCGTTAAAAGCGAAGACTTCTCTCAATGCCCTGCTGCGGAGCACGTGAAACGCTTCAAATAAAAACATTACAATCCCTTCGCGAAGAAAGTTGAGGGAGGCGCGAAAGCTAAGCGTGCGCCCACGGAGTGTGTGCGCACAACCTTCGCTTAAAGGAGCCACGAAGACAAAATACAAGTTGGGTTTATTAGAAAGACGGCTTAGTCCCGATAAAAATGATACCAATATCATCGCAATCTTCGAAAAAGTAACGGAGATACGAAAGAAAACTTGTGAAGCAGTGGCGACCGCCTAGCCAATTTCCCGCAACTTTTCTATGACGTCACGGAACCTTGTTTGTGCGATTGGCGGCCGCCTAACTGACCTGTTGCGACGACACATGACTGGACGTCGGTAATGGGGCCTCTAGTCCCATTTGACCGCATCACTTTAATGCTAACGAGCAGTTAACGCACTGAAAATTATGTTTTATTGTTGGCCCGTATGACGTCATTCTTGCTCATAACACGTCACTGTGGCGCCAAATTTTAAAGTTTTTAAATATTTCTTGCTTTATTTTTCGTTAAAAAACATCTTTTGTGGCTGTAATGGAGCTGAGTGAAATATTGAATCCTAGTTCTTTCAAATTAAACGAAGTTGTATTGTCTCTTCATGGCTCGTTTAAAGTGCGTCAAGATCGTCAAACCTTTAAAAACCCGAAACCCAAACGAAGAACAAACCCATGCGACGATTTTTCACGCACTAAGTAAACGCATCTAGGAACGATCTAAATGCACACCGATAACGTGGTTTATGAGCTGAAGGTATACTGTTGCACTTCTTCTTCATGATCGGTGCGTGTTTTGTCTTATATAGAACGCTTCATTTTTCGCGGTTTACAACCAACCATATCCGCACAATGAAAGCTCGGTTTCACGCACGCGCCGTGTGTCCGGAGGTCTTCCTAGCCCTGTCGGCCCTGGTGGTGTCAATTGACGCCATCACAGAAAAGTTCCTCTAGCGCATAGAGAAAGAAACCAAAACTGGCACTGTTTTGGGGAAAATATCGCTGTTTCATTTTAGTGGAGCTGCACGCTACAAAGAAGAAAAAGCTTCGGTGAAAACGAAATTACGACATTGAGGCTGAAAAAAAAGATGGCGGTCTCAGTTTTATTTCCGAGCTTGTAGATGTATAAATACGTGCACAACGAAGCTCATTTTTTGTTTGTAGGTTCATGTAGTCATAACGTTTAGAAAAATGTGCAAAAGTGATGTCTCTGCTCAACATCAAAATTTTAATTGCGAGATGTCCTAATTTCCTGATTAATAAATCTGTTGATACTGTTACTTCCAGCTGTATTTCTTGTTTTGGGCGTATGGGACCCTAAAAATACTGAACACACACAGAGAACACTTTTTCTTGATATTGCCACGGCTGGTAATGAGTTTGAACTTTGACGCCATGCCCTGGGCAGGCACTCACCAACCGCTCTTGTTTCTCCGCATACCCAACTTGGGGGATAGCCGCTGATAACTTGTGGAGACGACGACGACGAAGAAAGGGACCCGGAGAAGAAGAGAAGGAAGAGGAGCTCGAGAGTTCGGCAAAGGCTAGAGGTTCGCAGCTTGCTTGTGGGCACAAGTTCGCCTGTGTAAATAAACCATTCCGCTAGTAGTTTTGTTTATACCGTGACAGAAGTGGTAGAGGTGCGGGGTACATGATACCCGGTTCATCAAGGGCTTCGAGTAAGCTCCAGGACACCCCGATCACGCCTGTTCACGAGAGGACCAGCCGCCGCCTACTTGGTCTGCCGGTGGAGTACGGGCTGCTTCCAGATCGCAGAGCCAGGATGACGGGACGGGACAACAGCGCACCGGTCCCACCTGAGACGCCCATGACACTTGGGTACGTGGTCCAGCAGCAACGGGTGCCGAAGTCCTTTTATGGCGAACCTTTCGAAGATGCGGAGGACTGGCTCGACCAGTTCGAGCGTGTCGCCAGATTCAATGGTTGGAATGAGCAGCGTAAGCTTCACAATGCCTACTGTGCTCTGGAAGAATCCGCGCGTACCTGGTTTGAAAACAACGAAGCTGCAATGACCTCCTGGGAGGCTTTTCGCCAGCGGCTACTCGCTACCTATGTGAGCATGGACCGCAAAGAAAAGGCTGAGATTGCGCTGCAGGCGAGGAACCAACGTCCGAATGAGAGCGTTGCCATGTACGTCGAAGACATGGTTAGCTTATTTCGGCGCGCAGATCCATCCATGCCCGAGGACAAGAAGTTGCGGCATTTGATGCGCGGCGTGAAGCAAGAGATCTTCGCCGGACTGATGAGGGGTCCTCCAAAAACAGTCCCCGAATTTGTTGAAGAGGCCACCGCGATAGAGAGGGCGCTTCAACAAAGGGCACGGCAGTATAGCCGCCGGGAAACTGCCGTCTCTGGTACGAACGTTCTGACAGCGCTGGAAGGCAACGTCGACGGCCTTTGTGAACTGGTCAGGAGGATAGTCCGGGAGGAGCTGCAGGCAGTGCTTCACGGTGAGGTGCGCCGTCCCACTGTGTCAGTTACTGAGCTCGTTAGGTACGAAATCAGGAGGGCTGTGTGGGTTCCCGAACCAGCTGATGAGTGTGCACGGCCAGCGCTGCCCAGATCTACGTATGCAGAGACCCTGCGTCAGTCCCACTACTGTCCTCCGCCTACTATCGCCACTGTTGAACCGCAACCAACCGCCGTAAACTTCATGCCGCGTCCCGCCGCGCCACGTCCCGCCGTGCTGTACTCAGAAGAGAGAAACTCCCCGGATAAAAAAAATCAGGGCTGAAAGGACTAGCGCTTTTCGGTCGATTAACGAGTCTGTGGGGAAACGCATTAGTTTTTTGATAAAACTCCACAGTCGCACTAAGACAGCTTTCGTTTTGATGAACGGAGACTCCGAATAAAGCAATTTAATTAAAACGAGAGTTTGCAAGCTGTTTATGCCACAACTATACCTTGTTCTCCGCAGCGGGTTGGTCTACGTGACGTACCCCGGAGGCTACGAAGGCGTCCTGTTCCTGAACGAGAAGAAAGCTGCTCGCCAGGTTTTCCCGTCGTTCAACCGGCACAGCTTTCGAGCAGGTTTCAAGTTAGTGCACGCGTATTCGGTTACTCCGTAAGGAGGACATTCGCTCAGTTATTAAATACTAATTCCTCAACTGATTGGCGTTACTTGACGTACTTCTCCCTTTGCGACATGCATTAGGATGTAGCCGTCAGAAAAATTTGGAACTGCCTGCGTATGTTTTTGATAGCCAAAATTTCCCTTAAAAACCATAAACAACTCGATCTTATAAGTACTTAATAAGTTCGGTCGTGTCCATTAGGACACGACCGAACTTATTACGATTACGTAAACACACCATCGTAAACGTGACCAGCGTTTCCTAATCATTGCTACAATAGAAAACGTATACACGTACACTAGGTAACAGCTTCAGTTTTGCTTTAATAAGCATTTTAAATAGAAAGAAAACGTAAAACCAAGAACACCTACTTGACGCGCCGACCATTTGGCGCGTCAAATAGGTGTTCTTGAACCGGTTGAACCCCACTTGAACCGATGAGCCAGCATTCGCATTCACCGGGGGATGACGACAATTGTAACTCACAAAAATGCTCTTAAAAGTCGCGTGCACACTTGTATACGCCGTGTCGCAAAGAGTTATTAATCGACCGATTGATTTTGTGCTCAATTCATTGGTGCATTACCTTGTTGGCAAGCCCGTCGATTTGACTGTTTTCACTTAAATAGCCGGTCGCTTTATTTTCATTTATAATTGCTTTCGAACACTCACGCTTTGCTTTTGTACACGTATTTACCAGTACCAATTTCTCTCCGGATTATACTTGCTGGTTGAATTAGCGATGGGATGTTGGAGTGCTTCCTTTTCTGGCGCAGCTGTTTACCTCTACACATGTGTACGTCCCCCCGACTGCCTTGCAAGGGGCAAACGTGATCAAGACATTTTACGGCGAAGCTGTCTATGTCGAGGGTAGAGCAGATCATCTCTAGCGACAGACCGATCGTGGACCATCAATTTTCAGCGTATGGGAAATCTTTAAAGATCCAAGGGCCCTCCATATCTTGATATGACCTTTTTTTTCAAAGGCAAGGTAAATATTTCCTCTGCAAAAAAAAAAAGCCTTCACACCAATGTTTAACCCCCTTTTTTATCTTTGTCAACTTGCCCTGTGTGTTATATATATGATAATGTCAACCTTCTTCCCTATCCTCCTAGTCTTATGTCCTCTTTCCTCCATATCCCCACCTCCCCTACACCACTATGGGTTCCGGTGCCCGCCCCTAGGCGAGACAATTTGCGCCTGCTGGTAGACCTTCCCCTCTTCCTAATGAACAATAAATACATAAATACTTACATACACCAATGCATTTGCGTTTAAGGGTGATGTCAACTTTATCGGTGCCGGTGTAAGGTTGGTTTGTCTTAGCTGGCCTTCCCACATTGCGGGTTGCACACTAGAGCATGGCTATCTAAGGATGGAGGTTGCTTACAGCCCCACTGTATACTCCTAGCCACCGCCGGCGCCTCTTTCCAGAGCCGTGTATACTCCTCGCCACGCGCCCTCTTCGGCGGTCACCTGTGCGGTGCACTGGACACGTCCGTGTGTCTAACCACCAATCGTCTGTGTCCTTAGTCTGCAAGGTTAAAATCGCGATACTGTCCTTATGGTTGAACACCGCAAATCCCCCAAATAGCTAAACCCCAACACAGCGAATCCCGCCAGAGCGCTAGCTTTGCTGGACTTCTCTCTTCGCAGGATGGAAGGGCTGTAATTGTTTTAAGTGCAGAGCACTTTAAGGGCTCGCCTCGTCGTCGTAGCTCGCTCGCTGGACCCAAGTAAGTCACATGGCGTTCCGTTGTAGCGGCTGTCGTCGCGGCGTAACCCAGAGGCTCCGAAGGCCAAGGGGTTTATATAGTCATAAGTGTTCGAAACTCGTGAACCGCTGGCGCTTGTCATACACCTCCCCGTTGTTTAGCGCAAAGAAAACTAAGTACATTTGAGGCAAAATATACGTAATTAACTGGCAGCGCCCGCGTTCATTTAGTTTGGAACACTCGTTGGGTTGGCTTTTACAATAGTAAGCGAAAAAAAGTGGGCAGTGCAACGCCGGCACGTGCGGGAGGGTAATCAAGCACAAAAAAAAAAAAAAAACAGAACTCGCGCTGGCGCAGTTTCAGGCAGGGGGTGTGCGAGCACTGCGAAGGCGGGAAATTTGAATTGCAGTGGGCGGTAGCAGTCAGCGCATAACGGCTCTACAGCCCATTATATCGAATCACTGCTCTGCTCTTCCGGCAGCTTTCACATTGAGTAGAATGGCTTAATATTTTTTTTCTAACGCACTGAATGGGTAATAGATGAATTCACACTGGTGACGACGAAATAAAACCTGGCGCAGTCTGGACGGCATCGTTCGGCGAGGCCTCGTGTTGTGCAGTAGCCAGAGGCCCCTGGAAGATCAAGACGACGAGGTCGTCGAGCGTCGGGGCGGAAGGAGAGACCTCCTACGGGTGCGCTTCCAGACGATCGCGGCTGTCACCAGCGACCGCTTCAGCTGGTTCCAGACAAACCTGCTCAACAGCGCCCCAGGAGAATTTATCATCATGTGGAACACGCGCGAGAGGCTACCGTCCACGTCTTTGGCTCGCTCCGTGTTCCTTAAAACGAAGAGCCGTCTTCAAGGTGTGCTCTATGTCTGCTTATCCTTACGAATGCACTGTAGTAGCAAGGGTTCAAATGAGGAGGAGAGGCAGCGAAGAGGGGGTAATGGAAGGAGCCTGTTGCTCTGAATATCGTCCAATAACACCTACCAAGCATTTTTTTTTGGCTGCGTCTAATCTCACGGTAGCCGTGAGAATTACCTCCGGGAAATTCTCACGGCAGTTTCCATAAAAGCTGACTGGCCTAAAATTGGCTGAATAACATCACGTCCCAGCGAAACCTAACGCGACATAAACTTACCAAACCTAACGTAACCAAACCGAACGCGTCATAACCTACCCAAATCAAGCCCAAAAGCAATAAACCTAACCTAATCCAGCCCAACCACACATAACACAACCTATAATAAACGTAATTCAACCCATTCTAGAAGTCCTGTGCGTCGACCTCTTGATATAGTAAAAACCAGAGTAAAAAAAGCATTAACAAAATCACGATGACCGAAATATTCCGAAAGCTAAAAAAAAAAAAAACATCGAACACACATGACACACCCATTAAACGTAATTCAACCCATTCTAGAAGTCCTGTGCGTCGACCTCTGTATATAAAAACCAGAGTAAAAAGCATTAACAAAATCACGATGACCGAATATTCCGAAAGTTAAAAAAAAGAACGAAACGAAAACCGAACCTGAGCTACCTTTTACGTTTAAACCATACTACAAGCGCTCAGGGGCAGCTGATGACACGGCAGGAATATTTACCAAGAATTTCGAGAGCCAATGAGGTCCTGAAAATTGACGGTAGTTGTCACTATTGCCGTGATAATAGACACTACCTTTTTTTTCTTTCCCCCGTTGCAACCGGAATAGGATGACCACCCAGTGCTACACTTTTTAACCCAACTCCCCTCCCCTCTTTTAATCAAGCACAGGCGGCATTCTCGCGGGGTGCGTCGATGTGTTCTATCTTACACCAGATAACGCGTATCGCACTCTCCGGGAAAGGAGGCGTGGATGTTGAACCAGATAACGCTGCCCTAAATCGCCTACACAGCTCCCGAAGGGAGGGCCGGGGTAGCGACTGGTGACACAGCGCTTGGCGAAGCCCCAGTCAACGTCTGTATCACATTCTCTCCGCTCGGACCTGGTGACGTCTGCGCCAGGGAGATTAAGACGTTCAAAGTTCCTCGTTTCGTCTTGAATTTCTCAACGCGCCCACTAGTGATCACAGTTCTGAAAAAAATCAGCACCTGCACCGTGCGCAATAATGCTTTAAGAAAATGCCACGAGCAAGTTCATTTGAACCCTGTGTACCAGATGAAAGTTCCGCGTTACGTCGATTCGTGCATATGCCTGGGATAGGCCAGTTCTATTCACCTTTGTTCAGGCAAGCTTGTTCAGCTTGAGAGAACTAGCCTTTAGCCACTCACTCAGCTCCATTCCGGCCACGAAAGTTGTTTCTTGACAAAAGAAAACGCAAGGAATCTCAACGTGCTTATAAATTTGGCGCTACGGTCTATCTACGCCCACTGCAGGGCAAAGGCCTCTCCCGTTAATCTCCAATCGCCTCGGTCCTGTGCTAACTGCGACCAATTTATCCCCGCAAACTTCTCCATCTCATCTGTCCATCTAACTTTCTGCCGACCCCTGCCGCGCTTGCCTTCTCTAGGGATTCACTCTGTTACCCTTAATGACCAACAGTTATCTTGCCTTCGCATTACATGCCCTGTCAACGTCTATTTCTTCTTAATTACTATTAATATGTCATTAACACGCGTTTGTTCCCTGACCAACTGCGCTCTCTTCTTGTCCCTGAATGTTACACCTATCATCTTCCGCTGCATTGCTCGCTGAGTCGTCCTCAATTTATATGACAGCAATATGACAGTACCAAAAACGTCGTTTTCAGTGTGTGAACTGCACGTTAGCGCCCGAGTGATGCGGTGAATCGTCCAGCCATGTTTAATTGTTGATGGCTTATAAGTTGGCGGCCACCAACAGCGCGAACAATATTCCGTGACGTCATAGAGAAACCACCGTAAAGTGAAACCACCGTAAAGTGACTAACCAGACACCACTGCTTCTCTTTTTTTTTTTACCTGGATCATTTGTTTGCAGTTTGCAACATAATTGGGGTTATTGTTATCAGTAAAAGCAGTATTTTTAAAGGGACCATGCTGACAAAATGCAAGTTTGTTTTGTTCAAAAGTTTTGGTATTTTATAGTGCCCCCCGCGCTTGTCCGGCACCACACGATGCTTTATTTATTGACAAATTAAACAATTAAAGCTACAATTTTGATTCTCCCGCTGACTCGAGTGTTTCGTGACGTCTGCGATGAATCCAGGACAAGTACTGAAGCGAACGTAAGTATGCGTACTAGTGCTGCAGCTAGGTCGCGGGTTCGATTCCCGGCCGCGGCGGCCGCTTCTCTGATGAAGGCGAAAAGCAAAAACGCCCGTGTGTACGAGATTTCGGCGCACGTCAAAGATCCCCAGGTGGTCAAAATTAATCCGGAGCCCTCCACTACGGCGCGCCTCATCGCCTGCGTTGCGTCGGCGCGTTAAATCCTACTATCAATCAATAGTGCTGCAGCTAACAGTGGAACGCCTTGTTTGCTGTCAATCCCCCCAGATGGCGCCACCATATCGCTCGGGACCGTTGTTCACCCTCGCTTGGTTGGCCTTGGTGTTTTTTCCAACAGAGATAAAACCGTTGGGTGGTACAGGAATACAGCTTTGCTGTATAAGTCCCTTGTCTTTGAAGCACGAAGCGTTCTAGCGCGAGCCGTTCGAAAACGAGTCTCCCGTTGTTTTAGTACCATGAGCATACATGAAACGATGATGACAGGAGACGCCGACAGCCTGAGCCCCTAAGGAGCTTCACCCTTCTAAAAGCGAAAACACTCGCGGTGCAACTCTTCGTATTTTGGCAATCGGCCCTCCAGCTTTCCATCCGTCTGCAGAGCCAACGCTCTTCTGCAAATAATCATATCCGGACGTAACCGTATCATTTTTAGAATTCCGAGTTTGGTGCCAGCACTGCTTTAAAAACGTGCCCTGTCCGGTGCAGCAATCTACCCGGGCCTGAGCTTGCCTACCCGCATACACGTGGTCCCGCTTCCCAACTTCAACCGGACGTTGGTCTGCTGGGGCATCATCTACTCGACTATCTTCGAGATGGATGAGAGTCTATGGAAGAAGCACGAGATGGATGCCGTCCGCACTCGGCTCGGAATGACGGTGTCGACCATTTTGATCAGCTACACCCTTGGCCACACAATATCGCCGCGGTGGGCGAACGACTACTGGTTCTACAGCGTAAGGCTGGCGCTCGCACTGCATGCAGCGGATTAATACACTTCGGTGAGGGGAAATGCGGAAACAGTTCTCTGAAGGCGGGTTTTCGAAACTCTAAGAGAAAAAGAGGAATTGGCTGCGTCTCTTCACTGCAGATGTCCTAGAAAGACGATCGTCCGTGTACCACGTAAATAGAGTTTTAGTAGTCCGTCTGTTCCGTCGTGTACGTAGTTACCGTGTTGACCGGGACTCGTCTGGGCACATCTGCATTCGTCGCGGTAGGGGGGTTAGTTCCGCGGGCTGGCATTCGTCAAGTCCGTGTGTTCGTCACGGAGAGGTGCGCCTCCTCGCCCTTCCGCGCGCGCATGCGCGGTCGGGTCCCGGTCAACCCGGTAACGCGACGGAACAGACGGACGGATAAAACTCTCTAGTGTCTCTCTTCTCTCCCTTGCCCAACTCTCACTCTCTTCCCACCACTTTTCACTCCCGCAAAGATAAATATGCAGGAGGTTTGCTCAAGTTAATTAAATTTTCCCGCGTTCCACTGCTCGCGCCATCTACTGGTACCTATTGTTACTGCTGAACTCGGAACACTTCGAACGACGCAACGACGTCGCGTGTACAGGCTAGCGTGAGCTCTTGTATTTTCGGTTCAAACATTTTTAAAGACGATAGTCTTTCTTGGGCTACTTAAACGCAGAACCTTGGGTCTGTCAGTGACTCGATTCAGCCCCCGGCCAAAGTGAAGCAGAAGCTGAGCAATATTCTCGTATACCCACAGCCAAATGTAAACGTCTAAGTCCGGTGTCAGTGTTCATACTTGCCAACATTGTTCAACAAGAACAAGTCATTACGCAAATATAAGGCAGAAAATCAATACACGAGTGACATTTGCAGTGTTCCTTTATTGAAAAATTCATGGATGCTTGGTTTTTGCGATAGCAAATGAAATACTACAACAACTGCAGAAAACCGTCTCCTGCTCTTGCCCGCACCGCTATAGCTCCTGGCGGCATTTAAGAAATCAAATGACAACAGCCACGAAAGGCTCCACTAGATAGGTCCCACGTTCCGCTTAAAACGCTCGTGGAGTAGGGCAACGTGGTTCTATAAGCGTTGTAGTAAGCGTTGCCTCGAATCACGCGTGTCTCTGCCGTACGGCAGCACTGGCATCGAGGCACCTGATGTGGAGCAGTGGAATGCGGTAAATTTAAACTGACTTGAGCAACGACACGGAGCGAGACGGAACGAGACGGGAGAGAAACAGCATGACAGCTGAGCGGGAAAGAGAAGGGAGGCATTTATTGACAGGGGCTCCAGTCGACTATCGTCTTTCGACGAAATAATTGCAACGAAAGGAGCAGATACGCGGCCATTTTTTCAACACGTATTTTATATTTGCTGTCGGAGATGCCAAGCACGCATTAGTGTTCAATTAAACGAACACTGCGAATACCATTTGTGCGTTGATGTTTCCCTCAAATATGTCTAGTGTTTTCCTTTTGTTCAACAAGGTTGTCAAGTATGAACTATGTTTCCAGATGTAGCGGTTCTGCAAGGTTTTGCCTACATGAAGTTTCCGTTCAGGAATTCTCATTCGTTCGGCCAGTTCGTTGAATTGAGGGCCATAGAGACATAGATATACCAAAATTTTCGGCAATAAAAGCCCAAGAAAGACTTCCGTCTTAAAAACAGCTGCTCACGCATCACTAGTTAGTTGAGACTTGAGAAGGAAAATTAATTCTAGAATTATTTCTCGATATCATGCCACAAGCGACATTTAGAAGAAAGCGAAAATTACTTACAGGCGTAGTGTGATGCATGTGGTGCCAAAACTTTATTTTTTTGCTTCAAAGAGCGAAAACCTTTTTATGATCTGAAAGGACTTCCGACATCACAAATATGAAGTCAGAAAAAACTTGGTTCATTAAGACGGACAGAATGACACACGGGCACTGGCTGCCCACATATCAGTTGAACAAGAAAATTAGATTGATAAGCATAATTTATGGTTAAAGTGACGACAATAACGTAAGGTTATATTGCTATCATTTGTAATAACTAAATTGCACAATTTCACTTACCGGTCACTAGCCCATCGAGCCTCCGGGCTCGATGCGAGTTGACACGCTTAAAAAAAGATTTCTTTAGCACACGGAAGTACGTGCTGCCCTCTCTTTTATTTAATTATTGCATGTCTTGGAACCTTTTGTCTGTCGAAATGTGATGTTACATGTCGGAGAACCCACAAAGTGCGAGAGAAACAATATTGTTTGAGTTGTTGTTCCTGAGAAACATTGAGCACCAAAGGGTTAAGGGCCCCACGCAGGAATTCCTCTTTGGCGTGCACGGTGTAGGGCGCTATGCCAAGGCGGAAGAAAGCAGCCTCGGACAGGACGACAGTTCGTCGGCTTCAGCAAAGCAGATTCTGTTTTGTCAGTACTGAGCGAGACCCCGCGTCCCCCTGCACCCGCGCGGCCGCACAGCCAGTCACGCCATGTCGCTCGGGCTGCCGCGCGAGGGTCGGCGCTCGATACAGAGTTGCCGCTGGAGCTGCTGCTACAGGGTTTCGGGGACACCAAGAGAGGGGCGAGGGTGACGAGCGAAAATATCATGCGAAGTTCCAGAGGACACGCCGTCTCGAGGTACGCGGGTTTCAGGCGCTCAATTGTCACGGTGTCTTGGGAGCCGTTGATATCCAGTATAAATGTAGACGGATCGCGGTGAACAACAGGGTCTGGACCAAGGTAATGAGGCCGCAGTAGTCCTCGAACGGGTCCGTACCGCACGAAGACGTGCGTGGTAGTTTTGATGTCTGGCCGGCGGATAGCGGTCAGGAACAATCTTTGTGTTCAACGACCGGTGATCTCCGCTAAGACGACAGTCACCAGTTTTCTTTGGCAGCATGTGCAGTAGTGATGCGTGATTATTGGATGATGGGCGTTTCATCATACGTTCGAACTGCGCGCGGGGCGCCTTTGAACCTGTCAGGTGCCAGTCGCCGCTGTCGAAAGAAAACTGGAAGGCTAGTGGCGACAATGTGATGCCGGACGTCGTGACAAACCGGGTGATTCTAGTAAGGTGGTGATGTCACGGTTGGTAAGTCACGCAGAAAGGGGGTGAATGGTTCATCGGCAACTGTAGCGCAGGATGGTGCCGCATTATCAGCTGCCTCCGCAGGACACACCTATAGCACTCAGAGGGACGTGGTAGCATCTAGTAGTCGCTGGAACTTCAGGTCGACGAGAAGGCCATGTTTTGCGAGCAAGTCTGCCCCGAGGATTGCGTTGCGAACGTCGGCGACGAGAAACCGTCGGCGGCGATGAGATTCGGTTGCAGCAGGAACCGGCGAGCCGAGGAGCGCCCGTAGGTTGCGACCGAGAAGCGCAGAAGCCTGCGTGTTCTCTGGCGCGTGGCTCGTCTTCAAATAAATGTAGGCCCTGCATGCCGCACAACCACATCGGCGCCTACAACGGTTTCGAGATAGCGCGGAGGGAGGGGGAACTAAGGACTACATTGTTAAAAGAGAAAAAAAATCAAAGCCGTTCCACTCAATCTGAAAGCTGTCGGAAGTGCAGAGCAGTGATTCGCCATAATGGGCTGTAGCGCCGTTATCCGCTCACTGCTACCACCCAATGCAAATCAAATTTCCCGCCTTCGCAGTGCTCGCGCGCCCCTGCCTGAAACTGCGCCAGCGGGAGTTGCTCTTTTTGCGCTTGCTTTTCCTCCCGCACGTGCTGGCGTTGCACTGGCATTTTTTTTCGCTTACTATCGTAAAAACCAACCCAACGAGCGTTCCTAACTAAATAAACGCGTGGGCGCTGCCGGTTAATTACATATATTTTGCCTCAAATGTGCCTACAGTTTTTTTTTTTTTGCGCTAAACAACGGGGATATGTATGACAAGCGCCAGCGGTTCACGAGTTTGAAACGCCTATGACTATATAAACCGCTTGGCTTTCGAAGCCTCCTAGTTACGCAGCGACGACAGCCGCTAAGACGGAACGCTAGCTCTACTTGGGTCCAGCGAGCGAGCTACGACGACAAGGCGAGCACCTGAAGTGCTCTGCACTTAAAAACGCACACGAGGTGTAGCAGAAACGAAGTCGTCGGGAGTAAGTCGACTCAAAAGACAAACGCAAGGGCATAGATGCATCTAGGATGCATTAGTAAAACATTCGTAAGTATCAACAGGTTTTCGCCTGCGAAGCACGTAAACAGACTTAAGTGCCTGGAGTAATTTTCTTGATATTTGCCCGTGCATGAAGATTCGCTCGCTCGAGAGGGCTTCTTCGACGTAAGGTGATACTCGAGGGAGAAAACACGTGCTGGTCATATCACACTGACTACATTTAATCAAACAAAACAATAACACTATGACTCACAAAAGGGATCGTTACAAGATTTAGATATGATTCGCATCTCCTGTAAACCCCAGTCAGATCTATTTTATTTTTCGCTCTCGCCTACATAAGGAAGTTGCGGCAATGTCCTTGAGAACATACGATCCACCTTCGCCGACATCATTAAAAAATAAAGCGGATTACACGCACACCATTTAGGCGCAGTTCACCATTATTGCAGAAAATACAACCTAAGCAAACATACAGTGAATTCCGTCCACTTTATAGTGTAGCCATTGTGCTCTGAGTTGTCGGACGTTTATGAGTGCTTCAAAACGTGCGCAGGGCTTATCAGCGGCCATTGCATTCGATTCGTTGGAGGACGAGAAGGAATATAAGGAAAAGCAGTGGCTGGCCCACTACCGTCTTAAATCGTTTAGAGACAAAAGGTAAGCTCATTTCTCTTTAGACACGACCTTAATTCGCATTATTTAGTAGACACAGATTGCACCTTCGCAAAAAAAAATGCATGTTTTAAAAGCCTGAACTCAGTGATTTCCCTACACCCCCCCCCCCCCTTGGAATAATTGAATTAAACTCGTGTCAATTCTTTCATTAAACGTCTGGGCTGTTTGGTGAAGCCCCAATAACAGGAGGAGCTGAACCACGTTACTTCATTGAGTCGGGCCGTTTTTGTTTATAGCTGTGATTTTTGAAGAAGCTCTTTCAACGTCTAATTTTAAATTGGCAATTTGGCGAGATGAGGGGCTTCGGAAGGTAATCCTGGCATTTAAATAGATTGTTAGCGTCAAAATACAATCGATGCCCGCTGGATAAGTGCTGCATAATTCGTGTACTCCCTAAACATTGCTTCAAAACCTTAAATCTGTTCATTGGCCCCGGCAACAAGTTTTAAATTTCCTTATACGTTGAAAAATGGTCAGACATTTAAAAAGTGAATACTGAACTATTTTGGTGAAATCAGAATTTTATAAGAAATGGGTTTTTTTACATCGCATCCCTGGTGTATATAGAGAAAAAGGGAAACATACGTCACGGGGATGGACGTTTGGTTAATATACGTCCATTAGTCGACTAAAAAATAAACAGTTTGTATAGTTTATCTAACCTTCTGCCTGTCTAGGTGTCATGACGATACCTACCAAAGCCTCAAAATAGTCACAGATTCCAAAAAGGCTACGCAAAATCTTATGAATGGAAGAATTCACAAGCGACTTAAAAAATTAGAGCCGAAAATGTCGAATCAATTCCACCGCATTGTCTGGACTCCGGGACACGAGGAGCTGGAGGGAAACGAGAGGGCCGACCAGGCTGCGCGCGATCTTACAAACCGCGCGGCTAACAGTCCTAGCCTTCTGCAGCCCCTCCCAAGTGGCTTTGGCGAACGCCTCACTGTCCAAAGAGGTGAACGAGCCCTTTTCCCCAACCCGGACAAGAACCTCTCTGGCGCAGAAGCTCAAACGCTGAGGCAAATCCAGACGAACACTTATCCTAACAAATCCCGGCTATCCAAAATGTTCCCTCAAACACACACAGACGCATGTAATAAATGCGGAAACCCTTCCAACTTATTTCAGGCAACTTGGGCCGGCCCTATCGTCTGGCCTTCAGGAAACACCATTACAAACACGGTCGCGCTATGGGAGGCAGCTCTGGCCAGCTCCGACTTCGGGATTCAGAAGGACTTAATTCTTCGAGCCCGGAGAGGAGCAGAAGAGTCTGGGGCCCTGGAAGGAGGCACCACCCCTACGACAATCGCGCCACCCCCTTTTTTCCTAATAATAAACGTTTCATCTCTCTCTCTCTGGGTTCATAAAGGTCCCTGGCGCCTTGCTACATCAGTATCATACAGCTAATATTTCCCCTAAAATGTCATTTCAGAAATGCGTGTTTATATAGTCCTGAAGCCAACTTCAAATGAACTCGGGGTATAGAACAGCGGCTTCGCACGCGTCCGACTTTTCCTACGAGGAAATAATAGCAATTGTTCTCCACTCAACTTTTCAAATTGATTCCTTCACTAGGTTAGCGAATTGGGAGAGTTAGCTACGCACATGGCGGCGAGTGCCAATGAAAACACGGAAAGATAGGAGTGGGAAGAGCAATGGCGCTATGTAGTTTTCCCACCCATCTTGAGTAATTTTAGCTACCAACGTCTTCCGACCAGACCTAGCGCGATGAATTCATCAGCTTTACGTGCGCGATATTACTACTAAATGATCGTCCAGATCATATTGTTAACATTCGTGACCGCGTATATTTCCGAAGTGAGCTACGCGGCTTTATCCGTTAGGTAATATTTTTGCATTGTTTTGCTGTACAACTTAGCTTTCGACAATTGAATTATTCTTTTATATCTCTGTTAGCCTATTACGAATATTGCCGTAATCTCACGCACATATGCCAATTAGCTATTCCTAAAAATGCACCCACTTTGTGAATTACGGATGTTAAAGTTATTTGTAACCCCCCTCTCCCGGTCATGCAATACTCCTGCAAATGCGATCGTGAGTTACGTGTAAACAAAATAAAATAAAATACATATATACGAAAAAAATCGTGCGAACGAATGAACTGTGCACTATGCGCCTTACCTCCACAGAAAAGTGCATCATTGGGATAGATAGAGGACTTGACCACTTTAATGGTGGAAAGAAACATCACTGGCGAAAAGAAACAAAAGAAAAATGTGAAATAATGAAAGCACTCAATGCATTTGGCTACTCATAGCGAAATATGCTTACACCCGCCGCGGTGGCTCAGTGGCTAAGGCGTTGTGGCGCTGAGCACGAGGACGCGGGTTCGATTTCCGGCCGCGGCGGCCGCTTTTCTGATGGTGGCGAAAAACAAAAACGCCCGCGTGTACGAGATTTCGGCGCATGTTAAAGATCCCGAGGTGGTCCAAATTAATCTGGAGCCCTCCACTACAATGCGCCTCATCGCCTGCGTTGCGTCGGCGCGTTGAACCCTACAATCAATCAATCAATCAATCAATCAATCAATCAATCAATCAATCAATCAATCAATCAATCAATCAATCAATCAATCAATCAATCAATCAATCATCAATCATCAATCAGTAAATTGCCGCGAAGACAAGTGAGGTAAGAACGGTACGCGCTAGAAAACCGTTCATGGAATTTGTACATATTCTTCGAGAGCCTTTGTGACGGGATCAGTTACTTAACGAAAGCATGGCGTTTTTTTTTTTCGCAGCGTGCTAAACACGGTGGATCCAAACACATTTGACTTCTCGTCGACAGAAAGCATCGCGAGGCACGCCAAGGCCTTCCTGATCTTTCTGCTCTACAAGGACGCTCTACTCGGCCGGAAAAGGTTTCGTGAAAAGGTATGCCAACCTTCTCCTTGATCGGTGGCTTAAAGGGGCCGTGAAGACAGGATACAGCTTTGGTGCATATGAAGAACATGCCTTTGCTAAGTCACTCAACCTGATTCCAACCAAGAAATGCGTCTCTTTAACCGAAAAAGAAAATGCGCCTATGCACTCTGTGCAGATTGGTTCACTAGTCAAGCTGTAACGTGCCGCCGATGTTAGCCAGCATGTTAGTACCTTACAGGCCATGACAGGGTAATTAGTAAGGGGGTACATAAGAAAAGTGCGAAATGCGAATGAACCAAAGTCCAAGAAAAAAAAATCAGATAAGAAATTGGCCGTAAATGAATATCTAGATAAACGCGTAATACAAAGATAACGTGTGCGATATCTTGCGCAAACAAAGACTAACATACCTCATATTCAAGATAAAAAGCAGGCAAGAGTAAACAGACACTTGAAACGCAAAAATGCGAGAATAAACCCAAAATTCACATAAAACAGTGACAACAGATTGGTACAACATTGTGAAAAAAATGCAAGCATGAAGAAGGTCAGGGAATGCGTCGCGCTTAGATTCCAAAGCCTTCCAAAACCTGATGGCCAGGGGAAGTGCGGACAAGTTAAATGCATCAGTGTCGCCGTAGTGGCGGGCAAAACTATATTATCACGTTGTCTTTTTCATTACACGCTGCGTGTTCGTGCTATTTTATTCGTTCCAGTTTCTCAGCTTTACAGTGACGGCCATGTTCTGTACCGGACAACAGGGTTTCTCTCAAAATGGTACCCTTAAAGGAGCCATGAAGAGAAAATGCAACTTCGTTTAATTTGAAAGAACTAGGATTCAGTATCTCACTCAGTTCCATTAGAGCCACAAAAGATGTTTTTTTAGCGAAAAAAGCAAGTATTCAAAAACTTTCAAATTTTGCGCCTCAGTGACGTGTTATGAGCAAGAATGAAGTAATACGAGCCAACAATAAAATATAATTTTCAGTGCGTTAACTGCACGTTAGCATTCAAGTGATGCGGTTCAAATGGAACTAGAGGCCCCCATTACAGACGTCCAGTCATGTGTCATCGCGACAGGTCAGTTAGGCGGTCGCCAATCACACAAACAAAGTTCCGTGACGTCATAGAAAGTTGCGGGATATTGGCTAGGGGTCGCGACTGCTTCACACGTTTTCTTTAATATCCCCGTTATGTGTTCGAAGATTGCGATGATATTGGTATCATTGTTATCGGGACTAAGCAGTCTTTCTAATAAACCCAACTTGTATTTTGTCTTCATGGCTCCTTTAAGTCTAACTGCTTAAAATGGCTCATTTGATCGATGAAGCCGGCGCCCGGCTACCGCAACATAAAAATTGGCCGCGTATCCGCTCACTTCACGGAAAATGTTGTCAAAGACCACGGTACTCTGCCACCCTTGCCACCTAAATACCTCCCCTCTCCCGGCCGCCTCTCACGCTTCCCCCTCCCGTCTCCACCTACCACGATAAACGCAGTGGAGGTTAGGTCAAGTCAATTCAATTTTGTCGCGTTCCACTGTTCGCGCCATCTGCCCGAACGTTTTGTCACTTTCGAAGTTGGGACACTGCCAGGAGGGGGCGCCGCGAGTGCTTTTTGTATTTTGAGATCAGAACATTTTTAAGCAGTGCTCGATTTTTTTTGCTATCACGAAAATCAAGTAGTCATGCATTTTTCATTAAAAGATCAATGGAAATAAAATTTTTGCATTCAGGTCTTCTCTTAAATAAGCCGAATATTTTCTTTTTGCTCAGAAATGTTGACAAGTATGAAGATGGACACCAGATTTAATAGTTCAGAAATGCCTTGCCTACATAAACGTCTCGGTCAAGACTTTTCTTAACTTTTGGTTGGGCGGCTTGAATCGATAGACAGACAAACAGACAGAGACCAAAATGTTCGCGGTTAAGTAGCCCAAGGAAGACGACCTTTAAAAGATTTACACGGTGCTGTACCGTGAAAACAAACGCCGTACGCCGGACAAGCCTCGACCTTGAGGTGTTTCGCCCCTAAAACGACTCATTGGGAAGCGTCTTAAAGCACAAAGTTGTCTATAGCACGAGGCGTTAATAGCGAGAGGTGGCAGTCCACGCATGTACACCGAAGATGGAGGGACCGGAACAACGCAGCCGAACAAGCTAACCGACAAGCAGAGAAATCCACCCTCGTCAACTTTCCCATTACAAAACGACGGCGGCGGAAAGCGTGGCACGAAGACCGAAGCCATTTAAAAGTGCTGATGTGAACTGCAAAGGAAAGCGTTTCAAGCGGCAAGGTGTCTCAGGTGTTCGACCGCAGATTCTTGCTTCCTCATTCCTCACACATAAGTGCCTTAGAGTCCTCAGACTTCCTGCCTTTTTTATAATTATTAGTGTTGTGGTTGGTGTTGGTGTTGTTGATTATTGTTGTTATTATTAGTTGTTGTTGTTGTTGTGTTGTTGTTGTTGTTGTTGTTCTGATTATTCCTTTGGCGCGGCGGCCTGCCATTACAGATTGAGGACGTTATTAACAGGTACAAATTTACAACGGCAGACTCGTTCAGCGCCACAAGGATCCTGACGGGAGACTCCATCGACCAAAAGCTCTACTTCGACAGCTGGACCAACAAGGAGGACCTACCCGTCCTCCTTGCACAGGTATGTCAGCGCTACGAAGCGCCCTGCTTGTGACCGTCAACGCTGGGCGAGCTACGTTTTGTTGGATCTAAAGAAAAAACGAGACTTCGAAACGTTGTTGGACCCACTGTACTTACGGCAAGTCTTTCTCGGAGCCGCGTTTAGGGCTCTAAAGAATTTCCCACAGAACATCATCCCTGTTTCGCGACAAAAAAAGCACACGTGCAAAACGCAGATAGTGTTTTTAGAACGAAAGCTCTACTACGCCACATCTTTCAAGATCATTCATGGCGTCGCACGTTGGCAAGGAGCAAGCTGCGCCGTTCTTATCGCTTCGCTCAATCAGAGCCTCACTGGTGGGATACCACGTGACTAGGCGAGGGTTAATGGGTCCATATCTTGCGCTTCATCGTGAAGCGCCGGCTGGGCCATCTGCGCATGCGCTTCAGCGCAAGCGAACTAGTCGCTGACTGGCTCGCCGAGGGTTTAAAGGGACCCTGCAACACTTTTCCACGTATTTTTGAAATCGTAAATGCTTGCAGAACGTAGTCACCCAACACACCCAGTACTTCAATCAGGGGGTCGCAAGTACCTCAGCCGAAATTTACTACTCTATGCCAGTTAGATAACTTGTAAACTCGCTAAAAAGATTTTCCCTCTCTTTCCAGGTGTTGACGTTCTTCGACGGCTGTAATTACGTCACTAAGGCCATGTATCGGCTGTTGGCCGGCTTTTCTTAAGTTGCACCAATGAACGCTTTTCGACAGCAACTTCAAAAAGACAAAGCCACAAAAACAAAGCAGAAATGGAAGGCGTATCTGGTGCGACGAGCAAATCACGCAGTGCCGCTTCGTTCTGGCGATAACTATAGCTTTCGCAGTGGTTCCAGACGCAAAGGAAATAGTGAAATCTCTTATCGAAAGCGTTGCAGGGTCTCTTTAACGGCTGCTTGCCGGCGCTTGGTCCCTCAGTCTCGCCATCGATGGCGCGCCGGCTGGATTGCCTGCGCATGCCCTTCAGCGCAAGCGAAATGATGAATCAAATCATCCAGTAGATATAGCTGGACGGCAGGATGCGAAAGGTCAAGCGAAGACAAACTTTCACGAGACGCTGTGCGCAGTCTTGGCTTCTATCGTGAATCTCATAGGTCGACAGGCTCACTCACGAATGCACTAACGCAACCCAACTCACCACTCACGAGTGAGTGATGAGTGAGCCTCACCATCGTTTTGGACTGGCGAGTGCAAGTGAGTGCGAGCGCCACTCGCAGTCAGCCCCGCTTACCACTCTCGAGTGCGAGTGCCACCCGCGAGTGCTGCATCCGGCTCACCACCCACGAGGGGCGAATGCCCTCGTGCTACTCGCGCGATTTGCGGGGTTTACCGCGGTGAGCGCCGCTCTTGCGCTCGTATTCTCTGTTGGCTATTCGTCGAAGGAGCCGTTCGCTGTGATGGTTGTTAATATAAAGTTTTAGCACTCAGTATGCTCCGTATGTTCCGTGGTTACCGTGTTGACCGGGACCCATTGCGCCTGCGCGCGCCGGCACGGCGAGGAGGACGCGCCCCACCGCAGTGAATGCGCGGGCATGGCGAGGGCCGGCCCGCAGAACTAATCCACTCTACCGGAACGAATGCGCAAGTGCCCAGTCATCGGTACGCACGTAAAACACGGAGCATACGGAGTGCTAAAACTCTCTAATGCGCGATTGCATTTATCTACCGGAATATGTCGCCCCTGCGGTCCTGCTTGGGGCGCCGTGAAATTAACTCTGGTGGCGTGTTGATTTAGGAATACGATTTGGATGGACTTCTGACACCGTAATGCACTGATACTTTTCCGTATCATGACTCATGGAGGGACTCCTGCGAACACACGCGTGCGAGAGGTGACGAGAGTAGTGAGCGCGAGCGCGATTGAGTGCGAGTGGTGGTGGCGAGAGACGAACGAGAGTGCGAGTGAGTGTGAGTGGTGATGGCGAGAGGTGAGCATGAGCGTGAGTGCTAGTGGCGACGGAGAGGGGTGGGCGGGAACGGGAGTGAGTGCGAGCGGTGATGGCGAGTAGTGAGCGTGAGTGCGAGTAAGCGCGTGAAGAAAAAATTATTTTTTAACACGAAAGTGTTTTATTTCCGGATACACAAAAATTTCGCCGACGTCATATCCGTCACGGAAGTGACGACACTACAACGAAGCAAGCGGCCTGTAAAGGGTGCACCCCTGCACACAGGGTCTTCTTGCGGGGAAGCAACCTTTAGTACTAAAGAGTACGTTATACCTAGGGTTGTCCGTTTTCGGGTTTTATATTTTAACACGAAAGTGTTTTATGCCGGGATACACCAAGATTTCACTGACGTCATATCCGTCACGGAAATGACGCCAGTGCACCTTTGCCGAAGCGACCCGCCAGCAGGACGTCGCTCGCCAAGCACAACCACAAGACAGCCGCCGACTCGCAAAGCAAGCTCAGCTGCAGATTTCGCTGCACATTGCACTTTCATGTTTTACCGATTCCTATGACAGAGGAATCAACAAGATTTTTTTAATGAGTGTGAGTGCGTGGAGTCCAGTTTTGCCGAGGTACGAAAGGGATAAATAAGTATAAAAAAGTTTAGCCCGAGCCATTTTTTTGCTGAGCCTAGACTGCCGTACGGTGGCGCGCCAGCTCGGCGATAAAGCCGTGGATAGAGTGCCGTCGGGCAGAATTCGTATTTTTAAGGCTGGGCTGTCGCGATGTTGTATGCCTGTCATAATGGCGCAGCCGTTGCGTCCTGACTGCGTATTCCGAAGGGCGAATGTTCGAGTTCCATGCTTGTATAGATTTTTTAGTTTTTGTTGTATAGATTTTTTTCTTTATTTAGGCTGTTTACTTTTAAGAGCCTTAAAAGAGTGTTTCGGCTAGTTAAATGCCGGTACTTCAGATTAGAGGAAGTTAGTTTAGGTTACATTAAGGAAGTACAAGGCTTTTAACTTAATCCAACCTAAAAAGGATGGCGAGACGGAAGTATTGCCAGACACGGTGTTAGGCGAGATAAGGCAGATGACGTCCCTTTAGTGTACTGCTGCTCGTAGTCACGTTGGACATCACTCTATCCAAAGCGTTTTCTTGCTGCGGTAGCTGTTATTGCGAAACAAAACCGGATAGTGCAGTGTCCGCAGTGCGTCGCGTGTGCGAGCGAAGTCTCGCGGCAATTGCACGCGTTTCTCTGAGCGCTGGCATGCGCAGGATGGCGCACATGAGGTTACGTACCTATCCCCTCAAAATTTTGGACCTCGGAAAGGGGGGTGTAGGGATGGTGCACCAGAGGCCGCTAAACTTTACCTACCATCAATTAAGGAGAAGCAATATAATTAATGCGTGACTAACCATTCTCTGCCGAGTATCCCTCAATACCTTGCATCCACACAAAAGTGCATCAGTAGCGAAGTTCACACGTTAATCATCATAATAGTGTAAATGGTGGTTATTGGCCAAGTGACCAAAAAAAATTACAAACACAAGGAACACAATGAACACTAGAAAACAAAATAATTACAATGAAATAATACAACCAAAAGTGTCAGCCTTATACGCGCCCTCACACGATGAAGACAAAAATAAAGAGCCCCTTTGTTGTCGATATGGCTCCGTGCACATGGTTTGGGGATCACTCAGCCAAGCCAGGACCAACCAGGTCTGGGGACCATTTTCATTCGCGTTCCTAGTGTGCGTTTGCAACTGATTACTGCCTTTTTGACCTCCACAACTTCTTCGCGTACTCACGCTCACGTGCACTAATTATCGCTAGCTCTCGAAAAAGTTACGCTATCTAGAGAGTGTAATTCAAAGGGCCGTGAAGACAAAATGCAAGTTTTGGCTTGTTAAGAAGACTGCTTTTTCACAATAACAATAAAACCAATTTTATTTCAAATTTGAAATAATAATCGAGATATTAGCGAAAACGTTCGCAGCAGCGGTGACTACTGAGCGACATTCCGGCATTTCTCTATGACGTCACAGAATTCTGTTCGTCTGATTGGTGGCCCCCGACATAAGCCGCCGTTAAGAAACATGACTTGGAGATTCTGGTGCGGTCTCGAAATCCGTTTGATCGTATACCCTTGGATGCCAACGTGTGGCAACGTGTGGTTGTACACGGATACTTCTTTTTAAGTGCAGAGCACCTTAGGGGCTCACCTTGTCGTTGTAGCTCGCTCGCCGGACCCAAGTAGAGCCACACGGCGTTCCGTCGTCGCGGTCTAACTTAGAAGCTTCGAAATCCAAGCGGTTTATATTCTCCTAAGCGTTCGAAACTCGTTAACGACAGGCGCTTGTCGTACATCTCCCGTTGTTTAGCGCAAAGAAAACTAAGTACATTTGAGGCAAAGTATACGTAACTAACTGGCAGCGCCCGCATTCATTTAGTTAGGAACACTCGTTGGGTTGGTTCTTACGATAAGCGAAAAAAAGTCTCAGTGCAAAGCCGGCTCGTGCGGGAGGAAAAGCAAGCACAAAAAGAACAGAACTCCTGCTGGCGCTGTTTCAGGCAGGGAGCGCGCGAGCCCTGCGAAGGCGGGAAATTTGAATTGCATTGGGGGGTAGCAATGGGCGGATAACGGCGCTACAGCCCATAATGGCGAATCACTGCCCTGCGCTTCCGTCAGCTTTCACGTTGGGTGGAAGGGCTTTAATTTTTTGTTTGCCCATACGACGCCACTCCTACCAATATTACGTCACTGCACTACGAAATTTGAGTAATTTTTCGATATTTCTCGCTTTTCTTTCGGTTGAAGAAAGGTCTTTCGTGGCTGTAATGGAGCTTAACGAGTTACCAAAGGCTGAATCTTTCAAACTGAATCAGGTTTTATTTTGTCTTTATGGCCTCTCTAAAGCAGGCTGGCGTGGTTTCGGGCAGTTAGAAGCTGAGTATGACGACGGTAGCAGATCACCTCCTTGCTCTTTGCTGCAGGTGTCGGGCGAAGGGGAAAGGAAGACGGTGACGGTGAGACAAGCGCACTTTCGCAAGAGTGAAAACGTCAACGACTCGTGGACGATTCCGATCAATCCACGCTGGATACTTCTGAACGGCACAGTCATCGAGGTGGACGTTAATGATACGCTTCTAACCGGGGACCTCAACAAGGTCACGTCGTGAGTGTCATACACATAATTCACATGACCTCGGAGCGGGGTAACGAATTTTCGCCGTGTTGTGTAAATGTTTCGGGGTCACTGTATCGAATTCCAAATGGTGGCGCAAATGAGAGCACGTCGAAAGAGATAATTAGCGAACGCGCGCAACATATTCCGCGCCCTCAACATAACCTTAGCATAGCGCGAGTCAACCGTAGCCCGTGCTAGCGTAAAAAGCCCCTTTCAGACCGGCGCCTCACCATTAGGTCTAGGAAATTCATTTTCGCTGATGTTAGCGAACGCGGTGATCACGCATAACTCGTCAGAGAACGAACGGGCTCGATTTCCCCTCGTCGGCACCCTTCTCACACTCCCCGGTCAATGAATACGGACATCTCTATTGAATTCTAATATCCCAAACTCTTTACAAAACCTCATCGCTAAACGCCTAAGCGCTGGAAATTTGTGGTTTTCGCTCATGTTACCGGACCCGGTGATTACCCATAACTCGTCAGAGAACGAACACGCTCGATTGCCCCTAGTCGGCACCCGTCTCTACACTATAAAATGTCTTACGCCCTTTCAAAAAACAAAAACACCATTTTAAAGGGTATAATTAACGATAAAACACCTGTAGAAGGGCGCATTCTTGGGATTTTGCTAGGGTGTAGGGGCGTCATAAACGACAAAACCCTTCCCAGTCGAAAAAGACGACAAGAAGAATTTCTGTAGTTTGTCGTATTTTCGCGTGTCGTACTGTCGTCTTGTCGTATTCTTGTCATGTCCTGATTCTGATGATATGTCGTGTGTGGTATTCCTATTCCTGATTTTGATGTTCCGTCGTGCCGCGTTCCTGTCTTGTCGTCATCCTCATGTTCCATCAGTAGCTGCACATTGTTTGACTGATCTTGCCCATTGTGAAGAGTAGCGTAGATGGCAGTTCTGTTGTGACTACAGAAATGTTCGTCGTTGAGAAAATCGACTCTCTCGTTACGACAAAAATGTCTGTCGTAATAACAGGTGGCTTTGTCGTAACAACAGGACTTCTGTTGTCACAACAAAGCTTTCTCTCGTACGACAGGAATTCTTGGCTGGTTTTTGCGGTATTCCTGTTGTGATTTTAGACGGGGCTAAGGGTATTTTAGATGCGACTGCATCTCATTCACTCGCCTTGTCCCTCCATACGGCGTTGTTGTTGTCCGTCCACACCCCTCCCCCGTTCTCCTCGCCGCGCGAGCTGCGCTCTCCGCCGCTCACTCCCTCTCCTCTCCGATAGCGAACACTCTCTCGCGAGGGGCATTGGATTGGATTCGATTGGCTTGGCTTGGCTTGGCTTGGCTTGGTTTGGATTAAAGGGGATTGTGTTGGATTGTGTTGCGTCATAGCCGTGCCATGTTGCGTCATAGCCGCGGCAGGGGGTTCACGGCACGTTTCACGCGATGGGAGAATCAACCTAACGGAAACAACAACGGAACCCCCTATGTGTCGCATCTACACAGGGGTTCCCGCGAGGGGAGGGGGGAGAAATTTTCTTTTTCTTTCTTTTTTCTGCTAGGGTATGAGTGTGTTTGCTATAAACAGCAATTTACACCCTCATGGGAGTAAATCATTTTACAATATATCCTCCCCTGGCAATAAATACGGGATTCTCTGGACCACTGTGTTGCCTTCTATATCCTCCTCCCCAGACTGGGCCGGGTGAGAGTCGGGGCGCTGTTTCTGTTCTACAACTTGGCGGCTCCCGCGAGCACCCTGTACGACGGCGCCCTCTGGGGCTCCCTGTTCGCCTTGCTCGACAGCGACAACTTCGAGAGCGTGCCCACGGTGAATCGGGCCTCGGTGCAGCAGGACCTTGGGTCGTATGTGAAGAATGGCGACATCGGCTTGACAACCTACATCGCCGGCATTCGGTACCTCTGGCGCGAAACCAGCCGCACCGTATGGAGCAGCTTCACGTAGTGAGTGTCTCAATAATTGAATTAGTAATTGATTAGTGCATAATAGTAATGACGAGTAAGGTGTAAATGCGGGTAAGCTGGATTAGGGTGGATTAAGATGGGCTAGTGCGGATTGAGGTAGATTAAGATGGGTCAAGGTAAATTAAGCTGGATTAATAACGCTAAAATAGCATGACTGCTGTTTCGACGGATGGACGTGCATATGAAGGGTACCCGCCAAGTTGCGAAACGCTGGTTATTTCAAATTGAACAAGGTTGGACCTTGCCTCCATGACTTCTTTAAGGAAGCAGCGTGGGACACAAGCGAGGCACGTTTCTCAATGTTCCGCGTTGTTGTCAAAGACTTTTGTCTGCTGATCATGGAATATACTCTACTCTAAACTCTACTCTAAATATAATAAAACCCGGATATTATGAAGTATTCGCACAAAATGCTCCCTCCGTGTAAAGCAGGGATGAATTGCTCAGAAAGCACTACCGTGCACACTGTAAAATGATTTACACCCTATCATAACACAGAAAAACGCCACTTGCAAGATGGTGTTTAACGATAAAACAGCATTTAAAATAGTGTAGTGTTGTGATTGATTGATTGATTGATTGATTGATTGATTGATTGATTGATTGATTGATTGATTGATTGATTGATTGATTGATTGATTGATTGATTGATTGATTGATTGATTGGGGTTTAAAGCGACGACGCAACGCAGGCGATGAGGCGCGCCGTAGTGGAGGGTTCCGGGTTAATTTTGACCACCTGGGGATCTTTAACGTGCGCCGAAATCTCGAGCACACGGGCGTTTTTGCTTTTCGCCTTCATCAGAACAGCGGACGCCGCTGCCGGGAATCGAACCCGCGTACTTGTGCTCCGCAGCGTAACGCCTTAGCCACTGAGCTGCCGCGGCAGGTGTGTAGTGTTGTGTTTTGCTAGGGTATAAAGGTGTTATAAACCTCAAACACCCGTGAGGGTGTATTCTTTTGTTCTTCTAAGGTGTCAGGGTGTTAGTTTTAGGCAGTTATTTATGCCCTTAAGGGTCTCAATTATTCTGCAGTGAGGGCAGGCGTGCAACACTTTGAATAAAGCGATATTTCGAATAAAGCGACTTCGTCATAACCACTATTTCCGGTATTAAAAAACCTCGCCATGCGCCTCTTCATACCGCAGCCGCTACCGCAGGCTCCAGAGGTATCTGAACAAAGACGAGAAGGCACAGCTGAAAGTGGTCATCGAGAACCTGGTCGAGTGGACCGCGGCCAGGAAAGGCAAGAAAGCTCCGGAACGCTTCGACGAGGACATACAACCGTTTGTAGACCAGGTTGACTGCATCGCCACGGGCAAGCTCAAGAAATGCCCGGATGCGTTCAACGAGCTCGACGAGTGGCACTTCGCCGTGGAGACGCAGCCAGCGAAGAGGAAAAAACTCAAAGCTTGGTCCGACTAGTATGCTCGCCGGCCTCGTGGAACTGTCTGGACTGCGCCCATGTCTTCGGATGTGCCAAATCGGTTCTGGAAATCGGCACTCTGGCTCGAGCAATATTCCTCGGTACTAAAACAAATAAACTATTCTGAGCTTAGGATCGGCTTATACGATGTAGTCCTTGCCTGTCTTGTTGTGGCATTTCAAAATAATGGATGGGAACATGACAACGCGAAATTACAACATAACAAAGTTCGTTTGACAAAAGGGGCCTGCGTTCTTTTTTTTTTTTTTTTTTAAAAAATGATGTGATCTTTATCTGCGGGTTTTTCACAGCTCTGCAGGATGAAGTTTTACCCGGTGTCCACGCACAAACGGGACAGTTTAACTTTTTAGTTTTCCAAACTATTAAAAAAAGATAACTTCAACTTTTCTATTTTTTTATGCCAGCTTTCGTGTTTAGAACCTCGCGCGAACCAAACATTTCTTCGTTATAGCCGATATATCACGCGGCTCTCGCAGTTCCGATTTTGCTATAAAAAGAATAAGTGTCATTTAAATGAAGCGTGAGCAACCAAAATTCGTATTTAGTTCGCTATAGCCGATAATTCGCGAGATCAGTATTCGTTATAACGAGGTTCGGCTGCAATAGGGTAAACTATGTTCTTCCAGTGCAGTGCAGAGGTGTCCGTGAAACACTTCGAACAAAACGAGATTTCTCACAAAGTGACTTCGTTAATACGTGTATCTGATTACCCAACCGACCTGAGAGCTCTGGCTAAGCTGCGCGGCATTCATACCGTTCCACTGTATTTGCACGATCCTAACGCGCATCTTTGTTCGCTAAAATATTGATTGATTGATTGATTGATTGATTGATTGATTGATTGATTGATTGATTGATTGATTGATTGATTGATTGATTGATTGATTGATTGATTGATTGATTGATTGATTGATTGATTGATTGATTGATTGTAGGGTTTAGCGCACCGTCGAAACGCAGGTGATGAGACGCACCGCAGTGGTAGTGGAGGGCTCCGGATGAATTTTGACCACCTGGGGATCTTTAACTTGCGCCGAAATCTCGTACACACGGGCGTTTTTGCTTTTCACCTCCATCGAAAAAGCGGCCACCGTGGCCGGGAATCGAACCAGCGTCCTCGTGCTCAGCGTGTTCGCTAAAAGTAGCCTTCAAATTTGTGTGCGTGTCACAATCGGGCGCGAACCCGAAATCGGCCTCAAAGCGTCGAGCGGCATCGCCATGAACACAAACATCCAACTCAATCCGATTAGCCACAATCCGTCAACATTACGCGAGTAAATTTTCGCGTGCACAATCTTCGATGGGCATACATTCGCCAGCTGTTGCGCATATTTATTTTTTATATATATTTTTTCAGACGTTCGTGACAAAAATTACCTGCGCGTTACAGTCGGGGGCGCGTTACAATCGCGCAAATACGGAATCCCGCGCACATTTACATCTACGTGCTGCAGCCAAGGGGACAAGTGCATCGGCGAAGCAAGCTAGAGCCGTGCGCTAATCGCCACGCCCCCAGGTCCGCTGACGGTCGTTCCCGGACGTCCAATTTATAATACATGTCAGTCCCAGCCGGCCGCCAGCAAACAAACACAAAATTCCAGCGCTACTGATATAATTTCCAGAGATGGCGCCCGAGTCCTCCACATCGCAATTCACCGCCCCACCCCCTTTCGGTGTGGAAGCCGCCAACCGACGTTTACTTAGCAAAGAAAGTGGGATCGTG
Organism: Haemaphysalis longicornis; assembly: GCA_013339765.2. Classification (NCBI taxonomy): domain Eukaryota; kingdom Metazoa; phylum Arthropoda; class Arachnida; order Ixodida; family Ixodidae; genus Haemaphysalis; species Haemaphysalis longicornis. The sequence goes on from CM023457.1 coordinate 23,029,607, forward strand.
GGGATTAATTATTGAACCCCTGCGCGACTCCCAACATGGAGCCGCAGCAAACAACGCCGGACAGACCGCGGTCGATAAAGACGTCATCGCTGAGCAACAAAGCTTCAAAGGACGCCAAGCGTAGTCGCCGCGCTTGCGGTACGAGCGCAGAAACGCGAGAGAGGGGGATGAGGGGGCGTGCATCTGGACGGCGTCGTCTTACATATTTCGTTCCGGAGGACGAAAACCCAAACAGCCGGCGTTCGATACTGGCACCAAACGTGGGAGTAAAAGCGAAAACAATTTGCGTCATGGTCGAATTCTACGCGAGAGGGCATACAGTAAACCCTAGCGATAACGAAATCTCTTTATTCAAAATCTGGCTTTTTTGCAATTGTGTCAGTGTATAGAAAACAAAACGTCACGCCCACTTTTAACAAAGTAACACTTGTAAAGATGAAAGTTCCCCGTACGGAGGACTTTGTTATAAGGAGAATTTACCGTATTTGGCATCGCCCTAACAGTTTGAAACAGTTGCGGTGGTGATCGGCTAGACGGCGTTAATAAAAGTTGCGTCTGCCGCTTGGCTTGCCATAAACGGCTCTTACAAATATTTTCCACAAAAATGGTATACAACCACGTGTTTTCAAAGCCAATGGAATGCCTGCTGGTGGCGCGTATGGCATAGTCTCTGTCTAATGTTTTTTTTTATTTTATTTTATTAAAGACGATAGTCTTCCTTGGGCTACGTAAACGCAGAAATTTTGGCCTGTCTGTCTGTGACTCGATTCAGCCACCAAGCCAAAGTGAACCGGCAACTGCGCAAGTCTTATACATGTGCTACACGAGCGTTTGGAAGGACATTTCAGTCGAATGGCCTTCGAAATTTCAAATGTCATTCGAACTGGAAGTTCTGTCGATCTACACGACCATTCTCAAACGCGGTTGAAAGTTTCCGCGTTCGCCCGCCATGTTTTGGTGTCGCCACTGCTGCCATGTTTCGTTATTGATGAGAATTTAATTTTAGAGAAAAAATGGGCAAAAAAGCAATTATTAGTTATCAAATTGATAACGATCTACAAGCGCACACAAAACATGCACAAGGCAGCTAGTTTCTTTTTGTTTTTTTTTTCGCACCGCCGGTGTTGAGAGTACCAGTTACCTCGTAATCGTAGCAATCGTAGAGCGAGTGACAGAGAATGAAAACAAGTGAAAAATTATGAAGCTCTTGCACTTCAAACAGCAAGTTTTACTCGTAAATAACTGTTTTTGACATTACGGCTTGCAGAAACTGAGCCCGAGAGTAGGACCGTTCGTGTTTCAAAGGCCTTTGAGACTCTCAAAGGTCAGTTGTCGTGCTCCTTTGACTCAAATGCCATTTTAACCAAATTCCTTTGAAAAACGTCGTGTAGCAGCTCAAAGATGTCATTTGAGCCAAATGACATTCGACTCGAAGGCCTTTGAAACGCTCGTGTAGCACGGGTATTATATACCCACAGCCAAATCTAAACGACTAAGTCCTGTGTCAGTTTTCATACTTGTGAACATTGTTGAACAAGAACAAGTCATTTAATGTTCATACTGGCCAACATTGTCGAACAAGACATTAGGCAAAAAGAAGACAGAAAATCAATACATGAGTGATATTTGCAGTGTTATTTTATTAAAAATTCACGGATGCTTGGTTTTTGCGATAGCAAATGAAATACTACATCCTCTGCAGAAAACCGCCGCTTCCTGTTTCCCGCGCTACCTCGCGGCATTTAAAAAAATCAAACGGCAAGAGCAACGGAAGGTTCTACTAGATAGGTTTCGCGTTCCGCTTGGAACGCTCGTGGGGTAGGGCAACGTGGTTCTCTAAACGTTGTAGTAGGGTTCCTCGATTCACGCGCGTCTCTGCCGTACGGCAGCACTGGCATCGGGGCCCCGACTTGGAGCAGTGGAACACGGTAAATTTAAACTGACTTGAGCAACGAGACGGAACGAGACGGGAGAGGAACAGCATGAGAGCTGAGCGGCAAAAAGAAGGGAGGCATTTACTTGCCAGGGGCGCCAGTCGACTACCGTCTTTCCCCGACATTTGCAACGAAAGGAGCATATACGCGGCCATTTTTATTTTTAACAGTGAAGCGGTTGTAGGCCGAGATTTTTGACAACTCTTCTGAAGGTTGTAAGTCACGTAGGGGTAGGAGCACGCCCCCAGACACACCGGTGACTTCGCAGAAACCGCTTCCTAGACCCACCGATAAAGGGCACAGTGGTCTCGCAGGGATGGTTCCTCTCCCTCCAGCCGCTGACGTTTAGCTGCCGATTTCGCCGTGCGAACCGTAGAATTTGAGCGGCGACGGCGCTGCCGTTCTTGGGCGATCGCCCGTTGGTGTTCGAGCCGACACAAGCGAACCACAGCTCCGCTGTTCTCGCAGATTTCACACAACGGGGAACTGGGTTTAGTCTTTTTTAACATCGGAGCTGTTGTAGCCTGCCGTAATGTGTGTGTGGGGTGTAACGCGTAGCGCGTTACAAATGCCAAGCAAATGCCGAGCGCTCGTGAGCGCGAGCGTCGCGGCGACAGCCCAGCGAAAACTGGCGAAAACCCTGAGGAGCGCCTGGCGTTGCCTAGCAACCAACAACGCCACAGCGGGCGCAACACGTGCTGCACGGAACATCGACGCGGCTCCAAGAGCGCCGCGCATGCGTCGTGCACGTACGCGCCGCCGCTGCGCCCCAGCTGTCAAGCGCTACCGCGCATGTAATGCTTGGCATAAGGAACACGATGATATCGATGCAAATGACGATGACTACTACTACCACAGTGCAAAGCGACGACTGAACATGTAAATAAACAATTTCAAACTTGTACAAATGCGTGGTGATGTGTCCTTCAGTGCTCACGTAGAAAGAAATCCTGCAGCTTCGCGATGGTTCAAACCTTGCCCGGCTTAGTGCACGCTTGGACAGTTTTTTAATAGTGAAGCTGATGCAAAGTTTACATGAGTACGTACTTTGCGGCGACCGCCCGACAGATGAAAAAATTAGACCATCTTCCAGTAGGGGAACCCTGAGTAGTATGCGAAGCAGCCATGGGGTCGACTGAAGTCCCCATTAGTTTTCAGTTCGTCGGTTCCGTTGACGTTCAGCTTCGCGTGCCTTCGTTGTATCAGTAGCTTCTTGACGTAGTTTTAATGAGTGAAGGACATAAGGCGCGTTCGTAGCCCATGCTCCCGTCTCGGTTTGTAGCGCAGTGGGAAGAGCGCCACGTACCTCCCGTTGCGGCCAGAGAGTCGTGGGATCGAACCGGGCGCCGCCTAACTATTTATTTTTATAGTGGACTGCGCTGACGTCGGCCCAAACGCTGACGGGGCTGAAGAGACGCGCATGCGCAGTAGAGTGCGGATGGCGGACAACGAGGGAAGGGGGGACACAGCCCCGAGCATGAGATGCTTCGCATCTAAAACCAAGAAGATGCCGAGCGCTCGCGTGCACGTGCCTAGCGGCGACCGCCCCAGCGTCCCCGGCGCAGGTTTGTCAAGCCAAGCATGCCCGCTTAGGGAGATTGGCCGCCAAGAATGGTAAAAAAAATCCAGCGTTCGTCGTAAGCGTGGCAACACTTGCTTGGAACGAGAAAGATACGTCATAGCGTACGCCCCTCTAAGGTGGTGACCAGTTCTTATCACTTACAAAAAAAAGAAGGAAGCTCACACTTATACACACAATGATGGTCGTTGCGGAAGCGAAGAAGCAAATCGGCTGCAATTGTGGACTTAAACCGTCGTGAAGGTCACGTACAGCTTCGATACCTTCAAGTCTTACGGGTTAGTGTGAGCTTCCTGCATGTTTCTTTTATAAACTGTCACCTCGATGATAACCACTTCCATAAGTACAATAATCAAAACGTTACCGGGGCATGTAAGGTTCACCTTATTTGTGTGTGCGTCACTTCTCGTTATGTTGTGAAAGTGGTTGTGTGAGCGAACGTGTCGAGGTCGGTGCCGATGGGAATTAGGGGATCGGCCAATGGCTGCCTACTTTTACACCCGTCTAAAAGTCTAAGCTGCCTACCCGTCTAGCTGCCTATTTTTACACCCTACCTTGCACCCGTCTAAAATGACGAGGGAGAGGGCAATTAGCCTAGACCCCGTTCCCCCCCCTAACCATCGGCGGAATCCTTTGGGATTCGGCGGCGGTCAGGGCGAGACCGATGACTGCGTTGCTCTTCTGCTTTGCGGTTGAGTAATAAGGCTTCCCAAGATTCCACATTTCTGTTCACGTCGTTATAAGAAGGCAATGTCCAGATTATGTGAACTAGGTCTGCAATGCTATTGCAGTGAGTGCGTCTAGGATTAAAGACTTCCGGATGACATTTGCTGTACTGTTGAGGGTTCGGAAACACCCAGGTTTGCAATTTCCTCCACCTAACTTCCTCTTTTTTGCTGAGCTGTTTATCCACCATTGGATAGGTCTGGCGACCGAGCTTATAATGAGAAATTATTTCCTGAAATGTCCTGAGTTCATCACTCGAAGGGAGGGGCTCATGCAGGCGGTGAGTCAGCTGCGATCGACCGGAAAGTGAGACCTCGGGCGGTCGCATGCGCCTTCTCGTTCCCCCACAGGCCCTGGTGGGCCGGGCACCATATCAGTGAGATTTGCTCTGCTGGTACTTCACCTTCTCTGAGAATTTTGGCGGCTGCAGCAGAGACCCTGCCCACATCATAACTCTTAATGGCTGCCTTAGAGTCACCAACAACCACCCTTATACCGGTTTGTGCTATTGACGTTGGAAGTTTCTCGATAGGTCTTGTCGTATCTCTCGATCCAGTGGCCACAACTCACCATTTTGAATAATTAGCCGCTACGCCAAGCAATACAATCCTCATAAAATGCCACAAGCAACGTGATTTCAAAACCAGGTATGACACCATGAAAGCTTCGCTTTATGCCGGTTCCCGGCGATACGTGGGATACACTAATTTTTCGCCAAGAGAGCCAAGTGAGTCGTGAGGGATGCTCATGCATTCAGACGTGTTCCTTTGGTCTTCGAAGTATAGAACGAACGGCAGCCAGCAATCACGGTGGAAGGCCAAGTGACGCGGTGGGAAGCGCAACCACAGCGCAGTAACGCATCACGGACGTTTAATGAACGAGCGTGGGCCGACTACTTTCGCTGCTTCCCTAATGCGCTATGGGAAACTTGCCGGGCATTTTTTTTTTGTAAAGGGAAGATAAACATACCAGTTCCAACGGAAGAAAAACCGGGACAGCGGCGCCTAATTACAAAGCCATCCCAATTTGTTTCTCTTTCCTCTCTCGTGCACGGTTACTTTTATTAACTTCCCCATCGCCGTTTCCGTAACTGTCATCCTGTTGTATTTTTTTCCCTGCTATTCTCCTTTGTTTTGGGCCCGTTAATCGAGTCGCAACTCCCGTCGTTTACAGCGCGAACAAAACCGCTTTGTTCTTGCGGGTGATTTATCACCGCTTAAGGGCTTAATTAACGCGCAATTTGGGAGCTTCAAGGGACGCTGAAGTGCTGCGCGAGATAAAAGCCGTCTTTTTATGAGGTGGTCCCAATTTTTAAAAGGGAAACCACAACAGCAGCCTTCACCCCAACCATTCTCTGTTTTTTCTTCTTTTGCTGGAGTTGCATAACCCTGTACCGATACAATTTAAACAAAAAAAATTATAATAAATGTTCTGTGCTCCAAGCTTGTAGTAAAGAAGGGTGAACGGCAATATTTCGAGCGGGAAATTTGTAAACAAAGCCCCGGAGTTGCACAACGCAATTGTGAAAACGAAACAATAGAGATTTGTTTTGTTTTCTTAGTGATGAATTGCTTGAAAAGCGATTAGGGGTGTGGGGAGTGCTGTGAAGGGCCATTATTGCTGTTCTCAGGGTAATTCCAGGCTACCGCTTTCTTCGGTGCGATCATCCGACGGCTACTGAACGCTGATAACAAACAGCCGTTTTATTAATTACGCTGCTTACGGAAATAAATGAAAACTCTGGCTTTGAATTCTGAACACGTACGCGTACGTTTTTCCTGTTAATACTTTTCGGGCGACATCCGGATTTCTCGACGGACATTTCTTTGTGGCGCGTGATTATTTTTAGTACTGCTGTTTAATGGACCTTGGCGCATGTTGCTACTCTTTTTGACTAACTGGTTTCTGTGCAATCTGTAAATGCGTGAAAGCGCGAAAATAAACCAAAGTAATTAAACAGGTCGATATCTCATCCAAAGTATTATAGCGGAAGGTTAGAACAGAGAATCAATCATACACGAAAGTAAAACGAACAACAATATCGCAAAAGAAGGAAAGGCAAGGAGGAAGAAAGAAAGAAAGAAGGGAGCTGGAAGAAGAAAAAAAGCATATAACATCAATGGCTGCCCGTATTTATAGTTTCTTAATTATTATGCTCAAGTTCCTGTTGTGTCGCCTGGTGATTTGTCCGGTTTATTTCGCTATCACTCTGTAATATAAATCTAACGACGTTTCTCTTGACGCCTGTCAGGCGCTGCTCTTCAAGCCCTATACGGTTTTAGCAGGTCTGAAAATCTGTCCTATGTTCTCGGGGCCATAAAATTAGTACCAAACTTCAACGATCGACTTATTGATTAATTGATTGATTGATTTATCGACTGATTGATTGGTTGGTTTATCCCTTTATTGATTCACTGATTGATTCATTGATCGATTGGTTCGTTGATTCGTTAATTCACTGATTATTTTATTGATTCATTCATTGCATCGGCTGATTGATTTGTTGATGCATTGATTGACTGATCGATTACTCTGTCGACTGATTCATTGGTTGATTGATTTATTGATTCACTGATTGATTAACCGATTGATTTGTTGTTTGATTGATTATTTCACTGATTAATTCATTCATACCTCCATCAATTTGTAAATTCATTGTTTGACCTACGGACCAACCGATCGATGCATCGATCGAAGTATTCGAGCATTTTTCCCCTGTCTGCACCGCGTACCCTACAGAAATAATATGTCGACAGATAGGATCGACCAGGGCAAGGATGTTAGCGGGAAAAGGAGTAGAACCAGGTATACACCCTGCAGCACCACAGGTCCAGCGAAGGGAAACGAGAATGCGGGCCAAGGGAATCAGCCTGTGAGGAGACGCAGAAAGAGTGCGCGCTGCCAAGTGGATTACTCGAACGGCGAGTAATCGAATCGGTGCCGCGGACCGGACCAGAGGCCGGAAGCACGCGCCAACGAGCACGTTTTCCCATTTCCCCTTTTCTCTCTCGAGACGGCGAGCGACACCATGAGCGCCAGCGATGCGGCGAAGACATATGGAGGGTGACGGACACTGACGGATACGACACACACCACTGTCACGTGACAACCCCCCCCCCCCCCCCCCAAAAAAAAAAAAAAAGAATCTCGGGCCATATCCACTAGCGGGAAAGCGGAGCAGGAGCATGCAGTGTGTAAGTGTAGTCTTGGCGTCTTGGCGTTGTTGCCAACGGAGATGAAACAGTTGGGGGGTACAGGCATACCGCATTGCTGTAAAAGTCTCTTGCCTTTGAAGCACGATGCTCTCTAGCGCAAGGCGTAAACGAGTGTTCAGGTGTTTTTTTAGTACGCGTTACAAAGCGCTCCGGCGCGAGGCGTAAGCGAGTGTCCCGGTGTTTCTGTAGCACGCGTTAAGTTCTAGCGGGAGGCGTAAACGAGTTTCCCGGGGCTTCAGTACCGTGACTACATGAGACGAATGACGATTACGCCGCCGACGACGACGACAGGAGACGCCAACAGCCCCAGCCCCTAAGGGGCTTCGCCAATAACACGTCATTTCATTTGATTGTTGCAGTTTTAATGGCGCATCACGTCGTTTCACCTCCCCGAATGGGGCAGGTTGTCTTCTTACATATGCTGTCAGCATCCGGCTCCATCCGTATATGTGGGTAAGTAATGACGTCAAGGTAATCACAATAAACTCGTGTTAAATGCCACAGCAGACATTGTGGGTTTATGCCCCCCCCCCCCCTCCCGCCATGAAGCGGGATAAGAAAAGAAAGTACGATCGCTTCTTTTTTTTTTAAGAATAAAAAGTACGATCGCTCTTACGACGACCAGTCCTTCGCTACTCCCGCAAATAATTTCCATCCGACTATGCTAATCCCCATATGAACGGTCGTCTTATTCTACTCTCTTACCTATCCCTTAGAAAGAGCGTCAGCCGCTGAGTTTTACCCGTCCGAATATTTTTCGTAATCCCGCCGCGGTGGTATACAAAGAATGCCACTCAGCTGTGCACAGGGTGTCCGTCGAGGAGAATTCAATGGCTGTTTATTGACAGGGATGAATTGTAGGGTTTCACGCGCAGAAGTTACACGTGGGCTATGAGGCGCGCCGTAGGGGAGGGCTCCGGGTTAATGTTGACCACCTGGGGATCTTTAACGTGCGCGGAAATATCGACACTCAGGCGTTTTTGCTTTTCGCCTCCATCAGAAAAGCGGCCGCCGCGGCCACGACTCGAACCCGCGACCTCATGCTCAGCGACGGAACGCCTTAGCCACCGAGCCACCGCGGCGGGCAAATTTTATGGTGCTACCCCCCAGCTTACGTGAATTGGTAATACCACCTCTTAAAAGTTTCCCCGAAAAGTTTCCCTCGAAAGCGTTAAGGGCTTTACCGGGGCCTTTTATGAAAAAATTCATAAAGGAATAAAACGTCCTTGTGACTCCATATTTATATATTACGGCATACACTTCCCTAGAAAAGATTCTCTTCCGGGCAATGCACTTGTGCCTAAAGGTAAAGCCGAGCTTAAGGGGATCCGTGCCCCATTGGTTTATGTAAGCCGGTTTTCCTCTACTGCGTGTTGTTCAGTGTAGAATGGCCATTGACGGAGGAAGTGTGGCTACAGCCTCACTTTACACTTTTCTCGACAGCCGCCGCCGCCTCGTTCCCGATAAGTCTATAGTCGAGTCCACTTATAACGTTACCCTTTATAACAATGTATCGGATATAACGATGAACAGCTATGTCACCGTCAACTTTTGCATTCTTTATATGGTAAAATAAACCGCTTATTACAATGCTCCAGTGCCACGATGTAGGATATGAAGACTGAATCAGGTTATATTTTGCATCAAACGTGCAACAGTGATGACTCTAATGACGCGGTTGCGCAGCCTACTCAGGTAGTGTCTTCGTAGGAGGCCCAATGCGTGACACAGTCCCTCGGGGACTTTCTTTCCGCCAAGGACATTTACCTCAGCTAGATGAAGCACCTATAGATGCTCTTGGAAAAGATTTGTGCTAGCTTCAAACGCGGCAAACAAAGGTGACTGACTGTGGCTTCTTTCCCGCAAATTAGTAGTAGTACGACCTTGCCGGCATGAGAATAAAATGTTTTGAGCTTTATTCCGTCTTTTTATTTCGCCACCCGCTTGTAACAATTATCGGTTACAAAGATGGGATTTCCTTGGCACTTCGATATTGTTATAAGTGGACTAGACTGTACTTGCCACACGCGGCGTCTCTCTCCCTCCTGACATTGAGCAATGCCGCGCACTGTTCGGCGGCCACCTGTGTGGCGTACGACGTCCTTTTCTCTACCCACCAATCGTGTTTATCCGTAGTCTGTGACGTAGAGAGCACGCCGCTGTTGATTTTAATTCAACATAGCCAGTCCCGAATATAGCTAAGCACCAACATAGCAAATCCCACTGGAGTGCTAACTTCGGATGGAAGGGCTCCGAGTTTTTTTACCCGGACATTCCGCTTTTAGTTCACCCGTATATGCGTTTCTTCCTTCGCAGCCTTACGTCATTATATTCCTTAATAATCACAAGCTGAAAGCACTGCTAATTACGAGTATTTTGAATGATAGTATTAAAAATTGGCTGGCGATTACGATACGCCCTAATACGATATTTGGGCGCAACATCAGTGCGCTGAGGCAGCACTCACTCGTGGGTTCTCTCGACGGCAGTGAGAGAAACCAGCGAGACCAGCGAGAGAAAACAGCGAGAGAGAGAGCCTCTGCGCCGGCGGCGCGAAGTGCGTCTCAGAAAGAGACCGCGACCCGCGTTTTAAGCAGGGAACGCACACCATCGTCACGCGCACGCCCCCCCCCCCCCCCTACACACACACGTTTTCGCCACCGTCGAGCAGACGAGCGTCTCGTGCGGGCACAGCATACTGCCCCCCCCCCCACCACCGCACACTTTCGGAGAGCGCTCGCGCCATCACGGCGGACTACCCTCCCTTCACAATTTCGAGACACTCTCATCCTTTGGTTTCTTTCACCATTCGGTCTTGCCATCGTTCACTCGGTTACGACGGTGATGCGGCTCAGCCCAGAGACGGCCGCCAAACGGATGCGCCCTAAAAGACGTAGTTACCCGTGAGGACATCTCAACAGACGGCAATCATAGGCGGCTTTCCCCGTAAAACCTCGCGGTGCTCAGGTATCTCCTACGAGATGAAGGCGTTGCTGTTAGGGTTATTACCACGATTTCAATGCCCGTTTAGGAAACTGTTCAGACAAGCTTAGCAAGAAACTGAATCAAGCAAGGTATAATCAATTCTTGTTAACGCATGCCTAAGTTTCTTTCGCACCCTCCGCCTCTGGTCTCTAAAGTAGTAAATTTAGTCTAATACTTTTTTACACATTCATATCTTGGTTAGGCGCAGAATTAATGTCCTACCTATTCCGCACGCGTTTTTCCTTGTGTAATGCCAGAAAATAAACAGTGGTCAGTTGGTAGATTTTCCTGTTCTTGTTTTCTTTTTTTTTTTTTTACATTTGAGAACGTTGTTGTAGAGGGAAGTCTTCACTACAATTTATATTTATTTTTCGCAAATGAGCCCTTCTGAAGAATCACTCAGTCTTCGCATATCTTCTCTGGTACCAGTACACTGCTTTGCGCTTACCTTCAGGATTAATGAAGCCAGCCTTCCGTCTGGCAGCCGCTGATGAATTGAGGCCCTTACGGCACGAAAAAAAAAAAAAGGCTCGGGGAGGATTGAATGCGAGGAAGCTCACCTGTAAAGAGAAAAAAGAAAGAAGAGCGCAGGAAGATCAGTTTCTTTTTATTGGTGCGGTACAAACATTTTTCGCCCTCTGCTAACGATGGCGGAAGACGTGAAAACTACATCAAATGTAGCCGAAGCCTCCAGGCTCAATAAATTCCAACCGTGCTTCTTTTGAAGCGGCCTGAACCATCAGACGTGATAAGGCAGGCCAAAATTTTTAACGAACAATACTACCCAATCCCCTGCAAATTACACGTCCCTGTAAAATACCGCGCATGGATTAACGTCAAAGTAAAGGCTTACGGCCGATCATACACATCCTAACCGTCTCAGAAAGATAAAGTAGTTTGTATAAGTAAGCTTACCAATCATTTTCTAGCAAGCCAGGCTTAATTAGGCACACGAGTTGCAGCTTGGTCGCCGCATATTTTAGAGACCGTAAGTCGGTGCACTGTTGAACCCTTGATTAGCTCCCGTTGAGTCCATAATGTAGCCTCTGGTCAACAGCCACCCGCCACGGTGGCTCAGTGGCTAAGGTGACGGGCTGCTGGGCCCAAAAACAAGGGTTCTATCCAGGCCGCGCCTGGAGGTGAAAAACGAAAACTCCTGGGTATGTAGATTTCAGTGAACGCTAAAGATCCCCACGTGGTTTCAATAATTCCGCACAATCTCAAAGTGAGCTTTGGGAGCCTATTAAAAACCTGAGCGTTCACGGGAAGTATGCAACATTTCAGTGTTAATAGTAGCCCAGATACCATAACTGCGTCCTTAAATGCCAAAGTTATCAAACACTGGAAACCAGTCGTTGCACAAAAGAACCATTATCTCCGTCGTTTCATTCAGAGTTACTGGATATATAACAGTTGCGAAACTCTCCATAGGGCCCATATATAAAAGCCGGTCTTCAGTTCCCCCTCCGCTGGGGGCATATAGTTTCATACTAATATATATATTAGTATGAAACTCTATGGCTGGGGGCAAGCAAGGGGCAAGTTGACTAGCCTGTCGTCTGTCGGCAGAAAGTTGTAGTACTGAAATGCTTGCTGCTGCTGCTGCTGTAAGTCATAAAAGGAAAAACCATAACACATAGGTACATTTTACATAATTATTGTCTTCTACTTTAAAAGCCTTTATTTTACAAAAAAAAATGTGATTATGTAATACTTTATCGAAGTTCAGTTTTTGTTCGCTAGGGGCGCTCCAGTACACTTGCCCCTCAGCTTCAACGGAGGAGGGGGGGCACGCGCGGCCCGGATCGGAAGCGGAGTTTCGCAACTGGTATATATTGAAGAACTCCGGTTTCATTATCGTCAGCGCTGCGAAAGATGCGAAAACACAGCGCTGCGGGACAAGCGAAAGCTCGGAAGCGGGCAAAAAAGACAGCGTGGTTTAGGCTGCGCTGAGCCTTGTAGATTGAGCGAGAGACGCTAAAGTAAACAATCCTCGAGGTCGATTTGTACACGGAAGGGAGGCCTTGGAGCTGAGAAAACATACGTCGCGCTTACTCAACGCGGTTCACCCTTCGCCGCTTGTCAGCTTCTTAACAACATGCTTCCAGTTGCTTTTAGAAAGCGGTCTTTGTCGTGTCCCGTCAGAACAAGGCCTCCCTTGGAACGAAATTCGGGGCATGCTTCCTGTACAGATTTCCTTAGAGCTTGCGTCCCATTCCACTCGCGAGGTTGTTCCTGCTTTATGACTTTGGTGGGAACAGAACGGAGTTTAGGTAATCAAGATGACATAAGTACCATCAGAAGTACTCATAAGTACTCATAAGTACTCATAAGTACTCATAAGTACTCATCATAAGTACTCAATTCTAATACACGCCGTAGGTTAAGATTCGCATTGAAAGCTACCAAAAAACTAATGGGGGAAAATGCGGCCGAGTTCATACTCGCATTAATTCACAACTGCTAAAAGAAGCCTTTAAAGGAGCCGTGCGGACAAAATACACGTTTGTTTTATTAGAGAGATTTTGTGTTTTGCGGTGCCCCCAGCGCTTGTGCGGGAGCAAAAGCTTTATTCACGGACAAATTAATCGATTTAAATGAAAAATTTGATTCTCCCGTCAAATCGTGTGTTTTCAGACGTCTGCAATGATGTCATATGTGCTGGGGAGCCTTTTTTACAGTTAGTCAATCTAGATGGGCACCACCATTCCGCGGAGGGCCGTTTTCTGCCTTTGTTTTTGACCGTATTTGTACCTGGCTTGTTTTTGTCAAAGTAGAAAAAAAATCGTTTCGTGAAACATGGTGTTCGCTCGACAAATATGGTCACGTGAGACACCGTCACGCCATTCGGCCAGTGTCGTCTGAGACAACCCCAAAGGCAGCAGTGCTGTGCAGCTAAAACAAACAGTGCGCGCAGTACCAACAGCAGTACGCATCGGTACTTGTATGTTTACGTGTACTCCCGTAACTTTCCCTGTTTACCCCACCATTCTTACTGCTATAAAAAGAATGTGTCTTAAATGTAAGCCCAACTAGCTCGTTCTACAAGCCCTCAGAATTTGAGTTTGCTTTGCCGGCCGGAGCCAATCGCACAGCTGACACATATGACATCATAGGCTCTGTTGCCGGAAATGAGCTAGTGGGTCACACGGTCATTACCTTTTTTTTCCTAATTATGTAGCGTATTTGAGCGAAGTTTACGTTAAAAGTGGGGTCAGTATGATTCTAACGAGGCAATTTTTGTTTTTAATAAACCAAACTTGTGTTTTTTTCTGCATGGCCTCTTTAAGCACAAAGCAACGCCCCTTGGCGCAGTATGGGCCCCCTGGCGCGCTGTCGTGCCAGGGTGTTATCTTGTTTTCGCCTGGCGGTGGCCCTCGCGCCGGCTGTGACAAGGCCCTACGGCCGCCTCCTTAGATAGTTTTAGCCTTCCGTGTGTTCCGCACGTTCCGTATGTACCGTACGTACCAGGACCCGACTTCGCCTGCGCGAACGGGCGCAGCGAGGAACGCTGCACCCCACCAGAACGAATGCGCGCCCATGGCGAGGCGGGGGCAGCCCGTCAGCGGAACTACGCTACCCTACCGTAACGAATGCGCAAGTCCCCAGTCGAGTCCCGGTACATACGGAACGTACGGAACCGACGGAATGCTAAAACTATCTGTTACCGCGCCCCATTTACGTCGGCGTGGCCTTACTGCCCGCTCTAGTCGAGCAGCCTACAGCACAGCGTTCGGTGCGGAGTTTCCCTGCCACATCTCCGCCCACTATATGTCACCTCCTACGGCCTCGGCCACCAGCCAAGACTTCCTCTCGTAGATTTACACCCGCGGGTACACGTGAAGAACCACAATAGCTCATGTAGTGTATAACTCCGCCGAAGCGACGAAATTATGACGTCAACGTGCGTGGAAATTGCGCCTCATGCGTGAGCGCGGAAAGGAAATTGGGAAGGAACGAGCGCGAAAGAAAATTGCGGCTCATGCGTGAGATCGCCTGCATTTTCCCAGTTTGTTTGCCATCGCTGCAGTAGTTCTTCTTCCTCCTCCTCCTCCTCCTCCTCCCTCCTCCACCACATCCTCATCTGATTCACCTCATCTAAAATCACAGTCCATCATCATTCATCATCATCACCCTGTCTACGCCCACTGCAAGGCAAAAGCCTCTGCTATAGATGTCCAATTATCCCTGTCCTGTGCTAACTGCGACCAATTTTCCCCTGCAAACTTCTTAATCTCATCTGCCCACCTAACTTTTTGCCGCCCCCGGCCACGTTTGTCTTCACTGGAGATCCCCTCGGCTACCCTTAATGAGCAACGGTTATCTTGTCTTGCATTACATGCCCTGCCCATGCCATTTCTTCTTCTTAATTTCTAGTTAATATGTCCTTAACACGCGTTTCTTCCCTGACCCACTCCGCTCTCATCTCGTCCCTTAAGCGGGATTCACACGACGAGAACCCTCTCTTTGGCCCGCGGGACCCGCTCACGTGACCGGTTTTAGGCTCCGCCCTCGGTGGGATGCCCCGCGATGGCTCCGCGAAAAAATGCCTCCGCATGTTTTCGCTCGACGGCGGTGGCCCTCGCGGAATGGAACCTGTTCCTCGGCGCTGTCGTCTGCTAGTCACTCCGCGTAGCTCCGCACGTGTGGATGCGCCGCCAGGCCGGATAATCCGGTCACGTGTTGTTGACGTCACATATCCGTCCGCCTCCGTGAGAGGGTTTCTCCGTCGTGTGAATCCCGCTTTAATGTTACTCCGACCATCTTTCATTCCATTGCTCGCTGAGTCGTCCTCAATTTAAGTTGAACCCTTTTAGTGAGCCTCCAAGTTTCAGCCGATTTTGTGCCGATGGTGTCTCTGCCGATTTTTTTTGTCATATTCACGCCTTATGACAAATTCCTCCCAAAAAAAATGTCCTGCAGGATCAACAACGACAAAAAAAATCGTCAGCACCGAAGTAAACACCGTTTTATTCTCGAAACTGGAGGACCCGTGAGGATTCAGTAACATTCAGGGACATAGAAAAAAGAAGGCCAACTGGGACCACACGTTCGTCGAGCTAGAGGGAAGTGACCATCCCTAACGGAGCACGATCAACGCTATATCCTCTAAAGGGCACGCATGGATGAGAAGGTCTGCAGAGAAGACCGGTGTGCGCGAACACAGAAGAACGAAAGTCGGAAACGCTTCGAGAGTTTCGTGGCTTCATAGTAAACAAAAAAAAGACAGTCTCGGGAAACGATCGCTGCCTCAGCTGAACTGAGGGCACGTTTAATACGATAGTACTTTCTTCCTTTTTTTTTCCTCCCGGTTGCTGAACTTATCGACTTCCACAACAAAAAACAGAAGAGGGCGCAGGCACTCGCCTGTTCCATCCCCACGCGCCGTGTACCGATCATACGTTAGAGTCCCGCCATTGCCAAGCAACCTTTCCCATAAATATGTGATGCGGCATAATGGGCACAAGAGCGCTCGGACTTGCCTTAATAGGCTTTCTTTTTTTTCTACCTTCACCTCTGCGTCACCGAGCAGCCGGCTTTCAAGCGGGCCACAAGGTTGCGCAACGGAGAAAAAAAAAAGAGAAATAAACCGAGTCCGGGTTGTTTCCTCTGGAGCTTTACAACGAAGCAACGAAACGCTCGAGCTGCCACTGGAACAGCTAGCCCGAGCGACGTGAATGCACGCCCAAGCGCTCATGAACATGAAGGATCAGAGAGAGGGAGACAGATAGTGAGAGAGAGACGGACAAACAGACAGACAGGCAGAGACAAAAAGAGAACGCAGACTACTGTTGCATGCCAATTTTGTGCTCTTTTTTGTCTCCGCGGGGAGCAGCTGCCGGATACGTTCACAAAAATCCGGCCAAGTGTGCTTCGAAGGGCCCCGCAGGCCGGCCGCGGTTCTCGGGAGACAAGGAGCCGGTAATAGGGTTACTGTTTCCCTACGTGTCACCAACGCGGCGAGCACGTTGGTTTCTTGGTGGTGCCCTTTGGGGGAACGGGACAAGCTGAATCTGGGAACGAAACGGACGGCGATGACGTTAAGAACGAGCCGGCGTAATTCTCGGGGATAAAGTGTGGCAACCACATCTGGTCGTGACGGGCGAACAGCCAGGTTTGTGCCACTTCGGAGTTTCTCTCTCTCTCTCTCTCTCTCTCTCTCTCTCTCTCTCTCTCTCTCTCTCTCTCTCTCTCTCTCTCTCTCTCTCTCTCTCTCTCTCTCTCTCTCTCTCTCTCTCTCTCTCTCTCGCTCTCTCTTTTCCTCTCTATAGTACAGTACAGGAAATGCAGGGAGATTAACCAGGGAGCTGTCCGATTGGCTACCTACACGGAGGGTGGGGATGCCGGGATCAATAGTAAAGAAAGGAGCGGTATACACTGAAATTGAGAAAATGAAGAAGGTGATAAAAAGAATAGGGAGCGAAGGCGGTAATTACAAGGGAAAAACACGGATTACCTGCTTAGTTTTATGAATCGCCGAAGATACCTGGCGCGACAGCGTTTTTATGAGGGCATTATGCTGAAAACTAAATGGTGGCTCTGGGGCGCGACGACAAAACATTACTATCAGCTCCCTTGAAAAGCCCGGTTACAAACAGGCTCACGTAGGTGCTTGTCACGAAATTAGAATGAATAGTTTTTGAGGCAATCAAGAGCATACTCCTTTTCAAGCAATCGGTCTTCGGCCCCTAGTGGTCTCATTAAATTGACCGCGTATGCACGTAGGACATGCTAATTTCCAATGACGTGAAAGTATGTCGCAAAAAAGACATTTTTTTTGTGGTGGTACCCACCAGCTTACGTGAATTGGTGATAGCACCGCTTAAAAGTTTCCCCGCAAAGTTTCCCTCGCAAGCGTTAGGGCTTTACTGGGGTTGCCACGGACACGCGGGAAACGGAACTGCTTACTTATTCCACCCTCCCCGAAACTACGCAAATTTGCACCTCAGTCTAAGAGCAATCGGGGAGGCAGTGAATCCGGGACGGAGTTTGCAACCCCAGCCTGCCCCCGCTAGTGGTGTCTCCGGAGTTTCGCGCTAATCCCAATACTTAGACTTAGCGCTGGTACCCTGACGACGGCGAACTTCTTTTGCTGCCCTCTTCCCAGAAAGCGCTTCGTCCCACACGACGACGCCACGAGACCAGTGGGGCGCTTGCATAATCTATGGCGAGGATGGGAATCTAGAGATGAGGGCGCCGAGAAAAGGGGATCAGTAGCGACGGAATCTAAGAGTACGAGATGCATATATGCATCCATGTTGGGCGAGCGCACAACGCAGTATGGGTGGCACAAATTACTGCGGGGTTAGCAAAGCTCCCTGGCGTTTAAATGAGAAATGCGTCTAAAAGAAGTAAACCCACTGCGAAAAAACTAGCGGGAATAAAAAAAAGGGCTGTCGAAGTTTAAGGGGCCTTGAAGACAAAATACAAGTTTGCTTTATTCGAAATATTTCGTGTTCGATAGTGCCCCCAGCGCTTTTCCGAAGGAAGCGATGCTTTACTCACTGCGAAACTAATCAATTTAAGCTAAAATTTTGATTCTCGCGCCAAAACGTGTGTTTGAACGACGTTTGCAATGACATAATAAGAACCGGTCTTTCAGATAAACTTGGTGGGGGACGGAGACTTGTTTACTGTTAGACAACGTAGATGGCGCCACCACACCGCGGCAAGGCGTTTTCTGCCTTTGGTTTGTTTGTGACTGTATTTAAACCTGGCTTGTTTTCGTTGATGGAGAAAATAACCGTTTCGTGAAGCACAGTGCTCGCTCGACAAATATGGTCACGCAAGACACCGTCGCTTGCGTCAATCAGCCAGTGTCGTCTGAGACAACCCCAAAGCTCCGCAGTGCTGTGAATCTAAACCAAGCATAGTGGGCGCAGTACCAACAGCAGTACGCATTGGTACTTGTATGTTTACGTGTGCTTTCCTAACTTCCACTGCTTGTCCCACCATTCTTACTGGTATAAAAAGAATGTGCCCTAAATTTTAGCGCAAATAGCTCATTCGGCAAGCTTATAAGCTCTGCCTAGTTTGAGTGATTTTGCCGGCCTCCGCCAATCGCAGAGCTGGCTGGTATGACATCATAGGTTCTGTTACGTGAAATGAGCTAGGGGGTCGCATGGCCATTCCCGTTTTTTTTTCTAATCATATAGCTTATTTGAGCGAAGTTTACGATAAAAGTGGTGTGAGCATGATTTCAATGAGGCAATATTTTGACTGAACCAAACTTGCATTTGGTCTTCATGGCCCCTCTAAAGCCGAATGATTTAGTCGGTACGCGTATGCGCAACTCATAGCGCCTTGGAATGGTAAAGCCTGTTTGTTTCCTCTGCTCCGGTGAAGTCATTAGATTGTTCGCTCAGGACAAAACCGCAAAACGGGCTTGTTAGCATGACAGTAGAATACACCAGTATGCGTACAGATAAGTTAAACTTGTGGTTTGGAGGTTTACTGCGGGCAGATATTGCACATCGGTGGAGGTGGCCCAGACCAAATTTATAAAACCTATTATAAAAGGTCAGAAGCATCGCAACTAAACTGAATCGAAAATAAGGTTCCACGAGCCTGCTACCGGCAGGAACATAGGTATAAGTAAAAGAAGGAGTCTATACCACTGTTCCGGAATACCTAGCCATGTAGTTCCTTATCTCTGGAGTTCGCTGCTAAAGCTGTTGCAAGTGATTTCGGCCTACTTTCGACAGAGTTCGTGAAATGTCTGCGAAATTTCCGGAAGCTAATTTGGGCGGGAATAGAGATAGCTTCCCCAAGCACTTCACGCTTTGTAAAAAAAGCAACGTCTGCCCTGGCACACCATAAATCATGAATCGCGGTGCAAAATAGTCATGAAAACAAAATCTCATCGACCTACTTGGCTACCTCAATAAAACAATTATCACCCTGATCATCGTAACCCTCGTACTCAATTCCATCATAATTATAATACAAGTAATTGTCCCCAGGCAAATGCCCCACCAGGAATGTGGGCAATTGCAGTGAACAGAACAGGGTTAAATTGCTAAGTAAATCCGCCGAGGATGGCCTGAAGGGACGGAATATGAAAAAAAAGTGTGAAAAGAAAGCGAAAGCAGGCGAGTTATTGAATGGAGGCCAATCCAACATTAAATTGTGCTGAGCGAGAGAGAGAGAGAGAGAGAGAGAGAGAGAGAGAGAGAGAGAGAGAGAGAGAGAGAGAGAGAGAGAGAGAGAAGGCTCTTTATTAAAGGAAAGCAAGGAGGTCTGCCTGCTTCTCGTCGCCTATACATGCTACTCTACGGGTTGGGGAGAACGGAATAAAAGTCCTGTAGGGTATATTGCGGAAGAGAGAAAACGCCTAAGAAAGGGAAAAAAAGGAGTTCGCCTATGAGTAAGTCCTTCCTGAATGTCATACAACAGCACGCACAAAACAATACATGCAGAAAGAACGAAACTGAGACATTTTCCTTTCACTTCTTTATATCGTTTATCAGGCCCCTTTTCTGGCCTTCACGAAGGACTTAGCCTAATTCACTGACTTCGATTTACTTGTGAACTAAAATGCAAGCTACAACTCAGCTAGACCATAAAACAAGGAAAACCGTCTTAAAGGATAAGTAGCGGCCAAAGTGAGGGAAGTGACGAAGATAGCAAGAGAGAGGTAATCCGCTAACAGCAAACTGCACTCACGGGCCATTGTTTCCTTCGCCAGCTAGCTCAGGCGAAAGGCTCTAACGGCTAAAACCCCGAGACATACACAGCCCAGCTACCCGCCAAACCGTGTTACGGACAAGACATACAGCAACCCCCGCAAAGCTTTTCTTGATTTTCTTGCGTTGTCTGCTGCATCAGTTTTTCGTCCTGATGTGTTTGTTTTTTACCTGCCGAGTTTCCCAGTAGCCGCCTCTCCTCTTTGTTTCAGTAGAGGCGCTGCGGGAACATACACTGGCATGTGTGACGTGCACGCATTGCCTTTCCGAACAGCGCGCAGAGCATTTACGTAGATACAGGCAGACAAAATACATGTTTGATTCATCGCAAAGACTGCTTGGTCCCGATAACAATGATAACCATTTTTTCCGCAAACTTAAAACAAATAATCGACATATAACGAAAGCAGATTAGAGGGGCCATGCAGACAAAACACAAGTTTGGTTCATTCGACAGATTAACTCGTTAGAATCGTACTGAAACGAGTTTTAATGTAAACTTTGGTAAAAAAAATTGGCCGCGTATCTGCTCCTTTCATTGCAAATGTTGACGAAAGACGATAGTCGGACCGGCGCCCCTGCCAAGTAAATGCCTCCCTTCTCTTTCCCGCTCACCTCTCATGCTATTCCTCTCCCGTCTCGTTTCTCACAAGATAACACGCTAGAGGTTTGCTCAGGTCAATTTAAATTTACCGCGTTACACTGCTCCAAGTCGGGTGCCTCCATGCCAGCGCTGCCGTACTGCGGAGACGCGTGTGAATCGAGGCACCCTACTACAACGTTTGTAGAACCACGTTGCCCTACTCCACGAGCGTGCCAAGCGGAACGTTGAACCTATGTAGTGGAACCTTTCGTTGCTGTTGTCTTTTGATTTCTTAAATGCCGCCAGGAGCTACAGGGGTGCAGACAACAGAAAAGGACGGTTTTCTGCAGTTGATGTAGCATTTCATTTGCTATTGCAAAAACCAAGCATGCGTGAATTGTTTAATAAAGGAACACTGTAAATATCAATCGTGTATAGATTTTCTGCCTCATATTTGGGTAATGTCCTGCTCTTGTTCAACAATGTTCACAAACATGAACATTGACACCCAACTTAGAGATTTAGATATGGCTTTGGGCATATAAGACTATTGTGCAGTTTCTGTTTTCACTTTGGCTGGCTGGCTTAAATCGAGTCACATGACAGACCGCCATGAAGCAATCAAAATTTCGACGTTCTTCAGCAGCCTAAGAAAGACTATCGTCTTTAATAACCGACATGTTGAAGAAAACAGGTGAGGTAGACTGGTTACTCCCCTAGCAATTCTTGGAGGTTTCTCTATGACGTCACGGAATATCTTGCTTGTGTGATTGGTGGCAGCCGATCTTATGCCACCGCCGAGAAACGTGACTGGGCCGGTGTAGTGGTGCATGTAGTTCCGTTTGAACGGATCTCTTTAACGCAGTTAACACACTTGATAACTTCGCTTTTAGTTCTGCCGTCAATGCATCACCCCTCCCCGTATAAGGCCGGGTTCAGACTGTTGCCGCAACTGTCGTAATAACTTTAAAAATGACGTCATTTCACGTCTCAGCCAACCGAACTGCCTGACACGCCGTTTTTTTACGACCATAGATTACGATTTGGCTTTGACGTCGGTAGTCTGAACATTGCCTAACGTTACTGAAGCGCAAATACAGTGTTTTACTTTCTTCGTACACCGTTTTCTCTGTGGAGTTGAGTCAAAGGCTAGTTCTTTCAAATTAAACAAAGTTGCATTTTGTCTGCATGAGCGCTTTAAAGGGGCGCTGCAACACTTACGATAAACGCTTTCACTCTTTCCTTCACGTCTCGGAGCACAGCGAAAGCTACAGTTATCGCCAGCACGGAACGGCACTGCGTAATTTGCTCGTAGTAGCAGATACACCTTCCGTTTCTTCTTAGCTTCTGTGGATGTCTTGTTAAAGTGGCTGTCGAAAGCGTGTTTTGCTGCAACCGAAGAAAAGCCGGCCAACAGCCGCTGCGTAGCTCTAATGACGTAATTCCAGCGGTTGAAGAACGCGAAGGCAGGGGAAAAAATTGCTCCACCACGCTCGGGGAACCCGTGTGTAGATGCGACGCCCCCAGGATTCCTTGTGTTTCGTGTTGATTCCCGTGGTAAAGGTGCCGAACTCTGGCGGCGTTACTGCAACGTGCGCGCGCGCATGACGAACACAATCCAAAAACCACTTTATACCAAATCCAATCCAATCCAATCCTCTATCCCATCCCCATCCAGCCACAAGACGCAATCCGCCCAATCCAATGCCCCTCGCGAGAGAGGTCCTTCAGAGAGAGGGGATGGCGGCGGAGAGCGCAGCTCGCTGCGAGAGAATGGGGGAGGGGTGTGGCAACAACGAACGCCGTATGGAGGGACAAACGAGTGAATAGATGCCGTCGAAAAGAAAAAAATTGGCTCCAATCCACGCTGTGAAGGTGGTTGAACTGCGAAGCTGTCAACGACGCCCACAACGATTACCCATGTGACGTCACTTGAATACACACACGTGGGTCCACAAAGAGTGAAACCAGAGACTCTGGCAGCCGTTACCTGGGTATCGCGGGGGCGGCGTCCGCGTAACCGAGTGACCGAACGCAGCAGCGACCGCAGAAAGAAAACGGAGAGGAGCATCTGGAGAAGGGTGAGGAGGAGGAGGAGGGCGGCACGCGCGGCCTTGGCTCTCTCATTGCCTCCCTCTTACTCTTCTTTCATGGGTCGCCGCCATGGCCCTGACGCTTTCCCAAGACGCTGTTCCGTTCGCCGGTAATCCGACCATGTGAACGCCGTTATCATACATTATGCGGTTTGCACTTCACACGATGGCTTTGACAGAGCGCAGGTGGTAGACCCACCACTGTGCTCGTTGAGTACACCGTATGTCACCCCGTCTCCTCGTGTGGGCGTAGCTGAGTCGGTAAGCCGACAGGCTGTCGCTCCGTTTCTCTATTCGGTTGCAGGTTCGATTCCTGGCGGTGCCAGTAATTTCTCTCATTCAGCCTGGCGTTTTCTGCTGACGCGGACACGAAACGTCCTTGGCTGCATCGCAGTAGAAATCTTCTGATTCGAGTTTCCGTTATCCGACGGGCATAGAGCTGCAATTTTTGGATGAGGTACTTCGCGACACTATAATCAAAATACTCATTGTGTTGGTTGACTACGTTCTAAAAGCATTTAAGAGTTCGACAAAAGTTGACAGAATGGTTGCAGGGTCCCTTTAACGCTGGCATTTGAAGCCCTGGTGGTATAATACCGAGCAGGGAGATTGAGAAGGGAAAGCATACACGCACCGTTACTCAGACCATTGTGAACACGCGTGTCGCTACTCAGCTTTTTACTTTTTGTCGTTCCTTGCGTAGATTACAACATTTGGCGCGGCCAGCTCAACTTTCACAAAAATAATGAAAAACAATAACCACAAAACCGGTAGGACTAATACCGCACCACAAAAAAAAAAATGGGCTTGGCAACTTTCTTTTTTAATCCTTTAACATTTGTCATGGTTGTTGAGCCGAGAAGAAAAAATAATAACCGACAGTCTCCTTCCATTGCGGGTGGGAGGGCAAAATAGCACCGTAAGCGGCAGACAGACACCACCGGCATCAGCGAATGTCTCCCACGCACACTGCATTCTTTTCACACTTACAACTTTGGCCTGCTTTCAAACTTGGTGCAATAAGCTGAAAAACTCGAGAAGTAAAGAAGTAACAACAATAGGGCTTGAAACCTTTCTTCCGCTATTATAAAAAGCGTAGGAAGCAAACACGATGGGAAGGACTGGGGATACAGTGTTCACGTATACTTGGTGTTCTAAAAAGGGTGTTTGCCTTTCGGGGCACGCTTTCCTGCAAAGCGCGTCAGGCATCGCTGGCGGCGAGTTGGCGATTATTTCCTGGTGTCGAGAAACACCGAGTAGACAAACAGAAGGCGTTAGTGCCGAGCTGTATCTATTTCAGTGATGCTCCGTACAGGGGAGAAAAAAAAATCCCATTTCTAGGTGCAGAATTTCCCTTTTTTTTCCCTTTACCCGGCGGATTTCTCAACAAATCCCCGTCCGTTTCCCTACATGATCTTTTTGTAGCTAACTTTACGTGGATTCCCGCTCAGTTTAGGGCGTTACTCAGCACTATGACTGTAAACTTTACGTAGCTTTGGGGACGCGGGCGCTGTTTAGTGTTTTAGCATGAACCGAATTCCACTACCTCTGGCGCTCAGCGGCATTTGACGGATTCTAGCGGGGGAGTAATGCGGTAACATTCACTTCACACCTCGTACCAAACAACGCGCTTACGTTGCCTATTATTGCTCTTAGTTGAAACCACCCCAAAAGAGATGAAGATTTGTTTGCGCAATTACGACTTTTTTATTTATAACATTTATTCAGTAACACGCCCTGGTAATGCCGTGTTATGAATGAATGGTGCGAAGTCGGGTTAACTGGCACACTTTCCATCGCTACTCCGCGACTCTTAGAAAATGAAAGAAGCTCACACTAACACGTAAGACTTGAAGAAGCGAAGTTGTACGCAACCGTCACGATCATCACGAAGGTTTCGCGTCCACGACCGCAGCCGATTTGCTTCTTCCTCGCTGCCACAACGTCCTTTACTCCATCAGTGTTGCTATAAGTGTCAGCTTCTTACATCTTTTTTTTTTTTTTTTGGAAATTCACAATCATTGGACATCACATCGGAGGGGCGTACGCCATGACGTGTCTTTCTCGTTCCGAGCAAGTGTTGCCCCGATTACGACGAACGCTGGATTCCTTCTCTAGTTTCTCGCAAGTGTTGGCATGATTACGGCGAACGCTAAGTATTTTTTTTGCCGATCTTGGCCAATCTCCCACAAAATCTCCCCAAACAATGACCGGTCGCCGCGAGGCATGCACACGCGAGCGCTCGTCATTGTTTTGGTTTTCTTTAACTGCCGGGCAGTCACCGCAATCTTGACCAATCTCTCCCTAATTTGGTATGCTTGGCTTGACAAACGTGCGCCGGGGACGCTGGGTCGGTCGTCGCGAGGCACACACACACGAGCGCTAGGTATTTTCTTGGTTTGTTAACTGCCGGGTGGTCGCCGCGAGGCCCGCGCTCACGTGCGCACGCTCGCCAATTTCTTGGTATTTTTAACTGCGGACACCAAAATTTACGATTTGCTAAATAGCTTCGCTCTTAAAATTCTCTCTATCAACGATTCCCTTTTTCCCTTTCCGTCAGAAGTACAGCTGGAAATTCCCCGAAAAAAAGCGGGAAAACTCCTCTGCACGGAACATCACTGGTCTCTGATGTTGTGTGGCTTGTCAAGTTTCGGAAGGTGTCATCATGTGCGAGCCTAGACGAGCCGGAGCCGTAGCCGACCGCTTGGCCGAGATAAAGCGACAGCGCTGCTCTCCCTACATCGCTAGCCAGCGTTGTGTCACCCTGTCACGTCGCGTCGTCCGCTGAGTTTAAATCCCCGAGAGCCGACGGACGTACCAGCGCTCGTACGAGCATACAGGAAGAGGGGTTGAAAGAGTGAAAGATTTATAGAAGATAGCGCTGTGAGGGGAAGACCGTACTTATATGTATACAGGAAGCTGGCCGCGAGGCCTCCACGCCGTTCACGGTGTATGAACGATTTCTCTTACACCGTGCTCGAGGCTTCAAAAGTTTGAGCACAGAGTTGGAAGGCGAATATGTTGAAGAGAATGGGCGACACTGCCATAGCTGGGAATGTTTGTTGAGCCCCCAAAAGTTTCCGCGCTATCTGTACACGTGTTAGGAATGACAAACAGCGGGAATTTTCAGCGGCCCACAACGGCGCAGCGTCACGAGCTTTCAAGGTGGTCATGTTGGCGTCGTTTTCTCGCCGTAGTTTATGTTGTCTCGTTCAAAGTCGGGAGGTGGAGGGGCGGAGGAAAAGGAGGAGGAGGAGGAGGAGGAGGAGGACGGAGGAGGAGGAGGGGAGGAGGAGAGTAAATCATTTATTGAGAAGAGGACGGTGTGAGCGATGGGTTGTGGGTGGTTGTCAACTTCGTACGTCCAGGATGGGCCGCGAGCTTTGCTGGAGAAAAAAATTACACCATCTTCCCGTACGGGAACCTAGTGTATGAGAAGCAGCTATGGGGGTCGACTGAAGTTCCCAAGTTTTCGGACTTCGTCGTTCAGTTGAAGTTCACTTCGCCTGGCCTTCGTTGTGTCAGAGCTATTGAGTAAGTTTGAATGAGCGAAGAACATAAGGCGCGTTCGATAACACATACTCGGTTCGGTTGTATCGCAGTGGGAAGCGCGCCACGTACCTCTCCCGTGCGGCCAGAGAAGGTCGTTTAGGATCGGAAACCGCGCGCCGCCTAAACTATTTCTTTTTATAGTGGACTGAGCTGACGTCGCCCAAAACGCGACGGGGCTGAAGAGGGGATAGCGGCGTAGTAGAGTGCGGACAAAGGAGGGAGGGACACAGCCCGAGCATGGAGATGCCTCCGCATCTAAAAGGGTAACAACGTACGCCTTCTTCATGATCAATGCGTGTGTTGTCTTTTTTCGAACCATTCCTTTTTCGCGATCTTCGTGTAACCGTTTTTGACACAATGGAAGCGTGGTTTCACGTACGCCCTGTGTATCCAGAGATCTTATCAGAGCTTTTCGGTCGACCAACCGGTCTACGGGGAAATGCATTAGTTGTTTTTAACAGAACGTCATCGGTCCCACTAAAAAAGCTTTCGTTTTAATTTGAAGTCGTTTCACTTCAGGTCAATGGTAGCACTCGAGGGGGGGGAGGGGGGGAGTGCAGCTTGGTCATGAACACCAACAGACGCCGTGCTTGGAACGTTCCCGTTTGCAGAGTTACACAACGACTGTCCTGAGTGTTGCCTAGCAACGCTTTTGCTCATGCGCACGACATTCTTTCCCTCTGTGGCCTCGAATGAGAGGCTTCACGCTTTCAGGCAACAAAGTTGCCTCGCAAAGCTCTATTTTGTGCTCCCGACCATCTTTCACTCTGTGGCAGTGTTTGACACGCTTCGCATATGGCAGACGAAATTATTCAAGGTGGTCCACCAAGCGAGGTCGCGCTAAAAAATGGCCGCGTATCTGCTCCTTTCGTTTGCAAACGTCGACGAAAGACGATAGTCGACCGGCGCCCCTGGCAAGCAAATGCCTCCTTCTCTTTCCCGCTCACCTCTAATGTTGTTCCTCTCCCGTCTCGTTCCTAACAAGGTAACACGCTTGAGGTTTGAAGTCAATTTAAATTTGCCGCATTCCACTGCTCCAAGTCGGGTGCCTCGATGCCAGCGTTGCCGTACGGCGGAGACGCGCGTGAATCGAGACGCTATACTACAACGTTTATAGAACCCACGCTGCCCTTCTCCACGTGCGTTCCAGAAGGAACGTGGAGCCTGTCTAGTGTAACCTTTCCTTGCTGTTGCCCGTTTGATTTTTCAAATGTGCCAGGTAGCGCGGGCAACCGCAGGCGACGGTTTTCTGCTGTTGATTTAGTATTTTATTTGCTATCGCAAAAACCAAGCATCCGTGAATTATTTTAAGAAAGGAACACTGCAAATATCCCTCACGTATTGATTTTCTTCCTCACATTTGCGTAATGTCTTGTTCTTGTTAAACAATGTCGACAAGTCTGAACATTAACACCGGGCTCAGACGTTTAGATTTGGCTGTGGGTATATAAGACTATTGCGCAGTTTCTGTTTCACTTTGGCCGGGTGGCTGAATCGAGTCACAGACAGCCGCTCCGGGGGTTATGGTCTTCCTTGCATCGACCTCATGAGCCAGTTGCATTGGCCCTTAGAGTCGTCTCTTCACTTCTCAGTGACGTAGAAGCTCTGGGCAGACCCTTGATTCCCTACTTTCTCGGCCCTTCTAGAACGGGTTCTTTGTCCAACTATGGCCAGCAACCTACACCCAGTGCAGCTATCCCGTCGAGACTTTTCAAAGCCGTCATTACTTGAGCTAAGGAAATTCGTGCACTGGATGCTGATCTCGATTTTGTGAATGAACAACCTAGCCAGCTGTGTGAAAAAATAGTTCTGCGAGGTAGGGCAGGCGTGTGGATCCACCAGATTTTCTCCCTGGTTACTCTGACTTCAGGTAGGCTGCCCGAGGACGCCAGAAACATCCAGTGGCAAAAGCTTGGCGAATTCTTCCTACAAAAGACAGATTATTTCGCTGGGGAGTAACGCAGAACTCTTCCTGTCCCAACTGCGGTCAACCAGATCCACGGCACACACTTTCTCAAAGCTGCACTTGTTGCCGCGTTGCTTTGGCGCATCATACTCCGTGCCCTCCAAGTGTGGGGCTTGCACGGTATCAACTGAGAGCACAATGCCCTGGCACTCCCATAGGCAAACTATTCGTAGTAATCGGCGATTATGTACTATGGCGTAATCGCTGCAGGACCGTTGCACATAATCGCAGGCTACGTATGTAGTGGCTTGCTTTCCTTTTCAGACAACACCTCGTGACCTTTCCCGAAGGCGAGTTGGCCCTGTTGGCTGAAGAAGCGTTTCTGCGACATTGGTCTACCCTGTTTAATGAGGTCTCGAACAAAAGGGTTATTATTCATGCCAGCTTTCCAGACCTGTGTCCTTAGGAATATTCGATGTTACAATTGATTTTGGTGTTAGAATTGCGTGTTATTGCGCTACAGTACTTTTTGTTACATTAACACCAACCTTGTTCTGTATATTGCTGCATTCTTGAAGCGAATGTTTTGGTATCCTTGTTTCCCTCGCATGTTAATCTTTTGGTTGTAAGCAACTCAAAATTGTTTGTATGTTAATCTTTTGTCTACAATCAACTTGAAAACTGTTTGTGTGTTTCTGTAGTGTCTGTAACTGGCAGCATTCGGGTTGTGTTAGTTTTGTAGCAACAGGCGCTGTACTCGCTCAATTGTTTGTTTTTTACGTTGGATCATTGATACCAGGATTTCTTTATAATAAATTTATCCTTTCAAGACATACAGACAGACCAAAATTTCGTGCGTTTAAGTAGCCCAAGAAAGACTATCGTCTCTAGCAAACGGCCAGAACATGGCTTAAAGGAATTCTGTACTGATGAATCTCAGACCGTGGCCGTGACCACAATCACGTCGAGTGGGCCGCTCGCGTGCAGTAGCTTTGTGCCGTTACCTAACCGTCGCGGCAACCCGTGCGGGGCTGGAACGTTCCATTATCGAGCGAGCTCGTCCGAGTACCAAAATTCAAAAAATAAATACCCGAGCGCGCCCGTCATGTGGCGTGTTTTACGCTCTACCCGGCCATTAAAGCGGATTTCCACTCGCTTACAAAGTCCACGCAGAGAAAAAAAGACAGACTAACACCTCCACCTTTTTCCTGTGTAAAAAAAGAAACAACAGGAACTGTACTCGTCAATTATTACAGGATATGCAATGTTGAGACGTTGATAGCGCGGATGTTCTTGTTAACTTTATCCTTTAAAAGACAAGGCGGCGGACCAAATTTCGCGTGCACAGTACCCCAAAAAAAAGCTATCGTCCTAGCAAAGGGCCGGAATAGGCTTAAAGGAATTCGCTGATGAATCTCAGACCGTGGCGTGACCACAATCCGTCGAGTGGTCGCTCGCGTGCGTATTTTGTTTTACCAACTTTCCCGCAGCCAATTCGTTTTGGAACGTTCCATTATCGAGGCGCTCGTTCGAGTAAATACGATTGTGCCCGGCCGCCCGTCATGTGGCGTGTTACGCTCCACCGGCCATAAAGCGGATTTCCACTCGCTTACAAAGTGCGACGAATAAACAGAGCATACCGGGGGCGAACACTTCCACTTTTCCTTACGTAAATTGTTAAAAACTTGGCACTCAAACTATTCATCCATCGTCCGCAGTAATGCAATTGGGTCAACGTCTGCGCGTTCGTCCGCGTTCTTGTTTACCGCCGCTGAAAAGCAAGGCGGCGGCGACGCCTTTTTCGGTGCACCCGCATGTGACGAAGGGAGAGAAAGGACCCCGGGGAATGAGTTTTTAGAAAGCGCTATTAACGCATTTGCCTACGATGTAAAGGGTTGCGCATGCGCCTAGTTACACATTCGCAGCTAAATTTTCTGGACGCCGCCGTCATGAACTGATTTTATCTGCATGATCTCACTGCATGAATCACAAAGATTCTGCACTGATCTCACAAAGATCTCACTGACCTCATAACCGTCACGGAAGTGACGTCGCCAGAAAAAGTGCAATTGACGCGGCGGCGCCAGGATTCGAGCCCACGAGCTTCTCGCCACAATAGGAGGTACGTGGCGCTCTGCCTACGGCGCTATGAACAGAGACGGGAGCAGCTCTATGAACGCGCTTTATGTCCTTCCCTATGACTCCTTCAGATGGTGCTGTCGTCTAGGAGAGGCGAAGCGAAGTAGGGCATCATGACGCGAATGAGCGCCTACAGTTGGCGCCTCGATGCCAGCGCCTTCGTGTACGGGGGACGCGCGTGAATTAAGGCACCCTCTGCTGTCGCGTTGTTCCTATGAACGTTATGTGTTTGAGGCTGCTGTTTCTGTGCATGTCATTTTTGGTTTTGTTGTCCCGGAATAAACCGGTTATTTTTTGTTTCTTGCATGTCGGCGTCACTTCGTCTGGCGGGGTCAGGCCCGCGAACCCTTCGCACATGAAGGTGGTTCCTTTAACATTCAACTGCTCCTGTGAAGGCACCTTTCACTTTCGTGTTTTACCGATTCCTATGAAAGAGGGATCAACCACAATTTTTTAAAACTGCGGACACACGAAATAACGATTTGCTAAACAGCCGTTCCTGGTTGGAATGGAGCTGTGTGAGTTACCAAGTTCTTTCAAACTTAACATGCTGTATTTTGTCTGCAAGACCCTTTTAAGAAAATTAAAATGAACAAAGTTTTGAAGAATCGCCTAAACCCAATGCTATTCTCCCCAACATGTCCCGCGTTCATACTCAACCTTCGTTGTAAGGACGTTTATATCTCAATCATTATCGGCTTCCTTTCTGACCTCATTCGCGTTGACTCCTTTTCTGCTTCCCTTTAATAGACTTTCATTATAACAAAGTCGCTTTATTTGAAATCTCACTTTTTCGAAGTTATTTATGGCCCCTACTTCCGTTCATTGAAAGCCAATCATCCCCGCTTTCAACGAAGCGTCACTTATAACGGAGCTTTTTTCACATCTGCATGGCTTGGTTACGAATGCACAGCGCGCTGAGCATCACGAGTGCCTCCTACTCTTCTTCTTCCATCTACTTACTTTGTTTCCTTCTCCCCCTTCCCCGCAGAGTAGCATGTCGGCGAATTCATGGTGACAAACCTCTCTGCTTTCTCTGTAATAAAGAGTCTCTCTCTCTCTCTCTCTCTCTCTCTCTCTCTCTCTCTCTCTCTCTCTCTCTCTCTCTCTCTCTCTCTCTCTCTTGCATGTAGGTGGCTCGCTCCTGTGTTCGCAGGCTTTCTCAATCCGAAAGGTCACGTTTTTTATTCCATGCAACCCACTGGCTTTCCACGAAAAAGGCCAACCGCCATTTTTTAAAATAAACTTTAATTTTACAATTTTCAATTTTTTAAATATTCCTTTAAAGTAAACTTCACCGCTGACTGCCAATGGAAAGCAGTTTAGCTATTCCCGGTCCACCAATGTTTCTTCTTTTACTCTCTCGCGCTCGGGTCCGCGCCAAACAAGGGACGTGAGGACGACCGCTTTGCATACGCAATTAAAATGCAGAGCACGTACAAGACGATTGGGTGAGAGCGCGCGGACACGACAAGAAGGGTACGAAGACCACGGGTAACGACGGGTGTCCGGCGAAAACCCGTTTCCATATCGCACGGGCAACCTTTCCCGCGACCCCGCGCCTCGGGGGACTTTCTAGTTAACAGCGTCTGCGTATGGTCTCCAAGACGCCGCCTACGCTACGCATGGGAGAAAATTAAGAACGGGGGGTAGGCGGTGGAGGGGGAGACGTCTAGAAAGAGAATTGCTGAACAGCCCTGGGAAGATGACGACGGTATGCGCCAACATCCGGGATTCCGGCCGGAGAGTGACCAGCGAGCGTGACGCCCTCCCTCCACCTTCTTTTCTGCAGACATAAATAAAGCCACTCGCAGCCGAAGCAAGCCGGTCGCGGCTTTGAACGATCCGCTCAGACGTGGTCCAAAAGCCCCCCGAACACCTTCCGACTTTCACCTCTTCTTTGCCTCTTTCCGTATTCGAATTCTCCCTCCATCGTTCCGATACAGCAATGTTTCTTCTCGTTTTAATACCCTCTCCCTCCTTCACTCGCCAGCCTCTTGCACTCTCCCACGGGCCCACGGTAAAGTCTCCCGAGAAAAGAAAGATGCCCCTCGCTGGATCACGCTGCGTGCGAGACATTGCGGCAAAACAGAAGGGCATGGCGAAGCAGCGACAGAGAAAGGCGCCGGCAAAGGGGATAGCGTACAGACTCAAATCAGCGCCAGGGATTCTCGTACACGCCTCCCAGGAAAACAGGCCTACTTATAGCCTTATCGCCGCGTACGTGAAAAGCTTTGCAAGTTGGCGTACAGGCACACCCCAATCGTGCGAGTGATAGTTAAGCCCCGTTACCAAATCTTGAGATATTATTTGCGGTACGATTTGATTTGATGACGAGTGATGAAAAGACCCTTCAGGCCTGTTAGGTTGGGGTGTTGGCGCACCACGGGCAGGTAGCGTCGCCGGCCGCGCTTATTTGCAATTCCGATCGGGCAGCTCCTTTCCCGTCCCTTGCCTGCTTTCTCTTACCGTCGTCGTGGAAGACACGGGAAACAATACAACGCCGCAGCCCCGATATGCGCGATAAATCGAAGGAGCGAGAGGAGGCGTTACGACGACGGCGCCATAACGAACGTCCCCTCCAACTCTTTTCTTTCGCACCGCTAACGATAGACGGCGTGTCGCCTTTGTCGTTTCTTCCCATTTATTTAAGTCTTCCCGTCCTCTTCCAAGTTCACCTTGAGAATCTGCGCACCTTCCGTCGTTCTGAACGCACCTGTCCGACCGTGTTGCGCTAAGCTTCAGTGGCGGCGGGCGAAATCAGCGAAAGGCAATTTCAGAGGCCGCTGCTTCTTTCGAATCTTCGGCTCTGTCCATTATTGCGTAAAAGCAGCTGCGCGGCAGGACGTCAGGTACGCGTGCGCGCAAGCGCTTCTTAGAAAAAAAAAAAAAAAGTTGCTTCGGACAAGGCTTAGCAAACTTCTTTGCCACTTAGTTAACCTTGATGGGTGCCACGTTCCCCAGTCGCCTTAGGGGAAAGGATTATAAGGACGTATGTACGACGTGCTACTCTGACGCTGCTATGTGAATGGAAAGTAACATTAATTTTTTTACCTGGGCGTTATTGCTTAGCTTTGCAAGCGGAGCAGAACGTAAACGGTAGCACTTAGTTTTCTAGAGTCTCCGAACTATGAATGAATAAGTGAGACGTTATTACTAGAGGCCGGATTTTTAGGCAACAAAAATGTGCATTTTAACCGCCTAAAACACGCAGGCAAAACAACGTTATAGGCCCTCAACGTCGCAATTATAGGCACGATACATTTTGACATAAGTGCAAATAATGTCAAATGAAGACGTGTGCAGCCTGTATGTATGAGCGGAAAACCAAAAATGTTGTTATGATAGCACTAACGCTTCAATAGTTGAACATGTCCGTTCAGATGTCCCATAAAACTGCTAAACAAAACAAAATAAATTGTCTTAATTCAACAAGTGCGTCGCTCACATTCATGTTCAATGGCCATAGTCGCTTGCTCTAGCGTCGCGTATAGCGAAGCAGGCCTGAAAAAGAATACTTGGAAGCTGGGATATCGAATACTAAGCGCTATTTTGTGTCTGCCTGACTCGAATAAATTGAGACACTACAAAAACAGGCACAAATATTTCAAACACAAGGGAGACGACGATTTATAGAGTTTAGCATGGTCTCACATGAAGACTGTTAGGGACAACCCTGGAACTTTTCTCATATATGTACAAGCAAGGCGTCCCAACACTGCCAAACACACTTTTACATATTTCATGAGCATTTTAAGCGAAGAGAGCTTTATGGGCTCGCCTTGTCGTCGTAGCTCGCTAGCGGTCGATGTCACGTGACTGCCGGATCAGGCGGTGCATGCAGCGAGATAACGGACCAACTAGAGCCTGGTGTACCTTCGTCAGGGGGTCCCGCTGAGGCTTCGAAAACCACACGGTTTAAATAGTCAGCACCGTTCGAACCTCGTGAACCACTGGCGCTAGTAATACATCTCCCCGTTGTTTAGCGCGAAGAAAACTGCAGGTACATTTCAGGCATAACCGGCAGTGCGTTCATTTAATTAGAAACGCTCGTTGGGGTGGTTTCTATGATAGTAAGCGAAAAAAGCAGCCGCGCAAGAAAAAAATGGCGCGTTTCGAAATTACGCAGAAAGGCTCCAGCCGCGCAAGAAAAAAATGGCGCGTTTAAAATGCCGCAGAAAGTCTCCAGCAGCGCAAGAAAAAAATGGTACGCTTTCGAAATGACGCAAAAACAGCTCCAGCATACGAAATTAAAGCAAGTACAAAAAGAACAGAACTCCCTCTAGCGCAGTTTCAGCCAGGGGACTCGCGAGCACTGCGAAGGCGGGAAATTTGAATTGCATATTCATCAAGAGTGGAACGGGCGGCAAGAACGTGATGGGTGGTAGCAGTGAGCGGATAACGACACATATGGCGATCATTGCATGGCAGCTTCACATTGAGTGGAACGGCTTTAATTTTTCAAAAGGTGTTTAGCAGCGGAACAAATTTTGATGGAAAAGCATATTTTAGAGCCAATCTGCAGTGTGAATTTTAGAGTGTAAAGAAATGCAGCTGCGTAGTGACGTTTTGCTGTTGGCTCTTCAATAGTGCTAGCAAAGGTGTGTTCAATGCCCAATCGTTGTGTTAAAAATTGAGTTGGATTGTAGTATGGTTCTGGAAACTTGAATGAGACCGCACATGTTTAAAGAAATCTGTTTTGGGAGTAGGCGGAGTGTAGTCTTAGAATAGCTGTGAAAATTGTGGAAGCGATAGCAAACTACCCCACCTTCAGGATTTTTGCTTAAAACTGTGCCTCTTGTCACTCAGAATGATCGTACCATTCTATTTGTGCTAGCGGTTGTTTTACGGGAGCTGGTTGAACCAGAGGACTC
Organism: Haemaphysalis longicornis; assembly: GCA_013339765.2. Taxonomy (NCBI): domain Eukaryota; kingdom Metazoa; phylum Arthropoda; class Arachnida; order Ixodida; family Ixodidae; genus Haemaphysalis; species Haemaphysalis longicornis. The sequence goes on from CM023457.1 coordinate 23,064,879, forward strand.
GGTCGAACCCTATAAAGTTCTGAAGAGTCAATGCAGCGCAATAACGTGAATAATTACCTCAAACTGCACTCAAAAATGAAACTTCACCCCAAACAGTGTTCACATGGGTACCGATATTGAAAATATGCATTAAAAATAAGCAATTATCTAGGCTTTTAGGCACAAACTGCAAATAAGGCATTTATAAGCACTATTAAAACGACATAAAGGCCCTTCTTAACCCCTAATTCATGTTCATATATCAAAATGGCGCAATAGGAGCGCAAGCAACAAAAGAGGCATTTGCCTAAAATCCGGTGTCTAGTTATTACTGAGCTGGGGGGTTTTGTAGCCTAGTTAGGTGAGAGAAAATCTGTAAAGGGAACTGAAGTAGCCGTCAGGTTTGTTCGATCAGGTCTACATACACGATTTTTTTTTATTACGTGCACAGGTTTACTGAACATTCGTCCGAAAAGCTAGCAGCCCGCAGTACAGCACCGGAATTTTGTGGAGAAAGTAATTCCATTCGAAAAGTATCACACGCAGAAGCGCGCCGCAGTACAGGGGTTCGGGTTAATTTCCGTCCCCAGGCGTTCTCTAACCTCGACACAAATGAGTGCTTTGTTTTCCCTCCGCGTCATGAAACTGCGCATGCGCACGAATCTGCTTCGTTTTGCCGTTCTACATTAAAGAATGCATAACGTACAGACGAACATCAGTAAGTGCGGGTACGTCGAGAAGGGGAGAAATATGTTGAAACGTCTAATCAGTGCCCTCCAGAACAGCAAAAAGGCGTGCGCTTGGAAGTTATACATCTTTCAGAAAACATTGAGCTGGAAAGATGTTTGGAGGGTTCTATACTAGCGATACGCGATCGGGTGAGATCGTAACGATAGCAGTAAACAATCATGGTTCTATATATAGTGGGTTGGAAAGGGTGAGGCGACAGGGACTGCTGTGCTATATAGACTTACCAGAACACGTTTTTGTAATTCGATTGATTTTTTTTCTTTTGTTAACACGGAGAAATATATCGCAAGAAAATTCGCGAGGCATTGAGCCCCGAGATTCCGCTCACGCTCACCTGGTACGCTGTCTTTGCCTGCCGCTCTTTTGTGACGCAACAGAAGCGTAAAAACATGCAAGTCCTTTACTCAAGGCCATAAATTCACAGACAACCTTCATTGAACACAGGTAATTACGACACTACTTCAGGTACAAAGGTGATTCAGTTACTATTTGCATAAGCCACACACACTCTGTTGTTGCGCAATCTTTAAAAGGCCGCGCCTACACTTACGCCATACCTACAGCAAAACTACGCCAGCGAGACATCGTCTTCAAAGACGACTTCAGCTGGCGTTTTTCTCTTTTTGTTAAATGAAGTTGAATGACACCCCTCATCCTCCATAAAGATCAAACTGAAATGGACGTACCGTGACACAGGCGCTATGAATGCAAGGTTCCGCGCAGACAGAGCATTCTTTTTGTATGCTCAGTCTAGATGCCACGTGATTGTGCGCATAATTCAAGAACATATGTTCGGACGAGTTCCACAGGACGGCGGCCATGTATGACCTCCAGAAATACACGTCATTTTAATTCCACATAGTTGTACAGGCGCGTCGGGCCCAGGAGATTTTTCAAACGCAAAGAAAATGGTATGTTGTGATTGCTGACGATTCTACCCCAAAGCAGAAGTGTATACGCGCCACATTACCATTACAATGTATTTTTCGTGTGTGTCCGAAATTTAGTGTTGAATTAGGGCACACCCACAATACAAGGAGAAAATTCCCATCACCATAGTCGTCGTCATCGTCGTCGTCGTCGTCATTGTTGTTGTCGTTGTTGTCGTTGTTCGTTGTTGTTGTCGTTGTCGTTGTTGTTGTCGTTATCATCATAATCACCTCCACCGTCACCCTGCCGCCATCACCATCATCATCAACAACAACCAACCACAAATGTTACGCAAAACTCAATCAACACCCCAGCTTCCATCCTGTTTCCGTTTACTCCAGGCCTGACATTTCGGGCCGGAGAATCTATTTTGAATGCTTCAGAAACCACCCCAATAGCAACAGCAGCACTAACAACAATTCCAGCAACAATCTGACATCGTATTCCTCGGCCCTGCCATGACGTCTCTGTTGGCAGCGCAGTGCATGCGAATAGCTAAACGAACAGAACAACACACGCGTCTCCGTGGACCTTCCCCGCCAGCCGCCCCGTGGGAGACCTCTAATTGCGGATACCTCGAATGGGTGCGGCGGCCCCTCCCGATAGGGGGCGCTGACTACGCGGCTGTGGATGCCTAAACGCGAGCATAACGCACACGCCGTGTTCACCAGCTCCTCTCTCCTATTAAAATCTCGCAATACATAAGTACGCGTCTAGCGGAGCGGCAAATTGCTAGTGACGTTGTGGGCGCATCAGACACTCGTCTACGCGCCCAAAGAACGCCAGCAAACAGTATACACTTTACAAGCGCTCGTGAGGTCACTGAATAATGGCAGCGATGCGGCGCTGTTGGCCGCCTGCCCAGTAGAGAAGAGGGTGCGGGTGATGGTAGGTGCGATGCACCGCTCCAGACTCGGAACATGTCATTAACTTCCATCGAGTGTGCGCAGAGCTGGGATCAGTAACGCTACGTGCGCACGCTGTGTATGCGGTGAGCACCTATGGAGATCTATTGCGTGTGGCGGGGCCTCCGGGATGCCAGCTTTGGAAGTGGGGCTCTTGAATTCTTAGCCGCCAACAAGGCGTTCCATGAGAGATGCCTATCTGACGCGTCTTTTTGCGAATATACAAGGTTTTTCTGTCCAGTTCATACTTGTTAATCCCTCACTTTTGCTCACAGTCTGGATCTCTTTTCTCGCATGAACCCGCCGTGGCCGCTGTCCAGTGCGCCGCGGGTTGGGATCGCGACCTTTTTCGCGCGGGAGCCAGTAGACGAAGCCCGCTTGCCGGCTTATTCAGTAAGGCGACCCCATAACCTTCCCCTCAAAAGCTACGTATGGGTACACATTTAGATCGTTCGTACGTGCGTTTACTTAGTGCGAGAAAAATCGTCACTTGGGTTTGTTCTTCGTTCGCGATTTGGGTCTTCGAAGATCATTACGGTTATAAGGTTCAACGCACCGACGCGACACCGGTGATGAGGCGCGCCGTAGTGGAGGGCTCCGGATTAATTTTGACCACCTGGGGATCTTTAACGTACGCGAAATCTCGAACGTCCAAGCGTTTTCGCTTTTCGCCTCCATCAGAAATGTGGCTGTCGCAGCCTGGAGTCGAACCCGCGTCCTTGGGCTCAGCAGAAAAACGCTTTAGTCACTCAGCCACCACGGCGGGTGGGTCTTCGAAGGATTTCCGACCGATGAACGCACTTTGCGCAAGTTTTAGCGAAGGTTTTGATCCGCTTTAGACGCAGTTTTTATGTGAGAAAGCTTTCACGCTTCTCTCAACTTTCTTAGGAAGATGGTAAAGTTCTTGCCAGGAAGGGAAGACGCGCCCCCATCTTTCTTGCTGGCTGCGCATTCTTTCTCTCAGCTGGCGAGGAGGTGTGTGCATGACCAGGCGTTGCCTAGCAACAGAAACGCGCGCAACATTTTTTTGCGGGCTCTTCATTTTTTTTTTGAGGAGCCTAAACAGGCCCTACGCGTATTTCGCTCGCGGCGCGTATATCGCTCGTGCGCTAAACGCGAAACAAACATCGCGCTGGGACAAATAATTTCTGCTGTTATGGGTATGGATATGAATATGGATATATCCATATCCATATCATATACGGATATGGATATGACAGTCAGTATGTAACGATCAGTATGTAACAATCTTACCGGCACTAACCTACGGGACAGAAACTTGGAGGCTCTCTAAAAGGGTTCCACTTAAATTGAGGGCGACTCAGCGCGCAATGGAACGGAAGATGATAGGTGTAACATTAAGGGACAAGAAGAGAGCGGAGTGGATCAGGGAACAAACGCGTATTAAGGACATACTAGTAGAAATTAAGAAGAAGAAATGGGCAGGGCATGTAATGCGAAGGCAAGATAACCGTTGGTCATTAAGGGTAACAGAGTGGATCCCTAGAGAAGGCAAGCGTGGCAGGGGGCGGCAGAAAGTTAGATGGACAGATGAGATGACGACGTTTGCGGGGATAAATTGGTCACAGTTAGCACAGGAACGGAGTAATCGGAGATCTGTGGGTGAGGCATTTGCCCTAAAATGGTCGTACATATGATGATGATAATGAAGAAGAAGATGATGATGTAACTATATTTGCATTCAGGGTAATCGGCTGAGTGGCACAGTTTGTGTATGGACCTCCTTCCTGCATGGGCGAAAACACGTGCAAGCGCATAAATGCGCACAAACGCTTGAGGATCGCCTCCCCTCCCCCTACCCACCTCCCTCCCACACACACACGAGAAGCACGCCCGCACGTTCAACTGGATGATGACACAGGTCGGCTAAATCTTCTCTTTATCCATTTTGAGTATTTTTTGCCCGCCGCTCGTGATCGACCCACCCGTAACCCTACGTGGCCAAGAAAACCAGTTTGCACGACCGACGGATTTGCTTGTGTTTCGTATTTGCAGCAGCAGCGGCGCCAAGGTGGCCCATTACCGGTAACACGCAACACCCGGCGGCGAGGAAGTCAACGAAAAGAAAAAAAAAAAAGACCGAATACACCCTCCGCAACCATAATCGACGATGGGAGCCCTATCAAAGGTGCATGTTACTGGTTTCCCGCGGAGTGGAAGGGGTCCATTGGAAGGGTGAAGAGGGAAATCCACGTTTCTCTCACGAATCTTGGGAATCGTGCTTGCCTCTCACCCCTGCTTCTTATTCCGAACCCCCCTGTAGCGTGAACAGGCCGTATATCGTGTCGCTTTGACCCGCGAGGAGACCGCGAAATTGCGAATACGTGACCTATCGGTGTCGTGCCGCGACCGGACACGCTTATATTACGTAGCGAGTCGGAGGAGGCAAGCGCTGCCCTGCAGAGACGGGCGTGCATCGGCGTTAATCAACTGCGACGTCGTGCGTTCGACTCCCGATGGAGGGAATTCGAGATCAACGCCCTCATAGTGCTCACGAGATCGTGTGGCGTACAGTAGAGACGTACGCCCATCATAGGAAGTATGCCGCGTAACCTGAGCCCAGCCTTAAATATAAAGCCCCGCCTCTTTCCTAAATAACTGTGCAAATGCGTAATGTTTGTCTATGCTGCACTTTTTACTGTGCATAGCAGTGGTATACACAGGCGCTACACGGGCTTTTAGAAAGGCCTCGGAAAGTCTTACTTGCTGCGCTATTCTAAAGAAAAAGATTGATGACTCTGCTTAATAGGCCGTGGAATCGTCCTTTCGGCGTAGCGTGTTTTTGTCAGGCAACGACGAAACACGCAGCAATGATAATTTGAATGACGACTAGAATTGCTGAAACAGAGGCGTTAAGAAGAACTGCGAGTTGGGCTTGTTGGTATAGGTTCATGATGGGGACAGCGCAAAACAAAACTTGGACAAGAAAGACCACGGGACGAAGCGCTACTAGCAACTGAAAATTTATTCGTGAAAACACACAACTATATACATACGATCAAAGCCACCGTCATCACAACATCTACAGTACAATCTACCATCTTGCACAATCGCGGGAAACAACAACCAAAGCACTGCATACAATCAGACCGCATGTGTACAAACCCCGAAAAACGACACGGCACACTTTATCGGCCTTTTTCCAAAAAAGCAAACTCAGCGTCTTATAACAAGACAGATGGTTGGCTTTCCACACGGGGTAAGGCACGGCATGAAATTTGTTGAGTGCAGTAAAGACGTTGTTTACAGTATTCCTTTCAAGTGTGGAAATAATTACATAGGTCAGACTGGCCGCTGCCTGAACGTTCGCCTTCGCGAACATCAGAGCTCGTTGAAAGGGGTACCAAGTTCGCATTTGGCCATGCATTGAAAGGAGTGCGCTCACTAATGGCAACCACAACCACGAGGAATGCGCGTGCCGTCCGGAGCTGCCACACACCATCGTCCTTGACAAACACCGAAAGCGGGCAACAAAAGAGATAATTGAAGCATTTTGCATCAAAAAAGAAGGAAATACCTGTGTCAGCCAACCATCTGTCTTGTTATAAGACGCTGAGTTTGCTTTTTTGGAAAAATTTACACCATCTTCCCGCGAGGGGAACCATGGGGTAGATGCGACGCATCGGGGGTTGCCGTTGCGTTTCCGTTATGTTAGTGATGTCAGCGTGTGGATTGCTGTTGTTGTGTATCCTATTTACGCAGCATGTTCACCCCCGATGCGTCGCATCTACCCCATGGTTCCCCTCGCGGGAAGATGGTGTAAATTTTTAACCGAGCGCAAGCTGCGCGCTAACGCACAGCTGGCACGGCGACGGGAGCGAGCGCAGCCGAGCGTAAGCTGCGCGCTGACCGCGCTGACGCATAGATGGCGCTGCGGTGAGAGCGGCGGAGCGCGCAGCTGCCGCGGCGAGGAGAATGGGGGAGGGATGCGGACTACGCCGCGACAACGACGCGGGACAAGGCGAGTTAAAGAGATGCGTCGCATCTAAAAGGCCGATAAAATGTGACGTGTCGTCTTTCGGGATTTGTACACGTACGGTCTGATTGTATGCAGTGCTTTGGTTGTTGTTCTCCGCGATTGTGCAAGCTGGTAGATTGTACTGTACATGTTGCGATGACGGTGGCTTTGATTGTGTGTATATATTTGCGTGTTTTTACGATTAAATGTTTCAGTTGCTAGTAGCGCTTCGTCCCGCGGTCTTTCTTGTCCAAGTTTTGTTTTGCGCTGTCCCCATCGTGAATACAGAGGCGTTTTATCCACGCTTTCGCTTATGACAAGTTGAAATTACTTCCCCTTTGCAGAAACCTAAAATACCGTATTTTCGCGTGTATAACCCACCCCTGCATATGATGCAAACCCCACTTTAAGCCCGCCGGAAAAGAAAAAAAAATCCTCGCGTATTGCCCGCACATTTGATACCGGAAAGGCTGCACCAAAGATACTGCTCAAGCAACACATCGCATACTATGTAGAAAAAAAGCGTATATTTAGCAAGTAGAATACACTGACTGCAAGGCGAAAGTCACAATTCACTCAGTGTCACTGCTCTCGCTAGAGCTACCACTTGAGCAGCAGTCCTCACTGTTCTACGCAAGGTCATCTTCGGTTCCTTCTATGCTGTTTGTGATGCTGTTTGTGATAATTGCCACCCATGTTGTTTGTGAACTAATAAAATTCAGTTGTTAGAATGCGCTCGTCTTTGTTTTTTTCTTCCTTGTCCCTGTATGTTTTGCGCAATCGCTGCCATGGAAGGCTTGAGCAGTGTTACTGCGTAGGAGCTTCACGGCACAACGCGCATTGCCGTGAAGCTGCACTAAAGGAAAAACCCGTGTATTATCCGCACCCCCTCCTCTGCCCTGAAATTTTCGCGTTTTTGGCGCGGGTTATAAGAGCGAAAATACGGTAGGTCATCTGTATTTTTTAACTTGCATTATTATTTCAGACACTACAGTATACGAGGGACTATCAAGAGCACGGGACAAGAACGAGAAATGCCTAAAAACAGGAAATTGAGTCGCGGTGCGTTTTGTCTAGCTGTCACGGCAATCAACTAGCCAAACTTACCGCACCGTGGTAGAGGTTTCGTAAAACACTTGACCGAGCATATAAAGAATAAAAGGATGGTATTTTTGTATACTCTGAAGGCAATAACAAGCGTAGAGTGTTCCAGCTCTGAAATTATTCCAGATAATTAATGCTATAATTCACCGCCAACAATTGAGACTTTTCGGTGTGGCAAAATTCTGCGTTCACATGTACAAATATAATTAAACGTGCATCACGAAACACTGTGGGGAAAGACGGTGTTGTAGGGGCGAGGCCCCTTAGGGACTCGGACTGTCGGCGTCTGCTGTCGTCGTCGTCGTCGTATCATGTAGATACGGTACCAAAACACCTAGACACTGGTTTTAACGCCACGCAGTAGAATACGCGTACTAAAAGAACACAGCGGGACACTCGTTTTCCAACGCCTCGTGCTAGAACGCTTCGTCCTTCAAAGAGACAGGACTTGTGCAAAAAAGCTATATACCTCTAACCCCCACCGGTTTCATCTCCATTGGCCAAAACGCCAAGGCGCCAAGAATACGGTTATACAGTGAATGCTTCGCCACTCCCCAGGTCTCACGTTAGTGGAGATGGGCCGAGATTTTTTTGTAGTCACTATTATTTAGGAACGTGCGGGCGCTGTTGTCAAACCTGCAACACCGTGGGCATATTGTAGCTGGGCGGACGCCTCTGTCCGCCGCACTAGCAATTGTAGCGATCGATTTTATTGATCGTATCCTCAATCGATGGATTCATGGAGTTACCAATTATGCAAAAAGTTCGTTCCTATACCGGAAATGCCCATAGGAAACACAGGGCGGTCCTCGAGTTTAGAACTGTGGTTCAGAAAGCGAAGTTCTCTTTCAACGTACATGTGTCCTGTGAGAAACAAAAAAAAAAAAAACAAAAAAAGAAAAGAAGAAGGAGGGAATCAGAGAAAGACGAAAACAAAGACGGAAGGAACGAAAGAAGGAAGAAGGAAGGGAGGTGGTAGCATCGAGATAAAGAAAGGAGGAAAGAAGTAAAAAAACGAAGAAGGAAAAAACGAAGAAAAAGGAAATAAGCAAGGACGAAAAGAAGTAAGCAAGGAAAGAAAGAAAGATGGAAGAAAAAAGATGAAAGAAAGAATGAAAGAAAGAAAAGAAAGAAGGAAGGAAGGAAAGAGAATCAAATAGAGAAATAAAAGAAAGAACGATGAAAGAATGTTGCTATGAAGAGAAAGAAAGAAAGAAAGAAAGAAAGAAAAAACATGGAAGAAAAGACGAGGAAGAGAGGGAAAGAAGCGAGGAAGGAAGGAATAAATAAAGAAACAAGAACCCAAAAAAGGAGCGAAAGGAACGGAGAAGGAAAGAACGAAGAAAAAAAATGAAATAAGCAAGGATGAAAACAAGTAAGAAACGAAAGAAAGGAAGATACAAAATGAAATATGCACTCCTCGCTCTCGACGACGGCTTCGACTTTCGAGAATCGCAGAGCACGCGCGAGAGCATGGCGGCGAATTAGGATTTTCGTCGTCCGTACTTCGCTTAAAATGATTAGAACACCTGCACCCGGAAGACAGGAGGGCCATGAGCGCAGTCCCTAGAGGGACGAGGGCTGCATTCGGCGCTCATGTAGGCGGATTACCAAGTTTCATCCCCGCGGACGCAAGGGAAGAGGAACATTTCCGAGCACGTCCCCGACGGACACCAAGAATTTCGAGTGTGCAACACGGAGAATTCCGAACAGCGAGGCCACGGATATGTGCGTGGGGTAAGCGCATGAACGTAAGATTAAAGCAATAAAAAAGGGGAAAACATTTCGGCAGGTAACGTACTTAGGTAGTAGGTCTCTCTGAACTTTCTGTCGGCTGAGCGCATTACGCAGTACACGACGAGCAGACCGAACAAAAAAGATTGTTTTTATCCATTCGTATGATGTGGAGGTACCACTTTGGATACGTAGAAACGGCGTTCACTCCTTCCGTATGCCAAAGCGAAACAGGGCTGTTCCTGACCGATCGTCGCGGAATGCTTGAGATGATGGCGATGGTGATTACACTCTGGAACAAGTAAAGGGCGGCAATAGCTGAAGTACCGTATCACTCCGCCTAAGCGACGGACCCGGATGTCAACGGGCGCGAGCGTTTTGAAAGGGAATTGCAATTAATAGATGAAATCGTCTGCCTTTTCTCGCGTAGTTTGTTTGTCGTCGCCGCAGCAGTTTATAAGCATATTAAGTCCAGAAAAATCACGGAAACGGCTCGTGCCATGTTCAAAATATTCCCTGTTACGCACTACTTTCGCCGCGCGGAGTGGCATCCGGCTGCAGTGATGAGGCACAGCGGCAACTTCCGTTGCCGGTACCCGAGTATAGAGAGGTCGCCCTTCTAGCTTAGTGTTAGTTAAAAAGCAGGATTTCATTTCCAAAACGCTGCAGTGCCTATATAATGTAAGTACAAGTAATGTTCAACGAAAATCATTAGGTGACGCTCAGTGTAACGATACGTTTATTCGAGGGTTCGTTTAGGAAACATTATTGCGGTTCAGAAAAGAACTTGACTTTTCCGTACGAGGTGACTACAGAGCGTGAAGTCCTTGTCGCCGCGGATGAGAATTATGGGCTAGGTGAAGTCTGGTCCCAGAACAGCGACGCCCTCATGGTCACGACGAACCGATGACGGTGCATGAAACCACGCCTGACTCGGCTGGTCTCCGCTGGTGTCTGCATTGGCTGGGGCAGTGATGTTCCGTGCGGGGAATTTTAAGTGCAGAGCACTTTAGGGGCTCGCCTTTTCGTCGTAGCTCGCACGGCGTTCCGTCGAAGCGGCTGTCGTCGCGGCGTAACCAGAGACTTCGAAAGCCAAGTGGTTTATTATATGCATAATAGCGTTCTAAACTCGTGAACCACTGGCGCTTGTCATACATCTCCCCGTTGTTTGGCGCAAAGAAAACTGCAGGTATATTTGAGGCATAATATACGTGATTAACCAGCAGCACCCACGTTCACTTAGTTGGGAATGCTTGTTGGGTTGGTTTTTACTATTACAAACAGCAAAAAAAGTGGCAGTGCAACGGTGGCACCTGTGTTAGGAAAAGCAAGCACAAAAATAACTGAACTCCCGCTGGCGCTGTTACAGGCAGGGGACGCGCGAGCATTGCGAAGGCGGGAAATTTGAATTGCATTGGGTGGTAGCAGTAAGCGGATAACGGCGTCACAGCCCATTATGGCGAATCACTGCTCTGTACTTCCGACAGCTTTCACATTGACTGCAACGGCTTTAATTTTACCTTCTTCGGGGAATTTTCGGCTGTGATTTCTGCCAAAAGGGGAAAATTAAAGCAATTTTTAATAGATTCACGGAATTTTAGGAGTCGTGGACTAAAAAGGAAGAGTAATGTCCGTAAACGGGGTCACGCATCATTTATTCATTTGTGTTATTTTAAAAACTTCCCCTAAAACTTCGTCTGATTTATGTTCAGATATCCGCAGTCGCGCTCCCGCAAGCCACAAACATCCAAGACTGCACCAAAGCCAGTTGTACTACACGTATTACACGTGTCTGCGTGGGTACAGGGCAAAGCCAACGAGGGCACGCGGCAACCGTTTTGGGAACACTCGATGCGCCGTAAACTGACAATGCAGCGATTCCGGCCTTAAAGCGGGAAATTTAAAACAGTCGTTTAGACTATGTAACTGTACACACCGTTCCTTGCAACGGTGCACCATTCGGGCGCCGTTTCTTTCATCCTTTCACTATAGAAAAGCTGCTTTCCAGTTAAGCCTCCAAAGCAAAAGTTGCACTGCGGGTGTGCTCACTTTGTTAACCCGGCCGTTAACTAAAGTAGCTAGTACGGAGGTAATTCTTTTATTCTGTGGCGGGTAATTGTTTCTAACAGAGAGCACTCTAGTGAGGGATCGATAGTGAAAGTATGGACATCGATCTGCAAGCCAGCCTTCGCACAAATTTAGCGAAGGAAACTGAGGTTCTTTCGATTCAGCCTGTACCTCCTGAACCAGATCACGGCAGGTTAGTGCGGAAAGGAGAGCTGCAGGCCAGTGCACGTCAGTGCATCGCGCACAACGAGCGGAACTTCACAAATTGAAATGGTGCAAAGAAAGGCAGTCCGGTTCATTTTTGACAGCTATGATAGCCGAGCTTCTCCATCGCTTCTCATGGCAACAACAATATAATGACCCTGGAAAAACAGGCGGCAGCTTGCACGGACTAAGGTTTCTGTTTTTGCTTAATTCCCAACAATTTAAATGTTAATCCAGGGACTTATATTTCAGCCCCGCTTATCTCGTTCAACTCCGAAGCACCCATGAGCACAATCTAACTCCAATTTTTGCACGCACTAATCTTTTAAGCACTCCTTCTTTCCCCGCACAATCGAGCAGTGGAATAGATTGCTTGTTGATGTGTTTTTCGGCGCGTGAGTGTGTCGGATTTTGAAAAGCGTGTACTTTCTGCAATGTTTTAAACATTTACTGTGCCGCTACTTTTCTTTGTGTACTGCTATCATTTATGTTTCTTTTTTGTCAGTTTCTTTTTTTCTGTTGTTTCACACTTGTTTGACTGTTTTCAGAAATATGTACCAATTTACGTGCAGATTGATGCTTTTTTTATGTAATAAATCCCTGCCCACCTGCTTGGTATTCGGACTGCAGTATGTCTTAAATAAATAGATAAACTTTACTCGCACTATTATTTTCGTCTGCTTTTACACCTGCTCGGTTGGTAGTGCAAGGAAAGCTGAACTCGCCCTGCACCCGACTGCACCGCCGGTGGATAGTGCACAAAGAAAAGCGCAGGCCAGTGCAGATCAGTTCATCGCGCACGAAGAAGGGAACCGAACTTGCAGCTTTTTTTCCGGTTTGTTTCTGCACCTTGTCGGCTGCTAATGCAGAGAAAGCTGCACTCTCCCTGCACTCACCTGCCACACCGGTGAATCGAAAGACGAAGTTCAGGTGCCCCGAGCTGGACCGAACACAAAAGAACTCTGGAGAGCGCGGCACCGGCTGAATTAGTTCACGCAGACGGGGGAAAATCGAACGAAGGCGCATGCTAAGCGCGGTTCGATGCGGGACAGCTGACACATCTTCCTCGGCGGGCAGTCTGCTTCTTTATATCGCGCCAGGCGCGGTAAAAATGTTGGGCTAAAGATTACGGCACGGCGGGTGATCTCGGTGGAAGAATGAGACATCGTCTGGTGGAGATGTACGGTGCGATGGGTGGAAGTAAGAAGCGCAGGAACGCCACGCGCGACCTGAGAGAATCGATTAGGACTGGAAGGAGCTTTCCACCGGTAGATCGACCCCAAAGGCCCACCGGCGTCTTTTGCACTTCGTAGGCGCGTTTCTTTGATGCCGAATTTCGTTTAAGAGGAGCTACATGCGGGGCCTACACCCGCCGCCGTTGCCGCCGCTGTTTAACGGATCAAAATATCGTACCGTAATTATGGACCAATACCTCTTGTACACCGATGGATTTTCGGCTCGTTAGATCCGGTAATTATTTCGCTGCGCACCGTTTCATTAGGCGAGTGTACACAGTCGATGAACTTTATTGTCCATTAAAGACTAACTGATCGCAAATTCACCTGTTCGTTTTTACGGTTTTACTTGGCTCGCCAGTTTTTTTCTCTTATTCAGTTAGGTATGTTAATGGATTTTCTCGCTCTTTCGTTCAATAATTAACCGATTATTTAATGCTTCTTCCGTCCATTCGTTCGTTCGTTATCCATGTCCCACTCGAATTACACTTGGAGCGATGGTGGATCGTCTGCACAATCAATGAGGTATTGTTCGGGGACAGGCTTTTTAAACCGAAAGCTTTTTTTGTGGGACCGATGGCGTCCTGCCAAAAAAACTAATGCATTTCCCCATAGACCAGTTGGCCCACCGAAAATCTCTAAGATCGCTAAACGCACGCCGCGTGCATGAAACCGGGCTTCCATTGTGTCAAAACTGTTACTTGAAAATCGCGAAAAAGGAACCGTCCTAGATAAGACAATACACGCATCGATCAAATGAAGAAGGAGTACAAACCTTTATCGCATAAACCACGTATCGGTACACCTTCAGATCGTTCGTAGATGCGTTTACTTGGTGCGCAAAAAAAAAAAAAAATCTCCGCATGGGTTCGTTCTTCGTTTCCGATCTGAGTCTTTAAAGGTTTCATGAACGATTGCACGCACTTTCAGCGAAGGTTTGGACGCACTCTTGGGGCGAGACCGCTATCACGCTTCTCTGAACTTTCTTCATGAAGGGATGACAAAGTTTTAATAAAAGAGAGAGTGAAAAAAGGGATAAGGATAAAATGAAGTGATATTACAAGTGATATTGCGCCAATTTCTGCGAAGTGCTAACAGGAAGCATAATGTCTACCGCAGTGTCCGATAATTGGGTGATCAGGGATGCAAAACAAACCTTACGTGTCTTAAAAATTCTGCTGCCATAGCGAAGCGGCTGTTAATGCGCGCTTGCGTCACCCACGAATTCACTATATTAATCCGCGGTGGCTATTTCCCGAAGGTTAGCGCATCGAGAAAAGAACATTGCGAAGTACGCTTCCGCTCATGACGTTATGCTGCCCTTGATAAGGAATCCGATGGGGGATAAATTAATCCGCAGCAGCCTACCACTACAACGGAGCTGCCTCGCCACATTAACAATAAAACAGAAAATTTTTAACACTAACGAATAATTTAAAAAGTCGTTACAATGCTACTCGAAAGCTGCAGTGAAAATTACAATCTTCGCTCTAAAACAAAATTCCTCATGATAAATTGATCTAACTGACAAATAGCCACGCACGGGCACGCTTTAAAGAGGTTCCCTAATTTCGACTTTCATAAGATCTCCACATTCCTGTGAAGTCAAAGATTTTATTAGGGACGAAGCCCCTTAGGTGCTAGGGCTGTTGGCGTATCCTGTCATCGTCGTCGTAATGGACGTCTCATGTAGTCAGGGTACTAAAACACCGGGACACTCGTCTGCGCTTCACGCTAGAACGTCCCGCGTACTAAAAAGAACACTGGGCCACTCGTTTAGCCTCGCGCTAGAACGCTTTGTGCTTAAAGACACGAGGCTTACAGCATAGCTGTATACCTATATACCCGCCAACGGTTTCATCTCCGTTGGTAAAAACGCCAAGGCGCCAGGAATACGCTTATACAATGCATGCTTCGCCCCTCCCCAGATTTCACATTAGGGGAGATGGCCCGGGATTTTTGTAAACAGAAGGACAAGTAGAGGGTTAGGATACCCAGAACCAGGTCCCAAACTCACGGACTTTAACGGGGCCTCCTATGAAAATAGATATAAATGATTTATTAATAAATTTTATTATTCCTCAGTTAGATCGGGTGAACTCCAGTCAGGGATGGGGGAAGCGGTAGAAGAGGTGAGAATGTCTACATCAGCTTGTGTATCCCCGTGGTGCTTGCGAAAGTCTACAGGGATATGACAATCTCTTTTGGGTGCACCCGGCCCATGAGGCAATGGCCACCCCTGGAGGGCGATGATGATAGTAAAGTTTATTGTATTTACATTAACTTAAATAAATATAGGAGTACGGGACTTAGTGACGTTGAATTTAAACAAATTTAATGAAAAAGTAGAGAGAAAGGGCGGAAAAAAAAGAGAAGGAAAGGGAGAGTAGGAAAGCGGGATGAGGGGATGTACACCGAAAGAAGAAACATCGATACCCACGTCCAAGTAAAGCCGAACAAGCGTCGCTGTCAGAAGCAGGCCCGAACGCGTCCAAATTGACATATTGCACAGGCAAGCGAGGCGCGGTGAAACGGAACCCACAAACACTACCGAGAGACCTGTCGCGAGCACCGCAGCCAGCGGCACACGCGAGAAACGCGCGAAAGCGGTCACAGCTACAGGAATCCCGCATATGAATGGCTTGTTGCCACGTTTCGGCGACGCGAAAACAGAGCGTGACAGGTAGCAGCTCGATCGGCCGGTAGGAAGGCCCGAAAATTGGATCGCTTTCCCCCTAGATGTGACACCTCGTTTGCCTCGAGAGTGAGACATGCGCTGGAGAATTACATATCTGCGCCGCCTTGGCAGCCAGTCGCACGAAATCTCTCTTTTCGTTTTGCCTACCCGTGTCAAGTTGTGGCCTCACATCCTCCGGTAGAACGGGGTAGAATTTTTGCTACAGTTATTCGGGATATTTATGTCGCAGGTAAGGAGGAAAAAAATTGATCTGAACCAGTTTGCGCGGTGCGAACAGCCAAAAGCAGAAAAAAAAGACCGCGGAATATCGGAAACAAGTGTGGAGGCGCGAAAATGGCTTTTATAATAGGAGCTGAGGAAAAGACGGAAACTTTGGAGAATACACCATACGCGAGAAATGTTAGATTTGAAGCCCTCCAGCTGAATCCATTCCAGCCGCGCGGTGGTGAGGATGCGTTTCGATTTCTCTCGACGACAGCTAAGTAGACAGATCCGTCACGAACAGCCTCCATACCCTTTGTCTGTAGATCAATTTTTAAGAAAACAACGTATTGGACGGCTGGAAAGCGGAAGCACTGATACAGGCTACTTTCCGTTGCTCGCTGTTTTTTTTTTTTTTTTTTTTTTTTTGGAAATCACGTTCGCATGCACCGGTCGCATGCACCGGTCAGCAGAAAGGAAGTCCTCTTCCTGAAACGTCAGTAAACTTTTATTTTATGTTTAATGTCTTTCTCGTGTGTCTCTGCCTCTACTATACCTTATATTAGCACTGGCCAGAGGCCGCTAACCCGTCCAGTTTTGCTACTCTTTGCGCGCCATCTTCAAAGTTTTATCGTTTTCTCTCTCTCTCTCTCTCTCTCTCTCTCTCTCTCTCTCTCTCTCTCTCTCTCTCTCTCTCTCCATTTCCCTGTCTTTTTCCCTCAGCACGATGTTTCGCCACTGTCAAAGTTTCGAATCATCTTCGTCCCTCTCTCTCTCTCCTCTCTCTCTCTCTCTCTCTCTCTCTCTCTCTCTTTCTCATACTTCTTCTCAGAATTTTTCTCACGAGGAAATTCCAGCTTGAAATGTAAACATGATCACCCGCACGTCGCCCAACCAGCATTGCTGCTTGTCCATCTAGTTAGGCGCGTTGCTGGTGTACCCGTCGCAGACCGGTAAGCTATATAAACTAAGGTTGAAAGGAAGCGCCGACGAAGGTGACCACACAACTTCTGCCACTTCCTCGTGGATCGAAGATTGCAATTTTGTGTCGACAACTTTGACTCCACGTGGCGAAACTTTCCATCTCGTGCTGCTGGAGAAAATAAAGGACAGGGAAAATGGAGAGACAGAGAAAGAGAAACCGACAGAGAGAGAGAGAGAGAGAGAGAGAGAGAGAGAGAGAGAGAGAGAGAGAGAGAGAGGAGAGAGAGAGAGAGAGAGAGAGAATTGTGCTCTTCCAACAGTGTGGGTGTGTGTAAACGCACTTTCCCGCACTCCGTCGTTGTCGGGCTGCGTAGGTTTAGCAACATATGGACCATCTGCTAACTCATCCGCAAGAGTGAAGCATACCGGGAACCCAAGCCCGCATTGTCTTTCGTGTGTTTCTTACCTGCACGAAGAAAATACACTGGTCTATGGTCCTGTAATTACTAGAGAAGTTTAGAGTGTTAAAAGGGAAAGCCATTGTTCTATGGGCACCTCTTCCTGTCGAGTTCAGCGGGACAAAAAACAAAATCTTTGACAGAGCTTAGCGTGTTAGAGACCTAAGTAAGAGCCGAATATCAACACAAAAATTTGCCGCAAATGCGCTGTACTGCAAAGATGACGAATAATATGAACAATTATCAAGCTACTGATGAGACGATTTCAACTGCCCTTTCAAGCGAGCAATCAAAGTGAGCAGCGTTGTATGCTTGCTACACTTTTCCTTCTGTGCTGACACGTGTTGTCCCTGGCAAACATTTTTCAGCTCAACTTTATCTTATCAGCTTCAGCTCAACTTTATCTTATCCACTTTATCTTTAACACACTAAATAAAAACTGTGCTTAACTAAGCTTACGGGTAAGAATGAAACATTCCCATGATGACTCCAGATCGCCGTGGTAAATCCCACACACGCCTCAAGTCCCTTTGACTATTCAAGTATACGCACGCTATCGAGCTCGTTAATTCACTAAAGTTGGCCAATGCCGAGCCGCTAGTTTCACCGAGCCTCCATTGTATTAGTTCCCGTTTGACGTTGTGCGTATTTAGTCAGCCAGTGCTGGCGCCAGGAGCAGCCTAATTCCCCAAACTATAGTATACCTTCGTCGCGCATTTGGTCCGCCGAACTAGCGGGCCCACAACAGCAACGGAGAGAGATTAAAAAAAACAAAACCGAAGACATCGCGCGCGACCAGTGCAAGGCAGAATGGGTTATGTATGCAAGCCGCTGGCGCGGAGTGCGCGAGATTATTATGCAAGCGCCGGCGTTGAAGCGGGATTAAATTCTTTTCGGCAACTCCCGCCGCGAGGGGGACCGACTTTAAAATTGGAACTAATACCACAACGGTCGGATACGAGGCTTTCGGCGACAGCTTTATCGCGATACGCAGCCATCTTTTGGCAAGCCCGCGGCCGTAAGTTTTTGTTTTGTTGTTTTTTCAAAGGGTAATGAGGATTAAAGGAAGCTCGAATTTACGCGTGGAGTCAACATGTATGTGGTCGATAAACAGCATATTTTTTATAGAAAAAGCTGACTTTATGAACAAAGTTCACCCCCCCCCCCTTTTTTTTTCTTTGCTCCCAAAATGGGCGCAAAATGAACGACAGCCTGATAGGGCCATGAAGATTGGATAATTAAAATACCTCCTTTTCTCAATAACAATTATGCAAATTTTATCGCAAACTTCAAAGCAATAATCGAGATACTATTAAAGAAAACAAACAAACCAATGGCGACACCCCTAGCCACTTTCCCGCCAAACTCTTCTATGACGTCACACAGTCTCGTTTGAGCGATTGACGGCGGCGGGACTAAGCCACCGCCAAGAGAGAGAGAGGAGAGAGAGAGAGAGAGAGAGAGGAGAGAGAGAACAACTTTTATTGTATGCCCGGTATGAGGTCGTGGGAAAAGGAAGGAGGTGGAGATCCTCCCCGGTACTGGAATCTGGCGAGTTAGAGTTGGGAAGCAGGGACACACCGCAAGGTTCGGTCCTTTCACTATTCCTATTCAGCGCCACCGCCAAGAAACATGAATGGGACCATTGAAGTAGGCCTCCAGTTTCCGTTTGATCGTATTGCTTTTAAATGCTAACGTGCAGCTAAAACAGTATATTACGTCATCTTGCGCGAAATTTGAAATTTTTTCAATATTTATCGGTTTTCTTTGTTAAACAAGTTTTTTCTCCGCTGGGATTAAGCTGAGGTAGTGACCAAAAGTTATTTCTTTGAAACTAAATAAAGTTGTATTTGCTCTTCATGGCCATTTTAAAGGAGCCATACAGGCCAAAAACAAGTTTGTTCTATTCGAAAGATTTCGTGTTTTGTGGTGACCCCAGAGCTTGTCCGGGAGCAAAAGATGCTTTATTCACTGAAAAATGAATCAATTTAGGCTAAAATTTTGATTCTCCCGCCAAATCGTGTGTTTTCGTGACGTCTGCAATGATGCCATATATACTGGGATCCTTGTTTACTGTTAGTAAACCTAGATGGCGACACCATACTGCAGCGGAACGTTTTATGCCTTTGTTTTTGATCGTAGTTGTACCTGGCTTGTTTTTATTAAGGTAGAAAATATTTGTATCGTGAAACATGGGGTTCGTTCGACAAATATGCTCACGTAAGACACCATCGCTTACGCTAATCGGGCAGTTTCGTCTGAGACAACACCAAAGCGCCTTAGTGTTGTGCAGCTAAAGCAGCATAGTACGCGCAGTACCAACAGCAGTACGCTCTGTTACCTCTATGTTTACGTGTACATTCGTAACTTCCACAGTTTTCACCACCATTCTTACTGCTATAAACAGAATTTGCCCTAAATTTAAGCGCAAATAGCTCGTCCGGCAAGCTTATAAGCCCTGCTTAATTTGCGTTTGCTTTTTCCAGCCTCAGCCAATCGCAGAGCTGTCACATATGACATAGGTTCTGTTGCAGGAAATGAGCTAGTGGGTCGCGTGGCCATTCCCTTTTTTCCTAACTTTGTAGCTTATTTGTACGACATTTACCTTAAAAGTGGGGTCAGCATGATTCTCACGCGGCAGTCTTTCGGACGAACCAAACTTGCTTTGTCTGCATGGCCCATTTAAAGAGTGACAAACAGTAACTGCTTCGGAGAGAAATGGCGCTTAAGCGAGATGAATAAACAGAAAGAACGGGCAATAATAGATGATAAACATCACCAACTGGTTTTAAACATCCTTTACTCCGAAGCAGCTTTTCGACAGCCGACATATTAGCAGGGCTTCATATTCTCGTGCCTACGCTTCGACAAGACGACTGTCTTCGTCAGGCCCTTGATGTTGATGAAGCATTGGCATAGAGTTGAAGATGCTATCGCGAAACTGTTTTTCTGTTGAACTAATTAAGCTAAGACAAAACTTGCAATGCACGCGTAATTATCAAGCGAAAGCAAAGCATGTTTACGCGGCGTTTTCAGTTGCCCGCATCTCGAAGGCAGTTTGTTATGGCGTAATGAAGATTTCGCCCTTCCTTATGTTATTGCTATTTCGTTATATGTTATACGTTATTGTTATATGTTATATGTCAGCCGCAACAGACGACCTTGCTCTTAATTTCCGTTCTGTCACGCACTGGGAATAATCAATTTTGCGTCGACAACGCCCAACAGGGGAACCCGATCTCGCTAGAATATGGGCGCTTTATGAGCGAAGATAATATAAGAGGGCGGGGCGAAGTCAGGGAAAATAAGCAAACGAGGTAGACAAAAAGGCAAAATAAAAATCCCGGGCCATCTTCACTAACTGGAAACCTGGGGAGGACGAAGCACACAGTGTATAAGTGTATTCTTGGCGCCTTGGCGTTTCTGCCTACGGAGATGAAACCGTTGGGGGTACAGGTATACAGCTTGGTTGTAAAGTCTTTGTAGCACGAAGCGCTCCAGCGCGAGGCCTAAACGAGTGTCCCGGTGTTTTTTTATTATTATTATTACGCGTTATGTTTTCTAGCGCGAGACGTAAACGACTTTCCCGGTGTTTTAGTGCCGTGACTACATGAGACGAAAATTACTGACGACGACGACGACAGGAGACGCCAAGAGCCTCAGCCCTCAAAGATGCTTCGCCCCTAAAATGCCTGGGATGACAGGATGCTCCACTGGTTAACAAATGAATATGGCGACTCGTATCCGGCACTGTCTTCCATGTCGTATTTTCACACGGCGCTGAAAATTGTATTGAGAATCGCTGCGGTTTTCTTGGGACTTTCAGGAATGTATTTCTGAGTGCATTGTATCGCGGTGTCAACTTTACAGAAAATTTCTCCGTACCGTCACGGACTCTAGCACGCAGTCGGTTAGCTTTAGTTCCGGGAGCAGCACCTCTTTTTGGCGCGGACTTCAAAACTTGCGCAAGAATTGTATACGCTTAGGCTACAAACGCAGGAGCGCACATTTTCAATTACTCATTTCAGATTCATAACTCAAGGGCAGCGCAAAGCTTTTCCTCGTGGAAAAGTAGTGGCTTTTGTAAACTTGGGCGTGGTTCGCGCAGGTGTACTGCGTATACGGCAAATCGTGCGGAAAGGTCGTGAATTTCGAAATTACGCGTCAAGGCTTACCAACGACCACGTACCGGGAAGTGTTCGCGGCTCTCACGGAAGTCACGAAAGATGGCAAAACGCTGGGCCGGTCGTCGCGGGAGCTGTTTTCGTTAGATAAAAGCGTCGTTAACGCTTCTGAAGAACGGCTACATTGCGGAGTAAACGCTTAGCAGGTGGTGCTGTATATATTTTTATACGTTTTCTTAGGTTTCCTGCTTTCTCTTTGGATAGTTGCCCGCGACGTTTACGTAGGCGACGGCTTTAGATTGACTTTGCTTTCTCCTGGAGGCTGATCACTCATTTATTTCGTTTAACGCGTACATTGCATGGCTGCTTTATCAGTACTGTAGCTTAAGTTAAAAATACATTTTATAGGGTATCATATCAGGATGTCTTTCGCGTGCACGAATGAGCTGAATCACACCGTTGAAAGGGATCGTGAGGGTATCAATTAATCCCAAGCAATATACTCCCCGGAACCGCCTCTCTCGCGCACTAGGTCTAATGATGAGAAATAATGAGCATTATCACATGAACTGTAACGATTTCAAATAACAATCGCAACTGGTCAATATTTTATAAAGTAGCAGCTAGATATTCTTAGGTGATTTCTCGAAATTTATTTTGCGGCTCCCCAGTCAAAAAAGTCTACAAGAAAGATTTCTGTAGTTTGTCGTATTTTCGCGTGTCGTACAGTCGTCTTGTCGGATTCTTGTCGTGTCCTGATTTTGGTGTTCTGTCGTGTGTCGTATTCCTGTCATGATCCCGAGTTCATTAGTAGTTCCACATGATTTGAATGTTTTTGCCCATTGTGAAGAGTAGCGTAAATGGCAGTTCTGTTGTGACTACACGAATGTTTGCGGCTGAGAAAATTGTCTGTTGTTACGACAGAAATGTGTGTCGTAACAACAGATGGCTTTGCCGTAACAACACGACTTCTTTTGTCACAACAAAGTTTTTTTTTTTGTCGTACGAGCGGAATTCTTGTTAGGTTTTTGCACTATTCCTGCTGTGATTTTAGACTAAGGTCGTGTATTATTCTTTTCCTAATATTTACCTCAATTGTAGATCAGACGTCGAAATAGTGGCAAAATTATGTGCGGTATGTCCGCACATCTCTCAGCTATTCCCCGCGGTTTAATTATTACTTGTTAATATTACTTGTCAAACATTTGTTCTCCCTTTCCATTCATCCGCCTGTACTCAACATGCATGCTATCATTGATACCTCAAACAAAATTTTGTTGTTACAAATACGACAGTTTGTCTCACATTCTTCATGCACAGTGAATAATGTAAGAAGATCTTGCACACAGAGAATGAAACAGACGACAGAAGGAGACATACAATACACAACGACAGGGAGCGCGTGCGACAGCAACGGAAACGTGTTGGTCGTAGCCGCTCGCGCGCGACTACGTGCGTTCTGCGAACAAGCTGAGCACGGATAATGCTTAACGCTCAAAATATTACCTGCCTGAAGGGACGCAAGGTGCACGCGTATAATACGAACTTTTTGCTGTAATGACCACGCTACAACGCTGTAACAGGGCCACATCATTTGAAACGTTCGTATGCACCAAAAACTCGCTTTTCGAAGAGATTTTAAGGGCCAGTCAGCGAAAACCCCGCAATATATAGTTCGTTATACCGTCTTACACGAACCACCGCTTCTATTAAAGAAAAAAAGAGCCCTCCCCGGCTTAAGCTCTCAGAATCGATAGGGAAGTCAAGCTCTTCCACCATCGACCTGTCCGTTGCCTGCGTCACGGTCTGGCGACCCCAGATAACGACTGCACGCGCTTTTAAAGCCGCGCTCATACCTTGGTCGCCGGAGGGTGTGTGTTTAGAAAGGTAAATACGGGGAGGAAGACGAGGAGGAGGGGAAGAGGTGTCGCGAGGAAGCAGACACCGCGACGCGGCAACGAGCACCGGTGACGGGTCCCCATGCATCAGCTGGTGTTGACAGAGTGACCGCAATCGCCGCGCGACACACGGGAAACACCCTGCGGCTCTGCGCGGCACAAACGGAGCGAGCGCCGCTGGGGGGGTATACTACTGCGAGAACAACTGGAGCGGATGCCCGCCGACCTGACGGAGCCGTCGGTGCAAAGTCAAGCGCGGTGGAGTTTCCGGCGAATGCTTCTAGATCACGGCTTGATTTCGCGCCGTTACCGAAGATGGTTGACATCGAAGGGTGTGTCTGTAAGGCCAGCACAAGTTGCGCTCCACACTACGCTGTTTCGCAGCTTCAAACGTCGCTTGCGAAACACTCCAAGCGGGTAGAAGCAAGTCTACATCGCCTGCGGTTGAATGTTGCATACACGCGCAACTTCCTCTGTAAGATTAAACGAGCTACGTCGCCACTCTGCCCACACTGTGATGTGCGAGAAACCCTCCAGCACCTGCTCTGTGAATGTGCTTGATTTAGTGCGCAGAGTGTCCCCCGCAGTGTCTTCGGAACTGCCGCTTTCCGTGGACGTTCGGCCTAAATGGACGTTTTAGGAGCGTGGGCATGTTCCAAACGTGCTTTACGGGCTACAAAAGCTGCTGATAGAGTACCTGCAACACACAGGTCTGGACCAGTCTCTGTAAATAACTGAACGTTTCTGTGCGCATCAAGTTCTTGAACATCATCGCCATCATCTTCATCACGTCATCAACTGGCGTGGCAAGTTAGGCATTTTAGCCCGGCTAATATCGCCAGACTTTATTAAAGATCTCTCTCTCTCTCTCTCTCTCTCTCTCTCTCTCTCTCTCTCTCTCTCTCTCTCTCTCTCTCTCTCTCTCTCTCTCTCTCTCTCTCTCTCTCTCTCTCTCTCTCTTGAATTACGAGTCGCTACCTAAGCTGGTTCCTAATCTAGGGTGCATCTAGTCGATATAGCCTATCCCTGCCGGCGATGAACACTATACTATCGAACGTGGAAGATTATTTCGGTGGACCTTCCCCAACGCCACCGCCACTGTCTCGAGAGGCTTCGCTTCTGACGCAACTCCGTTCTTCCATTTGCCTCCATCATGATGTGTTCATCTCATCCCCCTCAGATGTAGTCTTGCTCATGCTGTCTGGTATGTAGTGTTACTCGTGCCTCGCTCGACAGCAATTTGACTCCGCGTCGTATTCATCTTCACTTTTGCAAGGGTTGAAACGTTAAGCAGGGTTAAGGAATACAAGCAGAATGCGCTGGTAGGAAACATTTCTTATTTTTTTTATGCAGCAAAGGCTATTCAGTTCACATGGCTCGCGCTTCTGTTTTGCACCTTCCAGGGAAGGATACCTGTTCTTTTTCGATGTGGGGAGAACTCATGAGTGGCGTCGTGTGGAATAGTGCACAGCGCCATACGATAGTGCTCTCTCTTTCTGTCGGTTTCTTTCTTTTGCGAAAGTGCAGTACTTGTATCTAGAATAAGGGCAGTCCTCCCGTCAGTTCCTTAAATAATTCGCCGTGGTCACAGTAGGTTGTGTCTTATCTAAGCTAGGCCTGAATTATAGAACAATGGCGCCGATTGACATTAAGATGTGTGCTTTTTCAGGGTTTCCCGCAACTGGCGGCAGAGCCGTGATACGACCGCACTGGAGCGAGAGAAGCTCTTTTTTAGTTCACAGAAAAAAACGAGTTCGCTGTTTATTTAGGTGCGCAGTTGCAGAAAAAGAATGACGTAAAACTGCGTACGGGCGCCTTATAAACCGAATAAACGTAGCTTTCAAAAATAATTACACACAATTTTGTTACGTGAAGGTACAGTTTGAGCACATGCTGATGATGACAGTATCATCATCATGAACAGAAACGACATGTTGCCGGTGATGATGGCAACAACGTCGATTTGTATTTCTAATTTTCCAAACTACAGTGGTCATTTGCTAGTGCCACCGGGCGGTATAACCTCAATAGCTTTTCTTATTTAAACGCTCTCTCTCTCTCTCTCTCTCTCTCTCTTCTCTCTCTCTCTCTCTCTCTCTCTCTCTCTGGTACTTTTTATGAGAAGAGTGAACCCGCTTTTCTGCAAGTCCCTTAAATGCGGCGAAGGAGGGCTTATTTCTAAACATTTTGCTGTCGCATCCAGGTCTGCCTTCTCTGATCCAACCATTCTCGAGAGGGATTCAAAACGGACTGAAAAAACCGCACCGTCTCTCCATAACTCGCGTGCCTCGTAGCGCACCTTCCTACGTGTCCGGTGCCCTTTTCGCAAGCGCTCATGGCGCTCACAGACAGCGTCGCTGCCGACAGAAGGGGCAGAGGGGCCAAAGCGCATGCCCGTGGGCGGGGGACGGGAACTGTCAGTCTGCGCGCAAGGCCATGAATAGGATGACGCGGCGTGGCTGACGGGCGCAGCGCCGGTGTAGTCGTTGGGGTCGCACATCACGTCAACGCCGACACTCTCCTCCCCGCAGGCACTTGGGATGCAGCGACCGTCCGCACAGCGCATAAACTCCGGGCGAAGATGGAGAGCCCTGAGAGGACGCGCGCTCCATCCCTGCTTCTCCTCCTCTTTCCCGCTCCTCATCCTCCCGCCAAAGCGACAGTCCAAACTACAACGGAGATCCTGCGGGCGACGTGGCTGTCGTCTACTTGGTGGGGTGGGCAAACGCCTGCCGCATAATAAAGTCAAACTGATGTCACGGCTAATTTAGATTTTGCTTTCTTGTCGTTCCGTTCGCTGCCTCGAAGTTTTCTGGTTTTACTACTCAACGCACAACGCGTTCAATGCATGCAGCACGTGTTTCACGCCGAGGCTGCATTTCGCTCGTCAATGTGACAGCTTTTTCGCTCCAGGGATGACTGCAGGCACAACGTGCGATTGCGACGGGCACGCTCTCAGCTTCACCGTCCGCACACACTTCCGCTTTTAAAGCGAAGGCTTTATTAGTGGGACCGATGACGTTCTGTCAGGAAACTAATGCATTTTCCGATAGACCGGTTTGGTCGACCGAAAAGTTGTGATAACGATCTCTGGGCATACGGCTAGTGCGTGAAACCTGGCTTCCATTGTGTCAAAGCGGTTATTTGGAAATCGTGCGAAGATAATACAAGATAATACAATACAAGCACCGATCATGAAGAAGGAGTACTTCAGTATATCTCTATCTCATAAGCCAGGCATCGATACACGTTCAGATCATTTGTAGATGCGCTTACTTAGTGCCAGAGAAATCGTCGCATGGGTTCGTTCTGCATTTGCTATTTGGGTCTTTGAAGCTTTGACGAACGAATAGGACGCACTTTCAGTGAAGGTTTTGACGCACTTTTGACGCAGATTTGATATGAGAATGTTTTCGCATTTCTCTCACGTTTCTTTAGGAAGAGATGGTAACGTTTTTACCTCCGCTCGCGGGAGGTGCCAGCGCCTTTGCGTTTGCGGAATACTCCATTAAACATGGGATCACGATGCCTAACCCTGCAACGTTCCAGAATCGTACAGACGGGCAGTGTACTGCACCGCATCAAATGGCATCAAATGGAGATTGTGCGTGCGGGTGTTAGGTGTCCTACGAGATCGAATGTGCAGGCAGCATCTACCGCACCTTGAACACTCCCTGCCAAATTGCCGTCAAGAAAACGCCCCTTCCAGCTTCCTAACTGGTCATCCTAAAGAAAGCAAAAATTGGCCAGCGGTCGAAACTCCCTGCTGGCAAGGGCGCGGGTTCGCTCCTGGCCTCGGCGGCCGCCTTTCACATGGAGGCGAAAAGTGAAAACGCCCGTAGTCGGGACTTCAGCACACTCTAGAGATCCCCAAGTGGTCGAATTTAATACGGAGCTTTCCACTACGGCACGTCTCGTATCCCGGGTGTAGCTTCGGCGCGTTAAACCCGCGAAATTTGAGTTTTAAAATTCCTTGCTGGGAAATTCCCGCATGGTGCATAGCGTTAACAGTGCCGTTTTTTGTTCAAGTGAATGGGCCAAGTGTACCGGATCCATGCGGTTTGAAGTGCGGATCGCAGCTGTTGGCACGATATTCTTTGTTTTGTTTTTGTTGTCTGGCACCGCTCGCGACAGCGCGATGAAGATTCGGTTTCGTTATATCTTCTTCTGTTTCTTCTAAAATAAATTGCGGCCGGTATATATATATATATATATATATATATCAGATAAGTAGAGACAGAAAGAGACACACGAGAAAAACATTAAAAAATAAAAAGAAATCTTACTGACGTTTCAGGAAGGGGACTTCCTTTCTTCAGATATTCAGGAAATCCTCTTCCTGAAACGTCAGTAAACCTTTTTTATTTTTTATGTTTTTCTCGTGTGTCTCTGTCTCTACTTACCTTATTTTTTCGCGCTCTGTGTGAGTTTTTATGTTTCCAGACACTATATATATATATATATATATATATATATATATATATATATATATATATGGTGTCATGTAAATTGTCAAATTGTCAGCCGTCTTTGACAATACGACTGGCCTGGTTTTGTATATAGTGATAACCAGCAAGAATCATAGATGTGAACGTAGTAGCCACATGATGCCACGCATTAAAAGAAGATGCTAACTGAGAAAGACACGGCTTAGGCAATCACATGACGCGAAAAGATGGAAGGAATTGTTGGAGCCCAAGAAAGGTGTACCAAGAAACGTCGCCTAAATTCAATCGCTAAGAGTATTTAGAATATACCTGCTTATTTTACTTATAGGCCCAAGGGAAAGTACAGTTAACCCCAATCGCAAGTCAATAACTCGTAGAACAAATCTTAAACTAACTGCAACTCAGTTCTATCTCGTTTCGCGTGTTCGTTCCCTCCGGTTCTTTCTCTACAGGGAACAGACCTTTTAAACCTCCGCAGCTTAACCGTTCCTTATTCTGCCTTCGGTAGAAAATAAACTCCATCAATTTCTCTTCGATTAACCGGACAGTTCAGTGAACTTCGATCGTGGTTACCCAACGCACCAGGTTGTCCGTGACGTGACGACGGACAGCCGAGATATCGATCACGCCACCTTTTTCGCGGAACGGGCCTCACGCGACAACTCTCGGCTTTCGACCGTGTGTAAAGCCACAGCGATAGGAGCCCAGGTTAACTGCTAGAACCACGCCCAACGCACTGCATGCCCAAGAGAAGATATAGAACAAAGTAACGCTTGCACGTAACGCTGTTGCGACAAGTCGATGCCCGCCGAAAGGAGGATCGCACGTCGGGAGGCTAGGACGAAATAGGGTAATGTAGACGGGTCACGTAAGGGGTGAAAAGGGGAAAGTCGTGCGGGCGCTGAGAATCGGTGCGAGTGAGGGGGAGACTTATTTCGGGAAAGCGAAAACGGCAGCTCCCATGTCGAGCCGTGGTCGGCTGTTGTTGCTACCCAGTAAGCCCGTGTGCGAAATCTCTGGATATCGCCAAGAACCTCCTCTACGGCATTTAGCGAATTCCTGCTGCCAAGGGTCTGGTGGTCTGATGGATGATCCTCCATCCATACACGTTGATTTGCTGGCTAACGTGTCCCTGAAAGGTAGAGATGAAGTGCAGGCAAAAATAAATAAATAAATAAATAAATAAATAAATAAATAAATAAATAAATAAATAAATAAATAAATAAATAAATAAATAAATAAATAAATAAATAATAAATAATAAAGTGACAGCGTGTGCTCTGGGTCAATTTAAATGACAGGACGAAATACCAGTGGTTCGTAAAATGTAAGTGCTTCTGAACGAAGGACTCGCCACCGTGAACGCAGTGTTTCAAATTGATGGGGAAAATCGGGAGCGGCTTCTAGAAACAGAGTACGAAAAACATTATGGGGCGATCTGATGCAGATTCATTCTACGTGCGTATTTGGTTTATAAGCGTCCATTAGCGTGCCCAAATAGATACAGCTTGGTCATGTCTAATAAAGAACTCAGTACCGCTTATAAGGCGTTGTTCAATACGTCTCAACGGGTATGTGTCAATCTGCGGGTATGCAACACGTTCTGCGCTAGGCTTCAGATTAAGCTCACCCATTTCTGGAGTACGCGCAGATGTATTGTCGTCTACCCTCTCAGTGCGTGTGTTCTGTTGATTGATTGATTGATTGATTGATTGATTGATTGATTGATTGATTGATTGATTGATTGATTGATTGATTGATTGATTGATTGATTGATTGATTGATTGATTGATTGATTTATAAACGGAGGAACAAAAGTCGCTGGTGGGGGAAGAGGGAAGGAGGTGACTGAAAAGTACAGGTCATAAATAGGTTAGCATTTTCATGTAGCAGTGCTGTCATGACCATGTCGCCTTGTCGTTGGACGTGTCATGCACACCTGTGACAACAACGGAGCCACTTGCCGCTGGAATAAAAGCAGGCGAGAAATTGCTTTCAGCCCTCAGAAACGTTTTTTTTTTAATTGACCTGCCACTGAATGTGAGTACAGAGCCATTTCAAATTTACCGTAAGTTCGTAAAAAACCGAAAAAAAAAAGGCTGAGCGAGATGCACGCCCATCACCGCATCCCTTTCAAAATTTTCCCACATACCGCTTTAGACTTACTCCCGAAACTGTCTGCAGTGATTCGTTTTTTCGAAGTTCAGTTGTCGCACTTGTGACTTTCTAATTACAGCCGCTCGTTTCTGGATATTTCCTCTCTATCTCCCTCGCGCTCTCAAAAATGAAAAAGAAACCTAGTTGAGCACTCATTACCGTACGAATTTCTGCACGAGCCAGAGGCTTATCCTCGAGGCAGTGCAATAAATTTCTCCTTATCAGCGACGGCATTATTCCGTCACGCAAAACTGACCTCGTCCGATACATTCGAAATCCCCCGCGGCCGCGCAACACGCCATTCGTTTCGGAAGCCGCCACTGCGATACACGCGAGCCATTCAGTCTGAAGCAGAATCCCACACTTTAAAAAGCCCTGGGCCGGGCCGAGTAATTTGGGCGCAATCATCCCCGACATCACTTTTCGGGCCGGAGTTCCGTCTTACGCCGCAGACAGGGGTGAGAGAAGGAGAGAGAGAGAGAAAGAACGAGAATGAGTCCCTAGGGAACAGAAAAAAGAAAAAGAAGACAGAAAACCGAGGCAGGGAGTGGGACTTTTTCTTCTTTGACGTCCTCCCGAGGATTGAGCGCGGGGTCAGGCACAGAGTGAAACGTCAGCTGCGTTCTGATTCCCCTGGCTTTAGGGTCATTTTCTGACCACGCACTCCATTAAAGTCGGCGGTGCTCGGGCCAGACTTGCGGGGTTGCCTCTATCCACCGCGTGTATCTTTTCGGGATTTTTCTTGCCTTGTGAGGTATGAGGCCGTTTCCGTGGAGCGCCTAATCAAAAGTTCATCCGTCCTTTGCGGGAACTTATTGCTGCAAGGAGAAAAACGGGTGCAGTCTGTATCAAAAGTTTGCAGGCCATCTCTAAGGCCCTGCCAAAAGTTATTTAGCCATAAAGAATTCAAAATATACGCTTACTTCTTGGGTGAGATTGAAATGTATTATGCTGGAAACCTGGCGAACAGTCCTTTTTTATGTGTCATAAAACAGGTTGATCCCACTTGAACATCAAGTTTTTGATTGAAATTATTTGTTGCGCTGAAACTTTTGGCGCGGGTAAAAAACTTTCAGAAGGACCGTACGTCAGTATACATCGAGATGAACATATTGTGAAATATGTCATATTATGACCCCCGGGGAACGTCTGCCCGTTAAATTGGCAATGAAGACAAATACAACTTTACCCGCCGCGGTGACTCAGTGGCTACGGCGTTGTGCTGCTGAGCACGGGGTCGTGGGTTCGATTCCCGGACGCGGCGGTCGCTTTTCTGGTGGAGGCGAAAAGCAAAAACGCTACTGTGTACGAGATTTCGGCGCACGTTAAAGATCCCCAAGTGGTCAAAATTAATCCGGAGCCTTCCACTACGGCGCGCCTCATCGCCTGAGTTGCGTCGGCGTGTTAAACCCTTCAAATCAATCAATCAATCAATCAATCAATCAAATATATCTTCGTTTTATATGAAATAATTGGCCTTTAGTAACTGACTAAACCCTATTCCCGCCCAGAAATTGCAAAACTGTGGATGTGGCCGCCGGCTATGCTTGCGAATTCTCAGCCTACCGCACATGTGACTTGCAATCCTAGATAAAACCGCAACGTGCGGATTTAATGTGCTATATGGTCCTTAATTTTTCCCCCGCGCCACGCGTAAACAACCCACCTCTAGAAAATTTCAATAACACAGCGGGGACAGACCTGCTCGCAAATGAGCGAGCGTGCTCTGTGGATCGTCTCTGGAGCTCGTATACCGAACACGGGTTCCTTCATTAGGAGGCCTTTGAAGCGCACGCGAACCGGCTATACCGGCTTTCACTTTTAAATGGGGCCGACTTCTGCCGTCAAATGTCAGGCCACTGAACGCTGTGCCTTACCCCTGCTTTATAATGCCTCTTTTGCGAGGCTTCCTTTAAAAAAGGTGCTCACGCCGGCTTAAGTTAATTAACGTTGCTCATCTAGGGGGCGGCGTACACGCCTGTGGGCAATTAGGAGACGCATTTCGTATCTGCTGTAAAACAATTAGCCCGGCTTTAAGGTAAGAGACGTCTCAATGTTGGCGAATGAATTACGAGTTGGTTGGAGTTTCTCTCCAAGTTGGGAGAATTGTGGCTATGCCTGGTAGGACCCGTAAAATTACTGCAAAAAAAAAAAAAAAGGAAAAGGGGGATTCGCGAACGACTTCTTTACCACAGTTGGCTTAAAAAGGCCATGCAGACAAAACATGTTTGGTTAGATCACCTCGTTAGAATCACAGTGACACCACGTTTAAAGTAAACTTCGTTCAAATAAGCTGTATAATTGGGAATAAAGGGAATGGCCATGCGACCCATTAGCTCATTTCCCGCAACAGAACCTATGATGCCATATGCCAAGCTGTGCGATTGGCAGAAGCCAGCAAAAACAAAAGCAAATTAGGCAGGGATTACAAGCTTGCCGAGGGAGCTATTTGCGCTTAAATGTAATGAATATTCATTTTACAGCTGTAAGAATGGTGGGGTAAACAATGAAAGTTACGAAAATACACGTAAACATAGAAGTACCGACGCGCGCTGCTGTTGGTACTGGGCACACTATGCTTGTTTTAGCTGCACAGCAGTCTGCCGCTTTGGAGTTGTCTTACACCACACTGACAGATTGGCGTAAGCGACGTTATCTTGCCCCATGTTTCACGAGACGATTACATTCTACCTGAACAAAAGCAAGCCAGGTGCAAATACTGTCAAAAACAAAGCAACGGTGGACAACGGTCCGCGGCTAAGTATGGCAGCGCCATCTGGGAAGACTGACGGTAAGGAAAGCTGAAGAGCCTAATGACACACTGGAAGTTCGTTTCAACACCCGCCCCTGTGACTTCATGGCAGACGTCACGAAAACACACGATTTGGAGGGAGAATCAAAATTTTAGCCTAAATGGATTAATTTCTCAGTGAATACGGCGTCATTTCTTGCCGGAAAAGCGCTGGGGGTGCTATAAAACCCGAAATCTATCGAATAAAACAGACTTGTATTTTGACTGCATGCCCCTTGAAGAGATTTCGAGTACAGATTAAATAATTCCGCTGTTTTTTACTCTCCTTTATTCCATCAATTTGGAGAGGCAGATAAGCGAAATTTCGAGAAGAGAGAACTTTTTTGAGTAAGACTTTTACATTTAGAGGAGCAGTCTGACAAAGGATAAAGCCGGCAGCGTGCTCGAAAAATTCATTCGAGAGGAAACTAAGAGAGAGTCACTAACGGCTTTCCGCTCAAGCAAGAGGTGACACCATTGCGCGTGTTTACGTTGTTTTGTGCAGTATATGCCGATTAAATTACCCTGTCAGTAACTACCTCCATTTCGACGACTTAGTTTTAACGACTGTTGCTTGAATGCTTACAGAGCTTAATGAGCGCGGAAATTCGAGTGATTACCGCCTGGGACGCAGAGCGAACCAAGACACCGGACAGAGAGTGAAACGGAGTCCCGTGAGTGTGAAAGAAACGAAGGAACCGTTGCAAGACACTCTATGACAGCGCTCCGATAAGCTCACCAGAGCTTGGGTGCGTACAAACCAATAAATAGGCTTTTATAAGATGATAGTATTTGATGGGCTACTTAAACCCGAAAATGTCCTGTCCTGTCCTGTCCTGTCCTGTCCTGTCTGTCTGTCTGTCTGTCCCTCCATTCAGTCTTCCGGCCAAAAGTTAAACGAATACTGGAACTAGTTTATACAAGCAATGCTATTCTAAACCACTAAATCTAGAAACACATTTCATGCTTGTCAATATTCTTGAGGAAAAATAAAACATTAGCCATATTTGAGGAAAAACATCAATGCACAACTGGCACACGCAGTTTTTTTTTTAATTAAAAATCAACGTGTACTTGATATATGTGATAGCAAATAAAAAAAAATGAAGGAAGCTCACACTAACGCGTAAGTCTTGAAGGTAGCGAAGCTGCACGCAACCTGCACGACCATCACGACGGTCTAAGTCAACGATCGATTGCAGCCGATTTGCGTCTTCTTCGCTGCCGCAACAACCGTTACTCTATCATTGTTGCTATAAGTGTGGGCTTCTTTCATTTTTTTTAAAGTCATAAATCATTGGACATAACTTAAGAGGGGTGTACGCTAGGACCTGTCTTTCTCGTTGCGTGCAGGTGTTGCCACGATTATGTGAACGCTGGAGTTTTTTTTTTATTTTTGTTTTTGTTTTGCCAATCTTGGCCAATCTCCTTAAGTGGGTGTGCTTGGCTTGACAAACATGTACAGGGGACGCTGAGTGGTGGTCGCGAGGCCCGCGCTCACGTGCGCGTGCTCGGCAATTTCTTGTTGTTTTTAACTGCGGACACAAAAAATTGCGATTTGATAAACAGCTTCGCTGTTAAAAATACTCTATGAAAGCAGTATTTTGAACTACAAATGCAAAAAGAGCTCTCGTGCGATCCTGGACCTCGTGGCAGCGTTCCAAGTTCGGCAGTTACAGAAGGTTCCAGTAGATGGCCCTAGCAGCGGAACGCGCGAAAATTGGATTGACTTTAGCAAACCTCCTCCTTGTTTATCGTGGGAAAGAATAAAAAGTGAGGGGAAGAGCATGAGAGGGGGGCAAAGGCGAGAATAGAGGCAGTTATGTGGCAGCGGTGGCATAAGACTAATCTTTCGACTACATTTGCAGCGAGGTGAGCAGGTATAGGCGGCCCTTTAATCCCTGTTTTAGAAGTAATTCCAAATTAAATGATAGATTTAGGGGAAGGAGTGGACTTGTGCTGGGATTGTACTGCGGAGATCTAACTACCGGTGGATTATCAGGGTTTCGGAGTGGCTACCTAAAAACGGGTCGAAGTAGAAAAAGACCATTAGGCACTCAATAGGGGATGAAATAAAAAAAAAATTAAAGCCGTTCCACTCAATGTGAAAGCTGTCGGAAGTGCAGAGCAGTGATTCGCCACAATGAGCTGTAGCGCCGTTGTCCGCTCACTGCTACCACCCAATGCAAATCAAATTTCCCGCCTTCACTGGAAACTGCGCCATCGGGAGTTCTGTTCTATTTTGCTAGATTTTTCCTCCCGCACGTGCCGGCGTTGCACTGCCACTTTTTTTCGCTTACTATCGTAAAAACCAACCAACCAGCGTTCCTAACTAAATGAACGCGGGCGCTGCCGGTGAATCACGTATATTTTGCCTCAAATGTACCTGCAGTTTTCTTTGCGCTAAACAACAGGGGAGATGTATGACAGGCGCCAGTGGTTCACGAGTTTCGAACGCTTATGACTATATAAACCGCTTGGCTTTCGAAGCCTCTGTGCGGCGCCGCGAAGACAGCCGCGACGACGGAACGCCGTGTGGCTCTACTTGGGTCCAGCGAGCGAGCTACGACGACAAGCCGAGCCCCTAAAGTGCTCTGCACTTAAAAGACCATTAGGCACTTGATTGGGGGATGAAATCAGAAAATTCGCACGCAAAGAACGAAAAATAGGGCATCACAAGACAGAAAGAGCGGGAGGAGTATGAATGAGGCCGTCGTCCTTCTGTGGGCACAAGCGGTATGATGCTGATGATGATTGATGATGATGATGATGGTGATGATGATGGTCGTGGTGGTGGTGGTGGTGGTTATGATGGCGACGATGACGATCATAATTTACGCTATCCGGCGTTTGTTGGCATCGAGAAAATTTCATGACTAATTGGAAGTGCATGCATAGTTTCTTACTACAATTTTCGTGCGACGCAAAACATTGTTTTGCGTTCGGCACGAGGCTCAATAACGAGCTCGACGGTCAGTTAGAGAAACATGAGAGGAATAGGACTAACCTCGCCGGGCAACAACTTGGGAAGAACAATTGCACGGAAGTCGTGAAGGTTTCGACAGACTTCTCTCGCTTAGTTGGTATGCGATGTAAGCGCTTGCTGTATGCAAATGTTGCCTTGAACAACAATGCTTCTACGTTCCTACGAGAAGAAGCCGTCGTCCGAAATGAGGTGTAGGGAGCGTGCGAGTTTAAACGACTTCCACCTCAGGAGGAGCTCGTTCTGAATACAAATGTAAGGGGGCGCGTGGCGTATTTACAATGAGTGCGAAACGCACAGCGCTTTTCTGGTCTGCCGAGGCCGTAGGTCATAGGTCACCAGGTGGCGTCCCCATCATTTACATTAGTCGTGTGAAAAGGGCGTGCTAGACATGTATTTAGGCAGAGTTTAAAACAAAGGGGAAGCTAAAAAAATTCGGAGATCCTTTCACGAATTGAACCCGTACTTTACGAAAGCGCAGTTTTTTAAGTGGGAGCATTATTAGTGGGAACGACGGCCCCTGTCAAAAAAATAATGCGTTTCCCCATAGACCGGCTGGTCGACCGAAAGGTGCTGATAAGATCTCGCGTCACACCACGCATGCGTGAAACTGGGCTTTCATTGTGTCAAAACAGTTACTTGAAAATCGCGAAAGAGAACGGTTCTAGATAAGGCAATACACGCATCGGTCAAGAAGGAGTGCAATATCATACCTTTATATCATAAACCTCGTATCGGGATACATTTAGATCGTTCGTAGATGCATTTACTTGGTGCGCGAGAAATGGTGGTATGGGTTCGTTCTTCGCTTGCGATTTGGGTCTTTGATGGTATGGCGATCTATTGGACTCCCTCTCAGCGAATGTTGGACGTAGTTTCAGCGACGGTTTTGACGAACTTGTGGCGCAGTGTTGATGTTAGAGAGCTTTCATGCTTCTTTCAACTTCCTTTATGAAGGGGTCGTAATTTTCTTTTTTTATTTCTGTCGTCATTGCTTATCCAGTTTCCCTCTTATTACATTTGTAATAGTTTGTCAAATTTATTACTTTATTTTTTAGACAAATTCAATGATGCGGCATTACATTCAATTATTTATACCCGCCGCGGTATCTCAGTGGATAAGGCGTTGTGCTGCTGAGCACAAGGACGCGGGTTCGATTATCCGGCCGTCTGCCGCTTTTCTGATGGAGGCGGAAGCAAAAACACCCGTGTATTTGAGTTTCGCACACGTTAAAGATCCCCAGGTGGTCAAATTAATCCGCAGCCCTCCACTGCGGCGCGCCTCATCGCCTGCCTTGCGTCGGCGCGTTAAACCCTACAATCAATTCAATTATTTATTTAACCCGTCTGACTTAGGAGCGCCATCTTCGGGATCGGTAGATAAATGTTGTTCTAAACCGCGCTTTCATTGAATATCTGTCCTTCTATAGCTCACGGTTCAGCTACAAGATGTCGGAGAACCACTCTCTTCTATCCATTTTTGCCTCTGAAAACGCAGAAGAAGGGCCTGGCACATAGTGCTCACACACCCGGCCGTCACACGACTCTAACGTAAGAACAAAGGAACTTGGAAAACTATTCAAATTTACGCGCGTGGCCCTCCACCCAAGGCGGAAGCCGACAGGAGATCGAACGAGTTTAGTCATGGTGCTGCGAACGCAGCACGCTGCCTCTGACCGACTCTGAGCAAAGGGCGCCCGAATTTAAATTGCCTCATTGTCGAGAGACAAGGTTTGTAAATAAAAGCTGCGCTCGTCTTTCGGTGCTCGGATCTGTGAAACAGCAGAGAAAGAGACAATCGAATGTCCAATCCGAGCTGGAACGAAGTGCGTCTTTAAAATTTAAAAATTTCGCGCAGCGCAGCGGCCGCCAGCCGGGCGAACCAGGCGACTTAAAGATTTGACGATGGATGGGACCAGGTTGGGGGATAAAGAATACGAACACCTAAGCACTTCTCAAGGGTTGTGAATGTGAAAGCACGAAGGTCCAGTTGAACGCCTCAGTTGTCTTGCTGCCGCCTCGCGTTGTATAAGGGCTTTGTAATTTCTGCGATCAAGCTTAGTGCTTTCGAATAGTTTCGGTCTGTCTCCTACGAGTTGCACCGCTTCTCGCTCATGGCTCTGTGTAATGGGAGATTGGACGAAGAAGGTGAGTTATGTGCTTGTTCCTGCGCTCATTTCATACTCGGTGTGCTCGCCTACGTGGACGACCGGCTTACGCCATGGAAGGCATCGTGCTACGGAACACCTTGCAGCCGAAAACGCCTCCGAAGGAGCCACTTTAAAGACGATAGCCTTTTTGGGCTACTTAAACCCGAAAATTTTGGTCTGTCTGTCTGCCTGTCTGTCTGAAAACATAAATTTATTTCGAACAATCCTAGCATTAATAATACAATGTGTACAACCTCAAACAATGAAACAAGTGTAGCGTCCGTTGTTACAAAGCTAACACAGCCCGAAGGATAGCAGTTACAGACACTACAGAAACACGCAAACAATTTAAAGTTGGTTGCAAGCCAAAGAGTAACACACAAACAAGAGTTGGTTACAACAAAACGATTAACACGCCACGGAAACGAGGGTACAACAGCATTCGCTACAAGAATGCAACAATATACGGTACAAGGGTGGTGTTAATGCCACAGCGAATACTGTAGCGCAATAACAAACGATTCTAAACAAAACAACCAATTGTAACAACAACTGTCCCTTGATCCAACCATCGGGCCAAAAGTTTGAGGAATACTAGAACGAAATGTTTATTTAGGCAAAATCTCTACAACTACTAAATCTGGCGCCATATCTTCATATTTGCCAACATTGTTAAGAAAAAAAAAGCTTTACGCCTGTTTGAGGCAAGAAATCCATGCACAGCTGGTAGTCGCAGTGCACTTTTAATGCAAAATAAACGCCTGCGTGATATTTGCCATAGGACGTAAGAAATACGCAATGAAAAGAACCTCGTGGCGGTGTCCCAGGTGCTACAAGTTCGACAGTAACAAAAGTTTAAGTAGACGACACGACCAGTAAAACGCGGGAAAATTTACGAAAAGAAAACTGCATGCGCATAAAACGAGGACACGAGAGAAGACGACTAGACACACAGGGCGCCGAGTGTCCAGTCGTGCGCCGTGCGTGTCTAGTCGTCTTCTCCTGTGTCCTCGTTTTACGCGCAGTTTTCTTCTTCAAAATGTACCAAGTAGCCCGAGTTTGTATTCTGCAGGAAAATTTAATTGACTTAAACGAGCTTCCTCCTTGTTTATGGTGGGAGAAGCGAGACGGGAGAGGAACAGCGTGACAGGTGGGAGAGGGAGAGAAGAGAGAGATTTATTACAGACGGTAGTCCTTCTTGGGCTACTTAAACCCCCAAATGTTGGTCTGTCTGTCTGTCCATCCGTCCGTCTGTCTGTCTGTCTGTCTATCTGTCTGTCTGTCTGTCTGTCCGTCTGTTGTCTGTCTGTCTGTCTGTGACTCGATTCAGCCACCCGGACAAAGTGAAACACGAGCTGCACAATAGTATTATATACCCACAGCCAAATAAAAACGTTTAAGTCCGGTGTCAATGTTCATTCTTGTCGACATTGTTGAACAAGAACAAGACATTACGCAAACATAAGACAGCACATTAATACATAAGTGATATTTACAGTGTTCCTTTATAAGAAAATTCACAGATGCTTGATTTTTGGGAAATGAAATAACTACATCCACTGCAGAAAAAAAATCACTCCGTCGCCTGCTGTCGCCCGCGCCACTATTGCTTCTGCCGGCATTTTAAGAAATCAAGCGGCAAAAGTTACGAAACGTTCCACTAGGTAGGTTCCACGTTATGCTTGGAACGCACGTGGAGTAGGGCAACGTGGTTCTGTAAACCTTGAAGTAGGGTGCCTCGATCCGCGCGCGTCACCGCCGTACGGCAGCGCTGGCATCGAGGCACCCGGCCTGGAGCAGTGGAACGCGGTAAATTTAAATTGACATGAGCAAACCTTTAGCGTGCTTACCTTGGGAGGAGCGCGACGCAAGAGGCACAGCATGAGAGGTGAGCGAGAAAGCAAAGGCAGGCATTTACTAAGCAGCAAATGTCGACAAAGACTATCGTCTTGCGTCGACATTTGCAACGAAGGGAGCAGATACGCAGCCAATTTTTCTGTTATGGTTGTGGAGGCTGGACGCCGTTTTTATGCTCACTGAGCCATTTAGGGCTTTCGCCTTAAAATGAAGTCAGAAACGCATTACTATACGCGACAATACAGCGCCGGAAACACATGATCACGCGTGAATCACAGGGGTGATGTTGATTATGGGATGATGATGGAAAGGGCTGATGGGCCGCCTTGGGTGTACCTGTGAGTGGTGGCCTCCGGTCTGCAACTGGCCACCCTCGTCCACCCTACGCGTTCTCCTCCAGCACAGTCGCGCCCGTTCAACTATGAATCGCGCTGCACGCAACTAGACAGGGAACGGACAAGGACAGCAAACACAGACCTGCGTTTTAGTGCCCTTTCCCTCCCTTTCTTCCCTGTCTAGTTGCGCGCAGTTCAAAAGATGAATCATTTTCAACTTGCCCGGCTTTCTGCTGTCGAAGGTTATACCCATACCACACGTGCACGAAAAATGACATTAAGTGCTTAATGGCTTAAGTTTTAATGCCATTAATTCGCTGCTACACGCAAAAATATACTGTCATTTGATACAACTCACTCGCCTTCACGAACGCCTTAAATCTGCCAATTCGAGAATTCGATGGGCACGAAATGGAACCAACGAAACTCTCGGCACCAGTATATTGACGCGGAAACGTATGCGCTGAAATTCGAAATAAAGGCGATTTTTTGTGCCCTCTTGGTGGCGAAGTTCTGAAGAAGAGCAAGTTCACTGAAACAGCGGCGAAAGGCAGAACTTCATAGTTACTTGTTGTTTTGAATATTTTGGATTCGGCTACCGCTGGCAGGCGACGGCAGCTGCTGAAGCCACTTTTTGAAATGGCTCACACCATTAGTTTAGAAAACACTGGTTTTCTTTCACAAAAATATTTTTAACCCTTCTAAAAGTTTTTCTCCGCTTTAAAGGCTTCCAAAATATGAGTGCATTTCTCTTTTTGGTCATTATCACCATCATGCCGTACACATTTAATGCCTTTGCGTTTCGGCGTGTAGCACGGACCACCCAAATAATGTCATTCGGTTTCTTAGCCCCTTAAGCACTTAATGTAATTTTCGTGCACGTGTGGCACGGGTATTACACACCTTATGTCCACCATTCGAAGCACTAAAGAGCGTCAGTTGCCCTGTTGAACTCGAAAGCATTTCCATA
Source organism: Haemaphysalis longicornis (assembly GCA_013339765.2). Lineage (NCBI taxonomy): Eukaryota > Metazoa > Arthropoda > Arachnida > Ixodida > Ixodidae > Haemaphysalis > Haemaphysalis longicornis. The sequence continues at coordinate 23,105,760 of CM023457.1, forward strand.
GAGCCCACCAGTAAGGCTGACCCTTTGTTTTGTGTGTACAGTGAAGGCCACACGAATTGCTCCTTTAGTTTCACTTTAATAAAATGCTGCCTCCAGCCACCGCTGATGTTCGGACTCACTAACGAAGGCTAAAGCCATTAGGCGGCAGGCGCGGGCTGTCGTGTACCTAACGCATACGGTACACTACTTACCCGAGAGGGAAAAAAAGGGGGGGCGGTTAAAACCACAGGCCGAGAAAAATAATTTGAAGGGTACGTCGTTGAACTAAAAGGCACCACCAGCTACATGGCGGGGTTACAAAAAGACCAAAAACGGATGAACCAAGAGCAATGGAAAGGCGATAGAGAGGGAGCGAGGAGTTCCAGACAGCGGTCATCCTGTTCCGAACACACTCATAGTTTGTACCTCCAAGAGAACCCCCGGCCACGCCCCCTCTACACCGCCGTTTTTATGTTCCTTCCTCTCGCGTTGGCCCGCACCCTCAACCCATAAAAAAAAAAAAAAACATTCAGAACCTTTTTAAAACGACGCCACGAACCGCCTCAAAGCAAGCTGCGGTTTTGTATCGGACTGCCCATTCCCTGCCCGACTCAACCATCAAGACGTCCTCATCATCATCACCAGCACCGCAGCGCTCAGCCGTGCGAACGCTAAACAAAAGGCGAGTCGGGCGAAGCACTTTTTTTCTTTCTTTAGATCGCTATCCAAGTAATGGTCGTTCCCTGAGCTCCGCCCCCATCTCTGCCTGGAACGTCGAAACGAACGCCTTCTTCGCCCTCTCTCCCAACCTCCAGCTCTCGCTTTCTTTACCGCGACCTCTGACCCCTTCCCTCACCCTCTGTAATAGTTCCCTCGCTCCGGACGTCCCAGACGCGAATGGTACGGGCCGCAAACCATGCGCACTGACGGCCCGCCGGTTGGTTTGGTCTGTCGACCGGGTCAGGCGCCAGGCGTAAGCCGTATCAATCCGGTTATAATCAGCAGCCTTTGCTTCGGCATGGCCGGACTCGAAAGGGAGTCAGTCGAGTCCGGCCGTGGCTTCAGATGGTGGCCGCTTACCCGTTCGCGCAGTAGATGCTGCTGGTACGAAATTATCTACAGCTTCTGCGTAAGTTGAGCGACGCTCGCTTTAGTCGCAGTACGCCTGAAAGGTCCTGTCTCGAACGTGCATGTCGCTGTGTTGAGGACGCGCCAGCATTTCGACGTGAGCGTGGTTTCAGTAGCCCTCGTATGCTTTTACGGTGCGACATCATTCGGGCGTGTGGATTCTTCAAATCAGTGTGCATGAGCATGAGTCAGGGCCGGCTATATATTATATGAGATAGAGAGTCAAAATATTCCTGATTTGCTGAGGGCACTAACGCAAAATCTTGCCTAGGAAAGACAAATTGGTGCACATCTCCGAACTAAAGTCAGTTTATACGAAACCTCACTCAGTATTCTACAAAACACTGAGAGCAAATTACGTCGTCTTGTAACTAAGTACCGGTTATAACGAAGCCCAGTCTCCTGTCGCCAAGACTTACTTATGAGGAGTCTTTACTGCATTTAAATGAAGAAAAAAAAACGACACTGGCGGTCGCCGTGCGCGCGTTACACGTCGAACAGTGCGGTACACCTCGGGTGCCCTCCGCTCGCCTCTGGAGCTCTGCCCGCAACGCGATCGGCGGAGCACACGATTCCGCGCGGGGCTCCCCAAAGGCAGCAGCAGCAGCAGCAGTCAAGGCCTCGGCGATCACGCGCCGACCGCCACTCTCGTTCTCGGCCAGCGGTCTTTCTTACCGCTGTTTTTATTTTCCCCGTTCCGGTCTTCGCGATCATTATTTCGCCGTCCTTATCGTCTTCTTCCGCCGCACGCAGCAGCGCTTCTTTGCACGCACGATCCTCGGCATTCTTCTTCGGGTTGCTCTCTTTGTTATTCGCCGAGACTCACGGCGTGGTCTCCGCGCGGATGTTCGTGGCGGCTCTTGTACAAAGTGCCTTAGTTGTTTATCCGGGCTTATATAGATGGTTGCGCGCGAGATTAAGGCGCGCTTCGTGGGCGCCTATGCAAAGCGATCCGTGCGTGACGCTCCGTGGCGCGTATAAGAAAGGGTACGTAAGAAGGTAAACGCGGTTGAGCGGCATAGCAAAGCTTAAAAAAGAAATAAATCGGAGTGTGCATGGCGTGGGTGGAAAGGGAAAGTGGATGGAAGTCTGCGCAGCCCTAAACGAGTCAAGCGATTAAACGTTCGATCGCCTGACTCGATAGGATCACCCGGCGCTCTTGAGATCGGCCGAGAAGTACAACACGGGTCAAAGGTCACAACTTACAGAAAAATCGAACGCGAACGCGTCGAGACCAGAGAGTCGGACATGTGCCAATAGTAGTGCGAGGAAGGAAGGAAGGATGTAGAAGGAAGGCAGGAAGTTAACCTGGCTAGAGCCTAGTTTGCTATCCTGCACGTGGGAAAGGGAACATAGGCAAAAAAAGCGAAAGCAAAGAATGACGAAAAGTTGGAGCAGACTGGTATGCCTAGCGTTGAAGCACTAAACGTTAAAGTTCAGTGATTGTCACTGCAGCCTTTCAGTCTATAGTCTGGTGTTTAAGTTCCTCGCCCGTAGAAAGCGTAACAGTTCCTTAGTCGCCTTCTGAGCGGATGACAGAGAAGGCCAGTGACATAGAATCTTCTCCGAAAATGGCCGCCGAGAGTCCAGGTTCCTCAGTGCTGACGAGCTTCTTTCTTTCAGGAAAGAGAGAGAGAGAGAGAGAGAGAGAGAATGAGAGATCTTTATTCTCCAGCTCAAGTCCGAGCCGCGGAGTTAAGGCGAGTAGCGTGGGCACTCGCATAAAACGTGGCAAAGTAGTGCAAAAGTAGTAGTAGCAAGATGTCCGAAGAGAAGTGCGATCCAAAGGGAGCCGAGCGGTCTGACGAGTCAAGAGGTTCAACGTTAAATAGCTTGACTCGACGGACCCCCTGATTCGCTTGAGGAGAGTCAGGATATCCTCAGCGCATGTACCAATACGAGTCAGGAGATATAATGGTAGCCATAAATTCCGACGAGTAGGAAGACCTGATATAGCAGGATCCTTGAATACATTTAATAATGTGACTTTTCTTGTGAGTATTGACTGGGAGTATGCAGAGGATGGAGGATCTATATATGTCGCGGTGACCTTTTTCCGCAAGGTTGTGGTTTTCATGAACCGTTTCACGTCAACGTTTCTGCGCTGCGCTCCCTCCCCACAGCAATGCTCATCCGCTGTAATCTCGTGCCTCACGAACGCAAACTTGTATGGCTCCACGATTGGCGCATGACAGACGCCGAATATTTTTATTTTTAGTTGGTTGCGCAAAAGCCGCATTACACTAAAATAAATAAATAAATAAATAAATAAATAAATGAGCGGCCTTTGTGTAAGCGATTACGGCATTGAAAAGAAACGAAACCGGCCCTGTCCAGAAATATATGGGCCCGGTGCTATCGCTTCAGACGACAGCTCCAGCGGTATAGTGAATGTAGTTTATACTCGGTGCATCTAGAACACGAGGCAGGTGTGCTCCGTGAACAACGGTTAAACGAGAAAAACTATTTAACTGAGAATAACAATTTCCCCGCGTATTTCTTTTTTCTTTTAAGGTGATAGATGCCAAATTGTGCAGTGAAAACGGCGGACTTTGCTGACAACACCATCTTCTCTGCTGTTCACGGCGTTTATTTCCTGAAAAATCCAATCGGTACTATGCCTCGCTTAGCCAAATTATTTTCCGCCTAGTTAAGACCCGGTGAGCGCAGCTAATATATTTTTCCTTTGTACAATACGGCAGGCTATATGGAGCCCAAGTCTTTTTTTATCGCTCTCATAAGTCGACGGAATACCATGCCGTGATTAGCTCTTGTTAAAAGGCGTACGCGGCTATCCATAATGAATAAAAAAATGAAATATGTATAATCCTGAAAATTGTGTTCGCAAACTGAAACAGCCAAATGAGGCGTGTCGAAAACTTTTTCTACTCAAAAAGTTTTCGGAGAACGTAATTTCACTAGCTATTTTGGATATGCACATCGATCATGGCAATAAATGTTGCGACGACACCTCGCAGTTTAAGCGCGCAGAAATGTGAATGATAGGGCCGCTGTGGCGCTAGGAAGAAAAAGAATACGAAGAAAAATAAGCTGTTCTCCATTCTATCCGTTTAGTAGGTCTTATTTATCAACGCCTCTAGCGAAATTATTGTGTAAATTACGACCAAAAAAGAAGGGGGGGGGGGGGGCAGCAGGAGGAGTCAAAGAACGCAAGCAAAACGTTTTTAACAACACGGTCTCTAATATCCCAGCAGTGCAAACTTACATCATCGCGGTACTACAGCAAAGCACCAACAACATTGCATGTACTCCCTCTATCGAAGCAAAGAGATTCAAGTTCCGCTCCCGTCTTCTGCGTTGACGGAACCCGATCGTCTGGTGCCCGCCACTAGTGCGACACAATGGGGCGAGGTTCGATGCACGTTGGCGGTCTCAGCCCTGAGAGACAGACAGACCTACAGTCCCCCCCTTTCCCTATGCCAGTCCGAGGCACACCCCAAGGGGCTGTCCTACCACCCCTCCTCTTCTAATCCAGCCCTGAGTAGCATGCAGTTCCTGAGCAGCCCGAAGCCGCCCTCACCATAGAAATTCCATGCACAAATAAAATACGAAGATGCACTCGCCAAAACCGCAAATGAAAGAGGAATTGGGTTCCTACACCTGCATAGGTGCAGAGCACCGGAAACCACGTGACGACGCTTGAGTTCACCGCCGTGCCTCATGAAAGCGCGCGTTCGGCGGTAGAGCCGTGCAGTCTGCGGGCATACAAAAGTATCGGGTTACGGTATGGCGGCATTACGAACGCGTAATTTGGCGCGCCCATGCGACGCGAGCGAATGGAGGCTCTCGCAATCCGAGAAGCATAGCGAGGCCGAGGTACACAGAGCATAATAGGATCGAACAATGGGGACGAAGTCTAGTCTCCCTCTACTGTTTGCATGGAACGCGACGTGGCCGCTGTAGTTGGGTGTATGCACCGCATGCCGTAGCTCGTCCGTCGATAGGCTGTGACTGGCAGCTCGTGGACGACGCCCCGACGCTGTCGAGGGCGTTGTATGTGAGCGCGTTGGTGCAGAAGGCGCGACCGTATGAGAAAGTCTGGCCGTATAGATACGAAGATAGCCTACACGTATATATAGCTGAATTAGTAAGCTGGAACTGTATATATGGTGCTCCATTGAAGGGACCCTGCAACACTTTTCTTTTACTTTTTATCGAAATCTTAAATTCCTAAAGAACGTAGCCAACTAACACATCCCGTACTTAGATCAGGGGGTCGCAAAGTACCCCAGCCAAAAATTGCTGCTCTATTCCCATTAGATAACTTGGATACTTGCTCAAAATATCTCTCTCTGTTTCCCGGTCTTGGTGTTTTTCGACCGCTGGAATTGCGTCATTACAGTGGTGTAACGGCTAATGGCCCTCTTTCCTTAAGTTGCAGCAATGAAAGCATAGATAGCCACTTTAAAATGAAGCCCCAAAAGTAAAGCAGAAAGGGAAGACGTATCTGCTGCGAGGAGCAAATCACGCCGTGCCGCTACGTACTGGCGATAACTATAGCTTTCCTAGTGCTTCCAGACGCGAAAGAAAGAGTTAAAGCGCTTATAAGAAGTCTTGCAGAGTCTTCAATTTCACCAATTTAATTTCTTTTTTCTTTCTAGATCCCCATTCTTTACAACAGTATGACCACTCGTTACTACCCGCATGCTTATAAATAGATTCCGGAGGCCTTAGCTTCTATCGGTTTTAAACTCGCTGCAGTTAGCCTTCATTCCTTTGCCGTCATGCCTTTGACAATCACTAGTTTTTCGAGCGTTGTAATAGGGGTTGAAAAGAACGGAGGCAAGGTACAGTCGAGTTCAGTGCCACGCCTGTTTGACGAGAACTATGCTATTAACACGCCTCTGAAGTTATCGCACTTACCGCGCTGCATAGAAAACAGTGATAAGCTTACCTGATTTGCGATTGGGGGCTTGGTTGTTCCAGATCCCGCCAACAACGTGGTTATTTCCTTTCTTCACATCCTGAATTGTATTCCCTGGATGTCGCTCGTAATTTCTATTAGACGAATTTCTTACTGCGGTACTGCTAAGGTGTTTGAAGCCTCTGGTTGTTCCTTGGTGTGAGCGAGCTTTCAACTGTCGCTGCAACCACTTCTCCGACTGCGACAAGCATCCGGTGGCTGTGGTCAGGCTTCGCAGACACATGTCCTAGGCATGAGCAGTGCGCGAAGCAGCGATGTTATTGCGCATACCGTCTGCAACTTCCGTAACAAGATGGAGGAGGAGGAGGAGGAGGAGGAGGAGGAGGAGGAGGAGGATAAACGGAAGGTGGTCGAGCCGTCCACTCACGGGGGTTGGAGGTGGGGGGTCGTCCTTAGTACAGGATGCGCGAGGCACTGTAGCTGATCTTTCAGGCGGGAGCTGGACTACTGGCTCTCCCACTGCTCTTGGGAGGGGATTGAAAGATGAGGCAAAGTTGGGGTTTGAGAGCACTCTCATACGATACGGTATAGGGTGCACGGAGATGGGCAGAATTGGCACGTTGGGGAGTACTGGGAGGGATCAAACGCGCGGGTCGAGTTCCGTGGGAAAAAGTTATTATTTGTCTGAATTTTTTGAAGCCCTGCTTAGTGGTTCTTATTTTGAGATGAGGTAGGGGCGAAGTTCATCTTTGAAGCCGATGGTGAGTCCAGGATGTCGTGGTATCGAGAATGAGGCGGGAAAATGACGTTGTGCATGGTCGTCCGAGTCAGCAACTGGCGAGGACGGCCAGCGTCTGAGCGCGCGGGCAAAGACAGAGTGGACAGTTTTTCTCTTGTGTTTTTTTTTTCCTGGTTGAGGCTCTCGCTTTCACGTCCCGTCATGTGAGGCGAAACGCCAGTGCACGAGCGGATACTCCGGCTTGAAAAGAAAGTGGAGACGTGACCAAATATTAAAAGGTGGCCGTTTCTCCCGGTCAGCTACTTACTCCACGAGTCAGCTTTGTTCCCCCTCTTGGTCGCTGGAATGCAGAGCCGGCACGCAAGAGAGACGCTGCGTTTCATGCTACGCACGTCATCTTCTGGACGAAGGAATGCCGTGCCGCCGGATAAGCAATATATATATATATATATATATATATATATATAATATATATATATAAAATATATATATATTAAAAAATAATTTAAAATTTATACTTATACATGGTCGAGGAAGAGAAAAGTTTCCAAAGGACCAGAATAAATATCAAACAGTACAGTCCGACGCGCCTCTCAAAAAAAAAAAGGTTTACTAACGTTTCGAGACTGGTCTTCCACTCGGAACGTTAGTAAAACTTTTGTTTTTGTTTATTGAGACGTGATCGGACTCTACTTTTTGATAAATATATATATATATATATATATAATATATATATATATATATATCTATAATATATATATAATAATATTAGTGTTAAATACTATACATACATATGCTGCATGGCTCTGAGGGCATGATAAATAAGACATCAAAGGTGTTCACCTACGATGGATGCGACCTTTTCGACTAAAATTCGCTGAATGCGAAGTACGTGTCTCCGTGAGAGCCACAAGCTCGGAAGAAAGGAATGGAAAGAACATTAGGAAAATCACGTAATCAAGAAATAACACAAAACATTTCTTAACCCAAGCGAACAACGATGAAAGGAACAAAGAAAAATAAGAGGTAGCAGTGGGAGGAAACGAAAGAAGGGACTAAGAAAAGAGAAGAAAATAAAGACTTTGCAAAGGAGCTTGTGCCTGTTTTCTTCGCATGGAAGACAAGTATTTCAGGAGATACACAAGCTGAGATGGGCGACTTGAAGCTCGTGAAGTTCGTGTGCGGAACACATCAAAGAGAACACTTCTATAGCTTTCAAAGCACCGTGTTTCAATGCAGGCCACGAAGTCACTTTGAAAAAAAAACTGCTCTTCGGAGAGCCATTTTTTTCAATTTCGGGCACATCAGGGATTTCGGAGTCGGCATGTGGCATGACCATGCGTGCAGGACAAAGCACACAAGGAAGATCAAAGAGGGGGCTATAATAAAAAGAAATAAACGACACAGTGTGGAGCAATGTGCATTGCGATATTGGTACTACTGATATTTTGTTTTCTTTTCAAGCATAGTGGGGGTCATTCGAGACAATTCTTACAAAAGAGATGCGACACTTTTATGGAACCAGGATTTATCTTTAAGGCTCTTCTGAGACAATGGAGCCAGAAATGCTGGACTCCTTCGTTTTATCGGTGCTTAAAGAATACGAAGTAGCGAGAAAGCCTTCGTTAATTTATGGGCATCCCGGTCATGGCGTGCAAACGTGCTTGTAATGCCCTTGTGTATTGAGTCAACCGAGCGAACCCACTTTACGCTCGCTATTATTACTTTGCGCGCTCGTATCGCGAAAATCTCTAAAATCTGATGCAATATTTCAAATTCCCCCTGCGCGTAAGGAACAAACCTAGAGCAGCTAGTTGTCTGGGAAACACTTCAATGATGCCCCTTGCGATAAACATCGCAATTCTTTGTTTATTTTTTTTTCTATGGCTGAACGTTACAATGAAGTAAGTGTAGTGAGGGACAAGGTGATCACGGGGTGACCCGAAACACCGAGGTCCTAGTTTGACGATGCGTCCGTATACACAACTTTCTGTACTAGAAGCCTTATTTTTGCTTTACAGGAGCAGTGTTTCATAAAAATTAGGAAAACAAGCAAAAATAATCTTTTGCTAGAAATGAAAATTTGGACTGCGTGATTGACCTCATTGACGCCCCCGTCTGTAAATCAGTAATTAATTGCACCCATCGCTCAATTTTTCGTTTGCAAGCTAATGAGGTCTTAAAGTTTAGGAAAGCGCAAAGAAAAAAAATTTGTTTGCTCGAAAGAAAAATAAACACGGGGATGAAAGGGTTAAGGATAGAATGCAGTAGACGAGCAAAAACCCGAAGCGTTCGAAATGAAGACAGAGATTGTTTTCGTTAATTCAATAAAACATAGTTGCAGGCTAGTATGTTTACGTTTCAACGCAGTTATAGACTAATCACCGAAAACAAAGCAAACGCATAACAAAATACGACGGAGGTTTCTTGTGTGCTTGCCTTCTGCGAATTTATTCGCAGGTAAATTCGGTGCTTGTACAAAGTTTTTTTTTTCGCTTGGCTAGTCGATGAGTGTGCTGAGTAAGCTGTTTTTTATAACGCATAGTGGTCTCAAAATAATTCCCAGCTGGCAAGCTGGCAAGACTAACTCAAAATTAATCAGTCACGTTCCGCTAAAAAAAGCAAGAAACGACTTGTTGCGACACATGACAGGAGAAGAGAGCCAAACAATTTCCAGCTGACGATACCGTAACTAGAACTTAATCAGTCACGTTAAGGAATAAAAAAAAACAAGTTGTTATTGCAACCCATGGCGTGGTAAGATAATTAAACAGACCAAAAATAAAGAGAGAATCCGGAAAACAACAAGAAGCGATCGTAATTTTTTTTTTTTTTTTTGGCAGCGTGTATGCAAAGACAACTCAGCGAGAAGTATTGAAAACTCATCAGACTCACCTCTGAGGCAGGCACTGGGGAATATGGCTGTTGCCGCGGTGCAAGAACAAAGCGGTAAGCCTTGTCAAAGAGCAAAAAGCAATTTTTTTTGCGCGCGCTGATCAAACAACTCGCTACACGAGCAACGAACATATCTCTTCAAAAAAAAAAAAAAAACACTCCTTGCCAGCGGGAAATTTTTTTTCGCCTACCAAGCGCACGCCGCGCACTCTCCCGGGAATCAATTACTTTCGACGCGACCAGCCACCGGCAGAAAAAGGTAAACCAAGGGTGCACGCTGAGTAAGGAACAACGTGGCTGGGAGAACGTCGAGTGTTTATCGGGAGGAGCGTACACACACACACACGCCCAAGCCTAAGCGAGACACAACAGGACGGGTACTCGTTTGCATGGGGCGCCCGAAGCGCCGGCCTTTTCATGAACCATGTGTGTGTAAAGAGTGCTTAAGCCGCTTCCAAACACATACACACATACAAAATAGAAAGGTGGAACGGTTATGGGGGCTTCGGGTGTGTAGATTGTAACTGCTTATACGGAACTGCGTATGGCGCTTGCGAGAAGTGCGGAGGACGGTGTTCATATTTCTTTTAACAGTGCCTGAAGAACGCGTACACGGTGTTCGTTTTTGAGCTTGTTTGTGTTTGTCTTTTGACTTCTCAGCCCTGTATAGCATCTTGTGTCGCCGGCAACGGACGGACAAACAATCTAGCAAGTAAGCAAGCCGCCAACCATGCGAACAAACAAAGGAACGAAGTATCAATCAGGGGTGAACGAATGGACATATTTTCTCTCCACGCGTTACGGTATTTTTCTATGCGTACGCCAATTTCATTTCCCCATCGATGGGGGGCCGCCTATTTTATGAGTGTTCACTTCGGGTGCATCGCGGATGTTTTAAAAGAAGATCAAAGGCTAACTCTACATTTGCCTGCATCGCATATTGGTCGTATACCCGCATCGTCTCCGCAAACAACGTACCGTGTTTTCAGGCAGCGTTACAAGCGTTCCTTCAAAATGGAAACATTACGCGTAAGGATGACTTTGTACTCTGCCATTGTTGAATCCAGGAGTGCAGCATCCGATTTGATGTGGATACGACTTGTTAGATTTGTACGTTGGCCTTCTAATCAATTTTTACAGCGCAGTTCTTAAGCGCGTCTTCCCGGATTACACGACGTTGGTGTAGCCCGCGGCGCCACTAGCGAACGCAGAGCAGACACTCTTTCTTTCACAGCCAAGAGAGTGCGACGAATAAAGCGGAAAAGATGCTACGGCGATAGCGTATGGAGCAAAAAGGAGGAGTAGCGTACGAGTACACCCTCCTTCCTGACCGTTCTATCACGGAGCCGACCGCTTGACCAACGCCGTCACTATGGTAACGACGGTTGGCTTGTTTGACGGTTGCCGTCGACGTAATATTAGAGAGTTATAGCAGAGCGGGAAACCGGTCCCGGTACGGTACCCGGTACACTGCGCATGGGCACAACTACTTTTTCCGCCTCTGCGCAAGCGCAGTAGCGCTGGTCGCCTACCGGGTACAGTACCGGAGCCGCTACTCCGCTTTGCTATCTCTCCATTTTCGTTCATGCACAAATGACGATAACTTTTTCTTGGCTCTTCCCTTCGAAAATTTGTGAGAATTATGCGTTAATCCGCTGTAGCCGCTTGCTGTGGCGTTGCATAGGGAGCTTCAAAGTACTTCAAGCACCTCCTCCAGCTTGTTCCTGCGGTATTTTTTTTTTAATTTAGGAAATCTGAATCCTTCATTCACACCTGCGGTATTTGCCGCAAAAACGTCCTTATACATAAAACAGGCCAGCGTTTTCTGCCTTCTTTGAGGCGGGTTCCTTTCCTTGAACCGTGGTTCTATTACATTCTTCACTCCCGCTTGAAGTGCCAGCCTTTCGCTTTCCAGCGTTAAAACACCTGCAAGTCAAAACCTCGATGCGGAACAAAAAGAATAAGAAGGGGGGGAAGGGGGGGGGGGTGAAGGAGACGAAACCTTAAAACTCGTTGAAACGCGGATCACTCTTCGTCACATCAATCTAACCAAGGCGCCAAGCTACGCCTGGGAATTCTCTCGCTCCGAAAACTCGTGGATTCACATAAAAAACAGTACACTCCACAGCACTCTGAATTGCGCAAAAAAAAAAAAAAAAAAAAAAAGCCTAAACACGACGCAGAGAGGAAAGCGGGCAGCCTATTGCGAAGTGCTCCCAGAACGAAAGGAATGATCGCATTCCGAACTCATTTGGCTGCTCTTCCTCTTGATCGCTGTTTTTTTTTTTTTTTTTTTCCCTCGGCGCTCACCGAAGCGTTAATGGTCGTTCCAACCACTCGTCTACTCAAGACATCGCCCAGCTTAACGGAAGTGGCTTTCACTCTTTCGACTGGATTTAGTAGGCGCGGGCTCGGAAAATAGAAGCGAACACCGTCTATGGGTAAGGAGGGTTGAAGTTGTTAGTCTAGTTTGAGAGATTTGTCCAGAAACTGAAGATCTCACCTACTCATCGCTGCTTTGTAGCCACTGTCAGTGAGGGACACCGGGCACTCCGCTTCCGTTCTGCTGCAGTCGTGAGTTTCAATTCCCTCGAGGCCTTGATGGAGCAATATGACGTGCTAGTTCGAACAACCCGCAATCACTGCGCTTTATGTCAAAGGAAACGCAGGAGGGAGAGAGAGACCGAGAAAAAATGGAACTGTTCACGGCTCACGCCACAACTTGAAAAGGAAGAAAATGTCGAGAGCGAGTTCGAGTGCTAAGGCGAACTCGCGAGGAAAAAGCGTTCATTATGCCTAGCTGAGGACGAACTATATGCGTGTGATGAAAAATAGGGAATAATAACCCAAGCGAATTCCTTTTTGTTTCCGTATTTTGATTACTTCTGGTTTAAGCACCAAGTTAGGTTTTCAAACCTCGCTTTGAAATGGTCGTGAATGGAGATTTTCTTACGGTGCTTCGAAGAGAACGCTTGAAAGAAAGCCTTTGCATTTCTTACCATCTTATTTCTTACTTCTTATTTCTTACCAGAGTAGGGGGATGCAATGACGCGGAAATAGCAGGCTGTCAAACGACCGAATAAGCGCTTCACGAATGATGTGTATTAAAGGGGCGGCCGGACTAAAAACAAAAAAAGCGAGTACGTTAGCGCCGAGAACTGTTTTTAGATTCATATACGACACGTCTATCAACGTTTACTCCAGCAGGAATTCGGCGGTAAAAAGCGGGGCTGTTTAAATGTGGCGCAATCATCCACACACAAGAGAGGTAAAGCTTATAAAACGGATATTTCGTTTATGTATGTATGTATGTATGAATGAATGAATGAATGAATGAATGAATGAATGAATGAATGAATGAATGAATGAAAACGAACGAACGAACGAACGAACGAACGAACGAGCGAGTGAGTGAGTGAGTGTAGTGAGTGAGTGAGTGAGTGAGTGAGTGAGTGATGTGAGTGAGTGAGTGAGTGAGTGAGTGAGTAGTGAGTGAGGAGTGAGTGAGTGAGGAGTGAGTGAGTGAAGTGAAGGCTGGAGTAGTCCGTAGTCATTACCACGTTAAATGTTTGCACCCCTTCACCTTCAACTCTTGATGAATTGCGCACGCCTCGATATTCAGTGGTTTTCTTCCTGGTAAATGCACCGCCGTAATCTTCGCTAATCTCCTTAAATGAGTACGCTTAGCTTGACGAACGTCGCGAGGTACGCACACACGAGCGCTAGGAATTTTATTTATTTTGTTAACTGTCGGGCGGTCTCCGCGAGGCCCACACTCACTTGCGCGCACTAGGGAATTTCTTTGTATTTTTTAAACTGCGGACACCAAAAATTACGAACAGCTTCGCTGTTTAAAAAAATCTGTTAGAGTTATAAAAATTGATCGCACCCCCCCCCCCCCAGGAGAAAAATTACTACAATAAGTACAAGGAAAATTAGCGATGAAAAAGGTCATTAGATGACAAACGATTAAGAATAGAATAAATGAAAATATCACTTATGTATTGATGTTTTGCCTCAGATATACGTTATGCTTCGTGTTCAATGTGCTCAACAATGTTAGTGTGAACATTGCCTCCAGATTAAGGTGTTTATAAATCAGTAGTAGTGGCAGCCACTTTATTTAACATTGGGTTCGGGGTAGGCAGGTGGCGGAGAAGGCTCTGGCCGGGACGGTTTAGAATGGCTCAGCCTATATAAACGTCTCGTTCAACATCTGCGTTAACTTTGGGCTGAATCGACAGATGGGCGCACGGACGGACAGACGGACGGGCCGACATACAAAACGAAAGACAGACAAAGCAAAATTTCGGCGTCCAAGTAGCCTAAGAAAGACTATCGTCTTTAAAAATGGAAGCGCATTCCCATGCTTTCTGCGCATCAGTTCCCGTGCGGCTGCATAACATAACACTCCCATACCGATCCTTGTTGTGCTACACACGCAAACAAGCGGAAACATTTTCAGAGAGAGAGAGAGAGAGAGAGAGAGAGAGAGAGAGAGAGAGAGAGAGAGAGAGGAGAGAGAGAGGAGAGGAGAGAGAGAGAGAGAGAGAAAATGCTCTTTAATGTGAACTGGTGAGGTCAGCCCTGCTAGGGACAAGGCTTGCTATACCAGATGGGGGGTGACTACGTTGATGAGTGGTGAATATCAGACATTGCAGCAGGAAGAAGACAAGGGGGACATGATAGCTGCGCATAAAAATGAAGGAAGCATACAAAAGCGTCCCCCTCCCCACGGTTGAAGTCAGTTCGTGAGAGAACTTGGAAAGTGTGCGCCGCCATGCGCAACCAGCGTGTGCCGTTGCTGAAATCAAACCGGGCAGGCGCGCTCATTCAACCATGGAATTCCGGTTTTTCTCAACAGCGGCGCAACCCTCGCCTATTACACACAGGCGGAAACTGGAGAGGATGTAGGCCCTATACGCGTGCCATAACAGCGTCTCCTAACTTGCTTTGCGGCAAATTCAAATTGGAGTTTTACGTGCCGAAGCTAGGGTGTACGCGCACTGGTGGGGAATGTAGATTAGGCCCCAGAACCATTAACGAGCTGCCAAATACACTACACACGGACATTCCCTTAATCGTTTTTCACCATTTCCACCAGAACAACAACATCCGCCGTTTTCTGGGAATCAATAGCCGCGACCGCGTGATCGGTGGAGCGACACTTCAAACTGTGAGCCACCGCGGTGGGAACCTATAGACCTAACGCTACAAAGTTACGCATGCACATTACAGTGGATGGGTAAAAATATGGACGGAATAGCCAGGTTCAGAGAGAGGACAATTGCATTAAATTGAAGTTTACCTTTCGTAAAAAATTAAAGCCATTCCAGTCAATGTGAAAGCTGTCGGAAGTGCACAGCAGTGATTTGCCATAATGCGCTGCGGCGCGGTTGTCCGCTCACCCTTACCACCCATCACGCTCTTCGCCGCCCTAGCTGTCTCATTCCTCTCCCGAGGTTTGTCCAACTCATTTGGAATTTCCCGCCCTCGCAGTGTTCGCGCGCCCCTGCCTGAAACTGCGCCAGCGCGAGTTCTGTTCTTCTGATGGCTCTTCCTCCGCACGTACGGCGTTGCACTGCCACTTTTAAATGCAGAGCACTTCAGTAACTCACGATTTTCAACCGCGTTGACGTCCGTGTCGTAGTCCGCACCCCTCAACCCTGCACTGTATAAAAAAAAATACTATCCGCGCCTGCTTCGATCCTCGACCCTGCGGGCGGAGCGCAATGCACATGGTGCTCTACCCCACTGCGCCACAAAAGCCGACACAGAATGGGAGGCTACGGACGCGCCTTATATCCTTGACTCATCAAACTACGTCAAGAAGCTGCTGATACAACGCATTCACTACCACCAACTCCCCAAACACTAAACGTTAACGCAATACAACCCACCCCCTATGCGACGCATTTACTCGAGTCCCCCTCGCGGGGAGATGGGCCCAATTTTTTCGCTTACTATCGTAAGAACCAACCCAACGAGTGTTCCTAACTAAATGAACGCGGGCGCTGCGGGTTAGTTACGCAAATTTTGCCTTAAATATACCTGCAGTGTTCTTTGCGCTAAACACGGAGACATGTATGGCAAGCGCCAGCGGTTCACGAGTTTCGAACGCATTATGGCTATTTAAAACCGCTTTGCTTCGAAGTCTCTGTGGACGCCGCGACAACAGCCGCTAAGACGGAACGCCGGCTCTACTTGGGTCAGTGAGTGAGCTACGACGACAAGGCGAGCCTGAAGTGCTCTGCACATAATAGACTTCAATTAGTGCATACGGTAATGCGTGCGCGTGCGTGTGTGCGCGCGCGCTAGCGACAAACTTAGGAACAACGGCCTGAAGAGCCACTTTTAGATTCTGAGAATGACCCTCACCACTAAAAACTTCAAAGCCTTTCTGCAGACGTCGTCCGGCGGCTATGCAAGTTATACATGACAAGGGGCTCCAATTTCATTTTATTCTTGCAGTCTCCCGATAAATTCAACCCACAAATTCATTCACCTACATCCCGCCACAAAAGTGATAAAATAAATGGCGTTATTTTAACGGAGGTCGTTGCTGTAATGATCTCCGACTGCACTTTGGGTCATCTTGCGGCCATGAGGAAAAAGTCGAGACAGGCCATGAGGAAAAATCGAGACAGGCACTGCAATCAAAATGTACCTGCACCGTGATCATACTGTTGAAATACTCGGGGAGTGTGTGCTCAAGATGGCGACCGATGCTAATAGCCGTGTCGGCAGCGCTGTCAACTGATCGACAGGAAATAAGGAGTGAACTCTTTCGATTCCTGCTCCATCCGTATCTTATGGGAAGTCATGTCAACCTGCAGCGCAATGGGGATCAGCT
Organism: Haemaphysalis longicornis; assembly: GCA_013339765.2. Taxonomy (NCBI): domain Eukaryota; kingdom Metazoa; phylum Arthropoda; class Arachnida; order Ixodida; family Ixodidae; genus Haemaphysalis; species Haemaphysalis longicornis. The sequence continues at coordinate 23,122,239 of CM023457.1, forward strand.
TGAATCTGTAATCAATTCGATGCCATGGACAATTCACTTGAAACGCGGACGGAGCAAACGACGCTGAGTAACGTGTAAGCCCCTTCAAGTTATACAGGTTTCGAACGCACGCCACGGTGGCTCAGTGGCTACGGCGTTGGGCCGCTGTGCTTAACAACGACGATCCCGGCAGCGGTGGCCGCTTGTTAGATGGAGGCGAAAAGCGAAAACGCCCGTCTGCAGAGATTTCGGCGCAATTTAAAAGACCCCAGGTGGTCAAATTGATCCGGAGCCCACCCACTACGGCGCGCCTCGGCCCAAGTGTAGCGTCGACGCGTAAAACCCCATAATACGAATTTTAAAAGTTTCAAACGCGGGGTCAGACATCAATTTTCACGCTCCGTGCTTGCTCCCTCACGGATTTGCACACGCTTACGGCTACGTCTTGTATTTATTATTTAATACGTATCTCCGTGCATTGATAAATTGCGCTTTTTCTTCTCTTTTCACCATTCGGGAACGGTCGAGAGTTAATTACACGGCTCAACTGCCACCGTAAGCAGACGACAGTAACTATAAAAAAAATGGGGAAAGGAAAACATTAAGTTATACGCCACGTCCGCTATCAGACGTAAATTAAGTTCACTCAAAAAGTTACACGCTTCGCTTCATAGTTGAAAGGGCTGATAGATGCTCTTGCAGACCACGAAGCTGTGTGCTTAAATACTGCGAAAATCAGGTAAACCAAACTTTCCTGAGTTTCTTATCCAGGTGTAACATGGAGTTTCGAAATATCAGTGCTAATTACGCCCAACTAATTTTAAAAATGCGCAAAAATGTTCAGCACTTGCCGGGAAGCCATACTTTGCACTTCGAGTTAGGTAATATTTTTGTTGTTGCTGCTGCCATTTACGTGCTGTTTAACTATGCATCTAAGTGACTGAAACTTTGAAATCCCGCCGCGGCACGGCACGGATCAGTGCGCTGGTGCGCCATGTTACAGCCCTCGAAGTCGTTAAGGAGCCTTAGCTGCTTTGCATTAACGCTGAGCCCGCATATATAATTACTTGACCGTTCGCCCTAGCTCCTGAAGGATGAGCTTGCGGTATTCATCATGCTGTAATGAAAGATGCGCATATTTTACCCTCACATTGTGGGCAATAGCGCGGCGTTGTTATTCTCGTTACTCCCCCGTAGCACCTAACTGCGGAAAGACACAGACAGACAAATATCTTTATTTATCATGGCTCGAGGCCGCAGGGTTGAAGGAGGGGGTTAATAATGGCCGGCTATGGCTGCCTCACAAGAGACTGCCCAACACAGGTTCGAGCGAGCCAAGCCGTATGACGGCGAGGACGGCTCTCGCCGAGCGTACGTCAATCCCTCACAAGGGAAGGGGTAGCTTCCGTAATACGGAGGTCTATTACGTGGACAACCACGATACAAAACACTACACTGCACTACGCCCCTAGCCCCTGGGGCAAACACCCGTCAGCGGTCAGCGTCTTCTCCGCAGTCCGGTATCGGGGGCAGTTGGCGTCCGCCTGCGTATGCCTAAGCGACGCTCGCTGACGTAGAGAAGGGGGGCTCACGGTAGCTGCTATAAATTTTAAGCATCTGGTGGGCTCGACCGTGCAGCATCAGCACGTGCCGCTGCACCGAGTGGAAGGGTTTGCGCCCCCACAACAGCTACCGTCGAATTGTTTGAGCTGTGCCTCAGATTGCTGCGCTTATGAAATAGCACCAATACAGCAGCAAGGCGCGGCAGCGAGCTATAATAAGAGTCTATACTAAAATCATAATATATATATTATATCATAGGAGCGTCTACAATCGCCAAAGAGGCCTGTGTGAAGTTAGGTTTTTTCTTTATTCACTACGTAATGAAAGTAATATATTTTTTTAATATACTAATAATATAATATATATTTGTCACAGAGCCGAAAAATGATGCACCTGTTTTTACAGGTACGACACATACTACTACGTCAAATATAACAAAACAAAGTACGTACACCTTGATAGTTGCTATTTTTAATTTTTACGTTTTCTTTTCTCTATTCAGTATAGTATTTATTTTTCACCAATTAAAAGTCGGAGGAAATCTGGGGGGCATAGGTGCTCCTCACAGTTTGTCACGTTCCAGTTCGTGTTGGTGAATGCAAGCGCCGTATTCTGCCCGATATTTCTTCCAATTCATTGCTTCGTTATACTTTACAAAAATTTTAAAGCTGAGGTGATATCGCATTGTATTAGAAATTATCATCACAAACGTTAGGACACAAGAAACGAATGTAGTACGAATCATGGCACCATCTAGATTGCCCCAGCGGGCATAACAGAAACAACAGCTTAAAATTCCCAGCCAAACTCATTAACGTTGGATTAACGCATTCCAACGGGAACGTATATAAAAGACATCATTCAACTTCAAAATTCGTTACTGCATGTTAATCAAGCAGACGGAGGGGGGGGGGGGAGATGAACGAAATCTAATTAGGGAAAAGCGACACACGTGGCTTCCACGCAAAAACATAGACATCAACGTACACTGCGGCACTCTCTCCAGCTGTATCCGAAACAAATTTACTCTTGACATAACGCAACCCTAGAATTAGAGTAATCATACTCCTTCAAAAGTGACAATTGCATTAACCTCTTTCCAATACGGGGTAGCAGACGGTCAGTTGGTGTATATATACACCGTCCGTAAGTGCAGTTCGAGAATACACGTCCTTTCAGCCCTCTAGCTTCCAAACACGAATTCAGCGTGTCTAGGAGCACTGCCCTGTCTGCTTACGTATCTCGAATGATGTCAGCTTTTCTAACAGCGCGGATGTGATAGCTCGGAGGAATTCGACAGGAACATGAAATACGGAAACAAAAGATTCGTATACACACGCGAAAGCGCCCGAACTCTTTCTCAATCCCCACATGTCGTAGTCATTTTGAAAATACGGTAGACGCTCGTAGTAACGTAGCCCTCGGGGCAAGAAACTGTCCCGGTTATAAGCGATACATCGTTAAAAACTGGTACGATTTGCTTTTTTTCACTGCACTGGGGACCGTGCAACACTTCGTGTACGAGATACAATGACACGTGACCAATCTCTCATGAGAGGCATAGTGACGTGACACCGAATGGATGTGGAGAGGGAAAATGATCCTTATCCACAACACTGTCAGTGGTCTAACATTGTACTGTCTACATAATCCGCCACTGTCTTTCAGGAGGAGCGACATCCGCATCCTTTTGATGGGATAGGCAGTGACGAAGGCAATAGTTGATCATCCATCTCAGCACTAACAGGAGATTGGGGATACGTATTATTGGGAGCAGTGTAGTGTTCTTTCTACATAGATCCCCATTACGTCGCGACGAGCGGGTCATGATGATGATGATGATGATGATGATGCGGTGTGACGTGCTTCCGGACAAACTATTCTTGCGTACATCGTGTTATGCGATGAAACGGACACGTTTTTTTTTCGAGTTCTTCAATGCGAAACTTTCCCTCGAATGAAGCCCCCTGCGCGCACTCATTCATTTCAGGGAGAACTCGATAATTGTTTATAGGAGCGTCGTCTGCGGATGAAAAAAAAAAAAAAGTGGCCCCGCAATCCACGCAGTGCCCGTGGATGTGTGGCAAATATGCCAAATGAGAGCATGACCCAAAACACGATTCACCGCGCCGCAGTCCGAACGGGTGCAAGAAACAAAGACACGGTTGCTTGTAATTTGGTTTAGCCTACTTCTGGGTTAATTGGCTTAATAGGACTTGCAAGTTATACAGTCTCACTCCAGAAGACAATCACGGGGATGTCCGTTCCACGGCGGCTTCCGTGATGCGGTCGGAATCACTTAGGAGCAGCGGATGCAAGTTATTAACGCGATAGCGTTATTAGGCTCATTTTTTTTAAAAATTTCCGCGCCTGCTAGCCGTCCACTATCAGCCGTGCTCATCAAGCGTCTGCGGAAGTACACACTTTAAAAAAAAGGTTGTGGCATTCACTAACGGAACACTAAGAAGTTACTCGTCCCAGTATGCACTAGGCACTTAGTAACGGGAGGTAGTAAATGCAGCATAAGTCAGGGTTACTCACTGAAGCAGGCAGTAAGCACCACTACCTTCACTAGTAAAGTCCTCGCCCTTCTGAGGTACATGCGTTTACTAACTGACCATGCATAACCTAGTCATAAGCACGGCCTCAATCTACTGTATACTACCTCCTACACCCAGTTAATTTCCTAAACATGCAGTTGCTATTGGCAGAGCCTACGTACCGTACCGCGGGGTAGTAAGGATCGTAAGGAGTTAGTAAGTACGGCCGTTACTAACATTTTGCAATCTTTTTTATTAAGAGCGCACGTCACCGCTGCCAAGCGGCAACTACTACTCCTGCAGCCAGATTCGAGATGCTCGCTCGAACCTCGAATACGACAGAACGGCAACTGGACTGTGGAAAGGCGGACAATACAATACAGCGGTAACGAAAAACTACGTGATTTCAGCAGGCGCCGTGCCTTAGCAGTAAAGACTGCTCTATCGCCCCATCGGCGTCGCACCTTCGGCAGATACGGTGCCCAGCCGCCCCTGCAACTTGCGCCATGACCCCACAGCGCCCCTGCCACCACAACCGATTCCGGCACGAAGATTGCGTCACGGTACTAAAAAAGGGGGCAAAAGATTAACGCCAGGCTCTCAAAAACCAAGGAAGGCTTAGATTAAGACCAGAAACTAACTAAAACGTCTGCTAATGAGAATGAAACCGGGCGCAGGACGTGTAATTACGCAATTTTTAAATTACTGTTAAAATTTTACGCGGTCCTGTCACCGCTGCAAGATATGGCGGAAAACGATGGATGGCGCCAGGCGGCCAAGTAAAAAAACACCCTGAAAACTGGCCCGAATCGCCGTGGGCCTACACAAAGCGGCAGAGGCGATCTCACAATTAGTACAAAATAGAAAATCTTTAACCGATTTGGCCCACATTGTAATACACCTAACCCAGGAAGAGTTCAAAAGAGAGAGAAAGAGACGACAAGACGTATGAAGACACTCATCACGAGACAGAAATCGTGCAGCCTGCCGTTCCAGAAATTTACCGACACAGAGTGAAAAAAAATAAAGACCATCATCAGGGCAGCATATAAGGCAGCCCTCAACCTGCGACTTGTCACGATTTCCCAAAAGGCCGCCGATCCACCAACTGGAACTGCCAAATACCAGCTTAAACGTGAGAACTCACTCTGAAAAGGCCATTAGAATCTTGCCTACAGGCAGAATACCTAAACGTTCGAAAATGATTTTTTCATCTGCAGTGGTGACAGTTCATATCAAATTGACACCCGAAACGGCGGTCTGGAAGGGTTGCCGCAGCCGACCAACAAGCACGCGAACTCGTGTACGATGCTACCTCGACTATCCCACTCCGCTCCCCGAAAAATATTGAAAATGTCTACTGATCCAACGTTTAGGAACACCGTTTTACCCAGTTCCAAATTGAGATCTTGGCGCCGAAGAATCGCAAGCTCTGCGGCGGATACAAAACAACGCATATACCGACAAATCTGATTGGCCAGGATGTTTTGTAGGTCACGCCCAATATAAACATAAAAATGTTAAATACGGGTAAACTTCCAACCTTTTCCACGCAACCTGCTCATACTTAAAGATCTTTGCAAGAAATAACAAAGTTCTAAAACATCGCATGTTAAACTTCATTCGAAACATGAAGGGCAGCTCTGGCCACATCGTCGACAGATCAGCGTGAGCTTATTGAGAGAGCAAGGAAATGAGCCGCAGCATCTAGGGCTCTGCTCTCCGTGTTCCACCCTTGAGCTCCCTACCATCTGTTTACACCCCTTTTCCAAACTGCCACTATATCTTAAACAATGAAGGTCTGCTCTCTGTCTCCCGCCTCTTAGAAAGAAAACCAAAACAGGTGGGGCCGCTTTCACCACGACGCTAGAGAATAAAACTTTAAAATACTGGCACTGTCGCATTCCAAAATCCCGCAGCCGCAACCTTTCCATCGACCCGGCATCTTCAGCTACACAAGCGTAGGTGACCTCTGTCCTTTCTGTGCCGTGGCGAACAAAAGCCGTTGCCGCTAGTTTTGCTCTCTTCCCTGAACATCAGTGTTTAGAAAGCACACATGGTGAATAAAGCAACTGCGCTCCAAACCCCGCGCATCGACGTCGAGTAGCGCTATCGCGTCGTACATCTTAAGACCTAAGCCGTAGATGTCATCTGCATTTTTTTTGTGTGTCTGTTAAAACTGCGATTGATCAGTTAACCATGGCCTGCTGAGATTAGAACTTCCAACGGTTATGCACTGGTTTGAGCAATTTATTTCGGGGTAGGTCCGATAAAACGCGAGTTGCAACCGTTTTCCGTAACTAGACTCTTCCCGTAGGAGCCCATGTAGTGCTCAGACAGGAATACAGAATTGTTTACAACTCTACGGCGAAATAATTATGACGAGGAAATAACGTTCGGAGTAATGACTCTAAGAAAATTACGCTGATATGACAAGTCAATAACATTCGGAGTAATAACACAGTCATTTTAGAAGAAAATTATGCTATGCATTTCCCTTCAAAATCTACGTTCGATTGGAACCTGCCGAGTATTTTGGAGAAAGCTCGCTTTACTGCTTACGGGCACGGCAAAACCAGTTTCGCTGCAAAAAACTGCATTACAAGAGTAGTTTCGACTACTTCATGAAACTTGCTTTAGTCACGCCATCAGTTGATCCTATAAGCAGTTTTAATCGATTCAGTCTGGGCAAAATTTCGCAGTGCATCGGCTAATTGCATTACGTTCCAGGCAATTGCAAGAAGGCCCGTGCTTCTCAAACCAGGGAGTAAATAAGGGTAATTTATTAAACGCGGGCAGTACGGGCCGTTTTAGTACACTCATTACAGCAAATAATTATCTAGTTCCTTCGCGGTGACCTGAACGGCTCTAAAAGTTACCCTGCAAACGAGACACTCCAGACGTCGAAATTGCTGCCGAGAAAAGAGCTCAGTAACGAAAGAGTCAAGTTTGCAGCTGCAGTTCCTAAAGTCACTAGTTTATCGTTACAAGTTGTGGAAGCAGGTTTGCGGCTGAGGTTCACAAAGGCGCGAGTTTGTCGTTCTACTAAGCAGCTAAAGTTCCAGATCCAGCTGTAACAGGGAATGAGTGACATCTAAATTCAAGCCTGTATGGTAACGTTTAGGCGACGAATCATGTCATGGATTACGTACAGCATCGCGCTCATATACAACTCATGTCACTGTTGCCTCCGGATTGTGGAAGTAGTCCGCTAAATTCGTTACTGACATCGTTAGCTAAACACTAAAGTTCGCCAGCGTCTGCGCAGCAGACAGCTTTCCTGCGGCTGCTTGTAGGCGGAGCAGTAGACCCATAAGGGCGCTGTCGGTTCGACCTCGAAGCAATCCCCACTCGCAAATGACGCTATTTCGTAGTGCAGTGAGCGCCTGATGCGGAAGAGTAACTTGCTGAGCTTTTGATATGACGGTAAGAGTAGGCCGGACGGTAATTCTAGGTGGGTATACGACAGTCATTCGAAGAGTAAGTACGCCGGTACGCTCTAGGTAGAACGGTAATTCCAGGTTTGCACTACAACCATTGTTGTAGTACGTACCCGCTTAAGCCACATGCCATAAAAGCATCAAGTAATAATCATAATCACCATCGTTGGGGGAAAATCGAACTCAGTTGAGCAAACATCCATTGCTGGAAGACCGTGAGAGGCGGACGGGGGAAAGTGGTGAGAGGCAGTCGTGTTGAACCCCGAACCAGCGCTCTTAATGCTGTTTACAACTGGTTAAACCGTAATACCGTTTTGTGCGTACAATTTTTGCATCCTCACCACGTACGGCTCAACGCGATTATACTGTAGCTCGTGCATTGAAAGACGCCTTTGCCGCGTCTGTGCAACAATAAGAGTTTGGCTTTCATATCCAAAATGAACTGCGTGACGTGAAAACGTTTGGTTTCCAGCCAACGCGATTGCGCACGCGCGCCTATACGGGTAAAGAAAAACACAAATACCGTGAAACCCCGCTAATTCGGCCCCTGTTAATTCGGAATTTCGGATACTGCTGTCGCGGCGTCTGGTCCGACAAAATTCTGCATTGTTCTGTGGCTGAAAACTGTAATTCGGACAGATTCGGCCGGTTTTTCGTTAATTTGGACTCCCTAGGGAGTTTACGTGGGGAAACAGTGGCACCACGGCCGCGACTCAGCTAATTGGGGTTCGCCGCAGAAAGCAAAGGCGTGCCTGAAAGACTTCAACATCGGGACGGAATACGAACGAGCTTGAGTATATCTCGAAGGCACACACAAAAAAAGAAGCAAAGAAAAAAAAGAAAAACGCATGGCCCTGGCTCACAACCAAGTGAAAGGCAGAATGCTCATCGCTGTGGCCATCAGTATAGCCGACAACCAGGGCGGTCACGCGTTAGTCTGCTTTTTTTTCTTTTTGTTTGTCGAATACTTTTGCGTCATAGAGTCGGCAAACGACAATCAATACAAGTTTGGTGATGCTGAAAGCAATTTTCAGTTATGACCGTGTACTCGCGATAATTTGGACACTGGGTTAATTCGGACATTTGCTCCGGCCCCGTGAAACCCGAATTAACGCGGCTTTACGGTATATGCATCTTTCCTCTGGAACGAAACAAAAAGACGAGAAAGGCCGTGCTATCCTACCTGAATGGTTATACGAACGACCATTATACGAACGACTATGTAATATTCGGAAACATATTCTTTTGTGAACGCTGTGTCGAAAGCGACCTAAAAGGTACCACCCATCCCGCCTCTACAAAAATACTGTAAGTGTAATTAACAGTGTGATTGCTTGCGAAAGGACGTTGCGGAAGGGCGAATCAGTGCTTTAGGAGCCATCCGCTAAAAGCGGCTGAAAACTTCAGTCCAGCTAACAAAAATAATGCTTAGAAATATAAGAAAGTGACTGATTGCTTTCGAAAAAGCTGGTCACTGTAAAAATTAAAGAAACCAATAAGTCCCGAGGAGCTCAAATTCGAACCCTGGGCGTCCGTGCAAGGCGTTACCTTGATACCCTGAAGGAAAGCAGACACTTCGGCATCGTAATCGGTGCCGCAAATACCGGTGGCGTGGCTAGAACTCAGCAATGCTCTATCTCAACGGGATCACACAGCTACGACGTCTATGGATAACACCGTCGTCACCCTTCGCGTGCAACTTCTTTTTCGTTTGTCGCGTACCGCTTCAAAGAGATAACGCCGGAAAAGAGACACTCACCTTGATCCACGAGTCGCGCAGCGTGTCCAGATAGCTTGTCGCGTTCGTTCATCAACTCCGCCAGGTAAGTCCTGCTATCCTGGTTATGCTGGGACGCTTTGCCGAAGCCGCCAGCCATGGCGTCGTATTAGAGCTGACACAAGTTGACAGGAGTTTGAGAAGAAACAACAAAAAGCGCAGCGAGATGAAGTGCACACGCGCACCGTATCCGGTAATCTCGTTATCCGCTCGCGCTCACACACGTGAAGCTTGCAGACGACGTGAAGCTTGCAGACGACGCAAGCACAACGACGGCACGACAGTCAAATGCGCCGACGGCCGGTCACGACTCTGAATAAATTGTGCAGCACTAAAATATCGGAGGAGCACAACTACTCAAGGATGCGAGATAAGGCGCGGAAACGCCTTCGTTCAATACGCCGGCGAGACGCATTCACGCCAAGATCGTCGCTCCAAGCCGCTTGTGACGCACCGGCAAGGGGGAATAGCAGACGATACTGAACGCAGCGCGGAGCATCCGAGGTGAAAACGCGCGAACGAGGGGCGAAAGCCGGAAGGTGGCGTGAAGCCGGAAAGTTGGAGCGCCGCTGCCGCCCTGGCGAAGATGGCAGAAACTACTGCGTTCTGGCGCGAGATTCAAACTGCCGTTTAGTTTGCGCGTGGTACGGTCGACCGTTGCCGCGGGCCCTTTTCTTTCCTCCATTCGCGGGCCTCAAAGGGGCGTCAAAATTAGAAATATAACATTTTTTTACTGTTTGTAAAGAAACTCTCGGGGCACTTACAGAGACAGACAACCGATTTTTGTGGAGCGCATGTTCTCTAACTCACATGAAAACCAGCGTTTTATATGCTGGGATAAGCGCGAGGAATTTCTAAATAAACTGGCGGGAATAATTTTAATTTTGCACTAAAATTTCTGAAGTCTAAGGTGTCGACTACGCGGTGTCCAAACGTAACACTACGTTACGTGTCCAAATAACTTCGTCGTTTTCAATACGTGATTGAAAAACCGCATGAAGGAATACGAAAGGTTGGACATTATTGTTGTATTATCCGGGGACAAGTCTTTAAACAGCTCTTTAAATCTCACGTGCAGTTAAAAGTATGATTACAGGACACGCATGCCTAGTAGTTCTAAAGATTCACATTCCAAAAGTTTAAGGGCGCTGTTAGCAAAACCATTTCGGGTTAAGGTGTTTTAAGTGATGCTCCTTTCAGTTTGGGATAAAGACAATATACTCTACAAAATCGGTTGTCCGTTCTTTAAGTCTCCTTACGAGATTTGAGGGTGAAAGTTTTACGACCGGCTTCTCTCTGAAGCCGGTCGGGATTAGGACTTCCCCCTGCGATACTACTCAGACTTCTTTACTGGTCCATCGAGTTTGCGTATCCTTCTTCACTTACGTTCCTTCGTCTTTTAGCGCGAATTACTTCACCAGGCAGACTGGCTGCACCTCACGCCACAGAATGACCAGAAGTAGAACTCTCCGCAGTTATGGGTCACGCTACCAATCAAAAGTAGCAGTGTTACAATTACAGTTACGTAAGACAAAAAGTGATTCTGTTACAGTTGCAGTTGCGAAATTTTCAAAAGTAACTTGATACAGTTGCGGTTAGTGTGAGAAAGTAACGTAGTTACTATTTGGTTACTGTGCAAACCCAGTATATCACAAACCAAATGGTAGAGTTTGTTCAATAGAAATGCGCTAATGCATGCTGGTAGTCAGAATTGCCAGTGGTAAAACCTCAGACGACGGGAACCTGAAAGGAGGCACACTAAAGCCCAACACTCACCAATCGTTGTGTACGATTCATTTTGTTGCATCAACACTTTCGCTGATGCACCCTTGGTATCGTTATGGGTGATGATGATGATGATGATGATGATGATGATGTTTGCTAGGGGTATCCCCTTTGTAGCGGACTACTGACGAGTCATCTCACCCTCCCCACCCCCCAAAAAAGGAAATTCCTTCAACACGCTTTCTATGCGGATAACCTCACGTTCTGGACTAACACAGGATCCCCCGGAGATCAAGACATTCTCCAGCAAGCCGTTGATTGCACACTCAGGTACTTGCAACAGCGTGGTCTGACATGTGCACCCCATAAATCCGCACTCCTCGTTCTTCGAGCCCGCACCCGACGCCGACCTCCAAACCCCACTCCGGACCCGTCAGTCACGATTGATTCCACGCCCGTTCCCGAAGTGCCCTCACTCCGTATACTTGGTGTGACGTTCCATGCAGATGGCTCTGGGGCGGCTATTCTCCCACAACTTCATGTCACAGTCACCCAGCTCACACCTTTCATCAGAAGAATCTGCACCCAGCGCCATGGCCTAAAAGAACCAGACACCTGCCGTCTTGTTCAAGCCCTATACTGATCAGCCGCATTACATATAGTACTCCCTACGTCAACCTCAAACCAAACGAACATGCTAAATTAGACGCCCTTATCAGGAAATCGTACAAAATCGCCCTCGGCCTACCTGCCTTCACGCCTACTGCCCGACTTCTGCAATTAGGTATCCGCAATTACCTTTCTGAACTCCTCGAAGCACAGCGGGTCCAGCAACTCACTCGCCTTGCCCTCACCCCTACGGGCCGCACGGTACCGCATAAACTAGGCGACCCCACTCCTCTGCCTTTAGACAGCCCCCAGCGTATCCCTCCGTCACTCCGCGCTCATATCTTCGTACCCCCCCAATCACATGCAACACATGCACCCTTCCTTCAATCAAGGCAGAAGACAGGCCCGCGTCACCCGCCTCCGAGCCGAATACCGCAACAAACCGGACACCCGATACACGGACGTCGCTCCGTATACATCCCGCCCTGCTCACGCACTGGTTGTCGTCGACTCCAAATCGGTCAATATTATCTCCCTCAGCCTTCTCCACGTAAGCACCACGACGGCTGAAGAGACAGCCATCGCTCTAGCAGCGACCACGGCTTCCTCTAACTACGTGTCAATCCTCACAGATTCGCAACAGGCTTGCCGCAACTACTGTACAGGCCGCATTTCTCCCTCAGTGCTGAAGATACTATCCTCAATCAAGGATCCCCCCCCCCCCCTCCCACATCCCGATGGTGTGAACACCAGGCCATTCTTCCCTCGAGGGAAACAGGCGGCACACGCCGCTGCCCGCGCTCTTACATTCCGGGCGTTTTCGTCGATGGAAGAGGACCTTTCCGAACCCTCCATCTATCCCCCGGTCCCTCCCAGATACACTGAAATCATATCATTATCGCCATCTGCGGCTTCAATACCCTCCTCCTCACAGATCCCTCAGCACACAGGCGGCTCGCATTTGGCGTCGACTGCAGACAAATACGTTCTACAACACCTCGATACACTACTACATCTCTCCCTCAACTTACCCCTACAACTGCCCCTCTTGCTCCGTCCCGAACACTACCTACCACCTGGTCTGGGAATGCCCCTACGCACCAACCCCCCCCCTCCCACCTCTTCCCCATCCCCTGAGCAGTGGGAGCGCGAGCTGGCCAGCTCACGGTGCGAGGACCAAGAAAGCCTCATCGCTCGCGCCCAAGTAGCTGCGCTAGCTCGCGGCTATCTGGACTAAGAAATCCACCCACATTTTATGCTCAATAAACGTTTTCCAATCAATCAATCCCGGGCCATCTCCACTAACGTGAAACATGGGGAGGGGCGAAGCATGCAGTTTATAAGTGTACTTCTTGGCGCCTTGGCGTTTTTTCCAACGGAGATGAAACCATTGGGGGTAGAGGTGTATACAGCTTTGCTGTAAAAGTCTCTTGTACTTTGAAGCACGAAGCTCTCTAGCCCGAGGCGTAAAGGAGCGTCCTGGTGTTCTTTTAGTACGCGTTACGAAGCGCTCCAGCGCGAGGCGTTAACGAGTGTCCCGGTGTATTTTTAGCACATTCTAGGGCGAGGCGTAAATGGAGTTTCCCGGTGTCTTTCCGTACCGTGACTACATGAGACGACGACTATGACGACGACAGGAGACGCCAACGGCCCCAGCACCTAAGGGGCTTTCGCCCCGTAAAAAAACTAATATATTTAGTTTTATACTCATCGTTTAATACTAGCGCTGCTCTTAGGGCAGCCACAAAATACTTCTTTTTCTGTTACAAGTGATAGTTGTCCTAAGCACCATTCCCTTCTCTTTCGTTCTGGCCAGCATCCTAATCTGCTGCCGTTCTCTGTGGGCGCCTCTGCGGTCGTCTTAAGAAGGGTAGGCCAGCTTCCTCCCCGGGAGATGTCTAATTGCCAGTTGCTTTTTTTTATTTCTTGCTTCGGCTCGACTAAAGACGAAGGAAAAGTTTTAAGAAATCACCTTGGCGACCAACCTACGACCTAGCTGCTCCGCAGGGACAATAATCCTCTTAGCGGCCTCCTCTCCTAAACTGCGAGGCGAATCGTGTTGTGGAAACATGATAGGTGGTGAGGATATAGTAAAGAAGACAGTCCCAAAAAGTCGAAAAGCGCTAACTGTACGTCAGCGTTTAAGGAGCGTTGCTGTTGGATATTCTTATAAAAAAGAAACTAACTGTAACTTTATTTCCTGTTACAGTTACTGCGTAAAAATGTGACAGTGTGATAGCTGCAAGTTCCTCTAACTTTGAAGTTACTAGTTACAGTTACAAGTTAATAGAAAAAGTAGCTAGTTACCGCTAACGCATTACTAGTAACTAGTAACTGCCCAAGACTGGTTCTCCGTCACGGAGCGTCACGATCACATGCGTAGGACGCAAACCCCTCACTCCGGGGGCGGAAGCGTTGGCGACGCTCTCCTCCTTAAGCGGGGCGAGGGTGATCCTCGCGCGCCTCCCTCCTCTCCCTACGGGGGCGACTCGGGGACGTGCGCGAGCTATCCAGGAGACCATCGGATGCGCAGCACTCAGTACGCCATGCATTGGTCTATTCTTGGCCTTTGTTGCATTGTCCGTTGTTCCCTACATGCATGAAGGTCACGGCACCCACCTATGTTGATTTGCGCATGACTGATTGTGTGAGTTGGTTATTTATGATGTCTGGTGAGTCTCCGGACATTCTCCGTCTCCTTTGACGAGTTGAACCGCGCCCGTCGCTGTGACGGCTTGCGCCGTCTAAGGTCAGCCGTCGAGCGCCGATGCCGCCCGGTTGAGGACTGAGGCTTGAAATGTATAGGTTGTATTCACTGGCGAGGCACGCATGCAGGCAACCATGTGAGTGCGCCATCACTGGTTACGTCGGGCTCCACGGGATGGCGGTACTTGTCCGTGCTAATGTTGGACGTTTAAAACTCTACTCCACTGACGAAAAGTGCCTCGAATCCAATCTGAGTGAAATTAATAACATCGCTGGTGACATCACCGTTGAGAATCGGGTTGAAACGGAGCAGACGACGCACCCCGGTGTTTTTTTTCCTGCGGCGTGCAGGCGCAGTGGCACAAGCCGCGCCATATCCGTGGCGGATTCCAGTGTTGACAAGCGAAGAAATTGACAGCTATACTTTTCAGTGAATACCATCTGTAGCGCCCATGGTGAGCCCCCCTTTTCTTACCTAAGCGAGCGTCGCGTAGGAGTACGCAGGCGTACGCTAACTGCCACCACCAGATGCCTGGGCAGACGTTGACTGGTGTTGGCCCCTGGGGCTAGGTGCGCAGCGCAGTGCTGTTTTTGTATCGCGGTTGTCCACGTAATAAATCTCGGTACTATGAAAGTTATCGCTTTCCTTGTGAGTGGTTGACGTACGCGCGGTGACAGCCCTCCTTTCCGTACTGTTTGGCTCGCTCGAACATGTCGTGGGCAGTCTCCGCAGTCGTTTCTTTGCGAGAGTAACTAGAATAACAACGTCGCGTTATTCTATTGCCAAGGCTAGACCGCTACGCTAAATGTAGTGTATCGTGGTGTAGCAGCAGCTGGAATAAGCCCACCCTGCCACGCGATATGGCGTTAGCGCCACTAGGCTAACTCTTGTTCCGCCATTGAAAACGTGCACAGCTAGCGCCGTGGTAACGCAGTCGGCTCCTACTCTGTTGACCCGGGGACAATTCGCATATGAACTCAACTGTGTTTTTGACTCTTTACAGCTGCAGCCATTTTCTGTACGACGACAACGTCGGTTTTTCGCATAATAAGGTGTATAAAGCTTTCGCCTCAATAAACTTGGGTTAAGAAAATAGTAGAATCATAACAAAACCACACTGATTGTGGTGCATTTTCGTTTAGTGCAGAACTTTAGTATAAACTATTGCGGCTTCTCATCGATGTAATTTGATGTGCTCAGGGATATGTTGATCCGGTAAAAGTTAAAATCTTGGTTACATATCAAGACTGCCGTAGTGTCCTGGTGGGCAGCTCACTTAATGGTGCCAACCTAAAAAATATAGGAAGAGCTACACTGTGTTCGAAGCCCGTAATAGGCCGCTGAGCAAAGTGGGCTTCGGTGTATCTCCACGGATTCAAATAGACGACAGCATCATTGCAGAGGACTTGGTTCTATGCACGCACGCTTGCCCTTAAAGGCGATTGGTCGAGAAGCTTAAAGCTCACTTTTTTATCGGAATTAATTATTTCCTATTATAAACGAAGGTTTAGCAGTGTATCAGCATTGGCTAAGAGATGGCCTTGTCACCACCGCGAACCCAGCGGTAATGAACAGTGGGCAAACATCCAATAGACTAACCACCGCCACTGTCTACGTATCACCTCCACAGCGTACATTGGAAACAGATACGTGACCTGTCTGACTTTCACTTGCAATGGCTCGGTGGCTCAGGCGTTGTGCAGCCTGAGCCCGACGACGCGGTTTCAATCCCGGCCGCTGCGGCCGCTTTTCAGAAGGAGACGAAAAGTGAAAACGCCCTCTGTGTCGAGATTTTAGCGTACCGTTATAAATACCCAGGTGGTCGAATTAATACGGAGGCCTTCACTGCGGCGCGTCTCACTAGCCCAGGTGTACGCTTCCGCGCTGTTGTTTTAATATTATAAGAGCGTTGCTGTTGTTACTGGCCGTAATGTGTGCGGCGTCATCAGAAAACCCCGGACCATGGGTAAGCTCCCGCCGTTTACCGCGTACGTGAACACGCGCCTCACGAGGAGCTCCCGGAGTCGTACCGGCTTGCGCGTGGCGCCAGCAAAAAATACCCGCGGCCCACGCCGCCGCCCGAGCTCTGCCCTTCCAGGAATTCTCCACCGATGGTCAAGTGATCCCATTCACCCCGCACGAACGACCACGACCTCCTCCAAATTCCTCTTCATACTACTACAATGACCTTCTGTCCACTCCACCCTTACCCGCGTTCTACCCCCTCCACACCACTCCCTACCCAACCCCGCAAGCCATAATCTATCGTCGCCTTCAGACGGTACCTTTTACAACCACGTCATCCCTCACCAGATCGCACCCACTATCTACCCCCGTCAATGCCAACACTGCTACACCCCCTCACCACATTCCACTCGATAATCCTGTCCCCACTCCCCTAACCCCACCCCCCTTCCCCACCCCGGAGCAGTGGAGACTGAGAGGAGAGAGCTGACCTGCCCGGACCCAGGCCCAGCCAGAGGGCCTTGGTTTACTCGGGCCCATTGAGGTCGGCCGGGTCAAGAGGCCTACCTGGACTAGGGACGCTTCACACCACCCCTTTTCCTTTCCCTTTTTGCTCAAATAAATGTTTTACTATACTACTACCACCCGCCGTCGAAGTGGGTCGGTGCATCGGAGAATCCGCCAGGGCGTCGCAGTGACGCCTGGTGTGCGAGCAGCGTGGACTTCTAGTCTTGTATATCTCTCCCAGACCTGCCCTTACTGCCCTGCCCCTGTTGCTGAGGCGACATTGTAACACTTCCTAGGGACGTGTTCAGGGCTTCAACCAGTCCGAGATCGACACATGGGGCCCACAGGACATCGCCCAGGTCACCCTCCCGATATTCATCGTTGGACACACGGCCCCCTTTACAAGAAACTGTTGGAGTTCATTTCCGAAACTGGACTCTATTGTTTTCTGTAGTGCACCCGCATCATTGTGTTCTTTTTTTGTTTCTTTCTGTGGCGTACCTCGTTTCCCTGTTACTTATGCCCTCTTGTAAAATGGCTAAATAAAAAAACAGTTCACGTGCATCTGCGCCTCAAGGGCAAGAGGGGAGCCCAAGACAGCTCGCGCTTCAGATGTTTAGTTTATGAAGTCAGTTGCCACCGGCTCTAGCGCGTGCTGACGCGTCCCACTTTGGGAGAAATGTGAAAGTGGCTTCTAGGCCCGCCAGTCATGCATGAGGAAGACGACAATATAGATGGATATGGCGATGCTGTTACCATGCACAGTGAAAAAGCGACGATGGAACATGTAAATAAACAATTTCATACCTAATGCAATGCGTGGCGGTTGAGTCATTCAGTGCTTACATCGAAAGAAATCCACCAGCTTCGATATGGTTTAAGCCTTGCGCGACTTAGTGCAAGCTTCGCCATTTTTTTTTTCTTTTTTATTCTCTCCTGAACTTGAATTCTTCTCTCCTGATCGCCGGGCTGCCATTTCCGGGCCCCAGCTGTTCTGACCGACGAATAAATTGTATGGTTGAACAAGTGCCTCTGTGTGCGCTTTTTCGCGATGTAGATGCAAGACCGAACTGCTTCATACCACCCCTGCGGCTTGCCCCACAGGCCAGCAGTGTAGCGTCGGCGCGTCAAATCACAATTTCATCTATTTCTTCTAGATATCCGCTGCCTTCCGGCCAACTCCAGGAAAGAGACCGTGGCACGGAGCGGGTTGCCTTGCGCAACTACCGTAAACGAACGCTCTGCTGTTCAGCTAGCTGCTCTCGGCTCACGCGATCCGTCTGCCGTGTTAAGCCGTAAACGGTAGCCTTGACGCGCGAACAAAAGGCGACGTCCACTTTCTCCTCTTGCAGTTCCACCGACTGGCAAGCTGGCTATTGTTCGATGCCATTACGCGTTCCATTCTCGCATCGCGAGACTCAGATTTACGGCCGCCCGTTGGCGTGCATCGGGCGAGCGAAGTTGGTTGAAATTAGAGGAGCTGCTTGCATCATCTGCAGTATGCCCTGCGTCCTTCCTCCCCCCTCCACTCTGAACCCTCTCCTCTTGCTTGGCCTGTCGCTTCAGTGCGTTATACGGGGCGTATAATTATTGGTTTCAATGCTCCGGGGAGGGCTTTATGTTTCATGCGTTAACGGGGGTATAATTATTGTCAATGCTCCGGGGTGGGTTTATTTCACGTGAATTGTTTCGTTTAAAGGAGTACTGACACTGAATTTAAAAGCTCTGATAACTATGCAAAGAGCTTCCTTTGTATATGGAGATACCCCCTTGGAAGTTTAAACCATAACCGTTCAGGAGAACATATTTTAAATCAATTTAATCCTTGCGCGCACGAGAAAGCTCATCGGCGCCATCGAGCAAGATCATGATGTCACCTGCGGTTCTACCCAAACGGCCGACGTCAAGGCTCCTGGGACGTATCGAGGCGGCTGAGGTACTGTTGGCGCGCGCGTTTCCACCTTTTGCCTCACGTCACAGTTTTTGAGACTTACGTCACGCGTGACTACAGCCAGTCGGGCTGGTCTGGCACGCGCGCGCGCGTCCAACCGCATCGGCTCTGGTGCGACAAGAACAGTGTCGTCAAATGCGCCTTCCCGTCATGGCGGCTGCCTCGGTGTTCCCTTCCCCAAAACCGAAACTGGCACAAATGAATAAATGGAGCTGTAAGTAATTATTTATGCTGCGTTCGACAATTTAATGTGTCATCCTATGATTAGTGGGCTCGTAGGCACCTATAGCCGCGAAAAAAACGTATCACAAAAATTTCGTGTCAGTACCTCCTTAAATGTGAAGATTATGTGGGTATGGTTCCATGGATTCTTCATGCCCGAGAACAAAGACTCCCGATGCTCCGTGTGTCTTCGAAATGCGAGGTGTTGGAAAACGAACGCCCCGGCATTTTAAGTGCAGAGAACTTTAGGGTACACGGCTTGGCGTGGTACCTCGTTTGCGGTAACGTGGTCTAGCCACCCCGGTAGCCTGGCATCACGCACCCAAACAGAGTTCTTCGAAAAGGTAGCCGCTTGTACCTCGACTTCAGCCCTCCTGTCAAGTGTTAAGAGGACACCTGAACGAAAGGTTTAAATAGGCAGAACCGTTCGAAACTCCTGGAACGCTGGCACTAGTCATACGTAACTCCCATGATTTAGCGCCAAGAAAAGTTCAGGTACGCTTGAGGCCAAATATATGACTTAACCGACAGTCGCCCCGCTCATTTAGTTAGGAATTTTTGTTGGATTGGTTTTTGCGATAGTAAGATAGAGAAAGTGGCCCCGGAAATAACGAGAAAAAAAATATCGCCGCGTTCAAAATGGCGCCGAAAGACACCACGTGAGAGATGAAAATAAGCTCGAATAGAACCGAACTGCCACTAGTGCTGTTCTAGACAGAAAAAGAAACAAAAGACAAAGAAAAGGACGCAAGCTGCCCCCGGAAACGGCGCGCGAGATCACTGAAGGCGAGGAAATTGAACCGCATTGAACAAACCTGTGTTCAATTCATCGAGAGAGCGGTGAGACAGAGAGGGCAAGAACGTGAGGGGTGGTAGCAACGAGCGGAGATCGGCGCCAAAGCGCCTACGTCGAATCGCTACTCTGCACTTCGATAGCTTTCACGGTCAGTGGAACTGCTTTAATTTTGTGCTATTAGCACGCAGTCATCACCAAAGATGCACGCCGTTCGTAGCACGATTTGGACCCCGACGTTATACCTTACCATTAGGATGCGTATCTTGAGTAGATTAGGCGATTAAGGGAACCTTTTGAAAAATCAAAGCATGACTTATATACATCAAACTTATACGTCCCATCACGTGAATATGCATTTCAAGTATATTATTTATCAGAGGCACCAGTTTCAATATCAGTACAGTCAAAACGACCACAGACAACGCTTCAGAAAAATATTGGACCCGGATCCGCCCGCTTCGACGCAAATGTTGTCGAAAGACTGCATTCTTCGGCCGCCCCCGCCAGATAACAGCCTCTTTTCTCTCTAGTACCCACGTTGTACGCTCTCCCCTCCGTCTCGTTTCTTACATGATCAACACTCGTAGGCTTCCTCAAGTCCATTCCGTGTTCCCGCTTTTGCAGTGTTCGCGCACCATTTATGGGAACCGTTTGTTTCTTTCTCTTGGATTTAGGGTGTCGACTAGATCTCAAAGCCCGAACGCGAGCTCTTTCTATAAGTGTAGGTAAAAAAAATAATTTTAACGCGTATTTTTAAATTCCATATCGCAAAAATGAAGCTCACGCCTATTCTTGATTAAAGGAGGACTGCTAGTATCCGTTAGGTATTTATGCGTCTAATGTTCTTTTTTTTGCGGTGCAATGTTGAGAAGTCTAAAATATTGTACCAGATTCAGTCGTTTGGAAGGTTCTGTTATATACAGTTTTTGATCAAGCAGTCTTTTAATTTTTTGGCCAGTCAGCTGAATCGACGGATGGACGGACGGACGGACGAATGGATGGACGGACGGACACACACACACACACCAGCATTTTCGCCATTAAGCAGCCCAATAAAGCCTATCGGCTTTGATAAAATTTGCTGATACCTTTTCCTTAAATTCTGTGTGACTCAGTGTCGTGTGTCAGAAACCTTCGCTGGTCATTCACCTTTCCAAATTAAAGTGGCTCATCATGTTTGCTAATGTTCTCGGATACGACGAGGGCGTACCGCTAACCCTTATTTATACAAAGATGTGTCGTACTTGAAACTACGAACGCTTCTCCACTTCAAATGGGCTTCCAAGCAGCCGTGCTTGTTTATTTACATGGGTTCTGAATGAGCGGCCGAAAGAAAAACGTCTCTTTGTTTTTGCTTATTTATATCGTACTTCTCAAAGCTTGCGATTGAGCTTAATATTCAGTACACCCTTACTTATACCGAGTCTTGGCCGGGGCGGAATCACTTAGTAAAAAAACACGCGGAAATCTCAGGTGCAATTTCGCGGCCCAGCGGACAACGAACAAAGGGAAGTGGATTGTCCGCACATACCGCTTATAAAATTGTCGGGGAAGATGGCCGAATGGCTTTCCGGCTCACTGCTTCTACTCTTTGTCTTGCTTTGAGGCTGGGGATTTTCTGGTTTCTGTTGTTGTGCTTGTCTGTATTGAATCGTAACGCACTTTTCAAATAACCTCACTCAAATCGTGCTCGAAAACAATATTAACTCACCATATATTAATTAGGACACCAATTTTAGCGAGGAAGCACGAAATAGAATAAGGAAAAAAAAACAATGTTATGTCTCACGCTTTTTTAGCATCGTCGGATTTAAAAGAAGCTTCTGGAATTTGAACATCTATCAGCCAATTATTTATCAGCCCAGTGCACATAAAACAAGGCGCATCGAGCATGTATTTATCGAAGAAAGGTAACAGCCCCAGCAATGTTTGTAATGAAGTAAAGAATATGACTTGCAAAGGAAATTGGACTGCCTTAGAAATAATAGCACACACAGGTGTGGTATCCGGTTATGACGATATTGCATAACCTCAACTTGAACTTCGTTACTTGTATGGTATGCGCTGAAAAAAAGATCAGTCGAAAAGAAGGCTTCTTGTAGAGAAGTCTTGGGCTGCGAATAAATTAAAACTCATGACGGAAACATAGGCATAAATAGGATTAAAATTATACATGAACATAATGTGAGAACCTCACGGACAAGGAGGAGAAACCAGGGAACGGCCCTCTTTTGTGTGCGGGTCGTTTTCGTAGTCTACACAGGCACGAATGCCCAACTAGCCAAAGTCCTCACTAAAATAACATTACGGATGGTTGCGACTACATAGATTCTTATCCCATGAAGTACGTATTGAATATTATACCCATGTATAAACGCCCACCATGAGAACAATGTCCGAGACGGACATTTCTTTCGGTTCACCTGAAAATGGCGTGGGAGGGTCCTAAATACAAAAGACGAGGCCAGAGAAGAGCCTGACAATGACCTAACGATCTCGGCCTTGCCAATCATGTCCAAAGTATTCCGACGTTCTTTTAAGCTCCAGGTTTTGGGCGTTTTTAGAAAGTATAAGGTAATCAATGGACACCCATTCAGTGTTTTGACAAGTAAACCCCGGGGGAAGGCTTTCATTAATATTAACTCGACTTAACGTTAAATCTCGACAAAGTATTAAACAAACCAGGGCTATTTACGGCTCTGAGAAAGACCTTTGATTGGTTATGAGACAGAGTTCTGGCAGAAAAGTTGCGAAGGAGCGGTTTTTCCTGTTTTGCTTTAACGTTACTTCGTAGCTATTTATTCACCCGGGATCAGTATGTAAGCGTACAAACTTAATGTGTTCTCGCATGTTGAAATTGGAAATGGTGTCCCACAAGGGTGTGTACTGCGGCATATTCTATTTTTATTTTCGTTCATAAATATCCTCTGCAAGACTTCGAGCTCACCTGAAATAATAATGTCAGCTGACGACACAAAAATCCTTTGCTTGCTTTTCCGTTCCTGAGATTGAAAACACACCTAATAGTTCGTTTAACCGTCCTTTGAGGCTACTTTATTATATCAAGCCGCAAGTAAACACTAGCACGGCAACATTATGAGATTCAAACCAATTAGCATTTCTTTCTTTCTTTCTTTCTTGTTTCTTTCCGTACAGAAAGGGAGCAGAGGCAAAAGGCTTGGAAAGTTGTTATAGGTCAGTTTGCGGTTTCAAGTAGATTTATTCTAAATCTTGCGCATCTCGAAATTTGCTGCGGAACTTACTGGGATAGTTGGCTGCTCGGGCAAACTGCGGCCGGCTGAGCCGCTTTATGCTTTGCTTTATTTTGCTTAATTTACGTTTTGCTTTATTTACGTCAACAATTTGTTACTGTACGTTGGTCTAGGGCAACCGAGAGGGTGGAAGCTACTTTAAGTTAGAGTAAAAAATATTTTTTCGTATGAATCTACGGAGAATGCCATTATCACACTGAGTAATAGCGCACGCACCCCCACTTTACAAAAAGAAAATCAATGTTTTAAAGCAAATTCACTACGTTATCCCTGACTAATTGAGCGTATTCGAAAGAAAAAATGTTCCTATAACTATAAGAACGTGTTTGTAATACAGAGCGCAGCGCTAGAACATATAGACAAAGAAAGCAAAACGTGCAAACCCACGACGGACGTCACATAGCAATACCAAATCCTGAACCTTTGCAATTACGCAGAGCAACTACTGGCGCATATAAATGTCAATAGCTTCTTTGAAAAATCAAGTAAAAGCAAGAATAATTTTAACAGTCAGGTACAGTTTAGTCCTGACATTATTATGTAACGAATTAATGCGTTTTATGTATTAAGTTTCCACCAGTACCAATGCTTTGCGTCTTAATAATCATTCGCGCTGTGAAAGCCGAATGGCGCTTGATTCTCATACTTGCTTCGTGACAAATTTATGTCTACGCCAATTCAGGAGTTTTAAAGGCGTTTTCGCTGCATGCCTTTTGTTATTTGTTCTGGCGTTCATCATTCCAATAAAACTAATTTGTACTGACCTGTACCTATGCAGGGAATGCAGTAATATTTTGAGAGTTCCTTGGCCTGATATGCACCAGTCGGCCCCGTGCCAAAAACCCATAGCTGTCTCCGGGTCGACGGCCTCTTGTTTTCGCTCCGATTTCTGCCCGAAAACCAAAAGAAAAAAATAAATTTTGGCCGTCACTGACCTCGGATCCCCATAAAGTAGGATCTACGAGAATAGACGTCGCGGTACAACTGGGGTGCGATATTTCGCTGCGCCACGTTCTTTCTTTTTCTCTTTCTTCTCATCTTTTTGTCTTTCTTCTTTTTCTTTTTGGCTTTCTTCTATTCCAGTTCGTTTTTTCCCCTTTTTTGTCTTCTTTCCTTTCTCCTTTTCCTTCTTTCTTTCGTTCCTTTCTCCCTTCCTTTCTCCCCTTCTTTCTCTCTTCCTTTCATTCCTTCCTTTCTTCCTTCCCTCCTTCCTTCCTTTCACTCTTTCCTTCCTTTTTCTTTCGATTCTCTTTCCTTCTTTCTTTCTCTTTTCTCCGTCCTTCCTTCCTTCTTTCCTTCTTTCCTTCATTTATCTCCGTCCATCTGTCCTCCTTGCTTTCTTCCCTCCTAATTTATTTGTCTGCTCTTGTTCTCTACTGATTTGATTGATTGTAAGGTTTAACGCGCCGACGCAACGCAGGCGATGAGGCGCGCCGTAGTGGAGGGCGCCGGATTGATTTCGACCACCTGGGGATCTTTAACGTGCGCTGAAATGTCGTGCACACGGGCGTTTTTGCTTTTCGCCTCCATCAGAAAAGCTGCAGTCGCGGCCGGGAATCGAACCCGCGTCCTCCGTGTTCAGCAGCGCAACACCTTAGCCACTGAGCCACCGCGGCGGGTGCACTTGTTTTCTATACTCGGTTACAACTCAAGAACGGCACCACCCTCTTGTTTAGATATCACACGCCAAAGCGCCGGACCCTGTGACGTCAGTGCGCGGCGTTTTTGAAAGGTGTTTCCTATGAATGCGTGATATTCGTCTGCCTTTCTCCCAAAAAGCAGTTTGTTTGTCGTGGAGTCTTAAAGCAGTATTAAGCAAAGAATCACTGGAACGCTCACGCCATGTTCAAAATATTCCCAGTAACGCCCTACTTGCACTGCGCGGAGAAACATCCGGTTACAGTGATAAGGCACAGCGGCAACTCCCGGTGCCGTTCTTAAGTTGTCACCGAGTATAGTCTGGTGGGGTGCACCCACTGGCCTGACGGCCAGACAGTGTTGACACTGTATCGTCCGGCTTGTTTCTTAGAAATATCAGCTACAGCCCTAATACTGACCGTTTCCTGACCGTCTACCGCTGTAAATTAGTCTTTTAAAAAGTATTTTTTGTGCGGCCTTCAAATAACCTTGCTTTAAAATTTTTTCCCCTCCATTAAGGGCGGTAGAAATCAGAATTCACGAAATCTCGCTTTACGCTAAGAAAGCGCCCAAAAGTAAGAATGTTTTCTTTTTCGTGGCAATAATCTCTGAAAGCGTAGGACTCTAGAAAGGTTGTCGTTGTAGTTTAAGTAGAATTTCTGACAGCTTTGAACCCCTAAATATTGAACAATACTTGCGAAATACGAAAACGCGCCCAACGTCCTTCTAAACACGGAGTTCATAGAAAACAGAAAGGAAAAAAAAAAAAACATCAACTCCACGAAGCTTCTGTAAAGGAATGCAACTGCACTATCGCTGTTCTTCACTGAGCGACCCTAGAGATAAAAAGCCAAGCATATGGGCTGAACTTGCCCGAGGGAACGGGCCAACTTGAATACGCCAATTTACGTAGCCAATTTGATTTGATGTTACAAAAGTGCGGAGTTTGGTGTTTTAGAGAGAAGGAAACCATCGAATATTTCTCCCCGTTCGTGGGTTGTTCCTTTACCGAACCATTTGCGTGTGCAGAGGTCGGATTCCCCTTCGTCTGTCTGTTTTCGTCGGTATTCATACGTATATTCGTTGCACCATGCTCGTATGCAGAGCAAGCATAGGGCATCGATTTGCTCGCCGAAAAACCTACCACTTTCGTATTACGTTTCGATTGTGGCTCCTATTTCGCAGAACTTTAGGAGTGCAGTTTCGGCTCCCTTTATTTAGCGTGAAATGGTATTTTTTGCTTTTTGGGCAACTGAAATTGAAAATGCACGTCAGATGCGTCGAGTTAGATATATTAAGAATATTTATTTTCCCTTCTATTTCTATCGCGAACCTCCACCGCGAGCGTCTTCTTAGCCTCGTCGTCCTTCAGAGGACGACGGCACGTTATGTTAATATGGTTTCCCAGCGGAAGTTCTATTTGCCATTGCGTTCATTGAGTTTTATTTATTTTGAAGGCATATAGCAATACAAATTGTCGTAAGACCAGAAAGACTGTGTATGTCGCTGGTAGCATCCTACGCCGTGTGCAATCGCTTCCCTTGTTCGACAGCTTTCTCGAGCAGAGCGTCCATTGACGCGTATGATTTAACTTAGTTCTCGCTTTCCAATTGTATTTTCAGATTGAGAAAAAGCACAGTAAATGCACAACGCAACAAGCTTCTACTGAACGCCGCCTTCGTTTCTCATCTGCAAGCCGGCAAGACGTTTCAGAAACTCAAAGAAATTCTTTCGCTGACGGCTGCATTGAGTGCTGGAGCAAATGATACGACACTGGTGGTAAGCACATGATCGGTGGCATTCAGTCCAAGTGCATAGCATAGCATACTTCGGTGTCACTTTCCAATGAAAAGTACGACCTCAAACGCGAAGCGTTGTTCGCGCGCAACGTCACCAGAAGGCCGCGAGCGACGAACCAAAACAATTGTAAGAGAACTTTGTTCAGCCCGCAACACATGTCCCCATCACACTATTCATCCTCCCGTAAACAGTAAACCACTCGCTGACTTGCATATGTGATCAGACCGATCCCCGATTCGGGACACCGCGGAGGTACGTCCTACAGCGTTACGACATTCGGCGTCGTTATGGAAAGCCATTCCGAATGGGTTTTACGATCAGTTCGCGCTCATGTTCCCGCAAATGCGATCGAAGGGAGGAAGCCTCTATAGACATTTAGCGGGCCCCGTCTGCCGAAGGTAAGAAGGAGAGTAAGCTTAGCACATATGATCATGTGATACGTCATGCACCGCGCATGCGCGCCGGTGAGTATAAGATAAATTTATATATCTACATTTCTACACACACACACACACACACACACACACACACACACACACACACACACACACACACACACACACACACACACACACACACACACACAGGCACGCACACCACACACACACACGACGAGCACGCACGCAGCAGCACACACACAACACTTGCACGCACGCACACGCACACACACACACACTCACACGCACACACAGACTTAGGCACGCACGCATGCACACACAAATTTAGGCACGCACGCACACACACACACACACACACCACGGCACGCGCACAGCACACACACGCACACACACACACAGACACGCACGCACACCACGCACACACACTTACAGACACACGCCGACACACACACACTTAGGCACCCGCACGCACACACACACACACTTAGCGCACGCACCGCACACACACGCACACACACACATAGGCAGCACACGCCACACACACACACACTTAGGCACGCGCACGCACACACACACACACACACTTAGGCACGCCGCACACACAGCACACACCACACCCTTACAGCAACACGCGCACACACACACCACTTAGGCAGCACGCAGCAACGCACACACCAACACACTTAGGACGCTGCAGCAGCACACACTGCACGCACACACCCAACACACACTTATCTTAGGCAAGCCGCACGCAGCACACACAAACACTTACACACACACACGCACACAGCTACTTAGGCACGCACGCACCACGCAAGCTGGACGACACTTCTTCCAAAGCTGGTCCCAAGTGGTGTTAGAGGCCCGGAGCACCAATAAGATTCTTCCAGGAATGGTGCGCATATGGTGCTGATGCCTGAGCAAATTCCTTTGTGATTTCTTTTGACGTGAAATTGCCTGGAAGGATGTTGATACACTCAAGAAATTCCATGTTGTATGGTGAATTTCTCTCAGAACTTGGACGTTGTAAATTTTTCCTGTTTAAAGGCTCTGGCTTAATCCCAAGAAGTTGTTTCAAGTCGCCAAAAAGATATGGATGTGACTAGCTTATCAACTGGTGCTTGCCTGCCAAGCAAACTTCCGGCCCAAAACTTCTGAAACTAAATTTAGTTTGCCCTGGAAGAAGTCTGTTTGTATACACTCTTCGCTAGAAAATGTTTATCAGCTCGAAATTTCAGCGCTCTCATTGAACCTTTTCCCAGACGTGCTCGGAAGAGTTCTTGTAGCAGCGTGTGTAAGCTCTGGGCGGTACCTAAAAAAAAAACTTCAAAGGAAGAAAGCTTTCTTTCTTCTGAGAAGGGGAGAAGAGCTAACGGTAAACACACGTGGCTGACCCAGTTATTGCGAAACTGGTTTTTGTATCATAACTTCGTCGGACGCCGACAGAAGGCGCTTGCTGTCGGTCACGCTTCCGTTATATTGGTCCGCAATGTCGCACATGTCGCCTTGCAGCTGGTGTACCTTTTTACGTACTTTGTATGCGAAGAGGGCACCTGCGCTTAGAGAAAATCTTCGCCCGCCCACCTGAGGTTTTTGTGAACCCCAATACGATTTTCAGAATGACCTTGTGCTTCAACGGGTACGCCCACATAGTCTGTTCTTTCTCTGCAACACTTTCAATTCACCGGACGGGGGTTAGATTCCCGGCCGCGGGGGCCGTTGTTTTGATGGAGGCGAAAAGGGAAAACGCCCGTGTGTTTGAGATTTCGGCACACGCCAAAGATCCCCAGGGGGTCAAAATTAATCCAGAGCCTTTCCGTACGGCGTGCCTCATCGCCTGTGTAGCGTCGGCGCGTTGAACCTCGCAATCAATCAATCAATCAATCAATCAATCAATCAATCAATCAATCAATCAATCAATCAATCAATCAATCAATCAATCAATCAATCAATCAATCAATCAATCAATCAATCAATCAATCAATCAATCAATCAATCAATCAATCAATCAATCAGTTTCAATTCACCACGTGCATTTCCGATAAAATAACTGTCACATAACAGATTGCTTCGCTACATGTACGCATGGTATCTGTGAATTCCACGCGGGCGGTAGTATTACCATTCTTGCTTCTCTATTTTTAAAATCACTTTATTCAAAATATGGCTTTGTGCGAAGTGTTCTATGGCTCCCACTCCAGAGGACAGAGAGCAAATTATCCCGCTTTAACGTAGTATCGCCTATTACGAAGCCCTGATTTTAAATTTCGTGGACGTTAGTGCAACAAGAATCTGCTGTACTTTAGAGTATTCAAGGAAATGAGAAAACAAAACCTTGCCTTCCCGCCCACCATGGTGATAATGTTCTTAAAAGAACCCTGCAACACTTTCTTCGGCATTCTTTATATCCTAAATGCTTTGAGAACGTAGCCAACAAACGTGCTTAGTTTTTAGAATAGGAGGCCACGAAGTTTCTCAGCCAAAAATTACTGCTCTATGCATATCATATAAATTAGAAACTTGCTCAAAAACATTTTCTCTCTTTTTCCGTTTTGGCGTTCTTCGAGCGCTCGAATGACGTCATTACAGCGGTGTAGCGGCTATTGGCTGGCTTTCTTTCTGTTGCAGCAGTAAACGATACTCACATTTAAAAAAAACAAAAAAACACCCCAACAGCGAAGCACCTTCTTCCGTTTCTGCTGCACCCAGCAAATCACGCAGTGCCGCTCCGGGTTGGCGGTAACTGTTCCTATGGCAGTGCTTCCAGACACGAAGGAGCGTTTATCGAAAGTGTTGCAGGGTCCCTTTAAGTAAGCCTCATTGAACTTGCCTAAATGAGGTTCGTGCCGCCACCGCTGCGTCACACAAGCGCAAGAAGAGCAGACTGTGATCCTTGCCATCCGGATTTGCAGATGCGAACTCACTTGGGAGATTGGCCAGGATTCGGGGGCATTGAGGGCCTATAGAGTGACCGCTTCCCAAAACTCACAAAACTATGAAAGCGAAACGTAAAATTTGTAGAATAGTACATTCCGCGTGACACTCGAACGTGATGGTACGTGAGTGAAAGAGGTGCACACCGGCCGCGCACAGGCGTGCGCCAGTCTGCTTGCTGACGTAATTCACGCCATAAGACGGTGAAACGAAAGCGAAGAAAGAGGCGCATACACGGTGTAGCACAAAAGAACCGGTCGAACTAATTCGCCCCAAAAGACAAAGTAACTAAAGGAAAAAAAAAGACGCAAATACGGTTTTGCAGTAAACAAGCTGTTAATAAGAATCGCCAGGCTTTCCTCTCTCAAAGCACGCAAGCAGTAACCTTTCGCAGAAGTGCTCCGAGGAATTCTTTTTATAATCAACTAGACAATTACGCAACGGTGCGTGAAACACGGCTCTCGTTTTCTTTTTATCCCAGTACTGCACTCTGATGAACTCTGGTAACCGTCAGATGTTAAGAACGAGGCAAAGCGTGTGGTACTTGAGAAATGTGCATGGTCGCACATTGTTTTTGGCGCCTTCAACGGACACACGGTTGTGCACCTACGGTGACAGACACACACCGAGAAAGAGTAAACCCCCACCCCCCCTCCAAATAATAAACTATTGACTATTGTCAACTGAAAAAATTCGGGGTGCAAATAAAAAAATATGCATGCGTCCATAAACAATTTAAGAATTCTTGGGCGAAAAATTTTCTCGTGAGCATTGCTTTCGTATTTCGTTCGTAATTTTGATCTTCCCCCCTGTCGTCTTCGATAACACACACTTCGAAAAGTTGTGCGCCACTGAAAGTATTCATTTCTGTTTGTTGCCTTCACTAGTTCCGGCGGCGTCTGCCACCATTTCCAACGGGTTGGACGAGGCGTTATCTGGCCTTCCTGTCATATCGACGAACCATTTTTATTTCCGTTGGCGACGCCCGAATTCGTCCGTTCCACAAGTACGCAACCCTCTGTCATACGTGCTATATGCTTTGCAATACGACGGAAAGGTTGAGGTTTGTACGGAGGTGTGGGAAGGTGAAGTGCCGGAGATGGGCGCCGGCGTGAAGTGCGGGAAGCGAGGTTTCTCACAAAAGCCCGAACGGGCAAACGTACGCTCTCGGGTCCGACCGACCGTGAAAAAGTTTACCTACCGCCATACGTAAGCTTTCCCAAGGTTGACTGGTTGAACAAATACCCCGTTCGGAGCCTATATTTTCCCGCGCCCCGTGCCGAGAAACCGCCAATATCCGTAGCCCAGAGCCGTAAAGACGGGTTCACTACCGCGATAGTTATGATCGTTCTTATTTCTGCTTGCGCTGCTTCCTTTATCTTTTGACAAGTCAGGTTTGTTATAACCATATGTTTTCCCTAGAAGCATTAAAAAACCGGCATGCGTCCGCTGCTGAATGTTTATACCGCACAAGGGTATGATCATACAGTAAAATCATAGCTCAAAGCTGTTCTCTTTTGTTTGAAGGCAAAAAGACGGTATTTCAGAAGCGGGCGCCAACAAAATGCAATGATTACGGTTACTTGCGGCGCGGGCACTGCCTCTTTTTGCAAAAGAAACACGAATGATTGGAAAAAATTCGTACAGAATAGAAGGGTGTAATAACCCCTGAATCGACGTCATGGGTGAGATAATAAAGGTATCGTTATATAACGGATATAACCCATTCACTATATAGAGAATGGGTCACACAAATGAAATTAGTAAATTAAATTTGCTAGCTGAGATGTGCAGTAAAGAAAAGGCTGCCGTAGAATTGTCCTTGGGCGTCTGCCTCGAAAGCGGAAGTCGGGAAGGGGGTGGGGGGAGGGGGGGGGGGAGCGCTGAAGCCGTGCGCTTATAATTAAATACGGCGGTAGATAAACCTCGTTCGAGGACCATCGCGGAGCTAGCTTGTTCATTTTTACCGTTATACCGCTACTGAAGGTTAAAATTTGCAAGAAAGCAAAGCGTACGATTTGCTTTGAGTCCGTATTTTTACTTGAGTTGCAAGTACCTGCCCCTGGCGACGTTCGGTATAAATCTTCACTGAATTCTTTTTCGATGTACTGTCAAAACGTAAATAATAATTGTACAAGTAGGTAGAGGAATAAAAAAGTTGAAAACTCCTAAAGGAGGACAGTAGTTTCAAGCGCCTGGTTGTTCCCAATGGTTCGGTCCAATTATTTAGGCCCGGCTTGAGATGGAGAGTTAGGAACACCTTTTCGAGTATTTTAATTTTTCATGAGATATCCCCAGCTTTAATTTAAAAGGCTCCTCTTTAAATAACACTGCAAAGCACGAACTCTGTGAAAAAAAAAAAAAAATCAACTGCCGTTCTGTAGGAACGACAACATTGGAGAACGAGAAGCTTTCCAAAATCAAGTCTAACACAAAACGAACCAACCTAGGAGCGAGCGGACCCACATCACATCGCCTTACCAAACACGTTACGTATTTAATACTGCGACGGTTTACTGCCCTGCGATGTAGCTCTGTAGTTCTTTACTGACACTGGAATTGCACGGCTTTCCCTAGCGTTCAACCATTGCCGTCGTTAGACGGAGGGGTGTATCTTGCACGTCCATGATCCCTCCCAATCCAAACGGCGTCGACCGTGGCGGGATGGCGCAATCGGATAGACGTCGGCTTTGTAACCCCAGGGACTCAGGTTCGAATCCGGCCACGGGAAGTGTTCTAAATTTTCTGCACTTCACTCAACGATCGTCATCATCGTCAGAGAAAGTCGGCTTTCCTGCAGTCAGTTTTGCGTGGACTGCGGACGACATCAGTGAGAGTTTGAAAGCTTCGCGTTAAAATTCGAACTTATTCGCCTGCTTAGCGGAAAATTTGCCTAACAGTACTAAAACGACAATAAGTGTTACTCGCCTCCGTTTACCCGCTTCTTTTTGCCTGTACGGACGTATCATGTTGATGTTGTGACAGACACCGGGCATGCTCGATCTTACCGCCCCGATAAAGCCCTCGGGTAGCGAGTGGGTACGCGTCAAACAGGGAGGTGCAGTAAACTGTACGCCTAGAGAATGACAAGCGATTTGATTGCCCCCAACAGCCAATTTTCGTGTGAAAGCATATTCTCTTGACCGAAATACAGGCATCGGTATGCCGCTCGTTGCTTAACTGGTTGCTGAGTAAATGCTTTGCAGTCACAATGTTTTTGTTAAGGTGTTGTTTTCTAGAACACCTGGACTGAGGAACCGCACCCATTCTCATAAATTCTCTTGCGATAAAGTTCTCTATTACGCAGATGGGTTATTTGTTTCCTTATGGTGACCAAATGTAGCACAGGAATTCACTGCAGGTTTTAGGAGCATTCGTCTACGGTTTTCCTGTTGTTTATTGAGCCACGAGAATCTTGTGCCTTCCGGCGACTCTTTGGGGTGCTGTCACTTTTGCTTACCTACCCTAAGGCTGAGCCTTTAGGTGCCGGTACCTTGTCGTCGTACGCTTAACGGTCGATGTCTAGCCTGCCTGAAATCAGGCTGTTCGCATACTAGGTCGGACCCAATAGAGCCCGCAACCCTCGTAGAGCTCCAAGGCTTCAAAACCAAGCGTTCAAATATCCATAAGCGTTAGAAACTCGGGAACCGCTGGCGCTTGTCATACATCTCCCCGTTGTTTAGCGCAACCAAAAACTGAACTCATTTGAGGCAAAATATACGTAATTAACCGGCAGCGCCCGCGTTCATTGGTTGGAACGGCAATCGTTGGGTTGGTTTTACGATAGAAGCGAGAAAGTTAGTAAGTGGAACGCGGACGTGGCCTAGGAAAAGCAACAAAAACTTCGACCCTCTCCACGAAGTGAATCTGACGAGTGGGCTAACATTGGGGATCGTTCTTACCGTAAAATCTATCGTGGCATTGCCCACTCGGGTAATGAGTGACAACGCGTTTATGTAGATAACTTTAGGGTCCAATCAGTCGTACATCCATTAATCCATATCCAATCAATGCCGATCAGCGGCGCGCAACACTGTGTACACGGACGCCAAGGACAAGCCACGGACAAAGCGAGGTCCTAAGGTGCTTCGCCCAAAAGAACAGAACTCTCGCTGGCGCAGTTTCAGGCAGGGGCGCGCGAGCACTGGGTGGCGGGAATTGAAATGCGTTGGGTGGTAGCAGTGGCGGGTAAACGGCGCTACAGCCCATTATGGCGAATCCCTGCTCTGAACGTCCGACCGCTTTCACGTTGAGTGGAGTGGCTTTAATTTCTTGACATGCCGAGTTAGTTATTCCTTTCTAAAATACATTAGCACGTTGTTGCGCTTTGTTGAAAAGCATCTTCTTGGAGCTTAACAAAGTGCACTGTTGGGCGAGTTGGTAGTTTATTTTAAAAAATAGCTACAGCGCGAGTAGAAACAAGGGCGCACAAAGAATTTTTTTTACTGGGGCTAACATAAAGAGTGCGTATAAAGATGCAAAAATTTTCTTATTAAATTCAGTTGCAAGACAGCGCTCATCCCGTCGTCTTTCTGTGTCCTTGTTTCTATTCGCGCTATAGCTATTTTTAAAAATCTTCTTGGAGAATCAGAAACAGCAGCTAAAATAAATTTTGAAAGGAAAAATCCAATAACGTTTTTCTCGTTTCTGTTTCAGGCTGGCCAACTCATACTCTGAAAAGACGTTTGCAGGAAAGAATAACAAAACAGCGTTTCCACTGAAACAGTTGTCGGCCGAGCTGAGCAGCTCGAGTGAAGCAACGTACCGCATAAAAAGCGTCCCAAGGTGCTAAACAGTGCCCTTAAACGACCGAGTCTGGCGGAGTGTGAAACGACCGTTTTAATGGCCGCGCGAAATTGGCGCCGAAATTTTATGCGATGCTCTTAAACTCGGGAACAGTCCGTCACAACTACACGGTCTTCATACCTCCTGTTCCTATTAACGCAGTCACGCACGGACGCAACAAAAGAATTCCGAGGAAAAAAAAGTTCGGCTTAAAAAAAGAAAGATTCTGAGAACAGACGGGGGAGGGTACGAAGGATGCGAAGGGAAGGGTGGACGTTCTGTGAGGCACTAAACGATCGCTAATAAAACGAAGGTTCATCCGCTCCGCCACGAAATGGCGTTACGTCCGTAGCGAGATCGCACCTCTGGGTGCTATAAAAGGCGCCTAGGGATTACATCGCGCTAATTTAGGCACAGATTTGTGCAATTCCCTCCATTTCCGTTTTGCCCTCGTAAATATTTTAGATCAGCCGTTGCAAGTGTATTCATTGCACTAGTTTTGGGCCCAAATGACAGTTTAAGCCTTCTCGACCTTGGTATCTGGTTGGACCACAAAAATTAGCTCGGTACCGCGGGGGAAAAATAAATACACGAAAGCTCTCTCTTGGACATCTTACAAAAGCGGATGTTCATTTTCGGTATCCTCGGCTATTTAGTTTTCTTTTTTTTTGCGTATAAGTGAACTGCATTCCAGTTACCAGTCGATTGATATTTCTTTATTTTACAATGTAATTTACGCTCTATTCTTGACCTGAATCTGACCTGAATACTCTGACCTGAATCTTGAATCTGAACGTGTACGGTGTCCACCACGCCATGTAAATTTACGGTTCGTTAAAAAATAATACTCGTAAGTACATATACAAAACCAGTCAGGCTGAAACCTTATTTTGGGCATGATTACGAAAGAGGACTAATATGTTTCCTAATAGGGCAATCGATAGTCATTATCCAGGGCCGCGCACTGTTTTAAGCGTCCGGCTCACGCTGAAATACGATACTCGACGAGAGCGGAAAGCGGTTGTAGCTCTGGCTCTGCCATGGATCGCCGGGTGCTGCGATACGTTAGAGGGAGGACGTGCTTTCCGAGAGAACGTCTTAGAGGGCCGTAAATTTTCAAGGCGGGCAGTTTAAACGTCCCCTTAACAACTCCGAGCTGCTATAAATGGCGACCATATCAGGCGTCGTCTATTGAAAATTTCAACTTGGGCGCGTTTGGACGTAATACTAACGCACCAAGGTGGTGTTCCAAAGCGTTGCCGGTGCAATGTGAATACATTGGCTGCCGACCCATGGCGAGCGAACGCATAAAACTTTTCCAAATGCGTTTACGCTCAGGAGTCCAGGCCTGCTGATGAAACCGCTTAACCATAAATCCCGGGATGATATACTCTCCAGCTGCGGGTGACATTTTCCCTCACGTCTGCACAGCGCTAGTCCCTATCTGTTCATTGTGGGTTTTGTTTATCTGTTTTTCGCTCAGTTTTAAAATAATCATCGGGCAACTCATCCATTCGCGAGTATTATTTTCATCATCGGTTATGTGCTGTATGTCTCAAAAATATTCAAAATTTCTCTTGCGCAAAGTATTATTGACTAGCATAAACCATGCCATCAGTGCTAGGTTTTGAGCGACGTGTTTGCCCGTGTACGGTCTGGGTAGGAGGCTAGAACACCAGCTAGCTAGGCTATTGAAACGGGGTCGACAAATAAAAGAAAATTTCCGATTCAAAAGTATGTAGCTGTTTGAGTAAAACGACGTTCAGGGTCCCACCGGATGCCACGTGGGGAGCTGAGCAGTACGCCCTCAATCTGGCCCTGGTTACATCCAAATTGAAAACCGTAGCGTCCAAGAAAAGACAGGAATAGCCTTTTTTTTTTTTTGGGGGGGGGGGGGGGGGGGGGCACAGCGAATAGCCTGCAATAAACAAACGTCAGAAAAACAACACGCCAAGACAAATGGTTTTTGGCTTGGCTTGGCTCACAACGGCTTACTTTCCACGTTCGTCCGGGCGTTACCTCCGCTACGTCAGCTAGAAACACAATGGGGCCGTAAGTGCCTTTTCCTGTTACCCCTTACGTTGACCCAGCTTTTTTTCTTTCTTTTCGCCGTATACTCCGTAGCTCGTTATAATCTGTTCGCCGCAAAATTTTAGTTTTCTGAAATGTTTATTACCTTAAAGCTCCCACTGTGCGGTGGCAATGGAGGTAGTGCCAGTTTGGCTTACTTTAAAAGCTTATTGTACCTTTACATTTACAGTCTAAAACCCTATACCTTTACTATACCTTAATACCTTTACCGTTTTCCTAGCGGCTCTGCCGTCGTTGTCTTCATTCGTCTTTTAGGACCTAGAAACTTCAGCCTTTTGTTGGCAGGAAATGATTTTGCTCCTCTTTCACCACCTTGTGGGTTACAACGACTGGGCGAAACTAGGCCACAGTGCTGCAAGTGGCAGTTCGGGTATGCGACTGTTTAATACCTCGAACAGATATGAATAAAATAAGTTTGTCAGCGAAATGGGAGAAATTGAAAAAAAAAATAGAATTGCCGGTCGGAAGTGTACAGCCTCGTTCAACGTGCATAGGAGGTACACGTTCAAGAACAGTTTTACTTTCTTATCTCGGAGTTGGGGAGCTTAGAGGTCTCGCTTGTTGAGTCTTGCAGCCTCGAAATGTCATCACGCAATTCACTGCTCTGGACGAGGGATGGGCGTGTGCTCCGCTCACCTGTTGCGACGACTGTAGCTTGTACAGTTCAGCTATCCTTCGATAACTGCAATGCGGGGGAACCTGCGCACGTGAGCGCTGTCCGCCGAGCCCGGTTCCATAACTCCGTTTCAGAATCCGGTTACGAACTCCCTCGGATATTTTGTCTGTGCATTGGCACATCCCGCATTCCAGACACGAAAAGCCTGCTGGCCCTGCTTGGTACTTTTGGCTGGATGCTCTTACGACATGACTGCAGCCGCACAGGTGGAAAATGATGGTCCTCTAAATACTGACGTCGTTCTTGAGGGAATACTTAAAAAATCACCCTCGTTAGATTGAAAATCTGCCTGCCTTGCTCTACCATACCCTGTGTGCTTCCCTGTACAGGGTCGTCTGATGGTGCTTGACTGGTACTGGGGTTATCCGATATGAGTGATCTGCTCTTAGTTATGAGTTTTTTAGGTCCTGTCACAAACTGTATGGCTGTCATGACCACGTCAGCCTCGGCTCAGCGAGATCTACCGCACAAGTCTGAGACCAGGAATCGGCAACATTTTGAGCAGAAAAATTCATAGCGCATGTGGACGAGGACGAGAAAAGAGAACAGAGATACCATGGAGTGCTCCGTGGTGTATCTGTTTTTTTTTCCTGTCCTCGTTTGCATGCGCTATGAATTTTTCTGCAATGCAACACCAACTCGCCCAGGAATCCGTGCTCCTAACCTTTTGAGGCGGAGGGCCGAGGTGCATGAAGCGACACGGCGGAGAGCCTGACGGCGAATCAAGGGAGGGGGGGGGGTGTCTTTGCAGGCAATGAAAAAAATTCAGCGAATTGCCAATAATATTTGACAATCATTGACAATAATCGGCTTAAGTGTGAAGATGGGGGACAATGCTAACTTGAAGTGACGTCTCCCGCTCCATTTCAGGTCTAAACAGGCGTGTCGGCTTTCAGATAGGAAGTGACTGAGAGAGGGGGGTGGGGGGTTCTGACGGCGGGCTGGGGGCCGCATAATAGTGACCCGCGGGCCGCAGTTTGCTGACCCTTTTCTTATATCATCAGTACACTGTACCCTAGTACCCAAGCATGAGATGGCCACTTCGAAACGTTGTCACAATCATTTATATGCATCAGTAATATGCATCGGCTTGCAGGCATTTCGAATAAAGGTTTAAAGCATAATTTTCCATTTACCACCACCACCCGCACTCGCCCGGTAGGTGGCTTCATCTTTGTTTCTGTTACCGGCAGAAAATGGGGACATGCGGCGTCCTGCTGACCAGCCCGAGCCTTGAAGACCAGAAGAGCCTGTTCGCTAGGGGGCGTCTGGCAGCTAGAGCGTAAGGATTGTTGGAATAAGGAGTCCTCCCACCGGCAAGTGGCCATAGCACCTCCCTCTCTGCACAATTAAAGTTTTCATTATCGTGCCTACAAAGAAATCAACACTCAGAGTAAAGTATTCGAAGCGAGCTCGGACGAAAAACTTTATGCGGGAATGCGCATCCCGAGGCAATTAGTGAAATGAGAACAACGATGTCGTGTGTGAGCAGGTTCGAGCTTGAGGCGAAGTGGGGGCATTGGGAGCGTGTGCGCTTTCGTGCGTTCTTCGCATGCCTGCACGCAAATGGGGGCTCAAGGGCTGACGTCGGCTTCGAAAATGCATTAACGGTTGTATTTACTCACCCATTCAATGCCTTAGAGACTCCTAAGTGGAGATGACTGCTGGGAGAAGACGAAACTGAGCTGGTTTCGAAAACTGAGTCGAACCTTCATTCGAAACTTGGTTCTGCCTCTGTGTGCCAAAAGAAAGAGCAAAACTACTCACCCGCCACGGTGGCTGGGTGGCTAAGCCGCTCTGGTGCACAGCCCAAGGACGAGTTAAATCTTTGTGCGCTGCCGTTTTCTATGGGGACGAAGAACGGAAACGCCCGTGTTCGTGGTTTCAGTGTAGATTAAAGATTACCAGGTAATCTAAATTAATCTCCAACCCTCCACTATGGCAGGTCAGAGTTTTAGAGTATATTCGGTGAGAAAAGCATGAATAAATATGAACAAAACGCGACTAGTAATGTGCTCGACGAGCAGAACTGCATTTTGGCGCGCCTAACAACACGCGTCCTTTTGGGGTATACAATGAAAGCTTCGGCGTGGCACCGACGAAATTCGCCCACAAACGGAATACAAACAGCATTACCTCCGCGCACCTGCACAAAGTCGTTTCCCCAATCCGGGCAGTCAACGAAATGCCGCTCTCTGAACGTTTCTCCCAGTGCATCGAGCGTGTCATCAAAATTCTCTCAGGCGATGCATCCATATTTTATGAGCCAGCTGAGTAACGTTACTAACAACGCGCCGACGTGGCTCCGCAAACGAGGTTTTCGGTCTGCATGCGCTGCAGGGCCCACTGACGCCTCCGTCGTTTCCTTAGCAGTCGCAGGGCTTCTCGCCTGAACGACTGCGAAACAACTGCGCAAATGGAAGCCACTGCGAAGAGATGTGGTCTCGTTTCTTACTTATAAAGCCAAAACATGCCTCAACCGAGCTTGCATGCATACGCAAGGGCTTCATATTCTTACGCACACATGCTTACTTTCATGTTCGATGTCTCAACCGTTTCTTGGAAAGAGGAAATAACCGTGACATCTTCTACTCTCTAAACAGAATATTATGCGCGGCTTCGGCCAATAATTAAAATTAAAAACAGGGACGGATTCTCAACGCATTCTTTATTATTTTTAGTGGTGCTTCTGAGCCCCAAGACGCGGGTTGGATTCCAGGCTTGTGGTCTTTTCCCTACTGTAAGCCGAAAACAACAGCGCCGGTGTGTCCGGATTTGGGAGCTCGTTAATGATACTTAGGGGGTTAAATTACTCCGCAAACAGCGCGCCTCATGAACCTGGAGGTGCAGCTTCAGTACGTAAAACTTCAATTTGAAGTAGGCACACTCGGCGCAGCATAATATCCAGGTAGCTTCATTCATTCTAACAAATGACTTCACTGAAGCGAATATTGCGTCGTTCACCCATCATGGCGTTGCGGATAAGACAATTTGTCGTCCCGTGGAAATTATTTGTACGAAAGTGGGCCGTGGCAGCGATTACACAGACGGCGGAAAAATAGCGAGTATCGCCGTCAGAGACAAAAGAAAGTACGCGATAAAGAAATTCGAGTAGTGTAAAATGAACAGGCGGAACACGTCGCATTTCAGAGTTTCGATGCCAAGTTTCAGCGTGCTAGACCCCAAAATGTACGAAGTGCAATGGAAAGATATTTTTTCATCTCATTTTAACTGCGATGCTGTTTAAGCTGGTGGTTGGGCCGGCGAACGTGTTCAGAAAAACCTTGCGGAGCGATGACGTCATCGCACGCAGCGGCACCCTAGCTTTACCGTAGCTTTACCTCACCGCCCTCGGAAGGGACTCGTGTCGCCACCTGTCGAAGGCGCAACACAATTGGTATGAGCAGGGCGATGGAAACGCGTCGCGGGGTGTCTCTCTCTATCGCTTGCTGCAACAAGTAATGCAGTTTTGACGGTGCAAGGAGAAGACTTAATGCCAAAATGAAAGACACCAAAGGCCCGGGAGCGATAACGTTAATCAAGTTCTCAATTAGCGTCGCACACGCCAGAACACACAAATTCTAACGGTGGCCACCAAACGAGTTCAAAAAATTTGAGCAAACGCCGGTCCCGCTGCGCCCTGCGCTACTCTTGGAGCTTCACTCCAAAGTCGGTGGACACACGTACATTGTACATACTTTAATGAACGATTGTTAATTGCTATTTGAGGCCAAACGACGACACCACGCAGAAAACTTCACCGAGTATGGAAGGATAACCCCGCAGAAAACTAGGCCTATAGTCTCCAAGCATAACCACACATAAATGTAGCCGAACCAAGAATATACTTGTGCCGCCAGCTTCGCTGTTTGTCCAGTCTTCGCGCGGAAGGTGCGAAGCCAGCTGTCCCAATTTTTTATTTTCTTCACCCCCTCGCTCCATCCTCTTCCTGCTCCGTGATCCGTGCTTCTATTTCCAAGGCCGAACAAGGTTCAATGCATTTACCGGAGTAGTACCCGCTTTTATTATATTGAGTCAATCCCAAGGGAATTGTCTGGGACTGGGAGCTTCTTTTCGCAGATATCTCAGCTGATTCGCTTTTGTTTTCATTTTTTTCTTTGGTTATTTTTCTCGACCGCTATACTTTTGTGTTGTAAAGCGCACATTTTCATTGGCGTTCTCCCATTGGCGTCGCTTTTATCTAATGTCTACACTCTTTTGCTTGCACTCAAGCTGACCTTACGGAAGGGAAACTAAGCAGAAGTAAACATGAAGAGGTGAAGAAGGGGGCTGGGTGTAAATGGATTACTATGTAATCGAACAAATGGACCACCTGACCTTTCAATCTGTGCAGCTCTTTTTGCGTGAGCATTCCGTTTGTTTCTGTGTGCTGTACGTTTACGAACGCCCTGGGCCACATTGATGCGCCCAAGGGATTTGTGGTTCATATATATTGTCAAGCAGTAAGACGTGACTGGCGGTTTGTGTAGCAAACACTGTTTATTCGAACAAGCTTGTGCTCCAATACAAAGTACAAACAAACACTGAAGAAGTCTTGAAAACCAATGACGTGCTCCGTTGAGAGTAATAGTTGCAGGGCGTTTGGCCGGCCGACGTTCAACATTCAGCGCCGCCCTTTCGAAAAGCCCGCAGTCACATCGCTTAAATCGGCGACAAAGCTAGAATGATTTGCGTAAGCGGCGACACGGTGCGGATCCTTCTCTGTCGAAAAAAACTCCCACCTCCCCTCGCGGGAACTCCTGTGTAGATGCCACGCATAGGGGGTTCACGTTGCAGCGTTGGACAGCGGAGGAACGGCGCTGGAACGCTGGAGCGGAGCGGCGCAGGCACCACGTTTTATAGCTCACATAACGGTGAGGGGACGCGCCGGCGCCAGTGCGTCTGCCGCGGCTATGACGCAACACAATCCAACACAATCCACTTTAATCCAATCCAATCCAAGCCAAGCCAAGCCAAGCCAATCGAATCCAATCCAATGCCCCTCGCGAGATAGTGTTCGCTATCGGAGAGGAGAGGGGGTGAGCGGCGGAGAGAGCAGCTGGCGCGGCGAGGAGAATGGGGGAGGGGTGGACGCCGACAACGCCGGATGGATGCAGGGACAAGGCGAGTGAATGAGATGCGTTCGCATCTAAAATATAGCCGGATGAGCATTTACTCCGACAAGAACAAGACTACGCTCTAAAAACGTTGTTTCCAGAGCGTAGTTTTTCTTAATTGAAGTGTTTGTTTTATGCGCAGTTTTTCGCGATGAACTGAGTTAGGAACATGACTGATTAATGACCGTATTGGGACTCCCTCCTCCACTTCATTTGCTCTTTCCAGTAGGCTGATGGGAGGATTCCGCAACGCTTATGCATGGGGAAATCGATTTCGAGGATCTCCTTCACTGGAGGCTGGGGTGGAGGAACGATTCAGAATACCAGGGTAAGACTTCGAGACTTCACTGATTACAGGACTAATTCGCAGACACAATTGACATGTCGGTGTGTAGGGGCGAATATCAGAAATTTGAAAACGGCCTACTCCCTATCCGTCAATGCTCGTTTGGGAGTTTCTGGAATTTTTAACAGCAGAACTGTGTAAGTTGGAGCTTGGTCCAGCGGCCTTCGCAAAAAAAAAAAAAAAAAAAACAGATATTAAGAAAAAACTATCCCGGCTCGAGGCGCCCAGCACGACCTACACGCAGTGGCTTTGGCACACAAAAAATACCGAGTGCACGTGAGCGTGCGCCTCGTGAGGAGCGCAAGACGTCGGCCAGGCTTGCGCGTGGGCTTGAGCCAATGGGGAACTCCCGCATTCGTCGTCGCCGTCGTGTATAGCGACCGGTGCGCTACGGGCCCGCCGCGGCGAAGACGACGGTGACGAATCTGTCAACCATCCCTTCACAATCCACACGGTAAAACGGCCACCGAACCAGCCGACGAAGAAGTGGAGGTCTAGAGAGGCGAAGACGCGCTACAAGAGGATTTGCTCTTTGCGGCCGCAGGTGCCTTCGGAAAACGACGATAAAAAGGATGAGGACGATTGCTACTGAGTAAAACAATGTACATACTTTAATGGTCTTTGCTTTACAGCGCCGTACGAAACGGCTTCGCACTCCTGAGGTCCGGCTGCTCCCTCGAGCCTGGAAAAGGCGGTGGCAAAGGTTGACTACGACGCCCAGCGCGAGGCCGTCCAGCAGACGTTGGTGGCTCTCGAGCGACAGAGGCCGAAAGCGCAGCCCTGCGAAGGGGCGGTGCGAGTAGGCAGCTGAAGCCGAGTGGCCCGCCAACGTGACGCTTAGGCCGCGTCACAACTTGCCGGAAATAAAGATGTTGTCTCTCTCTCTCTCTCTCTCTCTCTCTCTCTCTCTCTCTCTCTCTCTCTCTCCCCTCTCTCTCATCTCTCTCTCTCTCTCTCTCTCTCCTCTCCTCCCTCTCTCTCTCTCTCTCTCTTCTCTCTCTCTCTCTCTTTTTCTCGTATCCGCTGCCAGCCTGGAAGGGAGCTACACGTCGATCCCCAGCTCTGCTGTTTCTCCAGCCTTGCTACCCTAGTGCAATCTGCGCCAATTTTGTCTATCTTGTTTTACCTACAAGCAAGATATACCGATATCTCACACGACTGCGCACATTGCAAATAACTCCTCCTGTCATATCATCCCGCATTCTTCGACCCCTTTGAGAACACTGTGGGAGTCTACGCTGACCAGCTCTGCACCGCGGTTTTAACAAGTTCTGGTGCAGCGAGCCTCGGATTCGGAACAGGCTCGCGGCTGCCTGGGCATAACACACTGACCACATCTCCGGTCCCAAAACGTTTTGCCCAAATAAATGTTTGCTCCCCCTCACTCTATCTTTAGTTGTCGATCATGCGACTCACAAGCTTACCGCAAGTTGTACGGTTGAGCTGGCCCCGTTCATACTATCCATACCCAATCCTCCTGCACCCAACGCCGTCACAAACCGGGCTTTACACATTGCTAACCTCGCGGCACTTCTATGCTCTTTCTTTGCGATTTTCTGAATGCCTGCCACGAACTCACGTAGAATAAATCATCCCGTCCTTTACAACATATTATCTTTACCAGAGCTGGGCTGCCATGATTCAGCCCAGCTCCCCTCGTGCACGAAGGCCTCGCCCAGTTGGCTGAAGACACCAAGCTCCCAAAACATCGGGAGCCCCGCTGTCTAGATAACGAGTGAACAACTCAGTGGTGCAATCACCACAACTTTTGGGCAAAATAAAGTTATTACTACAACTATTATGCGCTTTCCCGTACTCCTGTTCTTTTTCTTCCTCGTTCATCAGACCTGATGGTGTCCTGCGGCTGAGGATTTTTAGGAA
Organism: Haemaphysalis longicornis; assembly: GCA_013339765.2. NCBI lineage: Eukaryota > Metazoa > Arthropoda > Arachnida > Ixodida > Ixodidae > Haemaphysalis > Haemaphysalis longicornis. Next base: position 23,166,958 of record CM023457.1, read on the forward strand.
CGAAGCACCTCAGGGGCTCGAGCTGTCGCCGTCTCAAGTCGTCGGCGTCTAATAAGTCGGTGGCGTCTCATGTCACGGTACTAAAACACCGGGGCAGTCGTTTTCCAACGCCTCGCGCTCGAACGTAACCCGTACTAAAAGAACACACCGGGACAGCCTGGTGACATTCCTGTCTTTCCCTTACCTTTATTCCTTCCTTCCTTCCTTCCTTCCTTCTTACCTTCCTCTTCCTTCCTTCCTTCCTTCCTTCCTTATTTTCCAACGCCTCGCGCTAGGAGGCTTCATGCTTCAAAGACACGAGACTTTTACAGCAAAGCTGTATGCCTCTACCGCGAACGGTTTCATCTCCGTGGGAAAAAATGCCAAGGCGCCAAGGCCCAAGACGCCGAGCGCTCAGCATCGAAACCGCATTATAAACTTCATCATAACTTCGAAACGGCATCGTACGTCGAAACCGCATCATCGAAACCGCACCATACACTTATACACTGCATGCTTCATTCCTCCTCACGTTTCACGTCAGTGGAGATGGCTCGGTGATTTTGTCTGGCTGAGTTGGCATTCGTCTGGAGCGAAGTCTGTCGGCTAGCCAGTATAAGTTCGGAAATTTCCTGGAGAGACACCAAACGTGGGTGTCTGCGCCCTACAGCGGAACGTTGTTTTTTTTACTTCTGGTGTGCGTGTGCATGCGTTTGGTAGGGTTTGGCAGACTCGGGCTCCTCTACTTCGGCATTTTTGCGTGTTTCAAAACATCATTGGCATGTTTTGTCCTCCTTTGAGAGTTTCTTCTCTTACTTTTGCGTCTTGGTAGACGCCATGGTGGAATAGAGGCTGCAGCAACAACATCATGGAAAACTACTCGTATACATATAGTACATAAGTAGCACATGGTTGTATACGAGCAGAGAAAACGCCTCGGCTTCTTATTGTCGTCTCGGTTACACTGCCCGGTGATCTTCCCGCTTTCGTGGGTCACCCGTTAACTTTTGCACCTTGCGGAACCAGACATTTCATTTGGCGCCGGCACGTCAAATCGACATTTGTTTCATGACGCATGCCTTCGCGTACGCAATGATACGTGATTTGAATTCACCGGACACCCAAAACATGCAGCGCCCTGACGAAGTTGACATGTCTGTTTTCATATTCCCCAATCTGCGCGCGATAAAACTGCCGCGTAATCTGCCAGGTAACACGCCATTGACTGCTGACCGGTTTTGGGAGCGTACAGCGAATTAAGTTTAAATTTTGGCTTTAATTACTGATGCTACACTTATAAGCTATAAGGGGGCTGCTGTAGTGGGCCCCGGATCAATTCGCGCCAGCAAGCTGCTATAACAATACAGTAGTCTTTTCGTTATTACAAAATCAACTTATCTAAAATATCGCTTTTTACGGAATGTTGCCTGCTTTCCAGTGCAGGGCATTGAGAGCAGACGACCAACAATTAAAACGAAATGTCGTTTAAAACAAAGCCCTTTTACTCCTCTGAGGTCAGACTTTGCCGTAACGGTGGTTCGCTGTACGTGAAAGTCTAATGCGCGGAACGCTTTTCTTTTACGCCACCACTAGAAAATCCTTCACTGCGCTGGAAACTCGAGCCCGCGTTCGAGCTCAACAGCGCAACGCTTTAGTCACTGTGTCAGGACGGCAAATTTTCGGAAACAGTAACATCACCAAATACGCGTTGGTGCTGGTTAATGAAAAGCTGGAACTGGAGGTTATACTGACACACGAAACGTACTAGGTTTACCGTATACGACCCCCTCGTGGCCTTTTATTTTTTATAATCTTGAAGCCAGCGAAGAAGGGAAAGGGTGAAATTTGTATAAAAAGGGAAGGAGCACGGAGAATACTACCGTAAAAAGGAGGCATAGTGCTCCACGGGCAGCAGGTGTGATTTTGAAAAAAAAAGAGAGAACTGCTGACGTCCGTTCTTCGTTATACAGCTGCTTCTGCAGATCATTGCGATAAAGGCAAAATAACGTCTCTGACACGTGGCCTAGTAATGCTCCAGCATTAAACTACACCATTGCATCCTAGGATCCGAAGTACAATTTCGGCGGAAGCCTAGACATTAAGTGAATTGATAATTCCTAGAATCTGTGGCTAAGGCGTTGCGCTGCTGAGCACGAGGTCGAGGCTTGATTCCCGGCAGCGGCGGTCGCTTTTCTGATGGAGCGAAAAGCAAAACGCCCGTGTGTACGCGATTCGGCGCACGCAAAGATCAGTGGCAAAATTAACGTCCTCGATATGGCCGCTTAACTACGGCCATTGCATCCTGGCCCGGTTTTGGGCGAAAGCCTAGACATTAAGTAAGATAATTCCTAGAATCTGTTCCCCATACGGCTTTCAAATACGTGTATGTTTCCCTCAAAAGGTTCTCGAAGTACATTTTTTCCCTTTTTGTCAGGGTGTCGTTGCGATATCGGAAACGCTTCGCTGCACCCTTGGCGTCATGCTGCCAATAACAGAAAGAAAAAGTATGAGACGTGGGCTCTTTTTCGCGATATGGTCCCGATCTTACTCCGCGGTACCGTTCATGTCCTGCTGGTTTTTTTGGAGGAGTACCGGGAAACCCCCCAACAGGTCATCCCCCAAAGGAAAGGCCCCCCCAAGGACTCCATTTCTCTCTTATTATTTTTGTTGGCCGCCTTGTTCGTCATTTTCTTTTCCTTTTTGCAAAAGCTTTTCCTAACATGACATGCCTCCGCCCACGGTTTTTGTTTCCCGCTGGGAATGCCAAACAGAATTATGTTTCCTTTTGAAATGAAAGATCTGCATGGTAAAAGAATGCGAGAAAAATGTTAACAACAAAATTAAGCAATCGTCCGTTTGACCAATTGTTAATCAATTGATAAATTATATCGCTAAATTCAAACGAGTAACGGCGATATTAAAGAAAACATGTGAAGCAGTGGTTACCCACCAGCCACTTTTCGGTAACTGTTGTATGACGTCACAAAATTTTGTTTGTTGAACTGGCGGAAGCCGACCTAAAACATGGCCAAGAAATTCGCCTGGGGGCGATTGTAGAGGGGGCTCTAGTTTTGTTTGATCGTATCACTTGAATGCGAACGTACAGTTAACAACTGATAACTATGATTTTAGTTTTGGCACATATGACGTCACTTCTGTCGATATGACGTCACTGCAGCGCGAAATTTGAAATTTTTTGCAGTACTTTTGTTTTTGTGGTAAAAGAAAAACGTCTTTCGTGGCTGGAATGAAACTGAGTGAGGACCTGAAGGCCAGTCCATACAAATTACACAACGTTGCATTTGGTCTTCATGGCTTCTTTAAATTAGAGGCTAGAAAAGAGAATGCCGGCCCTTTCGGGTGAAACAATTAAAGAAAAGGGAAAACCGTAACGCACGCAAGGATTAAAAAGAAAAAAGAACCTTAAGATGAAGCAGTGACGCATTTACCCCCCCCAGTGCCTGGTCTTACATTTTTACTTGGGGGCCGTCTTAATTTCGCGTTTTTGTGACCACGTCAGTGCTAGAAGGAAGTGCATTATCTCGCCGTTCCCGGAGAGATCGTGGCTACTTAAAGCACACGATTTTTATATTATCTTTGGAAAAGTGGTGCAACATTTCTTTTGCACCGTAAATTTCTTGCGCGCGTTGTTTGATAATATTCAGGAATGTTTGGCTAGCTGGTTTATACAGGCGAATGGAAACGAAGTTGATCTCCTAATGGAAGCATGAAAATGGAACACAAAGCTAGTATGCCGCTTTAGGAAAAAGAAAACCCCCTTTTTTTTTCCCAAAAGGGGGGGGGGGGTTTTTGGGGGTTTTTTTTTTTTTTTTGGGGGGGGGAAAAAAAAAAAAAAGGGGGGGGGGAAAAGGGGGGGTTTTTTGGGGGGGTTTTTTTTTTTTTTGGGGGGGAAACCCTTTTTTTTCCCCCCTTTTTTGTTTTGGGGGTTTTTAAAAATTTTGGGCCCCCTTTTTTTTTAAAAAAGGGGTTTTTTGGGGGGCCCCTTTTCCCCGGGGGGAAAAGGGGGGAAAAAAAACCCCCCCTTTTAAATTTTTTTTGGAAATTTTAAAAAAAACTTCGGGAAAAAAAAATTTTTAAAAAAGGGGGTTTTTTTTTTTCCCCCCCTTTTTTTTTCCCAAAAAAAAAAAACCCCCCGGGAAAATTTTTCCCTTTTTTTAAAAACCCTTTTTTTTTTTTAAAAAAAAAAAAAAAAAAAATTTTTTTTAAATTTTAAAAAAAAAAAGGGTAATTTTTAAAAAAAAAAAAAACGGGGAAAAGGGAAAAAAATTGGGAATTTTTCCCCCCCCCCGGCCCCGGGGGGCCCCCAAAAAAAAGGGGGTTTTTAAAAAAAAAAAAAGGAAATTTTTTTGGGTTTTTTAAAAATTTCCCGGAAAAAAATTTTTTTTTTTTTGGGGGGGGGGTTTTTTTTTTTTTTCCCCTTTTTTTAAAAAAAATTTTTTAAAAAAAGGGGGGGAAGGAAAAAAAGGGGCCCCCCGGGGTTTTTTTGGGGGAAACCCCCAATTTTTTTTTTAAAAAAATTTTCCCCGGGGAAATGGTTTTTTTGAATTTTGGGGTTTTTTTTTCCCCCCTTTTTTTTTTTGGGGAAAAAAAAAACCCGTTTTAAATTTTTTTTTTTTTTTTTAAACCCAAAAAAAAAAACCCCCTTTTCCAAAAAAAAAATTTTTTTCCCCCCCTTTTTTTGGGGGAAAAGGAAAGGGGGGGCCCCCCCCCTTTTTTGGGGGAAAAAAAACCCCCCCGGGGGGAATTTTTTGGGGGAAGGGGGTTTTGGGGTTTTAAAAACCCCCTTTTTGGGAAAAAAAAAGGGGTTTTTTAAACCAAATTTTCCCTTTTTTTTTTTTTTAAAACCCCCCCCCCCCTTTTTCCCCCCCCCCCCAAAATTTTTTCCCTTTTTTTCCCCCCCCTTTAAAAAAAAAGGGAAAAAACCCCCCAAAAAAAAATTTTAAAATTCCCCCCTTTTTCCCCAAAAAAAAAAAAAATTTTCCCCCCCGGGGGAAAAAAATTTTTCCCCCCGGGGAAAAAACCCTTTTCCCCCCCGGGGAAAAAAAAAAAACCCCCCCCCTTTTTTTTTTCCCCCCCCCCCCCCCGGGCCCCCCCCCCCGCCTTTTCCCCTTGGGGGGGAAAAAAACCCCCCAAAACCCCCAAAAACCCCCCCCTTAAAACCCCCCATTAAAAGACGGACGGACTGCTAAAACTCTCTATTCTTTCCCCCCCAGGGAACAATTCTATCATCCAGACGGGGATTTGGCCCCCCAGACAAACGATGAAGGGTGAAAACTTTCTCGCGGTCGCTATTCACCCGTCGAACCCCGCGTAAGAAACCACATGAAAGCAAGCACAAGAGGCGGCCTGCTGCGGGGTTATTCTCCTCCTTTGACATTCGAGGAAGCACGTAGGGCTGAAGGGCGGGCAAACTGACCATTTATAGGAAAAAAACCAGTAGCGCTTTGGGGGTTTTTGTACTCGACCTTGGCATAAAAAACAGCCAATCCTGCGATGTAAGGCAAACGCCGTTCCTGCCTTTCCTTAAAAAACGTAAGGGTTTTTACAGTTACCCCAGACCCTTAATGGAACTTTGGCGTTCCTCCGTTCCTCCAAAAGGAACTAGTTCCAGGAACGCCTTTCCCTTTGTAACGCCGTTCCGTAAAAACCCTGGCGCAACCCGCAGATGGCGCTGCACTGAAGCGGCGTTAGCGCGCAGCTGGCGCGGAAAGGAGAATGGGGGGGGATGGACTAGAGAGGGGAAGACGCCCGGGGGACAAGGCGATTAAAAGATGCGTCGCAAATAATTTTGAGTATGTTCTATTGCGGCATTATCAGATAACAACGTGCAAAGTCGTGCTTTTTTTTTTTTGGGGCCGGGGCTCAACCGCGTTCTAAGGACGACTTTTGTGTGTCTTCTCAGGAAAATTATCGCGTTCTGAGTAATTCTGGGCTCACTACTGCAGGAACCTTTTTTTTTAAAAGACGATTTTCTTCTTGGGCTCTTCTGTATGTCTTTTTTTCCCTGCACCCGGCCAAAGGACCGAATCTGCGCAGTAGTCTTATATACCACACCCAAATTAAACCCTAATACTTGTCAACATTGTTGAACAAGAACAAAAATTACGCAAGTGTGAAGCAGAAAATCAATCCATACGTGATATTTGCTGTGTTTCTTTATTGAAAAAATACGTGGATGCTTTTTTTTGGGATATCAAATGAAATACTACATCAACTACAGAAAATAGTCACCTGCTGTTGCCCGTGCCACTAAGCTCCTGGCGGAATTTTAAGAAATCAAACGGCAACAGTAAGAAAGGTCCACTAGATAGGTTCCACGTTCTGCTTTGAATTCACGTGGACCCGGGCAACGTGGTTCTATAAACATTGTAGTAGGGTGCCTCAGTTCACGCGCGTCTCCGCCGTACGGCAGCGCTGGCATCGAGGCACCCAGCCTGGAGCAGTGGAACGCGGAAATTTAAAATCGACTTGGTTATTTTGGGGAGGAACGAGACGGGAGAGGAACAGCATGAGGGGTGAGCGGGAAAGAGAAGGGAGGCTTTTATTTTCCCAGGGGCGCCAGTCGACTATCGTCTTTCGTCGACATTTGCAACGAGAGGAGCAGATACGCGGCCATTTTTGTTTGATAATATGCCGTAAATTCTCTCGGGTTTAAGTGCAGGACACCGAACCGTGGGCGTGGCGGTGCTTGAGATGGTGTTGCGAGCTCCGTGTAGACAGTATGTGGCTTCTTTATGTGCTTACATACTTGGGACCTTACATGGAACAGCCCGCATTGTGGGATGCAATATTTTCTGTTATTTTTTGCGCTTAAGAAACGACAATATTAGGATGCATTTTAAAGTGTACTGAAAAATTTTGTACGAGCTCTGCGCATACGTATGTTCTGCTTTTCACCAGGGCACTTTTGGATAGTACGCAAGAGCCACCACCCTAAGCGAATGAAGGGTACGTCAAGCACCCCAAAAAATTGTCATCGTTGGTATTCCACACTTCAAACAGTTGAGCACCGAATTTATTCGATTCAAACAGGCGATTAATCGATATCTGATTGCACCTCCTACAGATTCGTGGAAGACGTATACAACGATGCGGGGACAAGGGGGCCACTCTCCCTGCCTGCATATCGTACGTGCCTGAAAGGAACGACCGCCTTCTCACTTGTCATTGTTGCGAGCTCGATCCGGAATTATGCTCCCATCGTGTATCCCTGGGATCTACTACCTGCCGCAATGGGGCCAACTAGGGGCTATATATCCACCAAAGCACGCCCAAAGACCCACCAATGCAACTAGTACGTTCAAACACAGAACAACCGATCACCGCAAGAGCACACGCCCACATCCCCGCACACACAGGCAAACAAGGAAAACCTCACGAAAGACTCCTTAGAATCCTATTAGCAGAAGGCGGGGTAGGTTCGTTGGTTTGCCAATACTGGTAGTGAAACTCCTGGACAGCAGCGCGCCTTCAAAATGGTTGTAAGATGCCGATTGAAAGAGGGAAAAAAATTTATGAAAGGGGAGAACAGTGCCATGAGCGATATTAACGATGAATACAAAAGGGAGGGCGCACCAGATTTAGAAGACACGCAAGGTTTCCGTGGAACCACCTTGCAAAAGACAAGGTCCACCATTTTAGTAGAGATAAAGCTGTTCCATCGCTTCTTCCGATTTCAGCGGCCTATTTCGCCGCTACGCGGCTCCACTAACCGCGCATTTTGGACGAACCTGTCAGACGGGGTACTTTTGCGATGGAGTACTTTGAACGTGAACTCTTCTGCTTATTGTTAATTCCTCTTTGGCTACTGACAGTGATGGTGGACAAATAGGGCAATCGGGGACGGTAAGCTATGCACCGGCCTTTGATATGAACCGGGGTATCGGAAGTCTAGACAGTCCTTTATGCTAGTACCGCAAACGAACCACCCGACTTTGTCTGATTAAGATGTCGGTAGAAGGAACACCACGGCAGCAGACAGCCACTTGTAGATAAGCTCAATGCAAAGAAGTTAAATTAGAAGCAGTATCCACGTAGTGGTCTGCTCTCATTTCAGAAGGAAAGTTTTCGCACATAAGAAAGCATTTGCACACAAGGCACTATTTACAGCGCATGCACCGGTGACTGATCCGCTCCCAGTGGTCGGATCTCAAGCTCCCCCACAACATTCGGATAGAAAGTAAAAGCAGGGAAATTTATTAATATTTATTGCAATCTGTTTATTAGTACTGTTACTATTATTATTATGCCCCTGTCTAAACTTGCATACTTTGGAACTAAGCAACTCCAATTAGCCCCCCATTTCTCCCGGGATAGCATCGGAGCGACCGTCGTTGGAGATTTGCGTAGCCCGCAACCACTACCAAAAAAAAAAACTTGCTGATTGTAATGCTGCTCAGGCACAATTTATTGCTGTAAACAAATTATCGGCGTAAGGAAAACAAAAAATAGCAGTGGCTTAGCTCGGCTATGCCAAGATATACGTAGCGTGAGCTAACGTTCAGCTGGTCATTCTTAGGTTTTCTGGGTGTCTAGGATTAGCTGATTATCATGCTTACTGCTGCTAAAACGATTTCCAATCCAATCCAATCTAATCCAATCCCATTCAATTCAATCTAGTCCACTCAAGTCCAGTCCAGTCCAGTCCAGTCCAGTCCAGTCCAGTCCAGTCCAGTCCAGTCCGGTCCGGTCCGGTCCGGTCCGGTCCGGTCCGGTCCGGCCCGTCCAGTCCAGTCCAGTCCAGTCCAGTCCAGTCCAGTCCAGTGCGGTCACTGCTCCTCGCGCATGCGCAGCACGGCTCTCCAGGAGCCACGAGAAACGGCTATCAAGCGGCTCCGGCGCAGCGTCAGACTTGGCTACTGCGCAACAGAGGCGCACAGCTAGGCACGCGCCGGCGCCATTGCGTCTACCGCGGCTATGACGTCACTCCTCTGGAATGCGCAGACCGGCGAATGTGCAGACCCAATTCTCTACACACCCGTACTCCAATTGGATTGGACTTCAATCCTACACATTCCAATTTAATCCAATCCAATCCAAGCCAAGACACTCCAATCTAATTCAATCCAAGTCAATCCAATCCAATCCAATCCTATGCTCCTCGTGCTTGCGCAGAACGGCCTTTCAAGGTCCACGCGAAACTGCTCAACCTCGGCCAGTGTAGCTTACGCTACAAAACCAGTTGTTTTGCCTGTCTCCATTCGGCGAGAACCGCGGGAGATTGAGAGATGCGAACATCCGTACGATGAGAAGAAGCCATCAGTATACGCTTGATAGGCACATCACCTATGCATCCAAGAAATCTTCTCCGTAGTAGCATCGTCCATGCTTGTTTATTTACTCGTTGCGGGCTCAACGGATATGAATGCAATATCTGACAGTACTTGGACGATACCCTCGAAGCAGCGCGAAAAAAGTTCGAATAGCTGCTCCTTGTATGCACAGGTGCACATCGGTAATGCCGTTTGCATGCAGCTATTGGTGCCGCCTTGTCGGCTGCGCGATCAACTATTCCTTAGGCCCCCAAGCGCAGCTACCGACAGACGCGCAAATGACTCACATTTCCCATGAAAGCACAAGCAGTGAGTTACCTCATCTGCTTTCGGAAGAGGCTGTTCTCCCCTTTGGCTACGCAAAACATCAACGTATACAAGAACCAGTGCTTGTACGGAACTGAAACGTGCGGGGCCACTGAAATATGCGCAGACGATCATCGCCAAGATATTCGCAAGAAGCTTCAGGCTGCCGGGAATGCTGCCTCCCTTTCCCTTACCGGCGTATTTGCGGAAACGTAAGCACCATGTGTGCACGATTCTTTGTGCAGAGTAGCCGTCAAATTTGTGTGCGCGTTGCAATCGGGCTCAAAGCATAAATCGGCTTGAAACCGGGCGGCAGCATTTCCATGTTGACAAACGCTTCCAAAAATACAATTGAATACAATCAAAGCAATGTTTTCTTTCGAAGATTTTTAACTAGACGTTGCTGCGTGGTACAATCGGGAGCGCGTTTTAATCGTGAAAATAAGGCATCCTTAGGGTTGTTCCTTTTCAGGTAAGACCGCATTTTACCCCATTTTTAAACCATAAATATGGTTCAGTGGAATCGGGTCAAACCAGATTTCTCCCCGAATGGACTTTTTCAAAATAGCGATCTGCGCAATCGTGCGCTGACGGTCCGCCGTACTTAATCAGTACTTGGTGGACGCAAGCCCCACAAACACAACTTTCTAACTCATTGAGTATTGACATGACTCCACCGTTCGCTACCCCAGGCTGAAAAATGCTTACAGTTGTTCGTTTTTCGGGTTTTATATGTTTTTAAAAATCGAGGGGTAAAAATCGGGGGCCATTTTTCAAAACAATAATCGGGGAGAAATCGTTTTTTTCTGTACATCCGTTCTGAAATTCAGGTTCTTTTTTTCGGGTAAATCAACAGATGTACTAACAATACACTCAGTTTATTTCAACGGTAGGCATCACGAGCTTCTTAAATCTAACGCGCTAAAATTGGTGTTCGTTTCAAGCTGTAGTCACGGGGATATGCGGGTTTTGTAGCAAATACTCTCCCGAAAATAGCGTTTGTTGCATTGCACTGACATTGCTGTGCCGCTGTGTCTACTTGTGTTGTCGAGAGAACTTTCTCCCAGTCCAGATACGTTCAACTATCGGACTGGTCTCGAATGCAGACCGACATGTTGTGCATGCAGATGATAATGCAGGTGAACGAGGATGCGTTAAAAATTGATGAGTAGCTTTGCGTGAATCAAATGTTTAATTTCTTAGAAGTTATATATGCTCTTTACTGTCATTATTACCGATTTATTTTGAAACAAGCGCCAAAATTTTCAGATTATTTGCTAAAAAAACCCAGACGTTCACCCGATTACCAGCTAGAAACAAACACCAATTTTAACTCGTTAGTCACAAGAAGCTCGTGACACCTTGTAGCGTAAACAGAGTGAATTACTCAATGCACCTGTAAATTTAACCTGAAAAAAAAAAAACGCGAATGTCGGAATGGTTCTACAAAAAACCCCGATTCTTCCCGATTGTCAATTTCAAAAATGGTGCCCGATTCTTACGCCCCAATTAAAAAAAAAAACCGGAAACAAACAACCCTAGGTATCCTACATTTGCGGGTGTTATGGATGCGAGCGCCAGAACCCCGACACGCGTTCGTCTGCCTTTAGCAACTGTGCGACGTGGACCACGCGGTGCAGATCTCTTCGCGTGCGTCATTTTCCGACTGCTACAGCGTGCTTTTATTTTTTACCTTCGTACATAAACCTTTTCTCACTGTTTTAGCCGCTGTTGCTGCCCTCAATGCGGTAACACGATCCCTAAAACGCTGCAAGCAACGCCAGTTACGAAGCCAATACAAATATGCACTCTTCCTATACTTCTCACGATGACACATAACTGCACGGTCAGTTCCTTTTATGTTATAGCTTTTCGAGAAACTGTAAGGCTCACGAAACCGGAAGGACTGTTATTTGTTTTTGCTCAAGTACGGATGTGAAGGATTGGTGTTGAATATAAATGAATTTTTTTAAGAAAGAAAATAATAAACAACGAGGAAGTTTACCTGAAAAGGTGAACTTCCAAAACTTCAAGCCTAAGGTAGGACGCGGTTATCAGTGGCCTAGACTACGAACGCTCTTTTACCCAGCTTCAGTTTTTATATGATCGTGTCCTCGCAATATTTTAATTCGTCTACCAACATCATAAATCTCGTTTGCATATTCATGGGCATTCAAATTCGGTGGGCGTGCTAGTGGCCGGCCGCGCAGTGTTAGCGCAAATTTTCATGAATATTCGCCCGCGGCGAAACGCGATAACTTTACGTCACAGAACGGCATCAATTTGTAGACAAATACTTTGAGCACCGACCTCTACAAAGGTTTTGCCCGTACGACTTTCTTCTAAAGCACTTTTGTTCAAGCATTAGCTCAGTCAGCAGTAATTACCGAAACATTATTAACCACACAGCTTCATCAGTCGATTTTGTTTCCCTGCCTACACGTCAACAAAGTTCCGACAATCTCCGGCCGTTTTGGAAGTAACGCGTGCACTTGACGTTGTGCATTTGCCTATCTGCTACAGCAGGAAGGTGAAAGACCTAAAAGGTGAACGCTTTGAGCCAGAGGTATACGTTTGATGTATCGAACCTAAATACTTGAAGCCAAGGACGCGTGCTTGTCTAATGTTCTTTCTTTTCCTTTACTGCATATTCGATTCAAGGTAATTCCTTTAGATCTCAGGAATTCATTCTATCTGCGGCCGTCATAAGTGGGGTACCTGGCATGGTTTTTGTTTATTAAAAAAAAAAAAACCTAAAGGCCCTCTGTGGAGGGTATTACATAGGGTAAGCGGGGTTACACTGGTGTCACAAAAACTACAAAAAGAACAAAATAAACACAATAACTAAAAAGGGCAAAATTAAGTAACATTGCTAGCCTGGAAACAAAATACGGCCTCGTTTGACTTTCCTGAGCTGACGAAAACGCCAGCAGCGGAGCGTTGTTACACGCCATGGCGGCGTATGCAGTTCATCCGAAAACATTTTCAGACGAAAGCGAAATTGTTGTTGACGGCTTCAAACAAAATTATTGAAAAAGTGCTTTTTTTTCAGCCATGTTTTATTTACCACCACGTCGACCACCACGTCAACCAGCCATGTTTGATTTACCACCACTACATGACGGAAGCGACGGAACTCGGTACGGGGACGCCTTCTCTGATGTGACAACACTATCCGACAATTCTCACTCCTTGACAGTTTCTGCGAGTTTTTTCTCTTTTGTTTCATGTACAAACAAGATAGATCGATATATCACACGACTGCCCCACGCTGCAAATCACTCCTCACGACATATCACCTCCATTTCCCTGCACACATATCGTCATCCGCCAACCCAAACCTTGAACTATGGGAGTCTGCGCTAACCAGCTCGGAACCGCAGCTTCAGCAAGTTCTGGTGCAGCAAGCCCGGGATCTTGCGCAGGCTCTTGTACACCTGGACAAAACCGCTTACCACACATCCCGGAACCCAAACCTTTTTGCAAAAATAAACATTTATTCCTCCTCCTCTTTCTCTCTTCTTTTATATTATGCGGCCCACAAGCTTATCGGAGTTGTACGGATGATGCCCCTGACCAACCTTCCGGCATTTCCATTTGCTTCCTCAACTCCTGTTCTTTTACTTTCCCCAAGCTTCCTCACTCCTAAGGGCGTTCTTCGGTGGAGCATTTCTCGCCAGATCGAGTTGCTATTCCGTCTGGATCGAAATCCGTCTACCTGCCAGTCGGTGTTCCGAGATTAGCAGGAGAGACGCCAGGCGTGAGTCCCGGTGCACTCTAGCGGAACGTCGTTTTTTTTTATTTGGTGTACATGTACAAGTGTGCGGTTGGGTTTGGTAGACGCAGGCTCCACTACGTCGGCATTTTTTCGTGTTACGGAACGCCATTGGTATTTCTAGCCCGCTTTAGAAGGTCGTATACTTGCTCTTGCGTCTATGTAGCCGACGTGGTGAAAGATAGGCTGCAGCCAACACCAACACGAAAAACTGCTCTTATTCGTACAGTACATGAGTGGAACATGATGGTATACACGCAAGGAAAGGAAAGGGGTCGCCTTCTTAGTGTCGCCTTCGTTAGACTGCCCGCGGATCTTCACCCTTCCGTGAGTCCCCCATTGAGAGCATTTTTAGCTGGCGGAATGTGAAAGCTCATTTGTCGCAGGGGTTTATCCAAAATTCCGCCCCGGGGGGGAGGGGGTGTAGAATTCTCCTGGGGGGTTGTTGGGGGATGTTGGGGGGGCTTGTATAAGTCCCGTGGGGCGCTCGTGGTTGCGGAATCTTTTTGTAGGGGTGTCGAAATCCTCCCGGGGGTGTTAGGGGGGTATATAAATCCCTGATTTGCCGCCGGAACGTCCAGTCGTCACTTCTGCTATGACGCACGCCTTCGCGTATGCAAAGATTCGCAAGTGATGACGCCTGAGTAAGATAGGAGTAAGTTACAACGCCATGAGCAAGTTAGGAACTTGCTCACCGAAGCTGCCTCAAGGCTAAAAAGTGCACTGTCGCGGAGGGTTACTGATTCATTCCCTCTAGCCAAGGTTTTCTAAATGTACCCGGAAATTTAGTTCGCGCGGATGCCTTATGTTCCACGAAACCTTACAGAAAATCAGCTGCTGCGGTCGGAACTAGAACCTGCAACCTAGAGTGCAACAGCGCAACGCTTTAGTCATCGAATAACGACGGCGGGTCTCTGAAAACAATAACAATAACAATAACATCCAATAAACAAATAGGAATGGGCATTCAAGTCCAGAAGCCGAGACGCAAGAAATTGTATTCGACTTGAACATACATACGTACACAAAAGAACAGTTCACCTCCTGGTGGAGCAAGAACACCAAGAATACTGACACATCAAGCAGACTAGACCTATTGTATACGACCACCTCGCGGTTATTTATTTTTACATTCTCGAAGCAGAGAAGGAAGGGAAGCGGTGGACTCTCGAGGTACCACGAAGTATACTCTCGACAGCACCAGGCACGGTGCTCCACAGGGCGCACGCATAACGTTGAAAAAAGCGAGAACTGTTGATATCCGTCCTTTGTCATACAACTGCTTCTGAGGATCATAGCGATAAAGGGAAAACAACGTTTCCGACACGTGACATAGTAACGCAGCAGCATTATTGCATCCCAGGATCCGAAGTACAATTTCGGCAAAAGCATCAGCATTAAGTAAATTACCAATCCCTGGAATCTGTTCGCCATGGGTCTTTTTAATACGCGTGTGTATTCCCTCGTAAGGTTCTCTACGTAAGTATTTTTTCACTTTCTGTCACTGTGCCGTTGCGATCACGGAAACGCTTCGCTGCACCTTTGGCGTCACACTGCCAATAACACAAAGAAAGAGTACGAAATGTGGGCTTTTTTTCTTGTTATGGTCACGTTCCGTCCAGCTGGTGTTTTTGGAGGAGGTACGTCTAAGTTCCCCTTCCACAAGGCACAGGCCATCCTCCAGGCGGCTTGTGAGGCCCCCAATGGCTTCATTTATCTATATATATTTTTGTTGGCCACATGGTTCGTCATTTCGTATTTCTTTCGCGGAAGAGTTGGCCAACATATATACTTCAGCCTACCAACTGAGTTTTCCGCTGGGAAACCATCGATGCTTATATTTCCATTTCATATGAAAGTCATGTATATATACATAGCAAAAAAAATCGGAAAAAATGTAAACAACTGAATTAACCAATCGTTCATTCGATCAACCAGTAATCAATTGATGAAACATAACACCCAGAGTTGAGTCGTCGGACCGCTTAACTATGCTTCGGTGCTTTGAAGGTGAAAGCATTACGCTTTTCCCTGGCGATAGTTATTAAATACTTCTGTATAGCTACATTGAATTTGCGTCCGTTTTCGTTTTACAATAGTTCTTTGCAAATATGCAGCCGTCTCCTTCTTTGGCATGCCTCAGGGAACAAGTCCTCCCCACTTCTAATATCCCCTTACCCACCCTCCTCTTCTCAATGTACAAACAAACATACTTCAGGCCCCTGAACGCAAAACCACATGCGCAAGGAAAACAACAGGGGTAGCATTTAGCAAATTGACTCACTTACGAAGCAAGTACCTCAATTTTACTCCCGTGTCCTCCTGTATACAGCGATGATTGACCTAATGTCACGTTCATTACGCCTTCAAGCGGCAATCAGTTAGTTAAAGTGGGAACAATGTGAATGTCCTCCCATTTGGGATGGAAGGATTTACGAAGCTATTAACCTGATGGCACTGAACTCTAACGAGGAAGCATAGGCTGGAATAGGGAATGTCGGCCCTTTCGGGGGGAACAACGTCTGCACTCTTAAAAAACGGTCGGGGCATTCACTAATGGAATACTAACAAGTTACTAGTCCCAGTTTACACTAGGTACTTAGCAACTGGAGGTAGTAAATTTAGCACAAGTCAGGGTTATTAACTGAAGCCGGTAGGATGTACCACTACCTCCACTAGTAAAGTCCTATCGATAACGCTCTTCTGAGCTACATGCGTTCACTAACTGGCCAGGCATAACCAAGCCATAAGCCCGACCTTAATCTAGTGCATACTACTTCCTACACTCAGTTAATTTCTTAACCATGCAGTTGCTAGGGGCACAGCCTAAGTACAAAACCCCGAGGTAGTAACGTTCGCAAGGAGTTAGTAAACACGGCCGTTGCTAACTTTTTACGACCTGTTTTATTAAGAGTGTAGTGTAAGCTAAGGACAATGTGACGCACGGAAGGATTAAAAAAAAATGAAGGAACACTTAGAGATGGGGAGCAGTGGCGCAATTACTTTGTCCAGTGTCAGCTCCTGTTCTTTACTTGTGGCTGTTTTAATTTCGACTTGTTGGGGACCATGTCAGTGCTCGAGGTAAGCTGGTTATCTCGTCCTGTTCCTGTCGTGGCTATTTAAAGAACAAAGTTTCTTTCATATCATTTTTTGAAAAAATGGTGTATTTTTTCTGCACCGTAACCTGTTGTGCGCATTGTTTTAGAATATTCAAGAATGCTTGGCCAGCGGCGTTGACAGGCGAAAGTCAGCGAAGTTAATCTCCTAATGGAAGTATGAAGATGGAAGAACAAGCTAGTGAGCTGTTTGCGGATGGAGAAAGCTGTTTTTTCTTTAGTCTGTGAGTAGGCTTGCCCATCATAGCATGCATCTGGTTTTAAAGGAGGGGAAATTTGCGGATTCACTTTTGTCTTCACGCATTGAGTAGGGTCATGATTAGAATTAGAAATAGTTTGCAATACCAAAAGTAACAGGTGGGGTGCAAAGTTGTGTTTTTGGTCTCGGCTGCACTCAACAGCGTTCTGAGTGACCTGGATGACTATATTTGTTTGTTTTTACAGAAAAGTTATCGCGTACTGAGTAATTATGGCCTTACTATTTGAGCTACTTTTTTTTCGTAAATAATATGCCGTAAGTTTTCTTGGGTTTATAAGTGCAGGACACCGAAGTGTGTGCTTTGTGGTGTTTGCGATTGTCTTTGTGATCTCCTTGTAGACAATGTGACTTGTTCATGTAAATAGTGTGAACTTTGTTCATGTACACATGGTGCACTGTGCATAAAACAGCCCGGCATTGTTTGATGCAATCTTAGCAGTTCTTTTCGCAGTTAAAAAATTACAGTATTGAAGGACAGAGACAGAGAAAAAAAATTATTAATGAGCCCAAGTGCTGATGACAGGGCATTCGCCCGGTGGAAGGTATATTTATTCCGGGATTTCCAGGCTACGACTTGCCGTCCATGCCATCTTTTACGATGTCGTGCTGGTATTATTAGAAATCATTTTAACGTGTGCTTAAAGTTTTGTTTGAGCCCTATGCTTTCTGCTTTTTTCCAGAGTACTGTTGGTTTGTACGCAAGTACCATCCCCTAAGCGAATGAAGGCTACGTCAGGTACCCGAAGAAATTGTTCTATGAATCTATGACGTATTACATGCTTCGAACAATTGAGCATAGAAGTGAATCGATTCGAAAAGTCGATTGATCAATTTCTGGATACGCCAACTGCAGATTGGTAGAGAAACGTCCATGACGATTTGAGGACAAGCGGACCGCCTTCCCAGCCTATATATCGTACGCGCCTCTAAGGAACGACCGCCTTTTCACTTGTCGTTGCGCGCTCGATCCGGAATTATGCGCCCATTGTGTATTTCGTAAGATGTACACGGCAGGATCTACTGCCTTTCCGCAATGGTGCCAACTAGGGGCTATATCCACCAAAGCGCGCCCATAGGCACACCAATGCAACTAGTACGTTCAAACACAGAACAACCGATCACCGAAGGAGCACACGCCCACATCCCCGCACACACAGGCAAACAGGAAAACCTCACGAAAGACTCCTTACAATCCGTATTAGCAGAAGGCGGGGTAGGTTCGTTGGTTTGCAAATACTGGTCGTGAAACTCCTGGACAGCAGCGCGCCTTCAAAATGGTTAAAAGAAGAGAATTGACGAAGGAGAGAAAAATAAAATTTCATGAAAGAGGAAAATAGTGCCATGAATGATATTAGCGGTAAATATAAAACGTACAGGGCACCAGATACACGAGGTACGCAAGGTTTCCGTGGGACCACCTTGCAAAAGACAAGGTCCACTATTTTAGTAGAGATCAAGCTGTTCCATCGCCCTTTCCCATCTCAGTCTCCTATTGAACCCCTACGTGGTTCCCCTAGCCACGCATTTTGTACGAACCTGTCAGAACGGATACTTTTGAGGTCGAGTACTTTAGATGCTCACTATTTTGCCTACTGTTCGCTCGAATTTGGCTATTGACAATGTTTTGTCGGACAAGTGAGGGCATTTACGGGACCGTGACCTCTGCACGGGCCTTTGATATGAGCCGTGGTATCGGAAGTCTAGACAGCCCTTTGTGGTGGCACCGCAAGCGAACCACCCGACTTTGTCTGATTAAGATGTCAGTAGAACCAGCACACCGGCGGCAACCAGTTGTTACTGATAAAGTGGCAAAGAAGTCAGAGAAGAAGCAGTAAATATCCACGCAGTAGTCGGCTCTTGTTTCGAATGGAAATTTCTCAATCATCAGAACGCATTTGCAGTCACGGCACCTGTATATGCACTGGGGCACATGCCGAATGACTAATGCGCTTCGAGTGATCCTGTCTCAACATTTCCGATCACATTCAAATACAATTAGAAGTACTGTAATTTGTTGCTGTTATCTTTCGCTATTATCTATTATCAATCTAAATCCACTGTAATTGAAAACTTCATATTCTGCGTGCCACAATTACTTTCTTCGTTTTCTTAGTTAGTTTTTAAGTTTCTTTTATGCATGCTGCTTCTTCCGCAGCCACTGCACATTCTGTGATTGCCGTTGTTATATTGTCATTTACCCTGTCTACACTATTCTCGTTCTCCTCGTTTAGATGCGGAATTTGTTTTCAATAGTTATTTTAAACTCCTCCTTACTCCTCCATCCTGGCCCTGACTGACTCCATGCGGGGTTTCTCACTTTTCACGAGTTTACATCTTTCACTTCGGATTTTGATGCCTACTTTGCATCAACCATCCTATGATCTCTGCTCCGAACCTCACTTAGCACCCTACGTCCTGCACATTTCTGGGTTGTCACGTAAAATGAAGTCAATTTAGTTTTCTTGCTGTACCATCGGGACTTTTCCATGTCTGCTTCCTTACCTTTCGTATGTAGAAGGATGTGTTCATCAACCGCAAATTATTTCTCTCTGCAAATTCGACAAGTGTATCTCCTCAACTATTGCGGTAGTCTATTTCAAAGTTTCCCACTGACCTTTCTCTCTCATTTCCTTCTTACCGACTTTTGCGTTAAAGTCACCTATCACAATCGTGAACTGTGTTGTTCACTTCTTCGTTGCTGATTCCACATCCTCGCAGAGAGATGTTTACGGCTTCATCATCGTAGATAGTTGTTGGTTCGCACTATCTTTAACCTGTAACGCTTTTTGATCTTGATCACAACGGCTGCGACTCTTTTGTTAATGCGGAATAATTCTTACACGTTGCCTGCTAATTCGTCATGGATTAAGAATTCACTCCATGTTCTTTCTTCTCATGGAGTCCTCTGTAGCGCAAATGCCCGCTAGTCAGCTCCATGAAACCCTCTCTTGTTCTGCGAACATCGCTAAGTTCGCTTACTCTATAATATCTCATGTAATGTCTGAGAGCTCCTGTAGTAGTACAGCCAAGCCTCCCTCGCTAGAAAGAACGCGTGCGTCGAACTTTGCCAGGGTCAAGTTCCAAAGGCGCCCCGTCTGGACCCAGAGATTCTTGGCACCCTCAGCTGTGTCGCTGTTCTGCCCGATGTGGTGGCCAAGTGCTCTACAACTGCTTGGGACTGAGGGCCGAAATTTGCTTTGGCATGCCAAAAGAGGTGCCGGCCATTACCAGATCAGGGTGACTAGATTCTTTTCTGGTGAGAGAGTGCTGTTTGTGTACCAAAGAGCCTTCCCAGCATGGTTGGACCTATCTGGTTCAGCCTCTTAGGCATGTTGGATGATGGTTACATCCGGAGCAGGCAGCACTCCTTAGCTGTGTTGATTGGGCTCAGAGAGCCAGACGTAGAGCGAAAGAAGAGTAAAAAGAGAGCGAGAGTTAGTGAGAACCGTAATACGAAGCTCTGTTGACCGGTGTGCAATCCGCAGACTGGCCGGCGCCGCTTGTTCTCGCGTGTACGTTGTGCATCTTTTTGCTTTCAATACGTCTATGAAGCGTATGAATCGAACCCTTTTGATCTTATAATCTTTCGCCGCTGCTGCAGCGATGGTAGTCCGTAACTGCGTCTTCTAAAGAAAGTTCGACAAGTAAATAAACGCACAAAGCATAAACACACCTGTGGTAAGGCGAAGCCTTTTTTGATGGGTGTGCAGTCTGACATCTGGCCGGCGCCGATGCTTCCCGCGTGTACTTTGTGCATCTCCCCGCTCTCAGTGGGTCTAAAAGGTGCGGAAATCGAACCCGCTTCAACTAATCTCTTTCGCCGCCACTTTTTAATATTTATTAATATATTTACTATGACTATTATGTTCCACTCTAACTCTAAACGTGCACACTCGGTAACTCAGCAGCAAACTTCATTTCGCCGCCAATTTCTCCTGAGATGTAGTCGAACCGAGAAGCGTTTCAAATATGCGTAGCTCGCAACCACCACAAAAACAATTGGCACACCTTATTCTTAAAAAAGAAAGCAGTTGTTTCGCAGGTTCCAATTCGGCAAGACGAACAAGAAACAGAAAGAATCGAACATCGGCACGCGCATAAAAATTCATCAGTATACGCTCGATGGGAGCATCACCCATGCATCCGAGAAATCGTGTTCGCGGAAGCAACATCGGCACTTGTTAGTTAGTCCATGCGGGCTCATCGAATATGAATGGAATATCTGACAGTACTTTGATGACACTCCCGATGCAGGGAGAAAAGAGTTCCATTACCTGTTTCCCGGATGCACAGGTGCACAACGTTAATGTCGTTTGCATTCGGTCTGAGGTTCCGTCTGGCCGGATGCGCTATCAAGTATTCATTAGGCTCCCTAGTGCAGCTGTCGTCAGACGCGCAAATGCCTCGCATCGCCCATGATAGCACAAGCAGTGAGATACTTCATCCACTTTCTGTGGAGGCTGTTCTGATCTTTGCTAGGTAAAACATCATGTAAACGAGAACCAGTGCTTATACGGAGTTCAAGCGTACAGGCATTCACAAATAAACGCTGACGATCATCGGCAAAGTATTCATGCACAGCTTGAGGCTATCAGGGACTCTGTATTCTCCTATAATTTCTGGTGCATTACGCGAATGTAAGTATCCTACACTTGCGTGCGCTTGCCAGCGCCAGAACCCCCGACGCGTGCAGTTTGTCTCCGATTTGAAACTGCGTCGGTTAGGAGTTTGATTATGGTGTGCGGCTTTTTTCTCGTATGCAAAACACCCTTTACAAAAGGCAGGAGGGAGGAGGAGGGATGCCGTTAATGATGAAGAGAAATCATCCTGGCAGTGAGCTTGGCTTGCTAGTCCACATGAACATGAAAGGTGCGAAAATGAGCGAAGCAAATGAAGACACACACACACACACAAAATTCATGCAAAAACTAACAAACGCAGCATAAGCACACAGGAAAAACGGGGGGACCCACGCAGTGAAACACCGTACAAAGCCCACGGACAGCGAAAAAAAAAGTGATGTGCAAATGTTCACACGGTTTTCGGTTCAGAGGCCGGAGTCCACGGAGGAAATGACACCAAGGCCATAGAACCGATGAACATCGCTAAGTTCAGGTGGTGTGCAATCAGCACGCAAGTCCTCAAACTTGTCTTCAAGGTTAGCCGTGGGGTGTGCAACCGGGACGCACACAGCACATGTTCTATGTCCTCGCGGTCACTGCAAGCGGTGTAATGAGGGGAGGCAACTCGGCGCGTCTTGTGCAGTGGTGGCTGGTAAAAGCGACGTTGAGGCGAATGCGGTAGAACAATTGTTTCGTCGCGCTTTTCCCAGACCTCACGCATTCGGAAAGTGCAGGAGGGGATCAATTTTATACAATGGAGGATGCCTTTATGGTCTGTTTGTTCATTTGATAGTTACAAGTCTACACGGTGCAACTGACCACGTGGCGCGGCTTGGGGTTTTTCTTTTTACACCCGCAGTTCTTGTATGGTGGACCACTGGAAGAGCTTGTTAGCGGCCGTGGGAGGGTCTTTTCGTGGGCTCGCGCGATCGCCGCTTGGTGGGCAGGAAGCGTGTCCCGGCAAATCCACCAAAAGGTGGGAAAGGGCATGAATAAGTGTCCATGAATAAGTGGAATCTGAACCTGGCAACGTTTAACGTGCGAACCTTATCTAGAGAAGCAAGTCTCGAGGTGTTGTTCGAGGAATTAGAGGGCATTAAATGGGATGTAATAGGGCTTAGTGAGATTAGGAGGGCAGGCGAAGCCTTTACGGTGCTGAAAAATGGACACGTCTTATGTTACCGTGGTCTAGAGGACAGAAGAGAACTGGGAGTGGGATTTCTAGTCAATAAAAGCATAGCTGGCAACATAGACGAATACTACAGCATTAACGAAAGGGTAGCAGCTCTTGTAATTAGGCTCAATAAGAGGTACAAGCTCAAGGTGGTGCAGGGCTACGCGCCCACATCCAGCCACGACGACCAAGTAGTGGAACGCTTCTAGGAAGATGTGGAATCGGCAATGGCTAAAGTAAAAACGCAGTATACTGTAGTTATGGGGGACTTCAATGCTAAAGTAGGCAAGAATCAGGCTGGAGACGAGGCAGTTGGGAACTATGGTCTGGGCTGTAGAAATAGCAGGGGGGACCTACTAGTTGAGTTTGCAGAACGGAATAACCTACGCATAATGAATACCTTCTTCTGTAAACGGGAGAGTCGGAAGTGGACCTGGAGGAGCCCGAATGGGGAGCACAAAAATGAAATAGACTTCATATTATGCGATAACCCTGGCGTCGTGCAGGATGTGGAAGTGCTCGGAAGGGTAAGGTGTAGTGACCACCGTATGGTAAGATCTCGAATTAGGCTAGAGTTGAGGAGGGACCGCAACAAGCTAGTACGAAAGAAGCCGATAAATGAGCAAACAGTAAGACGTAAAGTAGAAGAATTCAAGATCGCGCTGCAGAACCGATATTCCGCCCTTAACGAGGAAGCCGAGCTTACGACCAGGAAGCCAGCGACAACCTTACACGCATTCTCACGGAGTGTGCAGTAGAAGTCGGGGGCACTATGGCTAGACAGGATACTGGTAAACTTTCACAGGAGACGAAAGATCTAATCAGGAAACGGCAAACCATGAGAATCTCCACCGCAGCTGACAAAATAGAACTAGCAGAGCTCTCGAAGTTAATCAATAAGCGCAAGACAGCTGACATACGGAAGTATAATATGGAGAGGATCGAATACGCTGTAAAGAACGGAGGTAGCCTGAAAGCAGTAAAGAGACGTCTTGGCGTGGGGAAAAATCAGATGTATGCACTTAAGAAAGCAAGGCAAGTCATCACAAAAGGCATAAAATAGTCACAGTGGCAGGGAAATTTCTATGGGTGGGCAGTCTGACATCAGGCGGCCGAGCTGTTATTGTGCATCTCCCCGCTCTCAGTGGGTCTAAAAGGTGCGGAAATCGAACCCGCTTCAACTTATCCCCTTTCGCCGCCACTTTTTAATATTTATTAATATAATTACTATGACTATTGCTGCTCCACTCTAAACGTGCACACTCGGTAACTCAGCAGCAAACTTCGATTCGCCGCCAATTGCTCCTGGGATGTAGTCGAACCGAGCATCGTTTCAAATATGCGTAGCTCGCAACCACTACAAAAACAATTGGCACACCTTATTCTTAAAAAAAAAGCAGTTGTTTCGCAGGTTCCAATTCGGCAAGACGAACAGGAAACAGAGAGAATCGAACATGGGCACGCGCATAAAAATTCATCAGTATACGCTCGATGGGAGCATCACCCATGCATCCGAGAAATCGTGTTCGCGGAAGCAACATCGGCACTTGTTAGTTAGTCCACGCGGGCTCATCGAATATGAATGGAATATCTGACAGTACTTTGACGACACTCCCGATGCAGGGAGAAAAGAGTTCCATTACCTGCACCCCGGATGCACAGGTGCACAGCGTTAATGTCGTTTGCATTCGGTCTGAGGTTCCGTCTGGCCGGATGCGCTATCAAGTATTCATTAGGCTCCCTAGTGCAGCTGTCGTCAGACGCGCAAATACCTCGCATCGCTCACGATAGCACAAGCAGTGAGATACTTCATCCACTTTCTGTGGAGGCTGTTCTCATCTTTGCTATGTAAACATCATGTAAACGAGAACCAGTGCTTATACGAAGTTGAAGCGTACAGGCATTCACAAATACACGCTGACGATCATCGGCAAAGTATTCATGCACAGCTTCAGGCTATCGGGACTCTGTGTTCTCCTCCAATTTCTGGTGCATTTATGCGAATGTAAGTATCCTACACTTGCGTCGGGGTTCTGGCGCTTGCAGCGCCAGAACCCCGACGCGTGCAGTTTGTCTCCGATTTGAAACTGTGCGTCGGTTAGGAGGTGATTAGGTGCGGCTATTGTCTCGTACGCAAACAACCTTCACAAAGGAGGAGGAGGAGGGATGCCGTAATGATGAAGAGACGTCGTCCTCGCAGCGAGCTTGGCTTGCTAGTCCACATGAACATGAGAGGTGCGAAAATGAACGAAGGAGTGACAACACATCAACACACCAGGCAAGAGCAAAAAACTAACAAACGCACAAAAAGCACAGCAGAACGACACACGAGGAAAACAACGATACAAAAAGACTCCACGGAACAGCAAAAACCAAAGGTAAGGCAAACGTCACAGGGTTCGTTCAGGCCGGAGCACGAGTAGAAATGAACAAGAAGTCCGGGAAATTGGCACAGTGGCACAGACCGAATGAACATGAAGGCTTCTCAGTGGGCATACAGCCGGCAAGTCCCAACAGATGCTTGCAGGTTAGCCCGTGGGGTCAAACGGGGACGCACACAGCACATGTTCAGTCCTCGCGGGCACTGCAAGCGGTGTAGTGAGGGGAGGCAACTCGGCGCGTCTTGTGCAAGTAGTGGCTGGTAAAAGCGACGTTGAGGCGAATGCGGTGAACAATTGTTTCGTCGCGCTTTCCCAGACCTCACGGCATTCGGAAAGTGCAGGAGGGATCAATTTTATACAATGGAGGATGCCTTTATGGTCTGTTTGTTCATTTGATAGTTACAAGTCTACACGGTGCAATTGACCACGTGGCGCGACTTAGGGTTCTCTTTTACACCCGAAGTTCTTGTATGGTGGACACTGGAAGAGGTGGATCGTCGGCCCGTGGGGAGTCTTTTCCGTTTCGTGGTTTGCGGCGAATCCGCCGCTGTGTGGGCAGGAAACGCGGCCCGGCAAATCCACAAAAGGTGGAAAGGGCATGAATAAGTGTCCATATTCACGTGAAAGCATGCGGCCAGGCTTGTACAACGCGCAACGCGACGGAAATCCTGAATAGCTGCCAGTGAGTTAATGTAAAGTTCCAGCTAGGCCCCACTAGTCAATGTCGATGCAATAGCCTGCAGACCAACCTGAATGGCAGTAAGTTCTGCTAGAAGGCTAGGTAGAGAACGTAGTGTCTCATACGCACAGATTTGGTTTAGGGCAGGGTAAGACGGACACGTTAAGGCCGTGGTGACGAAGCAATCGTATGACCCGGCGTCCACAAAATCTGGACAACAAGCCGTTGCGTCACAGGTGCCCAGCCAGGGACATGAATCATGACGTCTGAGGGCTGGTGAAGGCCAGAGGTATGGACATGTAGCCTTGTCAAAAGCTTGTTGTCCGTCACCTGATGGTACAGACAGGGCGGCCTCGCGTTGGAAAAGGCTGGCATCGTATCCGGTGGCTTACCCATGAACGCGGCGGGAGCTGCTACCTCTGAAACCAGTCCACGTTTCAGCAGCCATGCGGAGCGACGCTGATGAATGATTTCATCTAGCGTGTTTAGGAGGGCTTCTGCTCGGAACTGTGGAATTGGCTTAAGAAGAGGGAGGCCAGGAATGGTGTGCACGGCGGCCCTGTTAATCGTCTCCAGCCCATCCCAGTCCACTTGCGTCATGTGCTGGAGCTGTGCGTTGGAACACGAGCCTTGGCTGTAGTACGGAGCGCACAAGGAGACGGGCAATCGTTCAGCAGGCCCCGCCAGACTTCTGAGACATGTGGGGAACAAAATGGAGCGATTGTGCGGCTTTATGTCGAGCACATCAAAGCCACTGAGCTGCTGACCCTGAGGCCGATATCTCCAATCCCCAAGCCAGAATGTGTGCAATAATGGGAATGACGGTCCTATTCAGTTGCAGTGCCATCGGAGATATTGCAAGCCGAGCGACGGCCCGAAGCGTTGGCGACGGGACATGCAGCAGTCTTCTCTTGAGAGAGGATTAGGTCCGCATACTCACAACATTTCTGTCAGTCTGTTAAGGCTTGCTGGAAGCACTCGGCTTGTCGTGACAGGTCCGGATAGGACTGTCCATAGAGTAATGTCATCCACGTGCATGAGGAAATATAAGTCTTAGATAGTGGAAAGGATCCAAGCTAGCGGCAACAAGTCAATACTTAAAAAGCAAGATAGACAGAACGGAGCCTTGTGGTACGCCGCTTACCGGTGTGAAGTAGCTGAAACTTCCCCTGTTGACGTATGGAAAAAGAGTTGTGTTAAAGAAAGTGCCGGATAAAGTCACAGACTTTGTCTGGGAGGCGACGACAACTTAGGACCTGTAAGACTGCAGCGTGACTAACGTCATAGGCCTTGCTTATGTCCATACCTAATACAGTCGCCACACGGTGGGAACTTCCTACCAAAACCATAGATGACAGGTATTCCAAACCATCCTCAGTACCAAGCTGAGGCCTGAATCCGATTTGCGCCGAATGATACAATTGAAAAGTGTCAAGGCACCATTGAAGACGTATGGCGAGCATTCGCTGTAACAGTTTGGACAGCGTAGATGTGAACGCGATTGGGCACAAATGGCGAAGTTCGTGCGATGGTTTTCCTGGCATTGGGATCGTAACGACAGCCGCCCGAAGCCAGGCTTCAAGTAATTGATCAGATAGCCACGCCTGATATACGGAGTCCAGAAGCATCGTGAAAGCTGGGTTGTCAATATTTCTCTATATCTCATAAGTAATGCAGTCGAGACCTGGAGCAGTCAGCAGTATGGCTTGATCGATAGCGGCCAAGAATTCAGCCATTGTGAGCGGTAACTGAATTTTAGAAATGGCATTATGAGTTGGCGGTAAGACCACACTGCTCGGCAGGGGAGCGGAACCGGCTTTGCCACTGGCACATCATCAAAGGCAGGAAAGAATGTCGGAGCAACGTCGGGGACGAATTGTGCCGGATCCTCGTTTGATGCAATGCAAGCGCGGGCTGCTGCTTCCGGAGGGCAACTTCCGGATTAGAAGTTTTCGCGCCATGAAATCCTACATATTGGCTTCCCTCCAATACATTTCATTGGTCACTCAACATCATAAATCTCGTTTACATAATCGTCGGCGCTGAAACTCGGTGGGCGTGCCGGTATGCGTTCGCTGAGTCTCATGAATATTCGCCCGCGGCTATGCATGATAAGTTCACGTCGCACAAAGTCATAAATTTGCAGACAAATACTTTGGGTACCTCCTTTTACAAAGGTTTTGCCAGTGTCGCTTCCTTCAAAAGCACTTGTGTTCCAGCATTAGCTCAGTCAGCAGTAATTACCAAACCTAATGAAGCACTCAGCTTTATGAATTATTGCTTACAGCGCGAACAATTAGACGAAAAACGAAAGAGAGTGGCTACACGGACACACGGACAAGCTCTTTCGTCCTTCGTGTAATTGTTCGCGCTGTAAGCGTTAATTCAATGGAGTACCAACTCGCCCAAACTCTCACGTTAATCAGCCTTATGAATCGATTTGATTTCTCTGCCTTAACGTCAACAAATGCCATTCTATCCCAGGCCGTTTCGGCAGCAACGCGTGCACTTAACACTGTCAATTTTGCTCTTCTGTTACATCGGGAAGGCGCATGATCTAAAAGCTGAACGTTTGAGCTAGAGGCATTTGGTGCGTCCGATGGACCGGACGGAAATACCTGGAACCAATGACACGTGCTTGTCTAACCTTCTTTCTTTTCCTTCAGTGCATGTTGTATTCAGGGTAATTTCGCCAAAGCTCAAGAATTCACTGAATCCGCCATCCGTCACAATTCGGGAACGTGGGAAGGGGTACGTACGTACCCTTTTTTACTGCATAGGCCGTTTATTACAGAAGCCCATCTTCAATTTGAGTTCCCGACATAACACCGTTTGACTTGCCTGAGATGACGGAAACGTCAGCAGCGGAGAGTTGTTACACGCCATGGTAAATACAAGTTCATTTGGAAGCATTTTCAGGCGACAGCGCAATTGTTTTCTAAAAGCGGAATCTTTCTTAGTGGGAGCAATGGCACTCTGTCAAAAAAAAAAAAA
Organism: Haemaphysalis longicornis; assembly: GCA_013339765.2. Classification (NCBI taxonomy): domain Eukaryota; kingdom Metazoa; phylum Arthropoda; class Arachnida; order Ixodida; family Ixodidae; genus Haemaphysalis; species Haemaphysalis longicornis. Next base: position 23,195,536 of record CM023457.1, read on the forward strand.
AAAAGAGATGATGCACTTCCCCATAGACCGGTCGGTCCACCGAAAAGCTCTGATCAGATCTGCGGACATACGGCGCATGCGTGAAACCGGGCTTCCATTGTGTCAAAACGGTTACTTGAAAATTACGGAAAAGTAACGGTTCTAGATAAAACAATACACGCATTGATCACGGAGAAGGAGTACAATGACAGTATATCATCAAACCACATATAAACCACGTGTCGGTATACATTTAGATCGTTCGTAGTTACTTAGCGCGCGAAAAATCTATGCAAGGGGTTGTTGTTCGTTTAATTGCGATTCGAGTATCTACCCTAGAAGAACTGTTGGTGGAAAAAGAGAACCTCCGCCGCGCCACGCGTGCTTTACTTCCACCGCGTGGAACTTCCACCGCGTGCTTTACTTCCACCCAGTGGGCTCGCTCGATGGGAGGAGATCTTGCTGCGGAGGCTTCGAGTTGGGGTGGCCTTATCCCCAGCAGTTACTCACGCTTGGCCTGCCCGATACCACGCCCCGTTTGCGGACACCTGCCCCTTCTGTGTGACTCCTGCGCCAGAAGCTGACGTTGAACACCTGTTGTGGACTTGTTCAGGTCTTAGAAACGCCAGAATGCAACACCTCCGAGACACAGGGCTCCATCCTGGGAGACCCCCAGATCTTAAGCGTTGGATATGGGGACCCCAGTACCGGTCTCTTCTTGGCTTTCTGCGTGCAGCTGGTGCAATGTTGTACCTTTAAACCTCTCTGTTAAAAAAAAAAAAAAGATTCGGGTCTCTGAACGTTTGACGATTGAGTGGACGGACTTTCAGCTAAAGTTGGGCGCACGTTTAGTTTTCGCGCTGAGCAATTTTCTTTAAGAATGGATGGTAAATTTTTCTGGAGATCGACGGCTACAACAAAAATAAAAAAAAAGTCTTTTTTGCGTCTGTGCGTGTGTGTGTGGGTGGGGGGGGGTATTTTGACACAAAATTTATGTGTTTGGCAGACGTGTCGCGCTTCTAGTCATGCGAAAACCAATTTATTTATTTGCTGAGGCCAAAAATCGCCTCCTCACTTAATGGCAAGCAACAGCTCCGCCGCTAAGAACTCTCTTGCGAAACGGCAGTCGAATATTGGTACGCGTTTTTTCACGTCGATTCCAGGCCACATAACCTGACACGAAAGATTATTCGAAAAGAACAAAAGGGCTTGGGCTCACAGAAACGTAGAAATTCGATCCATGTTTCTTACAGTTTGACAGCCAGATGCGTCGGTCAAAGCTTTACATAATCCCATTTATTATTCCGCCAATAAGGGTCAGTGATTTATGTATATTGCTCATCTATGATAACTTTGAACATAAAAATACGAAGAAAAATGAAGGGAAATTGAGGTGGTTATCGCGAATGGGCAGATCTTAAATACGAGACGAGTTATATGGCCCCTCGCTGTCTCAGTGCTGAAAGCCTTACTCTGCGGTGGGGCGGCAGAGCCGCTATTTATTAACGGTCGTTTTACGCACCGTAAAAGCTTGTCTAGGGCCATTCGTGGCTATTGCGCTTCCTTTTTTGCTCCAGACCAACACCACCTTAATCCCAAGGCAGCACAACTTACGTCCAGCCTTTCACCACACTCATGCTATTGGCTAAACAATCTTTGGTGACCTTATGCATAGGTAAAGTAATCTACTCGCTATAACAAGTTCTTGGAACAAAAAACTCCCTTCGTTATAAGCGGTACTTTGTTAAAAACGGGGCTTTTCTCTTCGAGGTGGACTTCCGGGAAAGTTTGGTGTTTCATTGTGATTGATTGAGGTTGCTTGTTTGCTTAATTGATTGATTGATTGATTGGACTGATGATGATTGATGAGTGATTCGATTGATTGATTGATTGATTGATTGATTGATTGATTGATTGATTGATTGATTGATTGATTGATTGATCGATCGATTGATTGATTGATTGATTAGTTTCTTGTAGGTGTGTAAAGCGCAAAATTTAGATGAATGACGAAAGGGGACGACAGAGACAAGTGCTTGTCCCTTGTCCGAACACTACGAAAAAAAGGAAATTTTGAAAAGGACATGTGGTTAAAACTAGGGTGTACTGTATTTAATATGCGAAGAAGTTTCATGAATCACGGAAGTTTTCTTGGCGTCAATTTTCGGGATCGCATTCTTGAAGCCGTGTTCAACTCTCGGAGCACCGTGCATCGTTGCAAAGGATATTTTCTTCCTTTTAATATGTACCGCGGTCCTTTCTTTCCCTTTCGATTCCTCTATCCGATCCGTATGTGTAGGGTAGCCAACCGGAAGTTTCCTGGTTCAGCTCCCCACATTTTCTATACTGTTCCTTCCTTCTGCGATAACAACTGCTGTAAAGACGAAGTATGATAAGCAAGAGCTTCCCAAACTTGCTGGCAATAGTTGCACTGCTCATACATGCCGACGTAGTTTAGCGAAAAAAAAAAATAGGTTAGGCATATTTGAGGCAATACGTAAGTACATAAGGAAAACAGCAGTGCTTTTATCATTTAAAATTCTTGTTGGATTAGCTATTACGAAAAAAATGCACGTGGTTAAATAAAAGAAACGGCGAGATATGAGCAAAAAAATGTAAACAAAAAGAACGTTGTCTGCTGGAGAAGACATCTCTTAAGTGAAAAACAATTTGTGGCATCTTTCGCTATCTTATGATTTCATGTCATTATTTTGTATAGAACTACTGTAGAATCATGATAAACGGAAATCGCTTAAACGGAATGGCCGCTTAAATGAAACAGTAGCCGGTAGGTTGGTAGGTTTTGTATTCAGATAACGCAAAAAAACTCTCGGTAACCGGAACTAAAATTTCCGCATCACCGTGTAAACGGAACCAAAAACGGAACTTTCTTGTAAAACCCATTGGTATGAGAATCAGCTTTTTACGGCCGTGTCGTTTTGTTTTTTTTCTTCCTCCATGTTTTTTTTAGCCTCGTTGGCCTCGTAAGCATCGTCTCGTTAGTGGTCAGCCGTGTTACCGCAACGAATGCAACATCGCAGTTCTTGTTCCAGTCGTTCGTCTCAATTCAAGACGCCGAGGTTACAGGTATCAGCTCCTGTCGTGCCATCGTGGGGCTATTTGCGCTTCATTAGCGCGTTGCCGTCTTCTAAAGTCGGTGGCTCGTAAGCACTCGAGAAGTTGAGGCCTCTAGCCTCAGTGAAGATACAGCTGCAAGGACTCAAACAAAAATAATTGATGCATTTTGTAGTGCACAGAGACACATTATTGCTAAATCAACTTTGTGAATGCTGTGCCTAAACCTCTTGTAGTTTTCTTGCTTCCTGAAAAACTATCAGCTGCATTCACTTTCTAGTGCACAGTGTTCCACGAAATGGTATTAAGAGTGTGTACCCACATAACTTTGCACTTTCACACATCTAACTCAGTAAACGGAACTCCTGTTAAACGGAACTAATTTTCTCGGTCCCTTGAAGTTTCGTTTATCTAGAGTCTACTGTACATCACTTTCAAGCATAGTTCATTATTATTTTTAATTTCACTTTGAAAATTTTTTGGCAAGATATGTGCCACTTATTCAAGGAAACCAACCACACAATTATGATAATTACATAGCAATATATGGCCTAAATTATTATTTAGTGGATTCGTCTCCCCATTCGGTAGCTTGGTGCAGCACACGCCGTTTTCTACGTGCCAGTGTATCGTGGTGCTCTGTCTTACTGAATTTCTACATAGCCATTCTACATAGCCAATCTTTCCAGCGAAATTCTTCCCGGGTATAATCCTCGTCCTCACTATCTCGCCTCAAATTTTTACAACCTCAAAAGCTCGCATAGTGAAGCAGGAGAACAAATGAGCCTACCGTGATAGATGTATCAGGAGGATACACGCAGGTTGGTTTTACGACAATTTCACAAAACGTAACTCTTTCAACACTGCCCAGGCACTCGCTTAAAGCTAACGCCGATTTGCTAAGGTTAGACCATCACAGTGTAATCCCCCTCAAAGCTCTTCACTAATCAGCGGAATGATCATCAATGGGCGTTGCCTCGGCTGCTGGTAATAGCATCTAAGAATGTCGCCACGAACAATCTCCTTTCATTGATTGATTGATTGCTTGCTTGCTTGCTTGATTGATTGATTGATTGATTGATTGATTGATTGAATAATTGATTGATTGATTGCGGGGTTTTACGCAATAAAGCTACACCTGTGTTATGAGACGTGCCGTAGTGGTAGAATTGATTGATTGATATCGACAATCAGGGGACCTTTAACGTACGCCGAGATATTGACATACTGGCGTTTACGCTTTTCGCCTCCATAACAAAACTGCTGCCCCCGGCCGGGAATCGAACACGCGTCCCTTCGGCATCAGCAGAACAACGCCTTAGCCAGTGAAAGCCACCACCGCGGTTCCCCACCCAGCCATTGTCAGGACTTGATAAAAGATTGCCGACGGCAAGGATAGTAATGCTGGACCAACGCCCAATGTGAAGGCTGATTGATGATGCTGGTTTAGCGAAGTTCGCTAGTTGCATGCCGACTCTGCGCGCCAGTGGTTTTGACAGGACGGTAATGCATTAGCTTGTACGATAAATGCTGTAAGAATTGTGTTGGCTGGTAATGTAAAGTTATGTTGGTGAAATGTATAGAAAACAACAAGCTTGGCGCCAAAGCCAGAAATTTCGAATGCGTCGCTGAGCTTGATAAACAACGTCTGCTGGTTAAAGTTTGCTTGTATCCTTTCGCAACTTTCCCCGAACAGCAATATATCTTGTTCAAACACGCACGCGCACGAGAGAACATTTCGCGAAAGAAAAGCATAGATGAGACTTTAGAAGGGGCTCAGTGTAGTTTTACAAAGAACCTTCAAGCCGCCTTACGAGGAAGTGTGTTTACTAAAACGTCTGCTGAATTTCGCGTTCAGGCAACAATACACTAAACAAAGTTCGCGAAGGTAATAAACGCGCTCTTCTCAGAAGTTTTTTTAACTACCTCAGCTCCGGCAAAGCTTCACTTTAGTTGCACTTCGGGAAGAAGGTAGGAATTCTTCAGCACATAGAACGTGGTATTTCCCTGCGCGTTTAACTAGCGCCTTGAGGCCGTAAAGCAGTTCCACTGAACCTAAAAGCTGTCAATAGTGAGGCAGGGATTCGCCAGAGGGCCTGCGGCGTCCTATACTGACTGGTTTCAGTATCAGCGTGGCATAGATAACGAAAGTGGTCAAGAGAGGGTGCCTCAGCCTCTGAAAAGGCCTATAAAGATACCCTAGGTTACGTTTTTATTATTTTGGGGTGATTAATGCGTTAATTCATCGCGTTTTTTGTAATTCATATTATCGCGTACTTATTTGCGGCCTAGCAACGGCATCATCCGTGGGAACGGCGCAGGGCAAAGATCGGCGCAGCGCTATACTCTGCACGCGCATGAGACATGTCTTGGTAGTTTAAAACGGTCTTGCCTACACTATATACTTTACATGCAAGAATTTTCTCCACTGTGTTTTTTTTTCTTGGCAGGGCGGGTGAGTCGAGTTTGAGGTTGATGCATCCCTTAAGACTGTCGTCTTCAAAAAAAAAAAAAAGAAGGAATGGAGGAAAGAAAAACGGCTGGCGGTTTCTGTACTCCCTAATCGAAATTCGTGTGCAGCACGAACTGCAGTCTTCTGGGTCACAGCGCGTAGCTATTCCGTCCCAGAAAGTCATCGCATGATGGGCGAACGCACGGTGGCCCGCGCTACTCTGCCGCCCTTATCTCGCAACGCGTCGCCGCCACCGAGCATGTTGTAAATCGCGTTTGAACCTCCCGCGCGAGTGTCACGTGGTTCGGATGAGCCGCGCAACAAGCAGGACACGAAGCACGTCCATTGGTTGCTTCACTCGTTGGTCAGCACTCACTAAGTACTGCAGTGAGCTTAGGCAGCACTCACTCGTGGGTTCTCTCGACGGCAGCGATCGTAAGCCTTTGCATCGGTGACGCGAACTGCGTCTCAGGCAGTGAACGCACATCATCGCCGAGCTCACGACGGCACGCGCTGCTATTGGCGGTGAGATCTTTGAGTGGCGCCCCCTGGCTCTGACGTCGGCTTAGGGATTCGCGCCGCTGTCGTCTGCTACACTCCGCTTGTGAGGGGCAACAGTGCCTGGGCTAGAAATCGCCCGCTTCGTTGCTGTAGTGCGTTAAAAAGCGTATTTCTAGCGACTCAGTTAATTTGCCAGCATCTGACGCATCTGAATAATTTGAAGCTGTATCCCCCACAAGTTTGCAACACACGAAGAGATAGAGAACAACTTTCTTCAGAGTATCGGTCAGAAGATCGTGTGTAACTCGTCCTTTCCTGCTTATTCGCGAGGATCAGCGATCAGAGCTTCTCGGCAAGTATTCAAAATGCGTAGGCTTCCCTGCAGTATTTTTGAGATGCTTCTATGAAGACTCAACCGTGTAATACTACGTACCAAGCAGCGGCCTCTACACGCTCATCGCACAGCAGGAAATAAAGCGGCTTTCTTCTGTTTCTTTCGTTATTGTCTTGTATCGAATTAGTGTTTCTTGCTTTTTTTTCTGCCCAGCGCATTAATTTTTCTGCGCCGTCACCAACTTCTTATTAGGAGGTTTCGGGATGTTTGGGAGCCTCACAAAGGTCGTGTGGATATTTCCTTCATTTTGTATGGCATACATTCCCTTCTTCACAAATCGGCTTTCATTACGGCTGCGTGCAAGAAGGTGCATATCCGCAGCGTGCTTTGTTTATTCACATACAAATACAACGAGAACGTTTGTGCTACGCCACCGCGGTCGCGCCCTAAACAACGTTGTCCACAGTACTCGAAGGCGGCTTTTGTGCTCCGAATTTCTATCGTAACTTATATCGTTATCATAACGAACTGACTCTCAACTCGAACAATGATGACATGATTACGGTGTTGAAGGCATGATATACTCGCTAACTAACGTAATAAATAGTATACCTGCACATATTACAAGACTCGAAACTGAAGAATTCCAAGTAGCTCTTTATTGCTTTTCAACCTTTCCAGACGCGAAGAACAGATCCTATTCTACTCGGAATGGCGTTCTATGATTGAAGAAAATTACTTTTACTCTCTTGTCCTGGACTGAGGACACCGGCCCACTAACCAGAACCGATTTAATTGTTAAACAAAGTTTTCCCCTCCTCCCCTTATCCTCCTCCTCCTCTTGAGTGCAATTTTCCTATAACGCATATCCGAATATCGGGAAGATATGGCTGTGCAAATGTTCCGAAATATCCCTCCAGGTTCTTAACAAACATATATGTGTTACTATAAATTTAACGAAGACGTGACTCGTTTGCTCAATAAACCTCCACACTGGTTAGATGCCTGGTATAGAATCAGCACGCGCGTGTATACACACTGGGTTATTTGGAACTCCACCTACAATTTTTGCAGTCTATAGTGCATGTTGGAAAACTTTCATGCCTTGACAACGTAAGTGATGTGACAAAACGCGTTTCGAGCGTTCGGCAAGGTTGCAAAAAACTGTTTTTTACCTTAATATTGTCACGAAGACAAGGACGATGCAGTTGTGTTGAATGAGAAACACGTTTATTGGAGCGAACTTGTGCTCCCCTAACAACTCAAAAGAATACAGAGGCGGCGAAGCAGCGGTCAACAAAGTGACTTGCACAGGCGAGTGTCGTCGAATCGAATGCCCCGGCGTCCGCACTGCAGGCCTTTTATCTTTCGGCGCGCGTGGTTCTCGAAACGTCGATTCGCATCGAGAACATAGTAGATCCAGGAAGATCATTCTGGGCCGTTCACGTTAGATCGGAACGCTCTCCCCATCACAACAGATAACGCATGCGGCACAGAAAGAAAGAATGGAACACGCGCTTCCCTTGGCGCAGAGATAACGCAGACCGGCGCAGCCGGGCGGTAAAAGCAAACACAAATAAGCAAACCCAATGTATGGTTCGCGGCAATATGATTGCCGGGAATCGTAATGCCTTCTGCCAAAGCCGACAGCCCTGAAGGCCTAGAATTTGTTTTGGTCTTCCATTTTTGCTGTTGTCGGTTATTAGCAGCTGACTGTTCCTTTTGTTCGAATGCTTACATGAGAAGCTGACGCCTAGCTCCGACTCTTCGCGCTCCGCACAGGACCGGCTTCGCAAGGAATGTGGTGGCGCCGGCAATGTTTCTCCCGCTTTAATTGACACCATGGGCTAGCGTATGCGATTTTAAGCCTATTATTATGATAAAAAGTTACCCACACGCCAATTCTGGTCCGGACAAGCATCAGACGTTGACGGAGCGCAAAGAAACAGCAGGGAGAGCGAAACTGAGTGAAGCAGACGACAAACGCGAGAATCCCTTAGCTGACGTCACGGAGGCGCGCTTCGCAGCGCCGCCTGTGTTCGCGCTCACCGCCAATAGCGTCATCTCGTAGCGCGTCGCCACCGCCAAACATGTGTCCCTGCTTCCCCCTCACACTTTCGCCATACGTCGCCGCCGATGCGCGTCCCGAGCGGGCTCAACATACTGGCCTCCGCCTCACACTTTCGCCAAACTTTGTCTTCGTTGGCTCGGTTACTAAGCCGACGCCCATGTAAAACCAGAGTAGCGGCCGTCAAAGTGACGCGCACTCAAAAGGTTCATAATATAGAGCGAACTGTCACCCAAAAGGGTGCCATGTTGGGCTAGTTGGTGGTTTTCAGATACAAAGGAAGGAACAGCGCACATTCTAATGAAGGATGGACAGAGTTACACACTACAAGCGCTTGTGGTGTGTAACTCTGTCCGTCCTTCGCTAGAATGTGCGCTGTTCCTTCCTTTGGAACTGTCACCGCTGCAGTCGGTTAGCGTTCCAACACGAACATGTTTCTGCGCAAAGAATTGCGAGGTTTGGTGACAGCGATAATATCCGGTTAAGTAAAATACTATCAGTGTTGTCCTCAATAAATACAGTTCATGCCCTATTGGTGTTCCGCGTTTTCAACTCTCTGAACGGAAATATTTGGTGGTCTTTTTACGTTTACTTTTCCGCAGCCTTATTTCGACTAGCGCTTCAAGCACGAATGACACGTCAGAAATGATGTGACTGATAAGAAGAGATAATCTTTGATGCCTTGGTCTAATAGTAGTTCCCTGCTGAGGGGTAAAAAACCGCGGAAAATGTTTCTATACGCAAGCGGAAGCCAACCTCATGTGTTTGAGCGTACGGTTTCGAAGCGCGATAAAAAAAAGCATTGTGCGAACCAACGGTGGCTTGCAAGAGTGCGGTTACTACTGCCCAATAAAGAAGGCTGTTTTTGTGTTTCTTCACAAAACGTAAGGACTCCAAAACCAGCCCCGTTTACGTAGTATCTCTAGGCCATTATTACGCGCTCTGCAATGCCAAGAAGCTGCTTTGGGATAATGTGCACAGAGCCGAGTAACCACGCAAGCGGCAAGGAGATAGTGGCGCAGGTGCCAGAAGCCCCGTAATGCTCCACTTGCCGCAGCGCGTGTCATTAAGACCAGACCAGCCGCTATGCATATAACGCGCTGCTTCCCGAAGTAGCTTTATGGTGTTGGAAGAACGGTGTGGCCTACGCCAACAGAGAGTGGATCCCTCAAACACGATAGGCCTGCAGATCTGCAACGGGGGCTGTAAGACCCGCTGGCTCTTGCGCCATCAAACGCGAGTGTGCGTATGCGTGCGCGCGTGTGCGTGCAGATAACATACTTTCTCCAGCTTTCTACGCCACATCACAAATATTTTTTTCTCAATAAGTTTTTTCTCTCTTTTTTCCTCTCCCTCTTTCCAGATTTGTTTCGGCTCAACACCTAGCCTTGTTCCACCGAAAAATACAAAATACAGTACAATCCTTCTTCTTTTGATCGATTAATTCATCCATCTGGTTTTATTTGTTGACTCGTACTATGAGTAACATGTAGTGGAAGCGTTAGCGAATGTTGCCGATTCAAATTTGCCATCTTCCTTGCGAAACTTCACGAGCTGAACCGATGCAGCGGCTGTCCTCATGTTTTCCTCCCAAATTGTTTAAAACTGGGATTTCCGTTTTTTAACTAAATTCTCCCATCGACAGTTGTTTAACCGCGTCGGCGCTCAGTCAATTAATATTTATACGGAAATTGTCAAGTAGAGTTGCGCGCCAATTCATTGGTGCTTGCAGGATACCGGAGTGCCGAAGTCTTGAGCGAACGTGGCACAGAACCGAAGGAATCACTGTTTACCCATTCCTAGAAGTGCACCTTTAAATCTGAACTCATAAAACGTGTTTGGTAGCTTCGAAAATAGTCCTAAATAGAATTATTTTCGGCAGTGCTTGCGTTTAAAGCGCCGAAAGCGTTGGGTCATCTAACGTTATCCAAAAAACCACGTGGTTATCTTCATAATAGTGAAATAGATGCCCAACCGTTCTGTAACTTTCTCCGCCAACCCCGCATTCTCCCGTCTGCGAATTAATATCGCTCGTCTTGCCAGAGGTGATAATTTAGATCCGGGCATGTTCGCGAAAAGGGCAGATATGAAGAGGATAGAAGCTCAGCTTTAAAAATGGAGATGTGCTTTTGCTGGACGTGGGCTTTTAGATAATTGGGGAGGCAGTGGAGTTAATTAAAATCAGTAGGATAGAAAAGAGAAAAAAAAAACAGCTCAACAGTTCCGCTTCACCAAAAGCAGATTCACTAAGCGGCAGGCGACAGTCTCCTGGTAAAGTGTGTGCACTGCGAAAAGGAAAATTCTTATATGCTCACAGAATACGCTTTTCCCTTGTCGTGTTGTTTCGTACAACGCGGCAGCGACTAACCGCCCCCGAGTTACAATCACCAAGCTAAAGTTCCCATCTTCGCGAAGCTGCTTGATCAAGAGTTTGTTCGGTGGACAATGTCTGGCTTTTGTTTTTTTTCCTTTCCTATGCTTTTGTTCACAATTTCAAGTATTCGTCAATGTGAACAAAACCGGTCTTTAGATGAACTGGATTTGCGGCGTACGGCATTTTTCTTTCGCAGTGCAATGATGCTTGCTTTGCAGCCGAGACAGAACACATGCCACAAGAAGAAAGAGAAAGATAACGACCGCAGTGCTTTCTGGATGTCCGACTTGATGGCCTGTGGGGGTTTTCTTTGTTCAAATACCTAGGATGCTTAAAGTGATGCTTTAGCGTTCTCCCTGATTGCGTATGTAACGCGAAACCGCCGACATGGAATCTGCGTCCCTCGCGTTGTGAAGCTGGCGTCTATTCGATTGATTCATTTCGACATGGTCGAGACGGTTTGGAAAACTGTGACGATAACTAAAGAATCCGTCACGAGAAAGCTTCGCGTTCACCCACCGTCTTCGTTTGGCGGAGGGGTGCATGATTTTATACACTGGCCCCGACGGAGGTCAAAAGAGATGCGTTGCGCATGCGCGACACTTTTTTAATGAGTGAGCTTTTCAGGGTTACTTCTATAAGAAAAAAAAATTACCCCACCTCCTCCCGAAGGGAATCGTGAGGAAATGCGGATGCATTTCTTTTGCGCTAGAATGCGCGGAATTTGACGTCACCTCCAGCGAGAGGTGTAATGCTCGGACTGGATTGTATTACACTTCTTGCTCGAGGTACCGTTGCCGGCAGACATTCCATTTATATATACTTGCGACCGAGCGAACGGGAGAGTGGGCGAGCGTCGAGGGAGAAGCACCGAAGCACCGCGCCTACCCCCGCCTACACTCTCCCACACACGCGGGAGCTCCGGCGAGCTCCCGCGATGCGAGCGCCCTCACACGCCCGAGCGCGCTCCTCCTCTCCACTCACTCGCCGCGGATCCGCCCGCACCACCTGCTCCGGTTGCTAGGGGAGAAGAGGAGCGCGCGCGCTCGCAGCTGTTGCTATGGGAGAGGGGGTGAGAGCGGAGAGATAACACCTACGGGCGCGTGGACGCCGCACGGCGCCTGACATGGCTCGACAGAAATGCATTCGCATTTAAAAAAGCATGCGTCCGTCCGTAACGCAACGTTTGGTGCTCCGTTTGGGTATAAGGCCATAAGCCTATCTTATTCGAGAACTGCTTGTACTATTCATAGAAACTTGTATTTGTAGCAATGCATATGGGCGTAAAAGTGAAGCCAACTTTGGAGGGGTCGCTGTAAAACAACCGATTTCACTATACAGTAAGTTGATTATCACAAAGGTTGTTTTTCCTCGCATAATTTTGGTATATTGCAGGACATCTAGTCAGCGCAAAAGACGCCGAGTTATAGCCCGCACAAAGGAAGTCTTACCCCGATATCCCGGAGAGTAAAGGTGCCATGAAAGAAAGCCCAGTGCAAGAACCCTGTGTGTCAGTGCGACGGGTACTGCCGGTACGTTTACGCACTATCGGATAATTTTTCATACGAGTTTTAGGGCCCTTAAGATTCTTTGTATATGAGACAGTAGCCCACGATGAGTCGTTGGCTGTGCCATTTCATCTTCCGCGTAGTGGAATGCTGCGACTGACACCAGCTCTGGTTCGATTCCCGGCCGCGGCGGCGGCTCTTCTGATGGAGGCGAAAAGCAAAAACACCCGTGTGTACGGGGTTCTTCACAAGCATTAAGGCACCTACGTACGTGTATCTGGCGTCACAACCGTGATGCGGGCTTCCCATTTCGACATGTCGAAAGCGGTTTGGAAAACTCAGACGACAACCAAAGAATCTGTCACGAGAAATTCGCGTTCAACCACCGTCTTCGTTTGGCGGAGGGGTGCATGATTTTATACACTGCCCCGACGGAGGTCAAAGGAGATGCGTTGCGCATGCGCGACACTTTTAGGGCGAAGCTCCTTAAGTCATGGGTCTGTCCATCCCTTGTGTCTCGTGGTACGTGACCGCCGCATGCTTTCGGAGATGTCGCAAAGTGGGCCGCGTTGCACGCGCAAGACCGGCTGCAACCGGCAGCGCAAACTCGGCACCGGGAGCGCGAGCTTGTCTGTGTTCGCCAACGGAGCGCGAGCGCACGTGCACTGCGAGGGGGAGATCATCGCAAGAGATCAGCCACGAACGCAGGCAGTCGTTCTCGGAGATCGAACGAGACGCAAGGACCTTTCCGTGTTTCCTCTCGTCTTGTTCGGGCACAAGTTCGCCTTAAATAAAAGTTATTTCTTTACCATTGTGTCCCATCCTACGTGACAAATTGTGGTGGAGGTGCGGGGGGGTAGTCCTCGATGGCGCGGGGTCTTTCACCAGGTCTGGGCCTGGAGCATTGACTCCGAAAATAAAAGTTGATTTGTACAATGTACGCACACAGTCTTACGTCTTTCTTAATGATGTAATGGGCGAACTTTCACGGGAGAGTTACGGTTACCGATGATCTCCCCCTCTCGAGCTTCGCCCCACTTATCATCATTCATCGTGGATATGGCGTGATTTTTTTTTCTGCAGTTGATAAGTATAATTTCGCAGAAGTCAAGCATTATGATTTTTTTTATAAGGAACACTGCAAATATAACTTCTGAATTAATTTGTTGTCTTATATTTGCGTAATGTCTTGTTCTTCTTCAACAATGTTGCAACTATGACATTGCAACCGGACTTAGAAGGGTGATTTAGCTTTGACTATAAAGACTATTGCGTAGGCCTTGTTTTCCTTTGGCCGGGTGGCGAATTGAGTTACAGACAGACATTAAGTGCTGTGACATACTTCCTACATCTTCACGTGCGCTTCGTGGAAAACCAAAATTTCAGGTTTAAGTAGCCCAAGAAGACTGTCATCTTAAAATCTCAAAGCAGAAGGGGAGACAGAGGTTTACAGTAGGAGCAACCGACTAGCGCGGATTTATTCGCGACTCTTTCAGTAAAAATGAAGGAAGACGGCTGCGTCTGTCTGCATGCTGAACTCGTCGCCGTTACAGCACGCACAGTTTTTCTGCTTGCGGAAAAACTGCGTCGCTCATGACCCAATTCTGGCAGCTACGGCGTCTGTAATCCTTTGAACGCAAACTGTCCGCACGTGAGCTGAAATTGATTAAAAAAAACATAACGGCTCCCGCCACATTGCGAAGGGACACTACGTCGATATCCGACTGCCCGCGAGCTGCGCAGGGAAAACTTGGCTTGCAGGAAGCGGTGCTGGGAATAAATCCTTTCTGAAGCCCGTTTCCCTGAATTCATGCCGATTTTCGAGTGTCTGTCCACCAGCTCTGTAGAGAAGAGTCCGCAAACATAAATCACACACTAAAAATACAGGAGGAACCTGGTAATTCGGAAATCTATGGGAAGTGCCTACGACACGCAGAACCGTTAAATTGAGCTCGGAATAACTCAGAGTATGGGCAGGATCTAACGAGATTCTTTGCGTTCCCGCATTGGGCAGGCCCCATGCCATCTTTCTCTTTGCTTGCCTGCTTAGGGTCCGACCTGATCGGTGGCATTGATGGAGTTTCAAGCTGCTGTCCAACGCCAACTGTAGCCCAGAAGAAGGGAAACCAGCCTGCTATAACTTACAATAAGTGTGCAGTTCGTAATGTCGGACAGAACCCTCACACGCGCACGACTCACTGGTATCATGTGCAGCCACCCAAATCTCCTTGCTACGGTGATGTCGGTCTCTTGGACACGGAGGTGGCAAATGGTCTGAGAAGGCTAGCGCCTTAGCCTCAGTTCTCTGTGATCCAGGCAAATTCTAGCCATGGCCTCGCTTATACGACTAAAAAAAGGAGCACTGCCCATAAATGCAGCACACTTGCAGGTAGTAGTAATGAGACGCCAGAAATCTAATTACCATTCTCCTCCACCCTATAAAATTTGCCTTTCATGACGGTGCCCTCATTCGACGAGCCCAGAACCACACGATGCTTATCCAACACACCCTTCACGGCACTGGCGGGCTTCCACGCACTCTGGAAGGCTCCTATTAAATAAATAGCTTTAATATATAGCTTAAATAGCAAACCGTAAATAGCAGATGTGCAGTCTGGACATGCGCAAATATACAACTTATACTCGTATTATTACTCCAACTTCTCTTCGTGTCACGAAGCGATCTTCCAGTAACGATCATCGGTCCCATACTACAAGGAGCTTAAAGAGCCTTTTAAGTCGCTTTGTTAGGCAATATCAGGAACCCACAGGGACATCGCTACGTGTCTTTCAACTCAACGCAAAGCAAAGCGGTCCCTGAGATAGACTTCTTGCTCTCTCTCTATGACCCTCTATCTTCTTGGGTGGTTTTATATGACAATAAAGGGGTAGCAGTAGTACGTAAAATAACATGTATCGTGCCCCAAGGCTTCGGATGTATACTCATTGAACGGTTCACGTATTTCACGTAGACATGAATTCCCAAACGGCTGCGACCGTGTACCCTGTTTGCTCGCCCTTATTCGGCGCGCTATAACGCAAGAGACGTCAGGAAAAAAAATCTGCTCGTTGGTCGCGACATCGGTCGCAGTCCGCCGGTTGCGCGAAACGCAAACTTCCTGTGTCGCGATCGCCGTCTAGCAAATCGCGACGCCTACACAAGCGCACTTGCTTGCTTCAGCGTTTGTACGCCTCGCAGATAAGCAAAAAAGGCCTGAACAAACTTATCCCCGCAGCCTTGAGTGAGACAGGGGATTTACTGATAAGGGCAATGCTTTATGCATGCAATGTTAGCATAGGAGGATTGGTTTTTCATAACCGGTCATCCTATTCCACGTACACTGACCAATCAAGCTCCGGAACTACAAGACATTCTCGTACGGTGTCGATGCGTAGAAGTGCATGAAATAGTGTGACAGACGCCGAGGTTGCGTCATCTCCACGCCAGGCGAACACCCTCTAGGTAAAAGCGAACCCTTGCGAAGTCAGTCATTTGACGCCAATCTTCTCGTGCGAGTGGTTAAAATGAAAACTTACGATACGTCACTACGCGCAGGCTTAAACATAGAGCATCTAGCGAATCGCAAAATTAGGGATAGTCGGACGGTGAAGCCTGCGGCATTTCTACCTAGTAAGAGTTTGACAAACCGCCTTTCGCCGTTCTCAGCAAACAAGCGTCACTCCGGACACCGCACAGGCGATGGGCGCTTTCGTAAAGCGTCAACGTGGAACGGGATATTACGTCATCGTGGTAGGCGAGAAAGTAGTTTCGGCGTCCACCGTACGCGCTGTGCTCAGACGGTACGACGCGTTTGGTTCGATGACGCGCCGATATAAACGCCCCGAAGGAGAACCGTTCTCCTAAAGCCCCTGACTTTTAACCCTCAACTCGTTTATTTTGTATCCTACCATCACTTTTCTGCGTCTTCGCTTCGGTCGTTTTTGTACGGCTACAGAAGAAAACTCCAGAACAGCACGGTATTTTTTCCGATAGAATGCTATTGCGAGAGCAGTACTGCGCTACCCACCAACCTCCCTGAACTATTCTAGACCAACACAACAAAGAAACCACTTATTTCGAATACATGGTATTTGCGGGTTATTTAAAGAGTAAGGACTTCGAAACTAACGGTGGACCCTTAATAATGCCTGATGTAAAATCCCGAACGAATACGCCGCAGTCCCTGAGCAGAATATACACAAACAGGTTCGGTCACAATTTTTCGGAGTTCAAGGAACGGGGAATATACTTTTTCGGCCTCTGGTAAACTTATACTGGGAAGCCAACTCTGGAAACAGCTAACCTACAAAACTTGAAGCTTCGGTACGGGGAATAAGTGCAAGGGTACTATTTTTCAATTCCATTTTTAAAGTTTCACAGTTTGCAGCTACTTCTTTACGAAACACAGCGCAGTGAATTAAGCTGTTGAATCTTATCGTCTGAGGCGGGACGAAATGCAACGAAAAAAAAAAATCAAAGTCCCTCTCATCTAATGAGACAGATTATTGAAACACGAAGCTTTAACTTCTCTGCGCGAAATGAAGTAATCGGGCGTTTGCAATTGATTTGGTTGAATTATATTTATTTAGAAGTTCGAGTAGATCAGAGTATGAGTAGGTGCGTATAAACTCCAGCGTCGATTTTTGCCGTTCGGCTATCCGGATGAGCCACCCTATGACATGTTTGTGTTGAATGGTATGTGCAGTCTGCGGCGATGTCGCTTATGTGATAGGCATGCTGAGCCACCAAGATCAACAAAGTCATGTTTCAGAGAAACTGTGTCATTTGTACATAGTGCTGCATAATTAGCGTGACTAACCACATGACTGGTTTCCCCTGTTTGAACGCTTGCGTGTGTTGCCATGAATTTTTATGTATTTGTGCTTTTCATAACTTCAGTTCATTCTTTTGTTTGCTTGACTGTGTAGTCCTCATGCTGTCACGCCTGAGAGTATTCTCCCATGTAACAAAGAAAAAAAAACTGGAATGTCGGAATCAGATAGACGTCGGCTTCATAACCCGGGAGACCCAGGTTCGATTCTGGCCACAGGAAGTGTCTTTTTCTTGTTTCGTAATCATCATGTGCCCACAATTGTGTAAAGTTGGCTTTTCTGCAGTGCGTTGGGTCACGACACTGCTATCAGGATACCAAGTAAGCGTAGCTTTAATATAGGCACACAGAGGCGTCCAAAAGGCTTGGGTGCAGCACCGGTGGCGAGGAGATCTACTACCCGGCGAAGATGCCATCAGACTTAGTCGATAAACCACGAGTAATTAAATCACAAAAGCCGTATATCACGCATTACTGCTTTAAGTAAACTTGCCAAGCGGCTAGATGGTTCGTGATTTAATAGAAGGGAAGTTAGAGCAAATGAACCCGACACGGGGGAAAACGATGGGAGTAGCAGGAGTCGAGAGTCTCTTTAATCTCCTTTTTGTGGTTACAATTATTCCGATATAAAACGATTACTTCACAGCACCAGAGAAGAAATACGTCCAGCCCTTCCTCAAGAGACAGGCGGCTCAACTGGTACTGTCGGCGCCTCACTGATAGACCGCGCACATTCAATGTCGCGACCCGTAGGGCTTCCGTAATCGTCACTGGCATTACGAGTTACGAGCGAGCCAATTCGAACGGCGCATACCTTGCAGTTGATAGCGGTGCGTACATCCTTGCTCTGGCTTGGCAACACAAGGATTCACTATCACTGTTGTGAAGGGGCTTTCTTTTTTTTTTTCCACGTCGGTCCGCCATACTCGTGGGGTAGTACACTGCTGCTCGTCCACACAACCAGCGTCGGGAGCTGCCCACTGTCAGGAGTCTGAGTTCCGCCTACTTCCCACGATTTTTGCACTGTGAATGCGGTGTTGCAGCGAGTTTCCTGTCGGCGTTGACGTTGGGCTTTACGTGAACCGACGAATGCCTCACGTAAGGCTCCTTCGCAGTCGTCTGTTCGCTGACGTTGACGGCCCTTGTGCCCGCAGTGTCTTTTCTTTCTTTACGCGGCCGCTTTGAAGCTGCTTCGTCGTTGCTCTCCTCGTCACTCCTCTTGACTTTGACGTCACCTTTTCCAAGGCTCTTCAGCCTGGATATGCATGCCGTCTTCATCTTCAGGGGCATGCGCTGCTTCAGTAGCTGCCGCTTTTGATTGCCCTGGTTCGTCTTGTCCTTGCATTGCCTCGACGTCGCGCTCGATGTTGTCCGCCTCAGTGGGCGTGTC
Source organism: Haemaphysalis longicornis (assembly GCA_013339765.2). Classification (NCBI taxonomy): domain Eukaryota; kingdom Metazoa; phylum Arthropoda; class Arachnida; order Ixodida; family Ixodidae; genus Haemaphysalis; species Haemaphysalis longicornis. Next base: position 23,214,049 of record CM023457.1, read on the forward strand.
ATCCCTCTTCGCCTTGTCGCCATCCACCGTGGCGACGTCTTCCGCCTCCTCCTCATCCATTACGAACTCGGACATATCCTCGTGCCCCCCGGGTCCAGCTACGCTGGCGTAAGTGCGTACGCAGTTGGACTCGTCGTGGCCGAAGCGACGACAAAGTCCACAACGCGGTACGCGACGTACATGCCCGGTGGTGTGACAGCGAAGACACTTAGGCGCCCTTCCCGGCACCACGACGAGGGCCTGTTCTCCGGCTATGCGAAGCTGATGGGGAAGGTCCTCCACTGTATCACCAGCCTTCAGCTGCAACGTCACCAATCGAGTCGTCGATCCCTTGTCGACGACGCCGTGAACGCGCCAGCGCTCTCTTGTCACGTTAGTCACTTTGCCGTACGGGGCCAGGGCGACGCGCACTTCTTCGTCGGTCACGCCGTACAACACCCAGTGAATTTTGATCCTCACGTCCTGGTTCGTCGGGTCGATAATCAAGCAGCGCCGGCATTTCACTTTCATTTCCGTGATAGCGAGGATTTTCTTCACCGCTTCAGCGTTCTTGAATGTGACAACCCACACGTGATTCATTTGATACGCCCCCAGAGCGATAACGTCCGGGAGCAGTTCCAAATGACCGAGCGCGTCACGGAAATCCTCAACTCTGTAAGGCCTGGCATCAACGTCACCATGCAAAAAGCGGCTGGGAACCCGCGTCCTTGGGCTTATCAGAACAACGCCTTACCCCCTGGGCAAGCGCGGCGGGCAAGTAAAAAAACATCCCCCTCGCGAGGGGCACGATCAAATGCAGAGCATTTCTGCGGGGGGGGGGGGGGGGGCGCCTGCAAGTCGTATGGATTACGTATTGGTTGTTGTTGTTGTAATTGTTGTCTTCCAGCGTAGACATTGTCGATGAAGTCGATGGTGAAACGTGCCGTGAACCCCCTGCCGCGGCTATGACGCAACGTGGAGCGGCTATGACGCAACATGGCGCGGCTATGACGCAACACAATCCAACACAATCCACTTTAATCCAATCCAATCCAAGCCAATCCAATCGAATCCAATCCAATGCCTCTCGCGAGAGAGTGTTATAGCGCCGAAATCGCCACCACGCGAACGCGTGATGTTGACGTCACGATCACGCCACAGATGTTAGCGACCGCAGAGCACTTACACGACATGTGGTTTAAGCGCGAACCGACCGCGGCGAGAGAGCGCGATGCGAGCGCCCCACCTGTTCTAGCGCGCGAACCTAACGCGGCGAGAGAGGGTGTTGCGCACGTCCCCACCTGTTGTGCGCCCGATCCGAACGCGGGAGAGAGAGGGCGTTGCGAGCGGAGAGAAGGCGAGGAGGACGCGGGGGAGAGGGCGAACCTCTGGCCGACGGTTGAATGAGTCAAGGATATAAGGCACGTTCGTAATCTTCCGTTCTGTGTCGGCTTTGTGGCTCAGTTGGTAGAGCACCGTGCACCTTGCGTTCCGCCCGCAGAGTCGTAGGATCGAAACCTGGCGCCGGCAAGTATTTATATAGAGTAGGGGGAGCGATGCGGACGCGGACTACGGACGCCAACGCGGGTGACATCGTGAGTTACTGAAATGCTCTGCATCACTTTACGCCAAAGTGTGACTTCATCATCGTGATCATAATTGTCGTAGTTGTGATCACATCGTCATACAGTGACGTAAGTGATAATCAGACGAAACTCTACGTGTGGCGGGCGTGGAGCTGCGTCCGCATGAGCGATTTTAGGGGCGAAGCTCCTCTTGCTCGGGCCCTGTCCCGGCCGTACACGGCACATTGATGATGATTGTGGCAGGATCCCCCTAGGGATTGGCCAACCAAAGATTGGCCGAAGAGGTCAAACGTTCAACGCGTTCGTTGCTACCCAAAAAGGAGGAGAGGAAGAAGAAGAGGTCGCCGTTCGTCACCTGCGAGCTCAAGACTTGCTCGGGCCCTGTCCCATCCCTCGTTGCTTACACGGCGGAATGATGATGATTGTTGCAGGATTCCCCTAGGGACTGGCCAACCAAAGATTGGCCGAAGAGGTCAAAACGTTCAACGCGTTCGTTGCTACCCAACAAGGAGGAGAGGAAGAAGAAGAGGTTGTCGTTCGTCGCCTGCGAGCTGAAGACACGTACCAGGGGTACGCGACACAAGACGCTCTGCAGAAGGCGACGGCCAAGGTGGCTAAACTATCACACACCGAATTCGCCAACTACCCATGGAGATTGTCATCGTCCCAAACAAGCCCTACATAATCACCACAAACATCAACGTCGTCGACGGGCTTGCCACGAAGCGGTGGAAAGCTTGACGTGTCGAGTCTTTATGTGATGTGTGGGCGAATGTTTCACGGTTTTACGGATAGGCATTTTAGCTTCGCCCCTCTCATCATCATTCACCTCGTGGAGATGGTGGGATTTTTTTCGAGTGGGTTATGGTTTGAGGTGTGACGTGAGGCCTAATGTCCTCAACCTCAAATTGGAAAGTTAGGCCTAACTTCTTGTGTGGCACGCAGAGCAACGCCATTCTTCTCGTGACGGCTTGTGTGGTTGTCGTCTGAGTTTTCCAAACCGCTCCGATCATGTCGAAGTGCAGCAATCGGATAGATGGCGGCGGCATAACGCGAGGGCACATGATCAATTCCGGCAACGAGTACGTTTTTTCATTCATCATCATAGTCAGAGAAAGTTGGCTTTCCTGTACGGCGTATTGGTGTTCAACGGCATCAGGGACAACACTAAAGCTTCCTTTAAAATGCCAGCACGCACGCGCGGCTATATTTCCACAAACACTCAATGGGCGAGAGGAACCTGAGATTAAATTTCTGCGGTGGTTATCAATATTTGAAACTTCTTGCTGTTGCTTTTTCTTGCTTCCTTCCTTGCGTAAGCGAATAAACCCTAAACTGGCCACGCGAACCACAGCAAACTTCCATCGTAATCGTTCTTCGGTAGCCTCCAAGGACCACGCAACACAAATGAAATCCCTGCCACACCAGGCTACAAATTTCCGCTTCGCCCGAACGCACATGTACCGCAAACTATCTGGTGGCTTTCATCGTTCGTCGGTTGCTTTTTCTTTCACCCGGTGGTGTAAAAAAAAAGATAGGGAGAAAAGTAGCAGGAAAATGGAGAGATATGAACACAATTGGTGGGGACGAAGCCTTTTATCTGATGGGGGAAGCGGCAAATGTTTTTTTTTGTTGTTGTTGCTAGGCACAGCGCGACGTGGTCAAGGCTCCACGAACGGACAGCGCGCCATCCAGGGAAGACGAGAAGTGCTCCTGAGCTCCCGAAAAAAAAAAAAAAGAAAGAGAGAGAGAAGTGCGTCGAGCACTATTGTTGTCGAGGCAGAGCGTAAGCCCTTGTCCACGCCGAAATTGTCCGGGGACATAGTGGTCCCTCTGCACCCAAACCCGCACCCTCGAAATATAGATTAGTACGGCACAAAAATTTAAAGGTAACGGGAAATGGGAAAGCGTGTTTGCGAGCAGACCTACCGGCAGTGGCTGCTGTAAACTTGTTTGTTCTTAACGAAACCTTCGCTTTAAAACTAGGTAAACACTCTCCATGATTTTGATGTTTTGACGCGAGAGTTGCAGCATTTGAACCAGTTTTAATATCAGTTCGTCGTGTCACGGAATGCCGTGGTTGTTTTATTACTGACAAATGCCAAGGAGTATGCGCCTTTGGCCCGGCAGAGGACAAGAGCCGGAATCCTTGGGTCCACCTGATCCGCGGTTCACACGCCTATGCCCGAAAGTGCGTCCCGGTGCAAGCGGGTTTCCGCCGTAGAGTGAATCTCTGCAACAGCTAAGCCCACCACACACAAAAAAATGTTCTTTGCGGTAGTTCTTTAATAGAAGTAATAGTTTCCTCTTTCTTTCACATCACATGGTGTAGGGAAAAACTTCGATTAAAAAATATATGAGAAAAGAGATTTCGTTATAGCGAGGTTTTTCTGCACATTGACAGCAAAAACGCACTGAATGATGCCTACGGGCGCACACCTGACAGGTTTGATCAAACTTAAGCGTAAATCCTTTTTCAATCGACAAGCTTCACGACCGTTACTCGGCTTCTTCGAGACTGGAGGATAAAACTCGCGCCTTTGCAAGACGCCATCCCCCCACCCCCCCTTGAGTTGGCACTGACTGTACAATCCCACCCGCCGTGGTGGCTGAGTGGCTAAGGAGTTCTGCAGCTGAGCACGATGACGCGGGTTCGATTCCCGTCCGCGGCGGCAGCTTTTCTGATTGAGGCGAACAGCAAAAAACGCCCCGTGTGTACGAGATTTCCGGCGCACGTTAAAAATCCCAAGGTGATCAAATTATTCCGGAGCCCCTCCACTACGGCGCGCCTCATCGCCTGCGTTGCGTCGGCGCGTTAAACCCTACAGTCAATCACTGTACAATCATGCACGGCTCACTTCATATTTTCACTGCCCGCGCTTTATCACCATCGATTCCACTGCACAGGTATGTTTAAAAGATCCGTGTCAAGTCCTGTAGATGGAATACTTCCTTCGTGTAGTGTAGCCTCATTGACTTGGTCGTATTCGGCCCCAAAACCTATTCGTGAAGGGAGGGGCCGTGCCTTGCTTCTTTTGTTATGTATATTTCGTATCGCGCCACTAAGTAGTAAAATCGGAGGTGGATCTTCGCCTATCTTTCTTGCCTCCCTCTTTATATGCACACAAGAAACAAGACGTTGGACAATGTAGCGGCCTCAGACGCAATGCATGCATGCATGCAACGTATACATACTACATACATAAATACATACATACATACATACATACATACCATACAGACCATACACATACATACATACATACATACATACATACATACATACATACATACATACATACATACATACATACATACATACAGACATACTACTACATACATACTTCATACATACATACATACATACATACACGTACGTACATACATACCTACACGTACGTTCATACATACGGTACGTACGTACGTACGTACGAACATACATACATACTAATACGTACATACGTGCATACGTAGGTATGTACAGTCGTGGACTTAATTTTGCAGACCACGCGATGCGCGTGGCAAAAGCCTCCGATGCGCGCTCTGGAGGCAAGGCGCCTGTTTGTCGAGACCGGCGCGGCGCGTATGCGCGTCCTGTTTCACATCGCAGGCACGCCGATTTTCTCAGGCTTCCTGCAGCGGTGCTGCAATGGTCACATCAGCACCGCATAGCGACGCCTTTGTAGCATTCCTGTCTTCCCGATGGCACATTTGGGGTCTGATGTGACGATTGCGCGGGCTTTGGCGCAAGACTCCTCGCGTCCTGATAAACACCTTGCGCGGAATGTGTTATTTGTTGTTTTGGGGCTTTATCGTTTACAGACGATGAGACCAGTTGCTTGCGAACGGCGTCCCCGAATGAAGCGCGTACGAAGCACGTCTCACGGTACCAGCCGCTACCGGCGACAAAATTCCAGCTATATGAATAGCGAACCTTTTATTCATTTTGTTTATTGTGTAATTTGGCCCACTGAACATATATTCGAAGTCCTGCGCTGTAGATCAATTTGGGCCTCCCCTCTAAAGCTTGTTCTTAAATAGTCAGGATATGTGGTTGATTGCAAATTTTTTTCTAGTGCCATTTCGTTAGTGAAGAGACGTCTCACGCGCGTCCTTGTTAAGAGCAAGTGAATTTTAGGTGTTAATAACTCATTTGATTCAGTGTTTCCGGAAGCGGCAGCAGATTTGAAGAGCAGATCTCCGTTCTTGAAGCCTATTTTGTAGCAGAATGAAGCGTATTCGTCCACTTTTGTCACAAATAAAATGCTGCTTGGGGCTTTCTTGATGCTATGATCCAGCTTAGGGAAGGTCCCCAGAGCATACCAAGCGTTCTGAAACATCGCCTACTTGGTGGTAGTAAAAAACACCGCTTGTAAATTCATCCGGCTCGTCAGGTTTTTTCGGAGCCAGGGGCGAAATACTCTTCGGGAGTACCGCAAGACGGGTGCATACGCGTATAGGTGGTATTCGTTGAAAGTTTAGCGGTCAATTTCTTCGCTTGGCAGCCACTTGGAAACGGCCACAGACATGGCCGATGCGCCACGGACATGGACAAGTACCAGCCATCCCGCGGAGCCCGACGTAACGAGTGACGGCGCACTCACACGTTGCATGGAGGAGAAGAGGGGTGCCTGATCTGGGGGCCGTGCGCACAACGTCGCCTAGCAACAGACGCTTGGCCACAGATATGGGGGCGCACTTGCATGGTTGCCTGCATGCATTCCACGCCATTGAATACCGGCCATAGAAATCAGCAATTGTTCGGTATACTAAAACAGTTTCACTGAATCCTTCCACTGAATTTGAATCCGCTCATATTAACGTCGTTCAATAACGACGGAAAGGAAACAGAAGGTTAAACTGCACAGATGCTTATTATTGCACAAATTTGCACAGAAAACAGCTTATAATGATCTACAGCCTGTTCCTTGGTTCTCGGTGTACTCCACGTGCGCTGGCCAACGATCTTACAGTGTAGCTCACTGGCTATGCAACACGTGCCAAGATAATCTAATGGTGTGAAAAATCTAATAAACGTGTGGCATGATCTTCCTTAACGGTTACACCTATCATCTTACATTTCATTGCTCGCTGAGTCGTCCTCAATTTAAGTTGAACCCTCTTAGTAAGGCCTCCAAGTTTTCTGCCCCGTAGGTGAGTACCGGAAGATGCTGCTGTCATACACTTTCTTCTTCAGGGAAAATGGTAGGCTGCCATTCATTATCTGAGAATATAGGGGAGTGTGTCAGGGAACAAACGAGTGTTAATGATGTATTAGTAGAAATTAAGAAGAAGAAATGGACATGGGCAGGGCATGTAATGCGAAGACAAGATAGCCGCTGGTCATTAAGGGTAACCGAGTGGATACCTAGAGAAGGCAAGCGTGGCAGGGTGCGGCAGAAAGTTAGATGGGGAAAAGAGATCAAGAAGCTTGCGGGGATAAATTGGTCGCAGTTAGCACAGGACCGGATAATTGGAGATTATGGGAGAGGCCTTTGCCCTGCAGTGGGCGTAGGTAGGCTGGTGAGGACGACGATGATGATGATGATCTTCCAGCTATGTAGAACTATGCGAAGTGATCGGCAAATGGCCTACAGGATAAAAAAAAATCGCGTCCACCTTGGAAGTTATTGCTCAAACTAAAAATAAGTGTGATCACAGTGCTAAGCCTTGTGGCACACCGAAGTAACATTTGGCTGGTTGGTAAAAACTTTATTGAATGCCTGCAGAGCTTTCGCTGACCGAGCCTAAGTCACCCGCTTGGGGGCGATAACTTTAATGAAAAGGACATCGTATAGCGGAAATGTGTTAACAGTGTTTAAGAGGCACTAATGATTCAAGAGTCCAGTTCTATTTTAATGCCTCCTAAATTTACAGAGAAGCAGAGGGTGTAATGGTATGTGAAGTTACTTTGCGAAGTTTTCATTATGGGACCGACTGACTGGGCGAGGCACCACATTAAGCCCGTCACGACGCCCCCTGTATCGAAATAGCTGGGAGCAAGGTGCGGCAATCTATACCGCGCAGGTGACAAGCAGTTTTCCGCTGATACAATAAAGTCCATTCCAGTATCGCCTCAGTTTTGCGAAGATCTGAAGGCGAATAGCTGGGATATCGATAAATTAGGGCAATCCATCACCCCTTTTAGGTATATCCCGTCTGACACCTCTTCCCGGAACTGGTTTCCATTAACTGATAATGAACAAATGAGAAAAACTAATTCAAGATTGCTTCGCGCATCTCTCTCTCTCTCTCTCCTCTCTCTCTTCCTCTCTTCTCTCTTTCTTTCACCGGAGCAACTGGGTCCCAATGGGGCGCGATATACACTATGCGGGGACAAGTAAGAAAGAAACGCCATGCTGACTCAAAAAGGAAATCGAATAAAACGTGCCCTTCCGCGCAAAGCATGAACGATAATCCAGACGTTGCAAACCTGTCTTTCCTTTTGATTTCACTGTTTGGTTTGCCTCTCCGTGGAAGTGACTGTTATGTCCGTGGCTTCTGCGGATTGATACCGGACAAGTAGGCTTATAGGGTCAGAGCGTGCCGGTGGTGAGGACCTTAGAAACAGGTAAGGCTCAAGGCGTTTGAACTGCAGACCCATTTCACTGCTTTTAGCAATAAAGTTGTTAGTTCCCTGTCCCTTCCTCTTCCATTGCACCAACTTTTGGCCGCTGCCACACCTCCCTAGCGGATCCATAATAACCCTCTCCATGTTCTGAGGGCGAAAAAGGAGGAAATGCATCCAAGAGGAATATAAGCCTCATGCGGTGTTGTCGTAATAATGATCCAGCAATGCAGCAGCACCATTCGAGCGAGCTGTGAAGATCGGTCGGAACCTCGTATGAATGTATAGGTAGGGAATAAAGTGAAAATCGCAAGAGATTCCTCAAAAGCAAAACGAAGAGGGAACCTGGCGCTTGGAACAACGTCATACTATGCAGTAGTGGCCTGTGAGTGTTTTTTACTGCTGCGTTAATTCCGCCAGAACTCAAACACATCGACAGAACCAATTAGAATATTACAACAGCTAGGTCTGGGTCGCCTAAATAAGCTAAAAGAATACGTTTAGACATTTTGTATGAGTTAATCTTGTACAATGGAAATAAAACGCAATGTGCTTGGTCATCGATGCCGAATTAAATAATCGCTTAACGTTTGGATTACACAGCTTGCCCGGAAACGAAGTCTGTGCACACGATGTGTCGAATGCCATTTTCACAGAACCAATATTACGGAAATGCTGGCATATGAGAAACAAGAAAAGGTAAAACACGACTACAACTGCTTTCCAGAGTTCACTTTGCCTTAGCAGCCCACAATAACCAAAAAAGATTTTTTTCCCCTGAAGAATATCAACGTGTCTTCGATCATCTCATTATGTGACTCCTTTCTTCATTAGGTACGTGCACACCGCTTCTGTTCTTTGTTATTTCATATTATTGAGGGGCCTAAGCTTCTTTGCCTTGAGTGGGACATCCGGTACACTAACTCCTTGCATAGCGACAACCAGAAAATATATAAAATTCAGGTGATAAACACGTACTGAAAAAATTACGGCGAATAAACAATGTTGGCTACCTTAATTAGGCTACCTGCACGCAAATGCCATCATTAACAAGAGTTAATTTAGTTTAGGCTTCCAGAACGTTCACACGCACAAAATAAAGAGCATCGGGACAGTAACAAAATATGGAAATCTAGTTTCCATGCCGAAATTGTCGTACTTTCTTCCTGACGAGGTTTCCACAACTGTGACAGGCTTCGACGTTCTTAAAAGAAACACCGAATATAATTACAACAAATACTTCCGAGTTAAGCTCCCATCATGCATTTGATGTAACGAGGCATGTCGTACTGTCTCCTGTCGCACTTCTTGGTTAAGAGAAGTTGCTTTTTAAATACAGGGACCGTTACCGGGGTACTTGCCAAGTGATAAGGGGTTAACGCATGTCACGCCGGTTTGACGGTGGAGAGTAGAACCATGAATTAAATCCCGCAATTCGCATCGGGGAGGCCACAATCGTTTACTTCTTTCGTGTAGTTAATCGTTTAATTATTCGTTTACTTTTTTGTCTTTCTTTCTTTGGGTACGTATGTATGCATTTATGTATGCATGTGTCGCCTCTCCCGGTGGAATGGAACCCGTGAATTGACTCCCGCTCAGCTGTTGCGATGAACGTGCTTTTAGGGGCAAAGCACCTCAAGAACCTCGCTTTGTCTATGGCTTGTCCCTTGGCGTCCATGTACGCAGTGCTGCGCATGCGCGAGGAGCATAGGATTGGATTGGAACGATTGGATTGGATTGGAGTTCGGATTAGATTATATTGAATTGCATCGGATTGGATTGGATTAGAATTTTATTTTCTGCACACACGCGCTGTCACTCATTTACATGCGCGAGTGGGCAATGCCACGTGAGATTTACGGTACGAACGATCCTCAGTGCTTCGCCCACTCGTCAAGATTCACTTTGTGGAGACGCGGGAATTTTTTTACGCTCACCTCTCATGGCTGCCATAGGGCAATCGTTATCCGAAGTAATACTATTAGTTTATTTCAATAAACGTGTCAAGCACACGAAAAAAAATCGAAGCCAATTTCTTAAGCGAAAGATGTTAAAACGCGAAGCTTTCTCCCATGAAACCTGAGTCCAATTCAAAGTCTAAAATCCAAGCTGCTTTGGCCGTGTCGGAATGCTGAACCACCAAGATAGCCATATTTCCGAGAACTGTGGCATTTGTACATAGTGTCTACAATTCCCTTGACCAACTACCTGACTGGTTCCCTCTTCTGAACGCTTGTGTGTGTTGGCCCGAATTTGATATATTGGTGCTTTTCTTAACCTCAGTGTATTCTTTTGTTTGCTTGACTATGTAGTCCTCGTACGTTCACGTTTGAGCGTATTCTCCCATGTAATAAAGAAAAAAAATTGCAGACTACGATAGACGCGGCTTCTTAAGGCGCGCGACAGAGGTTAGATTCCAACCACGGGAAGCGTTTTTTTTTCTTTTGAGGTGCTTGATGTGTCTTCGCTTATAGTTCTCATCATTTTGTGAAACCTACTGTGTGAAGTTGGATTTCCTGCAGTACGTTTTACTCCAGCATTGAGACGCAGAAAGTGTGTGCTGGTGACCTTGTTCCTATCATTACTATCACTACTGTAGGGTGTTCTGCGCCAAGTTTTATAGCTCCTTTGTCTCAAAACTTGTGCCGAGTACCTTAAAGGGTCCATGAGAGAAAATACAACTTTGTTTAAACTTTAAAGAGTTAGGCTTCAGTACCTCACTCAGCTCCATTACAGCCACGAAAGACGTTTTTTAACCGATAAAAGCGCGAGAAATACTTTAAAACTTTCAAATTTCGCGCCACAGTGATGTGTTATCGGCGCCAGTGACGTCATATGGGCCAGCATTAAAAACATAATTTTCAGTGGGTTAGGCGCATGTTAGCATTCAAGTGATTAGATCAGACGGAACTAGCGGCCCTACTACAATCGTAAAGTCGTGTGTCCTGGCGATTGATTAGTTCGGCCGCCGTCAATCGCCCAAACAAGATTCTGTGACGTCATAGAAAAAGTTGCTGGAACACTGGCTGCATCGCAGCCTCCACAAGCTCCACAACGTTTCTCTTTAATATCTCCGTTATTTTTGGAAGTTTGTGATGAAATCGGTATCTTTTTATCAGGACAAAGCAGCCTTTCTAATAAACCAATCTCGTATTTTGTCTTCATGGCTCGTTTAACCAAACATTCGGAGAAGCGTTCCCAAATGACAGGGGGTACGCCCGGCGTGTACGGGGGCGGAAGTGCGACCCGGCGTTTCCTGTGCTCTTCCCGGGTGCACTGTTCGCATAGGGACGTTGTAGGCTGGCCAAGAAAGGGCCTCCCGCCGTAGTCGGCCTGCCAAGCAAACCTCTCTCGTGCCTAAGCTATCTTATCGCAGCCGCGATGACGCAAAGAAGCCGGGGGCCACGATGCTCGCGGAAGTTAAAGCACGCTGTACTGTAATTTAAACAGGGCCTGTTTCCGGAAATAGGCTCGCACGATGGGGCGGATGTTGGGGCAACTGGGAACACAGTAGAAAAAGAAAACTTAGTCGTTTGCGGCCATCAGAAGTACGTAAACAATGTACACGCTTCCAAAAAAAGTTGTTCATGGATGTTTCGGTCGGAGGCCGATTTTTTCACGGAGAAATGTTGGTAGTTTCAATGCGCAATTATACAATAATCACACCGAGGGAGAAACTAGATCCTGCATGTACACACAAACACGCTAGAAACCAATATAAAATTTGAATGAAACACACCTAGGAAGATTAAAGAAATATGGGGGAGATCTTTCTCGCAAAGCAACTGTGTCATAGCGGTATTCCTCGACAGCAGCTTTTATCGGCCTGAAGTATCGGTTTCTCGGACATTTCAACTTGGATACGTTCCTAACTTGAGGTGATCCGCATGTTCGCAGGTGACTGTGTAATCTATCGAACGGTAACTAACACTCACGACCAAACTCTTCTCCAGAAAGACCTTAAGCACATTCAAGAATAGTGCGATAATCGGCTACTGTCTCTTAACCCTAGCCAATGCAAACTTGTTTATTTCCCGCCGTAAAAATCCATTCGTTTTTTCATATCATATCGCGAACGTCCCTGTACAGTCACGATCATCCTTAAAATATCTAGTCGTCACATTGTCTTGCGATCTTACTTGGAATGTGCGTATTGCTAATGTAATTTCATCGGCAAATAAAACACTGGGCTTCTTGAAGAGTCACCTGCGTCATTCATTCCAACATGTGAAATTGCTGGGGTATCAGGTCCCTCATCAGATCGAAACTCGAATATGCCTCCCCCATATAGAACGCGGCCCAAACATATCTCGTTAAGGACCTCGAATCTGTCCAAAATCGCGCCGCCCGATTCATTCACTCCCTGTACTCGTACATACGACATCAGCGTTTTCATCTTGAAGCCCAATCCGGCTTATCACCTCTCTTTATTCACCGCCATATCGCCATTCTTTAACCTCTTTCATAATGTTTTTCACTCTTCCCTCAATGCAGCCCCTTCCATCCTCCCCCTGACATACATTTCACACTGCACAAGCAACCCACTTAAAGAGTCCCGTTATCGCAACACAACTGTCCACTTTTTTCGCATTTTTTCCCCCCCGCGCAGCCAAGGATTGCAACGACCTTCCCTGCTTCATTGTTTCAACCACCTGCCCATCATCCTCCATAGCAAATGTTACAAATCACCTGTGTTCCGAAAATTAGTGTGTTCAAATGTTTTGTTTTCCTCTGAATCCACCCATTATGTATACCCCCAGTGGGGTCCTTAAGGAAATAAAAATGAAATAAAATGAAACATTCTGCCACTTACCATGGCTCGACTGTGACAAAGACTGGGGTCGACTGCCACGGTTCACCAGTCTGCCATCTGTAAAAAGTCATACAAATGTCATCTGTGGGAGTTACATCATCAAGCGCTTATAATTGAAGAAAACTAGCCAAAGCTGCGTCTCAATTAGTATTCTTTTTACTCACAGAGAGTGGGACGCTGACTTTACAATGGCTAATATTTTGCCTTTTTCTCTTTGAACAGCATTTCCAGGCGTCTTACCCTGCCGAAAATACGACAACGCCTGGCAAGAAGGTATGAGGCAGCCTTCCTGCAGCCCCAATCTCAGCTGCAAACCCTGAGGGTGACCAGAAACCCACCATGACGTGATGGGGCAGTATTGCGTGAACCGAGATTGGAGCGGTAAAAAATGGTGCCGACTTTTCGAAAATTCTTATTTTTTTCCCTTTTCCCATTTTCTATCTTACAAATATGTCTGACATCTCACGCCATGGCACTTAGTGCGGTCGCTGGTAAATAAAAAGAGGCCACAAGCTTAACGGCTGAGAATACAGACTTAACAGACTGTAGATTTGACCGTATAGGAAAACAAAACACTTGCCGGCACAATAGAGAGCAGGCCCTCGCGCTAATAGTAAGCGACAAGTTGAAGATTGACGTTTAAGGGAAGATGGGCGGAAGGAATGGTGTTGACCTGTGACGTGATTCCAACGAAAGGGCGCAGAAAATGAGAACCGGCTGGTAATGGTGGCGGATCACTCAAGGGACAAATCAAATGCCGGCCAATAGCCGCGAGAGTCGCTCCGAAGTGAGGTCGTCACGAGCGTATTTTTATCCGACCGACGATCATGTTAACGCTTCGCTGTCACCGAGTCAAACTTCGCGAGGTTAGCGGAAGCCCGCAGTGCCATTCTTTTATTATCTCTTTATTTTTTCCTTGAGGCATAACTCGTGAGCGCCCGTCGGGGCGTTTGCTGACGGCGTCAGAGAAGGTGAGCGAAAGATGTGGGAAGATGAAAGAGAACGAACGCGGATCGCAACGTGGAACGAATGAACTGGGGCAGCCAGGATAGGGGAGGGCGACAGGAGAGCGGAGGAGGAGAGTGCCGGACAAGTAAAACTGAGCTCAATGTGGGAGGGCTGGTCTGCTGCGCTTAGAGGGGACTCACCTGAACGCATTCCCAGGTGCTTACCACTTCACGAACCACGTGCTTAGAAAACATCGTTTACCGATAGAAAACGCTTTAGAGATCCATGAAAATGCTCCAAACGGCCTAGTTCGCTTCTTTTAGAAATATGTCATTTCCTGAACGTAATATAAAGTAGACAAGGAAGCACATTTTGGTTTATCCAGTTTTCACTAGATGGCACTATTTGTCTAGCAGATGAGATTTTTATTTCTTTATTTTAGCACTGATGTGACACACTATTTCCAAAATATGCAAGCTAGTCTGCTTGGAACATTTTCGTGGGTGTGCAAAACTTTTGGTGCGTGGTTCTTAAACCGATCGGTCATGAAATAGTAAGTCACATTGCAATGTTAAAGGGTGAGTCCCCCTTAAAATACATCTACAGCACACCCTTCAAGGGCACTACATTGAAAGCAACATAGTTTGTGATGTGCAAAGAATGGTAAGACTGCTACAAGTAGTTGTGATGATGACAACGATGATGATGGCAGTGATGATAGAAAATGCGGTAGGATTTGGCACGAAATGAGTAGGATGGACAACCGTTGAGCCACACGGCTAACTGACGGGATCCCGACTGCGATGTGGTATATGGGTGACAAGGCTCTAGGCGTGCCATAGAGCTATATGTCTCGACAGCGCGTACGAACGCACGTGGCGCCTACTGCTGACAGGCATACCCTCACCTGTCACGCACTGATCCGTTGCATTCGCCGGCAACGTAGTTCCCAACAGCACTTCCCAAGAACGTGCAATTTTCTGGCTGTGATTTGTGAGGTAAGACGTGCACCGGAGCAGTTCCCTCGATGTTTCCGGCAGGCGAGCCTTACTTGGACCCAGCTTATAATTTCTCCTTGCCGGGCGCACCGTCATTCCCTGTACAAACGGAAGATCCGATACGAGAGTGTCATCTTTGCCTTTGTGCTCGCAAGCTGCATCAGAAGCCCGTGACCATAGCATACTTCGCCTCGTGAGACCCCGACTTTCCCTTTCCCTTTGTGGCTTGGCGCTCCTCGCACTCGTTTCCTTTAACCCATGAGCAATGCATGGAGGGTTTTTTCCCGTCAGCTGTGGAGGGGCTACTCTAACCATAGACAACTCGCAGTAAAGCCCAGCTTCTTTGCGGTACAAAAGTTCATGCTTCCCCAAGGAGCAAGCTAAATTCGAAGTTTACCGATGCGAGGCATCAAAATTTCATCGACACGTAAAAGCCTAGATAACGCGAAAGCGACGATTCATGCTCTGAAAAAGGGTATTGCGGCCAAAAATTCTTTCTCCGTAACCTTTTCTAGCCGCACGCGGGTTGACGCGGCGACATCAACCTGACCACCAGCCGATTTTCTATTTCCCGTCGGACAAGGCTCTGAAAAATATCTCGGTAGCGGGTATCCCTTTCTAATAAAGAATCCCCTGAGCAATGTGCCCAGTGACAGCTGTCCCAAGGATACAATGGCCAACGAGTTGCTGCTGACAGGTGGCCTCTTAGTCTGCGAATAGAAAGCCCACGTGACAATTTTCACGAACCTTTATGGAACACTCCTCCGGGGCGATATAGCGTAAATACATTGTCTTTTAAGCAAAGCTTTACTAGTTTCGTTCAGCAGTTTCGCCGCGGATGCGCAATTTCACCTTTTGACTGGAGGCACTCCCGGCGAATCACCCCTTGAAGCGCATCGCGTGATTCGCCGGGCCCGCTTTCGGCGCTGCACACAAGGACGCGTTTTTAAGTCATTCTGCTTAGACGAGCGGCGGCCGCCCTCCCCCGCTGCGGCCGATCAGCTGATCGCCAGCCGACCACGTCATCAGCCTCCCACGCAGGCATCACTTGGTTGTATTGGGCTACCTGACTCGTCTCGCGCCTGGAGAAGAGGAATGCCGCGTTCGCCGTGAATGGATGCCGCGTTCGCCGGGCCTCCATCTGTGAGCGTTGCACGGGACCGAACGGCTTTGAGCCGTGGTCGGCAATACAGCTACATCAAATGTTAACCAAGCGAACGCAAGACTCCACCAGACTAAGCCAAGCTTTTGCTTTGCATTGGTTAGCTGAGAAAAGCTGCAGCCATTTTTTTCTCTGTCCTCCTAGGTGAGCAAATTATTTATGCTCTTGCACGTTGGAAGCCTGTCAAAATGTCTTATGGCTTCGTCTTGCAGCAAGTACACTAACTACCTTTTGTATGGTGTGGCAGAACTGTTCGAAGAACCGTACCATTGTTTGCTCCAGGGGTACAGTGTCCACTGAAGTTAAAAATCTCTGCGAGAAAACAACAATTAACACGCGCACAAGAGACCAGAAGGAGAAGATAACTGTCTGAGTGTTAGAATAAAGCATGCATGCTCATTTTGCAAACTCTTCGAAGAGCATAGCTGAGAAACACCTCAAGACAACCTGTACTGAGTTCGGGCAAAACTTATTCCGTGACCATGGCTATTGCCGCGGGAGATAGAGAGCAGCCAAACACGTCTGCTGTAATGTAAGATATTGCACGGAAATTATGAAATAAAAACTGCGATAATGGAGACGTTGTTATGCGCCCTTGGCTCATGTCAGCGCGGAAGTGTAGGCGTGTTTCCATCAGTAAGTAAAAGATGTGGTGGTGGCCTCTGTCAGCCTTTCGTAAACAAAGGTGACATCGGTTGGCACACGCTCATATCAATTGTAAACGTTTGGCTGCCAACATACGTCCTTCCCGAAATGTAACTGACAGGTTCAAAGAGTTGAGAGTTTCGATAATCGTAGTGTGGAATTCTAATCCCTGAAAGTGCGGGCATAGCCACAAGCAGTGATAGCAGTGCGATGTTTTAAGTCCTGACCAGGGGCTGGTTCCCGGCAGGTGGTAACATCCTGTGCAGATCTCAACATTTGCGTCCTTGAGCGCTGTCGACGGTACGGAAGCTGGTACATACCATCACAAGGGTAGCCTGAAGCATGAGGTGGTGTCAGTTACATAACAGTTATGCGCAGGAAAATGTAGCTACTATTTCCACAAGAGAGAAAAAAATATTTCTGCGTCCGTCTGGAGGTGAGAGAAGGCCACTGGCGGGCGAACTTTGTTTTTGTTTACCACAAAGGGCAAGATGCCAACTTCGGACACCTATTTCAGCGAATTCATACTATCGATTTAGTGACCATCAGAATAACAAACAGCAAGTCCAATATCTCAAATGTTCACTTTATTTAACTTGATGATGCTGTGAAGAGTCTAGGTCACTTTCAGAGCGTTCGCAACTCACTGCCGAATTCAACTGAATTTCATTCTGAGCACTCTCAAAAATTGAAGTTTCTAAGGTACAACCAAATGAGAAAAAATAATTTAAAGCTTTCTGTTTTATTGCGTACGTATAGTTGCACTTTGAAAGCCGAAGAATAAACGATGGTGTGCCACGGCTGGTGCCGGGTTCTGTAATGTAAATTAAGCATTGATAACCCGGCAGAACCGAGGGCGCTTCGGATGGTCTCAAGTTTAATTTTGCAATGGCCACAATTAAAGATGGTAGAGATGTAGAATATCTGTCTACGCCTAAAGGTCACACTACCAGTGGTGTACGTCGATATCACAGGCTGATGAGAAAACTTATTCATTCCTACAGTTCCAGCCTCTTGATTGTGAATGTTGGTGAGTGGTTCGTGCCACTCTTCCGCGGGATATTCGACCAAACTCGTACTGTTTGATGTACGACACTTGCACTCGTACAAAGCGTGTAGGTGTCGTTCTTTCTGCTCTGCATGTTAGGAAAGTGTACTTTTTATCTTTTTATCGCAGGTAGGTCACGTCAACTCGGCGCAGATGGTACCCGTAGCGTGTTTGAACAAGGATATAATGTAGCTGCTAATCCAGGTCCTTTCTGGAGTCTGCAGCAGGCGTGCGCTGTTCTTTTAGGAAAGCTCTGGGCGGCTACTCCGAAGTGAAGGTGAGGTATGCCTGAAACCAATTTGTATTCCTTGGAAAGTGGTTTACGATGACTGGCATCGTGCTGTGGTACTGTCACCCAGCAAGACGCGTGTGATGAGTTAGGAACCGTTGCTGTAGTAGCGGACATTCTGTATAAAATTAGGCGCGCGAGGGGGAGATTTCTGCAGGATACCTACCGCAAAAGACGCGCAACTTTCTTCTTGTACTGTAAAACAGGCCCATAATAGGAATAGGCAGATGACCTGCCGGAATGCATAGGTAAAAATATCGAGGCGCATGGAGCGGTTGATTCTGATGGACGATAAAGGTCGATGGAAGAAATTTAGAAAGGCGTTTTAGTTGGGAGTGATCTTTTTCATAAAAATGTGATTAGAGCACAGGAATACCGCGTTTCCCAACTTATTGTGCTCTGGAAACCCCGTTGCTAACTAGGATTGCTACCCCTAACGTCTTGTTTTTTTGTGTTAGTTTAAACACACAAAAAAGTTTATTTCGCATAACTTCATGGAAAGTAAACGGTTCATTTCAACGAGCCCACTCGTAATACTTTCTCTTGTTCCTCTCACTGTCAAGATATTTAAATTTTCTGGCCTTATTAGTCGAAGAATATATATTGCCATGTATTCTGTCGTGGAATGTTTTCGTTTAAAGTTTCTCTGAAGTTGTCGTTAAAAATTTTAAAAGGCAATGAATGACATGCAGTAGGAGCCTTATTCTCGTCTGTGCTTAAAAGGCACAAGGTAAGGTGAAATTAAAAAAAAATGATTGTTTTTTCTACGCATTTAGGGAAGATCATTTCCTTATGTACATATTCCATAATATCACTTTTCTTAGAAAGTCGTATTTCTGGCTCGGAAATAGCTTTTCCGGAAGCAAGTAGTAAGTGACCACGTCCTCTTTTAGAGTGTGCTCCGTGTTTATTGCATTTTATCCTTCAAGAAACTTCCAGATCCAGATCAAAACGCTTGTCTGCAATCAGCTGTATTAAGAAATTGTTTTGCAACCATTGCATTGCTGAGGTTTCAGCCAAGCAAATCAAAGGCGGTGTGCACGTTTTTTCCACATTAGCGCTTCAGAGCCGCACGTGAAAAAATGTCTTTGTTGGGCTTCAAACTGTTAAGATTGCAACATTGTATGCTGTTCTTTAATTCAATGATAGTAGCATCGCACAAGCCAGCATTTTGAAATCATTCGGAATGAACCCTGGGCGCAACACCGCCATCAAGTGGCAACGATAGGTTGACCACAAGCGAAGGTACTTTGCGAACAGAGCTGCACGACAGCTCACTAAATATTCAAGGTAGGACAGGACAGACGACAAGCTGAAAAGCGAAAAAGTAACTTCGACGGTGATTAAAAAGCTGCTGCTTACTAAATAAATGACACGAGTGGTGTTTGTTGTTTTTCACCACGTTTCTTAGTTTAAACTTTATTATCTCAAAACAATGTTTTTTTATTAACTAGGTACCATTATTTCCTATATATTCCAGAATAACCCCTTGACTTTTCCCATGTCATCTACATAGGTTGTCGCATATACGTCGCCAGAATTACGAATCTGCCCCTAACGATTTTTTCTTACACAATTTTCAATATACAAATGAAGCCAAAATGTAGGTACTCACGGAAAAAATAATTCAAAATTTTATATTAGCCTTATTTAACGATTTCTTCTACAGTTAAAAGAGCCCAAAACTCGAAAGAAAATGATACATGCATTATGTAGATGCCTTTAGCAGGTGCCGAGAAAAAGGTACCTCAAAATGACCAAAAATGCATGGGAAGTGTAGGGCTTACCCTGTGCCGTTAACGGCTAAAATGTACTGTCGCTGTAAACCAACAGGCTGTTGCTGAAAAAAACTAAGGAAACAGGAGTTGTTACAACTAGGGAAGGATACAACAAAAACAAATACTGAAAGAAAGGCATTCTGATCTTAAAGGGACCCTGCAACACTCTTTGAGCAGTACAAGTAAACCTGCGCGACGTTTAGATTACACTGGCAGGAATACCTGAGCCAAATATTACACGTGCACGTAGAGTGGTGAGCGCGCAAATCGATGTGAAAGAGGCGGAAAAACAAACCGCTCTCTCTTCAGTTGTCCTCATTATGCATGGCCTAAGGGACGTCACATAGGCCATGGCTGCCCGATCGGCTGTCACTGGTCAACTTCGCGGCTAGATTCTCCCATTTCCGCCGTCGTCATTGCTGTGTACGAACCTCTTCTATGCCTGAACCTGCAGGCACAGTTTTGCCGTTTATTTTGTGTTTTGAGTGCGCGCGGAGTTTGAGTGATGAGCTCAATACTTCCCTTTCAACGGGACCACTCGACTACAAACGTTTATTGCTTCAAAAACGCCCTACCAGTATATTATCTCTATGTACCAGCCCGAGCGCGCACTGGCGAGCAGGCACCCATGCCAGCTTATTTGTGGCACCAGACCGGAAATAGGCCCCTCCGCGTTGCGGAGAAAAGGAGAAAACTACCCGGCATGTGATATATCGAAGGCCGCTGAAGAGAACGCCGCGAGCCGCCCCCCTCACCGGGAGAGAGAGCGCAGCTTTCGTCGCCTTGTCCGCGCTCGGGTTGAGGGAACGATTATGCGCGATTTCTCATCGCGCGTAGTTTCGTTAATTGTGAACGGATTTTCATAATTCTTGCGGGAGGAGATTTCTGGGACAATAGACTTTATCCCAAAATACAGTACTAGTAGTCCATGGCAAGTGTTGCAGGGTCCCTTTAACTACGCTCCGCAAAAGTTAAAAGACAACACTTAAAACTTATCGCGTATGGTCTAGTACCTGGAAAGAATGGCATCGAAAGAGAGAAGCACATATTTTTTCTACGCTTTTGGCAGACAGTGCCAGACACCAAGGGTGGAACCACACGCCGGAATAAAAGCTGTTTGACCAGGCTGGCATATCTACTTAGATCACACGCTCTGAAGCTTTCTAAGAGTCAACAAAAACACTAGTCTTCAATAGTGGGCATTGCTGAATCACACACCACTGGGTCGAGAACATTGTTGATGGCTGCTTATCAGTATTAAATTATCTATACGAAAAACTCGCGATCTGTGAGTTGCGTAGCCCTGCGACATCACGGTTTTAGGCTCTGTTTTGAAATTCCAGTCATAGGTTCAGATTAAAACATGTGGCCATGAATATTTCAATTGCTTTTTGCTTACTGTGTCCCGTTTTATTTGTACATCTGACCAGTGTATTTTTTTTTCTTGTCAGAGAGGGAGACAGTTCGAGTCTGCTTTAAGTACACAACGATCCGGAAAGGACAATAACGATCCGAGTAGAGACGAAGCAAGGAAGCCATGTCTGCTTTTCAACTTGCAGTATGTCTCTAGGGATAAACATACCCTGTTTTGCCCTTGAAGATTTTGTGGTGGCGAACTGTGAAGCCAAAATCCTTGGAAAGTGTGAAGCAGACTAGTCCCCAGAGTATATAAGCAGGTGCGAGAAAGGTCCGCCACTGATTAGCGGAGAGATGAGACAATAGGTGAGCGTGGAAATATCGGGCCGGTAATAAGGTAAGGGTGACGTCGCTTGCTGGCTTTGCGAAGAAAAATGGGAGAAATGCACGCGACATTGAGCAATTACTCGAGTTATAGAAAGTCTGGACGGAGGAGGTGGGTAATTTATAAAACAAAGCTTTTGTACTTTCGTCCTGATGTGTAGCGGAGGAAGCGCAAGTTAACCTTTTGACCAGTGAAACACCCCTCGAAGCGCAACGCGTGATTCGCCGGGCCCGGTGTCGGGGCTGCGCACAAGGCCCCGTTTTAAGTCTTTCTGTTCACGTACGGGCGGTGTCCGGGATGGGAGCGACCGCTTAGATTATCGGCAGCCGATGGAACCCGCATCCTCTAACGCATGCGCCGCAGTGTCGTTTCGGGCTACGTGGCTCATTTTGCGCCGCATTCGCCGTGTACGAGTAACGCCGCGTTTGCTGAGAATGAAAGCGATCCCCGGCCTCCTTGTGTGAGCGTTGCACGGGAAGGATTGGCGTTGAGCCCAATACAGCTACATCAGAGGTTAACGAAGCGAAACCAAAGCTCAACCAGACTATGCGAAGCTTTTGGTTTGCATATCCACTGTTAGCTCAGATAAGCCGCAACGATTTTTTTGGTTAGGGTTCGAGATGGCCATTGATTATATTGGGTTCTTAAGGTCCTGAAGAGCACCAGGGTTTCTAAAACGATCATAGGTATCGGCGCCGAGTAATTGCGATCGGAGAACGTTTCACGTACGGCATTTCATTGTCTATCACCATTTGTAATCAGGAAGCAGATTCTGTGTTTTAAAAGGAGGTAAATGAAACAGCGTCTCCTGGGATGAAAATGGTTCATACGTCACCGTTGCTTCACAAAGTGACTTTCGGAAGGTGTATATACTAAATTTTCAACGAAAAGAAAGTAATTGCCTTGTTCGAACAGTGTCTCGGCGACATGAATTCCTCGTGATAGCTAGCCCAAGCAATAACGAAGGATACCGACTGTTCATACTACGAGGAATTCCAGCACCGGGTACGGCGTTGCCTGGTGCCCATAATATTTGTGTTTTCTATTCTGTAAGGACGGTTGCGCGTTCATGGTACAAACATGCAGAAGGTTTAATTAATTCGCTTCGGTTTGCCGTCTCAGTTACATTAACTTTGGTCCTTAGGTCCGCTTAATTCTTGGTGCACAGCCGGCAAAAAAACATCTAGCAACGAGACCGTGTGAGGTCTTGGTACGGGCGAGTGCTTTATCTTGTTGTTGTGATAAGTATCTATTAAGCTTAATTACAATTCGCGCCTTGACCTTGGTCTTCGCCTAAGGGTTAGATGGGGAAGGAGAATACGAGAATATAGGGTAGTGAGAGTTCCGAATAAATGAGGTCCTGTATGCTGGCTTCGCGTATGTAAAAAAGAAGTGAGACCAGGACCATCTTCCTGTGTTCTGTAGACCTCTCGGGATAGGCCCACTCCCAGAGTGTTTGAGGCCTCACGTGATGACGGATTAAAGCATAGGCTTAGATTCGCTGGTCCTGCGAGACAAGGTGGTTGAGGTGAGCAATTTGTTGGCTATGAGATGCCTCACCCAATTTGCAGGTACCATCGCCGGGGAGTAATTGAAAGCGGGACATGATGTGCAGCCTTACGGCTGCAGTCATCCTAAAACGTCGGAGTGTGACCGTTGCTCATCGATTCCAACCACATGGGATAGGGTCATCCCATTCGGGTAGACGCAGTAGAAGCACTGCACGTCGCTCAGCACGTGATTTGGCAATGCTTTACTCGTACTCATAATCAAGGTAGGACCCTTCCTCTGTTAACACGTCCGGAAGAGGCTCCAAAGGGGGAAATGTTTATGCTTGGAGAGGAGGGAAGACATTCGCCAGTCGCGACCGAGACTTTTGGCAATTATAGGGGTTAGAAAGCGTCTTCCGTGCTGCCTTGTACGCCTCCCCGTTGCCCGGTATCCCGTTATGGCCAAGGAGCCAACGAATGGTAATTCTGCGGCCGATCTGTTCAATATCTCTTGCGACGGCATGAATTCTTGCGGCCGTCCGACTGCGCCTCTAATTTGTGCCACATTCCCTCACGGCATTCTTAGAGTCCGTATAGAGCAGACACGTGGTTGGTGCCAGAGTGGGGTTTGTGACGGCTATTCTGTGAGAATCTTCCGTCGCTTGTAGTAAGACCCTCAGTTAAAGGGGCACGGACACAGAAATTTTGCACCTTGTTTTTTTTGTTGCGATAAGTAGCTAGTGACCTACTTATAACCTGTAGAAACTTCATTTGCTTCAGTGTGCGACGGTTGTTTAATTAGAGGCATTTTCAATACGGCCAGTCGCAGTTTCGGTTTCAGTGGGTGCCGCGAAACGATGGATTTTGTGTGAACAAAGCTGACCATGTGACCGTCGGAGGGATATCACAGAGCAGAGCCGCCGTAGCACTGTCGAATCCGCGTCGGCGGTAGTTTCTGCGAATGCCCCCACGTACTGATCTCGTGAGGCGCTTAATTAAAAAACGACCGTGGATGTGACGCAGGTGCTGCGAGTGCAAATGCTACCGCAGCTAAAGAACGACGCGCGACGCTCGAGACGGTGGTGGCAAGACGCGCGCTGGGAGCAGCCGGCCGGTCTGCCTGCAAGTCCGCATACAGATGTGTTCGGCATAGCACTGCGGCGGATATTCGAGTGCCGCTCTCGTAAGCGGTGCAGATGAAAATTTTTAATGCACCCCGCCATCGCATCATTAACTCTTTTCTCATGTAAGCCACCATCGTCGGGACTTGGGGCAATTTTGTGCAACGGTAACAAGCTATCACTCGAGCTACCTGCGCCGGCCTGGGCCACTTCGCGGCCGTGGCCGCCGCCTGCACAGCGACCGTGCGGCTAGCTCAGTGGGCTTTTCGTGCCTCCGGCGCGTTTTCGCATCCAATGGTAATAAAAAGTAATAGAAACAGAGTGCCTGGAATCGCTGTAGAACTTTGGTCGCGGCCAGCTGCCCGATGAGCTGACGAAATCACGGCGCCTCCTCCGCCAACGATCGGGTCGTTCGTTCTCGAGAGCAGAAGCTCCGCCCTCCGGCCCTCCGATTGGAGCGACGAGCCGGGCGAGCCGGCGAAAAGCGCCGGCAGTGTGGAAGCGGCAAACACAAACTCGTGACATGTGTGGATGTTGTTTATTTACAAAATACCCACGGGATGTCGATTGCGCGTGGTCCTCTGCTGGCTGCTCGGTTGCGTGTCTCACAATTTAAAATTGATTTTAAATAGGTTCTAGGCTGTATTCGCCGCTGATATTTTGCAGATGATGTATATGTGTTCACACCAAACTATCTCCGAAGTTGTCTCGCCATCAAAAGTTTGTGTCATTGCCCCTTTAAGCATCCTTCACAGATGGGGTACCACGGAGAGCCTTGGCTTATTTAGTTCTGGTCTTTTCCCAGCACCACGCTGTTACCGAATCAAGGTATTCATGTGACCATCGCTTCGCGTTTCTCAGTGATTTTTTTCTAGAAATCATATTTATGTAGTCTTGAAGTTGCGTTGAAGCAAACAAACAGCCTGCGTAAAGCCGGTAAAAGTGATAAGAAAGGATATCGCCACACTTAAAACAGACTCGGTACGGCTTGTATTTCGCGTTTTGAAACATTGGAACATGGGAATATTTTCCTACTGTATAGAAGGTATAGTATTTGAAAGACCAAAGAAAAAGCATTGCAGATACAAACAGACCTGGGCGCTACGCCAAAAATTTCTATATGTCTACCAGAATGAGCACTGTAAGCCCTTACGGTGAATAGAACATGGATTGGTAACACTCTTTTCACGGGAATTAGGCACTCCGACCGAAGTTTTCATTTATGATGTCTGTGATATTTTTGAGTCATTATGAAGTGCCACACGATCACTTCTTGTCGCTTATCCCACGGACAAGAATAGTTGCACCTATTCCTGGACGCTGCGGGCATAATTAACCTAGGATAGGGGTGTTTAGAGGTTCAAGTTTTAACAATTACACTGGATTTTAAACTTCTCAGATGTATTGTTTCTGTGATTCCTTGTCTCGTATTTTGATCATTTTCGTCTTATCCTTTCAGTTTGATTAACAGCGAGAACGTGGGCGGGACACAAGAGCCAAGAGACCAGCGGAAATATGCGGAATCTCCTGCTCTTCGCGGTCACCTTCGAGTCCTTTTTGGTTGCCGAGAAAGCACTACCGTCGACAAAACTTATCACACGTTTAGACCAAGCTATTGCCCAAACAGTTCTACACAATTTGACATCGCTCGTCCTCGCGACCTCAAGGCTTCGAGCCGATATTTCGGTGCAAGTCATGCAATACGTTAACCCGCCTTCACTGTCCGTAGTGATCAATTCCCCAAATATGCCACAGCTGCACCATGCTCTTCGCCGTGAGTCTAAACGGGGCGCCCACGTCGTGCTGTTCTGCTCAGCGGCGGGCGTTCGTGGACGTATTTTTGATCTCTTGTTGTTGAGCAGCCGTTTTCTCCCCCAGCTAACTCTGGTCTGTTTCACGCCACCTGACGCTGCCGGGAAGTCTTGTGATTCTATGCGTCATCTGCACTACCCATCAGTAGCACTCTCGGACGAAAAGGTTGAGATCTGCAAGGGACGTTATCGGTTTCCCGAAACCGAGCTTTGGTCAGGACTTAGACAGCGCAGCATTGTGTTTGCGTGTGGGGAGGGGCGCTCGTTCTGCGATGAGGAATTCAATACTGTCACACTCGTAGCGCTGACGTTTCTAAACGCATCAGTTACGTTGCAACAAGGAGATATATTTCAAATAAAAAGTACAAATACTGAGTTGAAGTATCGGGAAGCGGATGTCACTTTGCACTACGGAATGCTAACCGAGGTAACCCCCTACGACTTTCACATCTCTCCCCTTCTAATCGAAAAACGCGTAGTATTTTACGCCCACGTGAGTCAAGCGCGCATAAAAACCACAACAAGATCGCAGTTTTTATCTTATAACTTGCTGGGAATGAGTTACGTTGCAGCAGCCGTCGCTGGATCCTTGCTGGCTATTGTAGCCATAGGCATGATGACAGAACGATTCTTGCATGAACCTGGTTCAGGTCTTCTTCAAGTCTTTCTCGGCACCGCCCTGTGGAGGGGTTGCAACGTAAGCAGACAGAAGTTTTCTTCAAACACTCGTAGGGTGCTCTTTTCCTTCTGGTCTCTTTCGTGCTTGTGCCTTGTTGTTTATGTCCAGTCAATTCTAACTTCAGCTGTCATTCTTCCTTTAGAGCAATCCAAAGTGCTTACGTTCGAGCAGCTCTGCGGCGCCGTACGGAAAGAAAGCTTGTGTCGCTGCGGTGACACGGAAGCCCTTGGCTACTTGCGTCGGGTACCAGTATGGAAAACCCTGATCAGATCGCTCGTCAACAACAAGAGAAAAGGGACGAATTGTCTGTTCCATATCAATTCTGAGCATTGCCCCCAAAAAGTTCGTGAAAATTCGCACGTTGGCTTTGCCATCGCAGTACACCCTGGAACATGTCAAGGGCAACTCGGAGAAGAATTGATCATTGGACAGAAGCCGCTGGGTACAATACTCACGGGGTCCTTCGTTAGAAAGGGATACCCGCTAGCCAGGCACTATCACAGCCTCATACGAAGAGAAATGGAAACCGGTTTGTTTGCAAGGTTACTGTCTCTGCGTGAATACCCGTGCACAAAGAAACATTACAGAGAGGAGTTTTCTAGCCGGCACACACCGTTCGTGGCATGCATTGGTGGTTGTGCTTTGTCGACGTTCGTTTGTGCTGGAGAAATTTTGATGTCCGTCGTCCACAAGCATCGCTTTCGATGAACTCCAAATGCAGATTACTTATAGGGTATGTGTTAACATTCATCCTGACGAAAGCAGCAGCCCTAATTCTGAAATACAATTTAGGTTCCTCTTTATATTTACTTAAAAGCAACACGCAGACGAAAACCACCGCAGAAAAGGTTATTTTTATTTTTATTTTATTTCAAAAAAACCCTAAAGGCCCTCTGGGGAGGGTATTACATAGGGTAGGGGGGTTACAAAGGTGTCACATAAACTAGAACAAGAGCAAAATAAACACAAGAACTAAAAAATGGTACAAATCATTAACATTGCTAGAGTGAAAACAAATACAAAAATTAGGTAGAATAATAGAAACAGCTATTGGTACAGGAACTAGAACAAACTACACCGATTATAACCACATGGTATATTACAACATGTCATCTGACAAGGCAAGAACTGAATGAAATGACGCATGAAATGATACATATTATACATTGATATTTTTGCTCAAAACATTAGTAAATTTCGTGGTATTAGGTTCAGTAACAATGTTTGATGGTAGATTATTCCAGTCTATTGTGGTACGAGGAGCAAATGATTCGGCAAAAGCAACGGTATGACATGTGATGCGTTTGATTTTGCATGAGTGATCTCGACGCGGAAAAATGGCGGCGGGTTCACACATAAATTCGTTATGAAGGCATGCATGGTAGTACAGTTTATGAAATAAAGTTAAGCGAGATATGTTGCGACGATGCGATAAGGTTACAAGTTCAGCACGATTTTTTAATTCGGTTACGCTGGTATAGGGTGAGTAATCAGAAAAGATGAAGCGGACAGCACGGTTTTGTAAAGCTTCTAAGTCATTTATTAGATATGCCTGATGAGGATCCCAAATGGCTGACGCGTATTCTAGTTTAGGGCGTATTAGTGTAATATATGCTAACTTTCGTAAATGGGCGGGTGCATGTCTGAGGTTACGTTTAAGGAAACCAAGCGAACGGTTAGCAGACGCGAGGATATGGTTAATGTGATTATTCCATGTCAAGTTACTGGTTAGATGTACACCAAGGTATTTATAGCTGGAAGTTCTGTCCACGAGGCTGTTGTTTAATATGTAGGATGCTGAATTTTGGGAGGCGTGATTAGTAAAGGACACTAGTTTTGTTTTAGCAAGGTTTAGAGGCATTAGCCAGGTTGAGCACCATGTGTTTATAGCATTAAGGTCAGATTGTAGAATATCGTGGTCATGGTTAGATTGAATTTTACGGTATAATACGCAGTCATCCGCAAATAACCTTATGTTAGATTTAACGCAGTCTGGTAGATCATTAATATAAACTAGAAAAAGCAAGGGCCCGAGTACACTTCCCTGAGGAACACCAGATGTTACGGGGACTAGAGAGGAGTTGTGATTGTTAACTGATGTAAATTGCATCCTGTTAGAAAGAAAGTCTTTTATCCATGTTTATAACAGCAGAGTCGATGTTCAGTAGCGTAAGCTTGTGAAAAAGTCGATGGTGAGGAACACGATCAAATGCTTTTGAAAAGTCTAGGAAAATTGCGTCGACTATAATTCCAGCGTCTATGGATGAATGTATTTCGTGAATGAAGCCAGCTAGTTGGGTGTCACATGAATAGCCTTTACGGAAACCGTGCTGATGCCGAAAAATAAGGTTATGTTTTTCGAGGTAGTTAATGATCTGGGAGTGAATAATATGCTCCATGAGTTTGCATATGGTACTGGTTAGTGAAATAGGGCGATAGTTTAGGGGTGAGGTACGATTACCAGATTTGAAAAACGGAACAACCTTCGCCACCTTCCAGTCATGGGTTATAACGCCGGTGGTTAGAGACTGTTGGAATAGAGCGGATAATATTGGGAATATGCTTTGTGCTATATTTTTAGAATAGTTTTATTTAAACCAGTGTTGTCAGTCGAAGAAGAAGTCTTGAGATTAGTCAGAAGAGAAAATATGCCAGCATCGGTTATGGTTATTTCATGCATAAATGCATTAGTGCTACTGCGTATGGTTGCCTGTGGGAGGGAAGATTCGACTGTAAATACCAAGGAAAATGTTTTGTTCAGTAGTTCCGAACAGTCACTGCCAGTTATTATTACGCCGTTCTGATCAGTAAAGACGATGTCGGGATTATGCTTGGGATTGATGACACGCCAGAAACGCCGAGGATTATTGTTAGCATGGATGATAAATCACGTTGAAAAACTGTAAGCGCGTGGTTTTGAGCAATTTTTGATATTCTCTATCACATTCCTTATACCGTTGCCAGGAAACAGCTAATTTACTTTTGTCAGCTTGTCTGTATAATCTTTTCTTCTTGTTGTTTAGGCGGCGAAGTTTCTGTGAAAACCAAGGGGCAGTATTATCGGATTTAATAGAGATGACCGGGATGTACTTATCAATCAGATTAGTGAGGGCGTTTTTCAGTAGTAACCAGTTTTCTTCGACGGTCCGCGACAAGTTATCTGTTAGAAAGTCAATGGCAAAAAGTGATAGTTCGTGGTTAATACGATCGAAATTGGCTTTCTTGTAACATCGAATGAGCTTGCTAAATGTTTGCCGCTTGATAAGAGGAGGAACTATGCGACCGGTTAGCACGTCATGATCGGATAAACCATTAAGATGTGTTATATCAGAGCATATATCTGCGTTGTTAATCAGTACCAAGTCAAGAATATTCGAACAGTGGGTTGAACGCCGTGTTGGGCTTGTAACTAATTGGGTGAGGTTGAAATCAAGACAACATTGTAGAAACGCATTAGACTCGGATGGTGTGCTAGAAGATATTTGATTAGACCACGCTATGTCAGGGAAGTTGAAATCCCCAAAAATAGCCTAGTAAAGAATTTTTCAAGGGTTGGTATTCAATCGCATATATGGAAATAACTGTTCTGAATTCACTGTTCAAATTCTTCATGATTAACTAAATTTGGGCAAGGTGGGACGGGCTGCCTACTTACTTCATTTTGGGTAGTAGGGTAGTATTAACTAACTTATGCTGTTATTTACCACACATACCAAGGACGAAAGCCATAATTTGTGTTCTTTACGTGCAGGAACTTCTGTGTTCATGTCTTC
Source organism: Haemaphysalis longicornis (assembly GCA_013339765.2). Classification (NCBI taxonomy): domain Eukaryota; kingdom Metazoa; phylum Arthropoda; class Arachnida; order Ixodida; family Ixodidae; genus Haemaphysalis; species Haemaphysalis longicornis. The sequence continues at coordinate 23,244,478 of CM023457.1, forward strand.
TGCGGAGAGGATAAGGAGGTTCATTGCGAACACGCCTCCGTTAGCGACCACACGCCTCCACAGCGTTTTCGCTTTGATCTTGCACGGGTACTTTCCGCTTATAAATGATCGCGCCTCCTCTTCTATATATCGAAGAATGCAGCTCCCCTCCTCAACTGAAAAACATCCTTTCGGATGCGCGATTTCTGAATGATACCTTCTACAATACCAATTACCACCCGCACCTGTCCTCTACAACACACCCCTTCGAATAGCGTACGTGCAACGTGCCGGTATCCCCTTGCCACCTTCTTTGGCCAGCGCGCTCTAGAGCGCAAAAGGAGAGCGAGGTGAATAGCTCTTGGCTATGACCATAAATACCTAGCCAACCAAGACCGAGCAGCGGAGATAGCCCGTTTACTTACAAAATGAGATGATGCAAGGCACTTTTAGGGCGAAGGACCTTCAGGCGGAGGTTTGTCCGGCGTACGGCGTCCGCGCTCACGGCACCGCACTGTGTAAATCGAAACATCTGTGAGCAAAAGGTTCACAAAAGGTTAATAATGACAAAATAAATGGTTCACAAAATGGGAGAGAGAGAGAGAGAGAGAGAGAGAGAGAGGAGAGAGAGAGAGAGAGAGAGAGAGAGGAGAGAGAGGAGAGATGAGAGACGAGAGAGAGAGAGAGAGAGAGAGACGCGCAGCACCGTGTAAATCGAAACATCTGTAAACAAAAGGTTCACAAAAGGTTAAAAAACAAATAAAAGGATCAAAACTGCTTATACACAGAGAGAGGGAGAGAGAGAGAGAGAGATGTCGAGCAGTTTCACGTGGCTCCTGGAGAGCCGTGCTCCGCTTGCGCAAGAAGCATGGCGTTGGATTGGATTGAATAGCATTGGATTTGGATTTGAATAGAAGTGGGTTGGATTTGATTGAAATGGATTGGATTGGATTAAATTGATTTGTATTGGATTGGATTCCATTGGAATTGTATATACTGTACACATGCGTTTTCACTCAGTTACATGGGCGGGTGGGGATTGTCAAGGGTGATTTACGGTAAGAACTATCCTCACTGCTTCGCCCACTCGTCCTTATCCACTTCGTGGAGATGCCTGAATTTTTTTTCATCCGTTGCTATTTTTATATATGCTGCAATGAACCTATTCTCCTCATCTTGCTACGTTAAAAATATTCTTCCTACTGTGTATATTTCTGTTTCAGTAGTACGTCACTGGAGCAAAACCATCGCTTGTCAATAAAATCACCGGGATAGCTGCCATCACCGCCAGAAAGTGTAGTTATAGCAGGCCGTACTCAACACCTGGGCCAGTGGCGGCTTCAAGGTCATAAATGGAAAACTCAAGATCGTAAAGGCCAAATAATAAGACTCCCCTTTTCCCCCTCTAGTGTCATTGCTGTAGTTCAGAAGGCATCAATTTGATCCAGGACTATTTCAGCAGGGTAAAGACCAAGCTGGGTAAACACCAAACACAAACATCAATCTTAACCGCAAATTAGAGGGACTTCTTCCGGTAACATTTAGGCAGTTAGGTTTGATACCTGTCGGCTCTCCTTTGCCAAATGTTCTCTGCGGTGGTTTGTAGAGATATAAAAGTGGCTGTTCGGTTCGGATAACAACCATTTGGTATCTTCAATATAGAATTTGATGGGTTACGAATGTAGGCTTGGAAATTGTGTTAGTCTACGGACCTAAATATTCCCTTGTTCTCACGTATCGATGTGCAATCAGGGGATTTTACTCCTTTCAGACAGTCCCGCGAGCCGCCTTTCCGTCTTGGAGCTACGGGACGGAATCCAAAGCCTAAACGTATTTGTTCAAGAGAGTAGAAGGTGCATTTTTTATTTGTCACAACTAAAAGTGGAGCAGCAGAGCAATAAAGTAGACGTCAAAACATTGAAATTCATGGGCTGCCTCAAACAGCAAATGAAAACTTGATGGGCAAAAAAAAAAATGCTTTCACCGCTGATCTGAAGCTTGCGCAGTTGGCTGATTCTGACAATGAAGGACTTCATTGGTTGCCGCCAAAACGAGACAGAATTCCATCTGTGCTCGTTCGTCTTGTATCACGCACAACTGGCGATCAATGGATGGCCCAAAGGGCATCATGAGGAATGCCATATTGGATGTTTACTTCCCCGATAATCTGACGGCCCAGAACAAGAAACTGTTATTGATGATGAAGCAAAGGTGTGCCGAAATGCAGTATGAGTGGTATGAGCATGCTTGTCAGGACAATGGCAAACTACCTGCTTGAAAGACCGATGGTTAACGTGGCCGGTTCACGTTGCACGTAAGCTATCGAGTGTGAAGCGGATCTCGATAAGATTTGCTGAGCAGTACTGTAGCAAACTTTGCATCACGTTCTTCTTTCCTTTTCTATGGACAAGCCTCGTACATCTGATTTTTACGATGCCGAAGGGTTTATCTGTCTCGTTAACTCTTTTAACCTTAGAAAGAACGACAACTTTTCGGTTTTTCATGGTATGATTACAAGCATTAAAAATAAAATGAGGGACTCTGTCTCTATGAGGGACTCTGTCTCTCATATGCATCGAACTGTTCGTTTTTTTTAGTTAATTACTCCGCTTCGTAATATTCATTTGTTAACGCTCCTGTTTGTATAATTTTGCCTAATTTTGAACGGTTTCTTGCATTCGAATGCGATCTAAGTTGTCTGTCATTATCAATTCGTTACCTCGTGCTTGTGCAGTTTTTTGCCTGTCTAAATATAAGTCTTTGTGCTGTTTTCGTTCAAGGCTCTTGCTCATTCTTGCCGCTCTGGTCGGCGAAAGCCGCACATCAGACGGCCACCCCCTTTGTCACCTGTGCCCTGTGGATTCGGTGGGGTTTGTTGGCTGTCTTGAGTAGACTCCCCATATCTTCTGATAGTGCACCCTATTTAAGGAAGCCGGTGACAATTGTCACCCGTTTGTAGTGGTGTAGTGGTGTAGTGGTGCCTGTGACCCCCAGTTCAAGGATGGCATGTGTCCGTTATTAGGGGTGAAGTCCTTTAAGGACTCGGTGTGTTGGCGTCTCATGTCGTAGTCGTAACCGTCATCTCATGTATTGACGGCACAGAAACACCTAGTTTATGCCTCGCGCTAGAACGCTTTGTAACGCGTACTAAAAAAATTACGCCCACCTCCCCTCGCGGGAACCCTGGTGTGATGCGACGCTGAGGGGGGTTCAAGCGCAAAAGGAGAGCAACCGTCGACCGAAAGGCCGCCGGAGAGCGGCACACTGGTTATATGCGCAGCGGGCTCGAAGGAGAGGAGACCGCGGAGAGAGAGAGTACTGCACATGCGCAGCACCGCGCGCAGCGCGCAGCGCCGACCACCGGCGGAGTGAGAGCGCGCTGGGCTGCACACCCGCAGATGTTGAGAGAGAGTGTTCGCTCTCACCTGGGCACGCGCCGGCGCCAATGCGTCTGCCGCGGCTATGACGCAACACAATCCAACACAATCCGCTTTAATCCAATCCAATCCAATCCAATCCAATCAAATCCAATCCAATCCAAGTCAAGCCAAGCCAATCGAATCCAATCCAATGCCCCTCGCGAGAGAGTGTTCGCTATCGGAGAGGACAGGGGGTGAGCGGAGGAGAGGGCGGACGCCGGCGCCGACGACGACGACGGACGCACGCAGGATGGACAAAGCCGCCGACAAGAGATGCTCTCAGCGTCGCAACTAAAAACCGGGACACTCGCTTACGCCTCGCGCTAGAACGTTTCGTGCTTAAAGACACGAGACTTTTAAATAGGGGTGTGCGAATATCAACTTTCTCGAAAACGAATCGAATAGCAATATCTAGCTTCGAATATCGAATCGAATATCGAATAATTAAGGGGGGTGTGGCTTTCGAAATCAACGTTATTATTTCTTTATGATTTTTGAAGAAAATTAGCAGAGCAACTTCAACGCGCGCAGACCGAAAGGCCCAGCGCGCTTCAGCATCTATATCTCACTTCGTTGGCCGATCCAATGGTACCAAAATGGCCGTGCCCGGTGGCACCGTTGCGGAGATACAGCGCTCTGAAAATTGCTGTTTTTATTCCCATTTGCGCTGACATTTTGTCACCGCGGCTGGCAAAAGTATTCCTTATGCCACTTCGTGACAGTTTGTGACATTTGTGAAAACTTTGCAAATGCACAGGATAAAAATCATAGAAGCCGAATACGTGGCTTTCAAAAAAAAAAAAAAAAAAGATGTAGGCGTTTTTCCGAAGTTTAAAGACGCTTCCCCCCATAAACTAATCAATCCAAACATTCGATAATAGCGGATTATTCGAACCCGTTAGAATATTCGAAATATTTCGAATTCTCTTTTTCGAAGCGAATACGAATTTAAGATATTTATTATTCGAGTAATATTCGAAATTTTCGAATATTCGCACACCCTTACTTTTAAAGCAAAGCTGTATGCCTCTACCACCCCCCCCCCCCCCCCCCCCCCCCCAACAGTTTCTCTCTTGGCAACAACGCGAAGGCGCGAGGAATCCGCTTATACACTACATGCTTCGGTTTTATATTAGTTTTATATTAGTGGAGATGGCCCAGATTTCATATTAGTGGAGATGGCCCGAGATTTTTTTGCTACAAATGGGGGAACCCTAATAAAAAAAAAAAAGAAACCACCGAAGCGGTCATGTACGTTGCGGTGAAAGCAAAAAAAAAAAAAAAAAAAGAATTTGGCGCCACCAAATTGAAGAGAGTTAACCGCTGATTTGAATCCCGTGTACAACTAGGAGTGAACGCTCCGAGGCATGCCCTATAGGAGTACGTTCTAACGAGAGAACTAAATGGACAAATTCTAACAAATGAATACATTGTGTATTAGGCCCGATCAAAATACGCTTCTCGCTCATTTACTTTGATGCTGCAACAAAGATACTGAATCGCCACTTCCAGCGGTCACGGGTGAAGTCGATCGCCCCCGGAAACCATATATTATTGTGGACCAAGGCTCCCCAGAAGCGAACGGAAGGCAGAAAGCCAACGGACGACAGCTCTTGGTGTCGCCTGGCAGTAGAAGTGTTGGTAACAATTTAACAAGGGTATAAAATACTTGCGAACGGGTTCCGCCCAAATTTACACTTCTAAAAAGAGATGAGCGTGTTTTGATCTTTGATTGATTGATCGTACACGGGGCGTTTTTGCTTTTCGCCTCCACAAGAAAAGCGGCCGCCGAGGCCGGGAATTGAACCTGCGACCTCGTACTCAGCAGCACAACGCCTTAGCCACTGAGCCTCCGTGGCGGGTGTGTTTTGATCATTGTTATTTTAATATATGTAGCTTCCCGTACTAACGGCGTTCATCTTTCGCGTTTTGCTAGAAACCTTGAATTCTTTGTGCACGACCATAGCAGAAGGCAATGACATGACGTGTGCGGAGGACGCTCACAGGGGAAAAAAGAGGAGAGTGAAGCAACAGCGACGACGGGGAGAAGTGGAGCAGCTATGCTATTAGTAATGACCATGGTACATACTACTAGTAATGACCAGTAAAGTACATACTAGTAATGACCATGGTACATTACAAAAAGCTTTAGAAATACAAATGAGTGTTCACAACGCCCTTGTTTGTTTAATTTAGAGATACGTCCCTACTTCACCGAAATAAAAAAATAAAACGCTTGCTTGCTAGACAACTAGGGCCCTCCAGGGAAAGCGGGATAAACCAAAATGTGTTTATTGCTTATTTTGCATACCACTTAACAAGTGATATATTTATAAAAGAAGCAAACCAGGCCTTTAGGGTCATTTATATGCATTTCTAAAACCTTTCTTATTGGTAGACGGTGCTCTTAAAGCCCGTGTGTCATGAATTAGTAAGTACCATAGGAATGAAGGGTGCTTTTCTTAAGTAAAGTTGTCTGCTTACGACTTTGTAGATCCTGTAGAACTGGGAGGCACCCTCGCAGAAGACATTACCCAGTTTCCAGTTAAGGGGACCTCGTCTGTACCCACAAACCGTGACATTACGATCTAAATTCTGACCGCACCCGGAAATATCGGGTCACAAGAGAAGGTGACTACCTGAAGGGGCACCTTTGCGTCCGTAATAACTCTCCAGGAGGCATGCAGCTATACCTTATTACCTTCAGTCGGGTAAAAATCTGATAAGCCTGCTGCAAAAGAGGGCGAGTTGGGAGGCGAGGGGGGATCGGGCGGTTGTGGTCGAAGCGATGGCGACGAGGGACATACAGCGCACGAACGCAGAGCGGTGTAAAGCGGAGGTGGGGGTGGTGGAGAAATGTATTTCCAAAAAGGGTCCTGAAGGACACGTGACAGATTGCAAGGTGTAGAGGGCATCTCCCCCGTCGGGACGGGGAGCCCGAGACTCAGCCGCTACGCGGGCCTTTTGGACAGCCCAGAGTTGATCTTTAAGTTCGCTGCTCCTGAAAGCACTGTCCCACTTGCTCTCACCCTCCAGATAGAAGGCTTGCGTAGCACAGCCACACAACGTGACCCAAATTCACACGCTCGTCATACTTTGTACACGTAGCAGTTCTGTCCTAGTCCTAGTCGATGCGACTCATCCTCCAAGGATTAGCGTATGAGTACATTTGTAGCATTCGGAGAGTGACTGACTGCGGCCTGTTGAGTCCTGTGTTTGGGAATGCAAATTCACGTATATTTAAGTAGAAGTGCTTGGTGAGCTCGTAGTAGGTCTGAAGGTGATACATAAAAGCCCTGTGTGGGGACGGGAGTGGTTGGGAGGGAGCGCGGCTGATGAGTCCTCGCATCGCCTCGTGTGCGGATTCATTGAAGTTCCGCTGCCCTCCCCCGAGGTCACCCACGTGGGCTAGAAACCAGACTATTAAATGAATACTAATGTTTCTACCTTCCAATAACCCTGAGACTTTGGCATCAACCACTCCTCTGGCGAAGGCCCGAGTGGCCGCCCTGGAGTCGCTATAAATTACGTTATGTTGAGGATCAAGCAGAGCAAGTGCAATGCCCATTTTCTCAGCTACCTCCGGATTCTTGATAAACACAGAATGTGCGTTGCACGTCCGTTCTTGAGCATCAATTACGGCTGTCGGAAAGGCCTGTTTTCCATTTATACGAGCAGCATCTACAAATGCAGACTGCATAGGGCTCTCGAGAGCCGCAGCCAGAAGTGCCTTGGCGCGAGACCATCTCCTCCCTTGATTAAAGACAGGGTTGACGTTACTGGGGAAATGACGGAGCACGATTGAGTCTCTGATTTCTCTGTTGAGGTGCCTGACACTCTCCTTATCCGGTTCGGTAAAGATACCCAAAGTGACCAGAATGTCTCTACCTGCTCTATTACCTGATGATGATGGTTGAATATGAATGGCGCAAGGCCAACTGGGCAAAGAGCGCCAACACAATGGCTATATATGAGAGGTGTGACCGTAAACACTCAGATAAGTCTAAAAATACACAAATAAAATCAGAAAACGAATATGAGAATGGCTGGTGTATAGGGCCAGGGAATGATCATGCGTGGTATGAAATGAGGTCTAAAAATTTAACTTCTTATAAATATTTAAAAACACACTTGATAGAAAACATGGGATCGCCAGACAAGAAAAATGCTGGGTGTAGTGGGACATGTAGTCTGTATAGTTGTGGGAAGTGTTTGCGTTGCGTTGTGTGAAGTGCTGTGCATTGAATGAGTATGTGAACTACGGATAGGGCCTGTCTGCACCTGCTGCACTGAGGTCTTGAAGATCCCGTCAGCAGATACGAGTACGTTGCATGGGTGTGCCCTATCCGTAGCCTAGCCAGGGCGACTTCAATGTGTCTGTTGCGTGTGTCAGTGGTGTACGGTCCCAAACGTGGTTTTATAAAGTGTAACTTATTATCTGTCTGTTCACTCCAGTGTGTTTGCCATGTTCTGCGCAAGTGTTGTCTTATGTGGGGCTTGAGGTCTGTATATGGTACGGTTGTTATGTCTACAGTGTTCCTGAGTGCAGCAGCAGCGGCCCTCTCGTCTGCCAACTCGTCCCCGCGATCCCAGCGTGCCCTGGGACCCAGCAGAGGAGCAGCTCATGCTTTTGTGCATACACAGACATGATAGTGTTGAATACAAGATTGACTATGTGGTTTTTGGGGGTGCTTGTGCGATGATAGTGCGCGAACAACAACCAAGGAATCTGTATAGATGATGGAATTGGGAATTTGATTTTCAAGAATGTGTCCTACAATCAGTAAAATTCCATACGCTGTTGCAAAAATTGTTGTGTGCACGCTCATGGTTCTGGCTGCATTGAAATTCGGACCATGAGCAGCGCAAGACACCACAGTGTAGGTTTTAGAAGCGTCACTGTAAAATTCTGCACATGTGTATATATAAACTGCAAAGACAGAAAGTGCTGCAGTATTGCAGCTCGTGGTACCCGGTTTTTGTCAAGTTTCATAAAAGAAAGGTCGGAGAACACAGGACAAACTTTCCAAGAAGGTAAAATGTTTGAAAAGGATGATCTGTACACATCTAAAAACGAAGCGCCGAGATCCGAGGCTCGCTCTCTCACTCTAAGTGAAAAAAGCAGAGGAACGGATGGGCGATTTACAAACAGCAGAGATGTGGATGTATCGTTAAAGACGGGATAATAAGGATGGCTATCCAGCGATGAAATTTTAAAGCAATAAAGTAAGTCCACGTACGTTCGTTGGTTCTCAAGGCTCTACTTATTACACTCGACATACAGACTTGAGACAGGGCTAGTGCGAAAAGCACCCGACGCGAGACGAAGCCCCAGGTGTAGCACTGGGTCAAGCATTCGCAACGTTGTTTTTGTCGTAGACCTATACACCCCACTGCCATAGTTCAAACGAGACCCAACCAAAGCAGTATACAAGCGCAACAGGAGTTCTTTGTCGGAACCATGGGATTGGTGGGAGAGAACCTTAAGGATATTCATTGTTTCGAGACATTTATGCTTAAATTCCTTGATGTGGGTAATGAATGTGAGTTTGTGGTCAAACACAACACCTAAGAACTTGTGCGCCTTGTTCACAGGAAGCGACACGCCATTAAGAGTAATGTCTGGGTTCGGATGGTCCCCGAGCTTCCTGGAGAACACAACGCAGGAAGTTTTTGCACGATTCAATTTAAATTTTTAAAACCATTCGTGTCTGCCCAGCCGGCCAGTTTCTTGACACCAAGCTGGACTTGACGTTCGTAGATTGACATATTGCATGATTTATAGGATATCTGGACATCATCTACATACATAGAATAAGAAATTGTAGGTGGTAATGCCTTTCGAAGAGAGTTCATCTTAATTATGAAGTGAGTGCAGCTCAGCACTCCACCTTGCGGCACACCATTTTCTTGCACGTGAACTTTGGAGAGTGAACAACCAACTCTCACTCCAAACGTTCTGTCTGACAAGTAACTAGCAAGAGTGTTTAACATGTTACCCGAAACACCGAATTACTTGAGGTCACTAAGGATCCCATAAGACAAGCGGTGTCGTAGGCCTTCTCGAGGTCGAAAAACACAGCAGAAAACTATCGCCGTTAAGAAGCTGTCCATATACTCACGGCAGCACGCACATACCTACCAAGGGGAAATGAGCATACCGGTTATGTTTACTGTTGCGTAAGCTACTGCGAGTGCAAAAGTACCCTACAGCATAGAAATCACGTAGTGACGTCACCACGCTTTCATATATAAATAGGGAGACCGTTATAGCACCTCCTTCAGTTCAATCCAAAGTACCTTGGGTAGACCACGGAATGTAAAGACGCCCGAAGACAACCCGAAAGGAGAAGAAGAACGTACCACCCAAGCAAATTTTCGTGGCGATGTCAGCAGAAAACTATCAACGTCAAGATGGTGGTTTAACTGGTTTATTGATTGGAAAGGTTGAAATCGAATGTGGTCCCGGCTGCTCTATTTCACCAATACAGGGTCATAGACCCGGCTATTCAAGATCACTGTGCACAACAATTTCGTGAGTACTAACAGTTGTCTATAAAATGTCCTCCTGGGTTGTTGCTCACTGAGTCACGGTAAAAAGCTAATACGTCCCCTAATACTTTGTCGCTATTCTTTTAGAGGTAAAAAACACATTCAGGGCATGAACAACATTATTTTAAAGCCCTGCATCAAGCCATGGCCCTAGTAGAGATGCTAAACACACCACACGGCAGTTATCTACTGGGAGTTTCTTGAAAGGTTCACGTATTTGCCGCGAATATCATGGACAGCCTAGCATCACGTTTGAAACATCTTCCTTGGGCGCTCCGCATGTGTAGAATGGTGAGTTTTCCCAGTAAATTCGGAACAGAAACTTCTTTGTATAAGCCACACCGAGTCGCATACGGTGAAGCAGAGTTTCTACATCTTGTGACAGCTCCACGTTGAAATGGAACTGTAAGGCTGGGTCTATTAAGTACAACAATGACTGCTTCGTGTCTTCATCAAACCACGCCTCTGCGGACCGTTGCTCACTTAGTTTCCGTCTGATACTCCTTATATAATCAGCGAGGAGAGGAACGGGGATGCTTGTTGCCGTCGTCGTGCCCGTGTTTGGCGAGTCTGTCGGCTGTCTCATTTAATTTTAGGCTACTGTGGCTGGGTACACATTGGAAGTCTACGAAATGCCCTTTATCACGGGCTGTTTGAAGATGCTCAGCAATTGTAAGAGCCATTTTTCGGTACCCGTTTGTGGCCTGAACCTTTAATGGTAGCAGAAGCGCTGGCTTAGAGTCTGAGCAGACAACCCACCTAGCACTTTGCTGCCGTGTGGAAACAAACTTGACAGCCTCTACAATGGCACAGAGTTAAGCAGTTGTCGATGTTGTTCTGTGTGACAATCAGAACATCTTCTCCACACCTAATGCAGGCACTGCGAACGAGCCAAGCGGAGCTACGTGTATTGCAAGATCCATCCGTGTAAACATCTAGCTTGTCCACGTGCGCGTTATACATATGCATCAGCAATAATTGGACCAACGCCGCGAAAGGAATATTGGCCTTCTTGTCGATGCCTGGTATTCCAGCAGTGATGTTAGGCTGCGGAAGAAGCCAGGGAGGACTAGGATCAGTCCACCGTGTGAATCAGGAAGTTGTGCCTGGTAGTCTTGCCGCATGGCAGAGATCCTAGAACCAGTTCGCTTCAATATTGCATCTTCTAGTTGGTGGTAAACATGTTGCGTGAATATTCTGAACGGGTGCCGAGTTATTTCTCTTAGCCGCAGGGACAGAATAGGAAACTCTCGTGCTTCCGCCAGCACAAGGGGGCTTGACGTGGTTTTGGGAACCCCCAAGCACACTCCAAGACTTCTCGCTAATAGTAGAGTGAGTTTCTTCTCTCCAGAAGGTGATAAGCCAATGAGAACTGGCAATGAGTATCCGATATTGGATCACACAAGAGCACCGTGAAGTCTCAGTAGAACATCAGTGGAGGTTCCCCAACGTGCTCCCGCCAGGTGCCGCAGAACGCAGACGATGTTGTTCACCTTAGTCCCCAGAACGTGAAGATGGTGGGACCAGGAGAGCCTCCGATCTAGTACTATGCCGAGGAAACGATGGTTTGTCACAAGCCCCAGAGGTCTTTCCTCCAGGTATATAATGAATTCCTTCAAAAGTTTTACAGTAAAAGGAAGTACTACTCATGTTTCGGCTGACATATTTATTCCTCCTTCTGTCAGAAACATCGAAACTTCATCACTTCCGCTTCGCAAGTAGGCTTGAGTGACTTCCAATGACGGTCCGTATGTCCAAAGGCATATGTCGTCAGCGTAAATAGAATAGTGAATACCATGTGGGAGCCGTGTCTGTAACTGAGCCATTGGAAAGAGTGGGACTTAGAACGTTGCCTTGAGGAACTCCTTGGGTAACAACATATTCGTATGTTTTCGCATTCTCTGTCGTAACAAAAATTCGCCTGCCCTCAAGAAAGTCAAATATAAAGCGGAGAGTCCTCCCACGTAGTAATAGCGCCAATCCTTCTAAAATGTAGACGGCGTCCACATACTCACTGACAGCGGGCACATACCTATCCAGGGGGACTGGCCATACCGGTAAAATTTACGGTGCTAATGTACTCGACAGCATAGAAATGATGTAGTGACGTCACCACGCGTTCGTATATAAAAAATGAGTTCATTGCACGCTACCTCGGGTAGACCACGGAAAGTAAAGACGTCAGAAGAACAGCCAGAAAAAGAACATAAATCAGTCGTGAATGTCGTTGTGCAGTAATAGAAAGTGTGGTTAAAAGGACCCTGCAACACTGTTTGTGCAGTTCAAGTAAACCTACGCCACGGTAAGATTCTACTGCCAGAAATACCTGAGAAAAAATAGTACGCGTGCACGTGAAGCGGTAAGCGCGCAAATCGTCGTGAAAGACGCCGCCAGGGGCACACGTTTGATCTGGACCAGGAGAAGCGGTCATCTTTTTGAAGCTTCTGTTTGCGGGCGTGACGCCACGTTTCGCTTTATGCGTTACTACGGGGGCAAAAACTGTGACCCCGGACGAGCTACGACGACAAGGCGGGCGCTTAAAATGCTCGGCACTTCATATTGTGACTGAACCTGACCACAAGCGCACGAAGACCACCAAAATTGCTGCTGCTTGATTAGATATTCTTTTAGCATCATTCGCTCAACTGATTCCAGCTCTAAAAACAGCGTATATCGGTGCAGGCAATCAAACAGTGCAAAACATTTCACGCAGATTTTACTATGTCTAACGCCGTACTCACTTTGCGTGTAACTGTTGTGATGATGATGATTGTAGGGTTTAACGCGCCGACGCAACGCAGGCGATGAGGCGCGCCGTAGTGGAGGGCTCCGGATTAATTTTGACCACCTGGGGATCTTTAACGTGCGCCGAAATCTCGTACACACGGGCGTTTTTGCTTTTCGCCTCCATCAGAAAAGCGGCCGCCGCGGCCGGGAATCGAACCCGCGACCTCGTGCTCAGTAGCGCAACGCCTTAGCCACTGAGCCACCGCGGCGGGTGTGTAACTGTTGTCTTGGAGTTCATCGTTGACTTCAGTTGTGCCTCATAACCAAAGGGACGATCGTTTGGCCAATAACAAATTTTCATCGTATTTGAAGCTAACATTACGGAATATCAGACGCTCCTTGCTACCCACAGAAGGGACCTCTGGGCGAGTAGGTAATGCATAGTTATAGTAGAGCGAACAGCCGGTCCCGGTACGGTACCCGGTGAGCAATCGGTGCAGCTACGCGCGCGCAGAGGCCTCAAACCTGGTTGGGTGCGTGCGCAGCTGTACCGTACAGGGACCAGTTCTCCGCTATGCTATAACTCTCTAATGATTCATTGCGACTAACCGCGCCCACAGACGCTGGGCCAAGTTTTTCTGTTACTCCTTCGTTCACCGTCTGTGTTCGCTGTTAACAGCTATGACTCCCTCCTTCCGCCTAGTGAAACTGTCACATGAAAACGTTACTTGGCATACTGATGTCATTCACCTTGAAAAGCGAACTCGGAAAAGTACTTTCGACAAACGCTAACGACTTTCGTATTATAAGTGGTGAACAACTGCCGGATATAACTTTACGCATAATGCCTCCAAATCCTCAGTAACGTCATGGAATAGACTCTTCAACGCCTCAGTGATAACAAAGAGAGGGTCTACTTTAGTCGCTGGGTGTACTTGAAAATTTCGCGAGAAATGCTAGACGTTTTATGCGGTAGTCTTCAGCGTTATGCCATGCCACAAAAAATTTTAATTTGAGGCTGATCCCAAAGACGAGACACCCCTAAAAGCAGCCAGGCATTGTGACTGCTGTAGCTAGGTTCGTCGGCTCGCAAAACGACAGTGTAATAAAATAAAAGGATAGATAATTTATTTCAGTCGCGCACCACAATATACAGAGCACATGCCAAAATCGATACAGTATGCATAGACATGCAAGACGTACTTTGCACACTCAATTTCAAAGCCAAGCGGCTATACATATTGTTCCGAAAATACACCATATAATAATGTAAGAAACCAGGATGACCAGAAAAGCTAAATTTATAAATATGAACCGATATAAAAGTAATTAACCACATTTCTAATGAGCCCACGTAGAATTGTTTTAACAATCTTTGAGGGACTCTTTACTCCTGACTTTTCTTTGTGCCTTCTACTTAAATGCTTTCCAAACAAGGGTGTGCATAAATAAATAAGGAAGTTTTCAAGCTTCATGATGGCATAAGGCCCATTGGAAAGCAAAAGGGTATGGGAGTGCCATGCAGACGTTCCATTTTTGCCGAAAAGGGAAAAATTTGTCCATGCCGACTGTGTAGTGACGGAATGGGCAGGCTCGCGCGGAGAGCCATGAGCCGTGCTACTGCATCCAAATGAACACAAGCATTTTATTCAAAATGCAATTCAACGGCCGAGAACGGAAAGCGTGTGAAGACTATGTACATGACAAAGAGTGGACTAACGAGACATGGGTCCTACTCAAGTCTGCTGTGGGTGGCACGGTGGGCGAACAGTAGAGCAGGGACAGGTTGGTGGCTTCGGCGAGTCGATGGCCGGAGAGAGTCAGTTCTAAGGGTTGCTGAGCTCGGTCCACGGAGAAGCTCACACTGGCGTGATGTCCCACGGCGAGGAATGTGGCGGTGGCTGGTGGCCAGCGGCGGGAGGAGGGAGATGAGGCCTACTTGTAGACGAGACCTCGCTGCCCGCGCTCAGCGCGACCGACACACCGTTCACTCTTCGGGCACACACCGGCTTCGCCCGGCGGTCATGGAAGATGTTCGTCGGGCCTACACCGCGACAGGTGGTGACTCGGGTGGCCGCGTCGGCGATGGTCCTCGGGCCTACACCGCGAGGGACAGCGTCAGGCGCCAGATAGTATTTTCTTTTATATAGTGTAGGGGGAGGGGTGCGGACAACGATGGTGCGGACTACGACGGGACAACGCGGGTGACATCGTGAGTTACTGAAATGCTCTGCATTTAATACTATCCGGCGCCTGGTTTCGATCCCTCGACCGTGCGGGCGGAACGTAATGTACATGGTGCTCTACCCGCTGCGCCACAAAACCGACACAGAATGAGACGCTACGAACGCGCCTTATATCATTGACTCATTCAAATTACTGCTGACGAGCGCTCTCTCGTCAGCAGTTGCCACAAGTGCAACAACATTAATGTAACGCAAACTACTTAACGTCGTGCGCCCCCGGAAATGCTCTGCATTTGATCGTGCCCCTCGCGAGGGGGATGTTTCACTGCGTCGCCATGCGAACAGTTTGCCACGCTTTAGTTTCAGTTCTTTCTTTGCTGGGGTGCCGACGAGTGGCGCCACCTCCTCGCACTTCACCGCGGGGCGATAGATGGCGCTGGCGTCTCCGCGGCCGCGTCTGTTTGTCTTGCGCAAACGTTACACAACTGATTCGTCGGATTGGCCACTACACTGCACTAACTCTTCACTACATACTGGTCTTTTGTGAACGAACAAAATTCCCTTTGTCCATTGTCAAACAAATTGGTTTATGCCACGAATTACGTTCCGTTGCTTTAAAATGGCAGGAGCGTTCTGCCGCAGTGCCACGGTAGGGATGTGCAGTGATTCCATGGAGACACGTGGGGGCTGGTGGCGACGGTTCCTTACGGCGGTACGGGCGGGGTCCCGTTCTCTCACTGCGACGATGGTCGCATTGCAGCCGCTGCTCTGGGCATGGTCCCTTGTACGCACGCTGTTCCTCATGAGTACGAAGCGCACGCAGCCGTCACGTGGTACTGTCAGAGCAGAAAATGAGCCTCTATCTCCGTACTGGTTTGCGCTTTGAAATTCTAATCTGGTTGCAGGTAAGGCTCGCCCACCCGAAACGCTAATCGATAAACTGCGATGCCAGGTGTGATATCACAAACCGAAGCCCACCATGGAATTGCTGTTTGTCCGAAACCATCTTCGGCGTATACCGAAAGCATACTCCGGTGGTTTGACCCCACCGAACACGGCTCGAAGTAAAATCTTGCGGGAATTCCGCATCTATACGCCTGTTATTCGGGTGTAGAAATACGGGCCCAAATTCATCGCCTACGGAACTTGATCTTTCTGCTGTGCCGAGTGCAGTTCCGGCACAAACAACACTTCCCAAGAACGTTCAATTTTCTGGCTGTGATTTGTGAGGTAAGACGTGGCATCGGAGCAGTTCCCTCAATGTTTCGGGCAGGCGAGCCTCACTTGGACCCAGCTTATTATTTCTCCCTGCCGGGCGCGGCGTCATTCCCTGTACAAACGGAATATCCGATACGAGAGCGTTATCTTTGCCTTTGTGCTCGCAAGCTGCATCAGAAGCCCGTGACCATAGCATACTTCGCCTCGTGAGACCCCGACTTTCCCTTTCCCTTTGTGGCTTGGCGCTCCTCGCACTCGTTTCCTTTCACCCATGCGCAATGCATAGAGGGGTTTTTTCCCGTCAGCAGTGGAGGGAGTTGTCTAACCATAGACAACTTCGCTGTAAGCGCAGCTTCTTTGTGGGTTAAAAGTTCATGCTTCCCCAAGGATCAAGCTAAATTCGAAGTTTACCGATGCGAGGCATCAAAATTTCATCGACACGTGAAAGCCTAGATAACGCAGGAAGCTACGATCCATGCTCTGGAAGGGGTAATTTGCAGGCCAAAAAGTTTTCTCGGTACCATTTCTGGCCGCACGCGGGTTGACGTGGCGACATCAACCTGAACGCCAGCCGATTTATATATTTCCCGTCGGACAAGGCTCTGAAAATATCTCGCTAGCGGGTATCCCTTTCTAATAAAGAATCCCCTGAGCAATGTGCCCAGTGACAGCTGTCCAAGGATACAATGGCCAACGAGTTGCTGCTGACAGGTGGCCTCTTACTCTGCGAATAGAAAGCCCACATGAGAATTTTCACGAACGTTTATGGAACACTTCTCCGGGGCGATATAGCGTAAACACATTGTCTTTTAAAGCAAAGTTTTACTAGTTTCGTTCAGTAGTTTCGCCGCGGATGCGCAATTTCACCTTTTGACCGGAGGCACTATCGGCGAAACACCCCTTGAAGCGCATCGCGTGATTCGCCGGGCCCGCTTTCGGCGCTGCACACAAGGACGCGTTTTCAGTCATGCTGCTTAGACGAGCGGCGGCCGCCTCCTCCGCCCCGCTGCGGCCGATCAGCTGATCGCCAGCCGACCACGTCATCAGCCACCCACGCAGGCACCACTTGGTCGTATTGGGCTACCTGACTCGTCTCGCGCCTGGAGAAGAGGAACGCCGCGCTCGCCGTGAATGGATGCCGCGTTCGCCGGGCCTCCATCTGTGAGCGTTGCACGGGACCGAACGGCTTTGAGCCGTGGTCGGCAATACAGCTACATTAAAGGTTAACCAAGCGAACCCAAGACTCCACCAGACTAAGCCAAGCTTTTGCTTTGCATTTCCAAGGTTAGCTGAGAAAAGCTGCAGCCATTTTTTTCTCTGTCCTCCTAGGTGACCAAATTATTTATGCTCTTCCACGTTGGAAGCCTGTCAAAATGTCTTATGGCTTCGTCTTGCAGCAAGTACACTAACTACCTTTATGTATGGTGTGGCAGAACTGTTCGAACAACCGTACCATCGTTTGCTCCAGGGGTACAGTGTCCACTTAAGTTAAAAATCTCTTCGAGAAAACAACAATTAACACGCGCACAAGAGACCAGAAGGAGAAGATAACTGTCTGAGTGTTAGAATAAAGCATGCCTGCTCATTTTGCAACTCTTCGAAAGAGCATAGCTGAGAAACACCTCAAGAACACCTGTACTGAGTTCGGGCAAAACTTATTCCGTGACCATGGCTATTGCCGCGGGAGCTAGAGAGCAGCCAAACACGTCTACTGTAATGTAAGATATTGCACGGAAATTATGAAATAAAAACTGCGATAATGGAGACGTTCTTATGCGCCCTTGGCTCATGTCGGCGCGGAAGTGTAGGCGTGTTTCGATCAGAAAGGAAAAGATGTGGTGGTGGCCTCTGTCAGCCTTTCGTAAACAAAGGTGACATCGGTTGGCACACGCTCATACCAATTGTAAAAGTTCTGGCTGCCAACATACGTCCTTCCAGAAATGTAACTGACAGGTTCAAAGAGTTGAGAGTTTCGATAATCGTAGCGTGGAATTACTAATCCCTGAAAGTGCGGGCATAGCCACAAGCAGTGATAGCAGTGCGATGTTTTAAGTCCTGACCAGGGGCTGGTTCCCGGCAGGTGGTAACATCCTGTGCAGATCTCATCATTTGCGTCCTTGAGCGCTGTCGACGGTACGGAAGCTGGTACATACCATCACAAGGGTAGCCTGAAGCATGAGGTGGTGTCAGTTACATAAGAGTTATGCGCGGGAAAATGTAGCTACTATTCCACAAGAGAGAAAAAAAAATATTTCTGCGTCCGTCTGGAGGTGAGAAGGCCACGGCGGGCGAACTTTGTGTTGTTTACCACAAAGGGCAAGATGCAACTTCGGCACCTATTTCAGCGAATTCATTACTATCGATAGTGACCATCAGAATAACAAACAGCAAGTCCAATATCTCAAATGTTCACTTTATTAACTTGATGATGCTGAAAGCGTTCTAGGTCACTTTCAGAGCGTTCGCAACTCACTGCCGAATTCAACTGAATTTCATTCTGAGCACTCTCAAAAATTGAAGTTTCTAAGCTACAACCAAATGACAAAAAAATAATTTAAAGCTTTCTGTTTTATTGCGTACGTATAGTTGCACTTTGAAAGCCGAAGAATAAACGATGGTGTGCCACGGCTGGCGCCGGGGTCTGTAATGTAAATTAAGCATTGATAACCCGGCAGAACCGAGGGCTTCGGAGGTCTCAAGTTTAATTTTGTAATGGCCACAATTAAAGATGTAGAGATGTAGAATATCTGTCTACGCCTAAAGGTCACACTACCAGTGGTGTACGTCGATATGACAGGCTGATGAGAAAACTTATTCATTCCTACAGTTCCAGCCTCTTGATTGTGAATGTTGGTGAGTGGTTCGTGCCACTCTTCCGCGGGATATTCGACCACACTCGTACTGTTTGATGTACGACACTTACACTCGTACAAAGCGTGTAGGTGTCGTTCTTTCTGCTCTGCATGTTAGGAAAGTGTACTTTTTATCTTTTTATCGCAGGTAGGTCACGTCAACTCGGCGCAGATGGTACCCGTAGCGTGTTTGAACATGGATATAATGTAGCTGCTAATCCAGGTCTTTTCTGGAGTCTGCAGCAGGCGTGCGCTGTTCTTTTAGGAAAGCTCTGGGCGGCTACTCCGAATTGAAGGTGAGGGTATGCCTGAAACCAATTGGTATTCCTTGGAAAGTGGTTTACGATGACTGGCATCGTGCTGTGGTACTGTCACCCAGTAAGACGCGTGTGATGAGTTAGGAACCAGTTGCGGTAGTAGCGGACATTCTGTATAAAATTAGGCGCGCGAGGGGGAGATTTCTGCAGGATACGTACCGCAAAAGACGCGCAACTTTCTTCTTGTACTGTAAAACAGGCCCATAATAGGAATAGGCAGATGACCTGGCGGAATGCATGGGCAAAAATATCAGTAAAAGGCGCATGGAGCGGGTGATTCTGATGGACGATAAAGGTCGATGGAAGAAATTTAGAAAGGCGTTTTAGTTGGGAGTGATCTCTTTCATAAAAATGTGATTAGAGCACAGGAATACCGCGTTTCCCAACTTATTGTGCTCTGGAAACCCCGTTGCTAACTAGGATTGCTACCCCTAACTTCTCTGTTTTTTTGTGTTAGTTTAAACACACAAAAAAAGTTTATTTCGCATAACTTCATGGAACGTAAACGGTTCATTTCAACGAGCCCACTCGTAATACTTTCTCTTGTTCCTCTCACGGTCAAGATATTTAAATTTTCTGGCCTTATTAGTCGAAGATGATATATTGCCATGTATTCTGTCGTGGAATGTTTTCGTTTAAAGTTTCTCTGAAGTTGTCGTTAAAAATTTTAAAAGGCAATGAATGACATGCAGTAGGAGCCTTATTCTCGTCTGTGCTTAAAAGGCACAAGGTAAGGTGAAATTAAAAAAAAAAATGATTGTTTTTCTACGCATTTAGGGAAGATCATTTCCTTATGTACATATTCCATAATATCACTTTTCTTAGAAAGTCGTATTTCTGGCTCGGAAATAGCTTTTCCGGAAGCAAGTAGTAAGTGACCACGTCCTCTTTTAGAGTGTGCTCCGTGTTTATTGCATTTTATCCTTCAAGAAACTTCCAGATCCAGATCAAAACGCTTGTCTGCAATCAGCTGTATTAAGAAATTGTTTTGCAACCATTGCATTGCTGAGGTTTCAGCCAAGCAAATCAAAGGCGCTGTGCACGTTTTTTCCACATTAGCGCTTCAGAGCCGCACGCGAAAAATGTCTTTGTTGGGCTTCAAACTGTTAAGATTGCAACATTGTATGCTGTTCTTTAATTCAATGATAGTAGCATCGCACAAGCCAGCATTTTGAAATCATTCGGAATGAACCCTGGGCGCAACACCGCCATCAAGTGGCAACGATAGGTTGACCACAAGCGAAGATACTTTGCGAACAGAGCTGCACGACAGCTCACTAAATATTCAAGGTAGGACAGGATAGACGAAAGGCTGAACAGCGAAAAAGAAACTTCGACGGTGATTAAAAAGCTGGTGCTTACTAAATAAATGACACGAGTGGTGTTTGTTGTTTTGCACCTCGTTTCTTAGTTTAAGCTTTATTATCTCAAAACAATGTTTTTTTTATTAACTAGGTACCATTATTTCCTATATATTCCAGGATAACCCCTTGACTTTTCCCATGTCATCTACATAGGTTGTCGCATATACGTCGCCAGAATTACGAATCTGCCCCTAACGATTTTTTCTTACACAATTTTCAATATACAAATGAAGCCAAAATGTAGGTACTCACGGAAAAAATAATTCAAAATTTTATATTAGCCTTATTTAAAGATTTCTTCTACAGTTAAAAGAGCCCAAAACTCGAAAGAAAATGATGCATGCATTATGTAGATGCCTTTAGCAGGTGCCGAGAAAAGGTACCTCAAAATGACCAAAAATGCATGGGAAGTGTAGGGCTTACCCTGTGCCGTTAACGGCTAAAATGTACTGTCGCTGTAAACCAACAGGCTGTTGCTGAAAAAAACTAAGGAAACAGGAGTTGTTACAACTAGGGAAGGATACAACAAAAACAAATACTGAAAGAAAGGCATTCTGATCTTAACTACGCTCCCCAAAAGTTAAAAGACAACACTTAAAACTTATCGCGTATGGTCTAGTACCTGGAAAGAATGGCATCGAAAGAGAGAAGCACATATTTTTTCTACGCTTTTGGCAGACAGTGCCAGACACCAAGGCTGGAACCACACGCCGGAATAAAAGCTGTTTGACCAGGCTGGCATATCTACTTAGATCACACGCTGCTGAAGCTTTCTAAGTGTCAACAAAAACACTAGTCTTCAATAGTGGGCATTGCGGAATCACACACCACTGGGTCGAGAACATTGTTGATGGCTGCTTATCAATATTAAATTATCTATACGAAAAACTCGCGATCTGCGAGTTGCGTAACCCTGCGACATCACGTTTTTAGGCTCTGTTTTGAAATTTTATAAATAGGTTCCGATTAAAACATGTGGCCATGAATATTTCAATTGCTTTTTGCTTACTGTGTCCCATTTTATTTGAACATATGACCATTGTATTTTTTTGTCTTCTCAGAGAGGGAGATAGTTCGACTCTGCTTTTAGTACGCAGCGATCCGGAAAGGACAATAACGATCCGAGTAGAGACGAAGCAAGGAAGCTATGTCTGCTTTTCAACTTGCAGTATGTCTCTAGGGATAAACATACCCTGTTTTGCCCTTGAAGATTTTGTGGTGGCGAACTGTGAAGCCAAACTCCTTGGAAAGTGTAAAACAGACTAGTCCCCAGAGTATATAAGCAGGTGCGAGAAGGATCCGCCACTGATTAGCGGAGAGATGACACAATAGGTGAGTGTGGAAATATAGGGCCGGTAATAAGGTAAGGGTGACGTCGCTTGCTGGCTTTGCGAAGAAAAATGGGAGAAATGCACGCGACATTGAGCAATTACTCGAGTTATAGAAAGTCTGGACGGAGGAGGTGGGTAATGTATTATAAAACAAAGCTCTTGTACTTTCGTCCTGATGTGTAGCGGAGGAAGCGCAAGTTACCCTTTTGACCAGTGAAACACCCCTCGAAGCGCAACGCGTGATTCTTCGGGCCCGGTGTCGGGGCTGCGCACAAGGCCCCGTTTTCAGTCTTTCTGTTCAGGTACGGGCGGTGTCCGGGATGGGAGCGACCGCTCAGATTATCGGCAGCCGATGGAACCCGCATCCTCTAACGCATACGCCGCAGTGTCGTTTCGGGCTACGTGGCTAATTTTGCGCCGCATTCGCCGTGTAACGAGTAACGCCGCGTTTGCTGAGAATGAAAGCGATCCCCGGCCTCCTTGAGTGAGCGTTGCACGGGAAGGATTGGCGTTGAGCCCAATACAGCACATCAGAGGTTAACGAAGCGAAACAAAAGCTCAACCAGACTATGCGAAGCTTTTGGTTTGCATATCCACTGTTAGCTCAGATAAGCCGCAACGATTTTTTTGGTTAGGGTTCGAGATGGCCATTGATTATATTGGGTTCTTAAGGTCCTGAAGAGCACCAGGGTTTCTAAAACGATCATAGGTATCGGCGCCGAGTAATTGCGATCGGAGAACGTTTCACGTACGACATTTCATTGTCTATCACCATTTGTAATCAGGAAGCAGATTCTGTGTTTTAAAAGGAGGTAAATGAAACAGCGTCTCCTGGGATGAAAATGGTTCATACGTCACCGTTGCTTCACAAAGTGACTTTTGGAAGGTGTATATACTAAATTTTCAACGAAAAGAAAGTAATTGTCTTGTTCGAACAGTGTCTCGGCGACATGAATTCCTCGTGATAGCTAGCCCAAGCAATAACGAAGAATACCGACTGTTCATACTACCAGGAATTCCAGCACCGGGTACGGCGTTGCCTGGTGACCATAATATTTGTGTTTTCTATTCTGTAAGGACGGTTGCGTGTTCATGGTACAAACATGCAGAAGGTTTAATTAATTCGCTTCGGTTTGCCGTCTCAGTTACATTAACTTTGGTCCTTAGGTCCGCTTAATTCTTGGTGCACAGCCGGAAAAAAAAAAAAAAAACATCTAGCAACGAGACCGTGTGAGGTCTTGGTACGGGCGAGTGCTTTATCTTGTTGTTGTGATAAGTATCTATTAAGCTTAATTACAATTCGCGCCTTGACCTTGGTGTTCGCCTAAGGGTTAGATGGGGAAGGAGAATACGAGAATAGGGGGTAGTGAAAGTTCCGAATAAATGTGGTCCTGTATGCAGGCTTCGCGTATGTAAAAAAGAAGTGAGACCAGGACCATCTTCCTGTGTTCTGTAGACCTCTCGGGATAGGTCCACTCTTGGAGTGTTTGTAGCCTCACATGATGAAGGATTAAAGCATGGGCTTAGATTCGCTGGTCCTGCGAGACAAGGTGGTTGAGGTGAGCAATTTGTTGGCTATGAGATGCCTCACCCAATTTGCAGGTACCGTCGCCGGGGTGTAATTGAAAGCGGGACATGATGTGCAGCCTTACGGCTGCAGTCATCCTAAAACGTCGGAGTGTGACCGTTGCTCATCGATTCCAACCACATGGGATAGGGTCATCCCATTCGGGTAGACGCAGTAGAAGCACTGCACGTCGCTCAGCACGTGATTTGGCAATGCTTTACTCGTACTCATAATCAAGGTAGGACCCTTCCTCTGCTAACACGTCGGGAAGAGGCTCCAAAGGGGGAAATGTTTATGCTTGGAGAGGAGGGAAGACATTCGCCAGTCGCGACCGAGACTTTTGGCAATTATAGGGGTTAGAAAGCGTCTTCCGTGCTGCCTTGTACGCCTCCCCGTTGCCCGGTATCCCTTCATGGCCAAGGAGCCAACGAATGGTAATTCTGCGGCCGATCTGTTCAAGATCTCTTGCGACGGCATGAATTCTTGCGGCCGTCCGACTGCGCCTCTAATTTGTACCACATTCCCTCACGGCATTCTTAGAGTCCGTATAGAGCAGACAAGTGGTTGGTGCCAGAGTGGGGTTTGTGATGGCTATTCTGTGAGCACCTTCCGTCGCTTGTAGTAAGACCCTAAGTTAAAGGGGCACGGACACAAAAATTTTGCATCTTGTTTTTTTTTGTTGCGATAAGTAGCTAGTGACCTACTTATAACCTGTAGAAACTTCATTTGCTTCAGTGTGCGACGGTTGTTTAATTCGAGGCATTTTCAATGCGGCCAGTCGCAGTTTCGGTTTCAGTGGGTGCCGCGAAACGATGGATTTTGTGTGAACAAAGCTGACCATGTGACCGTCGGAGGGATATCACAGAGCAGAGCCGCCGTAGCACTGTCGAATCCGCGTCGGCGGTAGTTTCTGCGAATGCCCCCACGTACTGATCTCGTGAGGCGCTTAATTAAAAAGCTACCGTGGATGTGACGCAGGTGCTGCGAGTGCAAATGCTACCGCAGCTAAAGAACGACGCGCGACGCTCGAGACGGTGGTGGCAAGACGCGCGCTGGGAGCAGCCGGCCGGTCTGCCTGCAAGTCCGCATACAGATGTGTTCGGCATAGCACTGCGGCGGATATTCGAGTGCCGCTCTCGTAAGCGGTGCAGATGACAATTTTTAATGCAACCCGCCATCGCATCATTAACTCCTTTTCTCATGTAAGCCACCATTGTCGGGACTTGGGGACAATTTCGTGCAGTGGTAACAAGCTATCACTCGAGCTACCTGCGCCGGCCTGGGCCACTTCGCGGCCGTGGCCGCCGCCTGCACAGCGACCGTGCGGCTAGCTCTGTGGGCTTTTCGTGCCTCCGGCGCGTTTTCGCATCCAATGGTAATAAAAAGTAATAGAAACAGAGTGCCTGGAATCGCTGTAGATCTTTGGTCGCGGCCAGCTGCCCGATGAGCTGAAGAAATCACGGCGCCTCCACTGCCAACGATCGGGTCGTTCGTTCTCGAGAGCAGAAGCTCCGCCCTCCGGCCCTCCGATTGGAGCGGCGAGCCGGGCGAGCCGGCGAAAAACGCCGCAGTGCGGAAGCGGCAAACACAAACTCGTGACGTGTTTGGATGTTGTTTATTTACACAATATCCTCGGGATGTCGATTGCGCGTGGTCCTCTGCTGGCTGCTCGGTTGCATTTCGCACACTTTAAAATTGATTTTAAATATGTTCTAGGCTGTATTCGCCGCTGATATTTTGCAGATGATGTATATGTGTTCACACCAAACTATCTCCGAAGTTATTTCGCCTTCAAAATTTTGTGTCAGTGCCCCTTTAAGCCTCCTTCACAGATGGGGTACCACGGAGAGCCTTGGCTTATTTAGTTCTGGTCTTTTCGCAGCACCACGCTGTTATCGAATCAAGGTATTCATGTGACCATCGCTTCGCGTTTCTAAGTGATTTTTTTCTGCAAATCATATTTATGTCTTCTTGAAGTCGCGTTGAAGCAAACAAACAGCCTGCGTAAAGCCGGTAAAAGGGATAAGAAAGGATATCGCCACACTTAAAACAGACTCGGTACGGCTTGTATTTCGCGGTTTGAAACTTTGGAACATGGGAATATTTTCTTACTGTATAGGAGGTATAGTATTTGAAAGACCAAAGAAAAAGCATTGCAGATACAAACAGACCTGGGCGCTACGCCAAAAATTTCTATATGTCTACCAGAATGAGCACTGTAAGCCCTTACGGTGAATAGAACATGGATTGGGAACACTCTTTTCACGGGAATTAGGCACTCCGACCGAAGTTTTCATTTATGATGTCTGTGATATTTTTGAGTCATTATGAAGTGCCACACGATCACTTCTTGTCGCTTATCCCACGGACAAGAATAGTTGCACCTATTCCTGGACGCTGCGGACATAATTAACCTAGGATGGGGGTGTTTAGAGGTTCAAGTTTTAACAATTACACTGGATTTTAAACTTCTCAGATGTATTGTTTCTGTGATTCCTTGTCTCGTATTTTGATCATTTATGTCTTATCCTTTCAGTTTGATTAACAGCGAGAACGTGGGCGGAACACAAGAGCCAAGAGACCAGCGGAAATATGCGGAATCTCCTGCTCTTCGCGGTCACCTTCGAGTCCTTTTTGGTTGCCGAGAAAGCACTACCGTCGACAAAACATATCAGACGTTTAGACCAAGCTATTGCCCAAACATTTCTACACAATGTGACATCGCTCGTCCTCGCGACCTCAAGGCTTCGAGCCGATATTTCGGTGCAAGTCATGCAATACGTTAACCCGCCTTCACTGTCCGTAGTGATCAATTCCCCAAATATGCCACAGCTGCACCATGCTCTTCGCCGTGAGTCTAAACGGGGCGCCCACGTCGTGCTGTTCTGTTCAGCGGCGGGCGTTCGTGGACGTATTTTTGATCTCTTGTTGTTGAGCAGCCGTTTTCTCCCCCAGCTAACTCTGGTCTATTTCATGCCACCTGACGCTGCCGGGAAGTCTTGTGATTCTATGCGCCATCTGCACTATCCATCAGTAGCACTCACGGACGACAAGGTTGAAATCTGCAAGGGACGTTATCGGCTTCCTGAAACCGAGCTTTGGTCAGGACTTAGACAGCGCAGCATTGTGTTTGCGTGTGGGGAGGGGCGCTCGTTCTGCGATGAGGAATTCAATACTGTCACACTCGTAGCGCTGACGTTTCTAAACGCATCAGTTAGGTTGCAGCAAGGAGATATATTTCAAATAAAAGCTACAAATACTGAGTTGAAGTATCGGGAAGCGGATGTCACTTTGCACTACAGAATGGTAACCGAGGTAACTCCCTACGACTTTCACATCTCTCCCCTTCTAATGGAAAAACGCGTAATATTTTATGCCCACGTGAGTCAAGCTCGCATACAAGACTCAACAAGATCGCAGTTTTTATCTCATAACTTGCTTGGAATGAGTTACGTTGCAGCAGCCGTCGCTGGTTCCTTGCTGGCTATTGTAGCCATAGTTATGATGACAGAACGATTCTTGCATGAACCTGGTTCAGGTCTTCTTCAAGTCTTTCTCGGCACCGCCCTGTGGAGGGGTTGCAACGTAAGCAGACACAAGTTTTCTTCGAACACTCGTAGGGTGCTCTTTTCCTTCTGGTCTCTTTCGTGCTTGTGCATTGTTGTTTATGTCCAGTCAGTTCTAACTTCAGCTGTCATTCTTCCTTTAGAGCAATCCAAAGTGCTTACGTTCGAGCAGCTCTGCGGACGCCGTACGGAAAGAAAGCTTGTGTCGCTGCGGTAATCAGGAAGCCCTTGGCTACTTGCGTCGGGTACCAGTATGGAAAACCCTGACCAAATCGCTTGTTAACAGCAAGAGAAAAGGGACGAACTGTCTATACCATATCAATCCCAAGAATTGCCCCAAAAAAGTGCGTGAAAATTCCCACGTTGGCTTTGCCATCGCAGTACACCATGAAACATGTCAAGAGCAACTCGGAGAAGAATTGATCCTTGGACAGAAGCCGCTGGGTACAATACTCACGGGGTCCTTCGTTAGAAAGGGATACCCGCTAGCCAGGCACTATCACAGCCTCATACGAAGAGAAATGGAAACCGGTTTGTTTGCAAGGTTACTCTCTCTGCGTGAATACCCGTGCACAAAGAAACATTACAGAGAGGAGTTTTCTAGCCGGCACACACCGTTCGTGGCATGCATTGGTGGTTGTGCTTTGTCGACGTTCGTTTGTGCTGGAGAAATTTTGATGTCCGTCGTCGACAAGCATCGTTTTCGATGAACTCCAAATGCAGATTACTTATAGGGTATGTGTTAACATTCGTCCTGATGAAAGCAGCAGCCCTAATTGTGAAATACAATTTAGGTTCCTCTTTATATTTACTTTAAAGCAACACGCACACGAAAACCACCGCAGAAAAGGTTATAGCCTAGTAAAGAATCCTTCAAGGGTTGGTATTCAATCGCATATATGAAAATAACTGTTCTCAATTCACTGTTGAAATTCTTCAAGATTAACTAAATTTGGGCAAGGTGGGACGGGCTGCCTACTTACTTCATTTTGGGTAGTAGGGTAGTATAAACTAACTTATGCTGTTATTTACCACACATACCAAGGACGAAAGCCATAATTTGTGTTCTTTACGTGCAGGAACTTCTGTGTTCATGTCTTCTGCGGAGAGGATAAGGAGGTTCATTGCGAACACGCCTCCGTTAGCGACCACACGCCTCCACAGCGTTTTCGCTTGGATCTTGCACGTGTACTTTCAGCTTATAAATGATCGCGCCTCCTCTACTATATATAAAAGAATGCAGCACCCCTCCCCAACTGAAAAACATCCTTTCGGATGCGCGATTTCTCAATGATACCTTCTACAATACCAATTACCACCCCCACCTGTCCTCTACAACACACCACTTCAAATAGCGTACGATCAACGTCCCGGTATCCCCTTGCCACCTTCTTTGGCCAGCGCGCTCTAGAGCGCAACAGGAGAGCGAGATGAAGAGCTCGTGGCTTGATGACCAGAAATACCTAGCCAACCAAGACCGAGCAGCGGAGATAGCCCGTTTACTTACAAAATGAGATGGTGCAAGGCACTTTTAGGGCGAAGCACCTTCAGGCGGAGGTTTGTCCGGCGGACGGCGTCCGCGCTCACGGCACCGCACTGTGTAAATCGAAACATCTGTGAACAAAAGGTTCACAAAAGGTTAATAATGACAAAATAAATGGTTCACAAAATGATAGAGAGAGAGAGAGAGAGAGAGAGAGAGAGAGAGAGAGAGAGAGAGAGAGAGAGACGCGCAGCACCGTGTAAATCGAAAGATCTGTGAACAAATGGTTCACAAAAGGTTAAAAAACCAATAAAAGGATCAAAACTGCTTAGACACAGAGAGAGGGAGAGAGAGAGAGAGATGTCGAGCAGTTTCACGTGGCTCCTGGAGAGCCGCGCTCTGCTTGCGCAAGAAGCATGGTTTGGATTGGATTAAATAGCATTGGATTTGGATTTGAATAGAATTGGGTTGGATTTGATTGAAATGGATTGGATTGGATTAAATTGATTTGTATTGGATTGGATTCTATTGGAATTGTATATACTGTACACATGCGTTTTCACTCAGTTACATGGGCGAGTGGGGATTGTCAAGGGTGATTTAGGGTAAGAACTATCCTCACTGCTTCGCCCACTCGTCCTTATCCACTTCGTGGAGATGCCTGAATATTTTTTCATCCGTTGCTATTTTTATATATGCTGCAATAAACCTATTCTCCTCAGTCTTGCTACGTTAAAAATATTCTTCCTACTGTGTATATTTCTGTTTCAGTAGTACGTCACTGGAGGAAATTCATCGCTTGACAATAAAATCCCCGGGATAGCTGCCATCACCGCCAGAAAGTGTAGTTATAGCAGGCCGTGCTCAACATCTGGGACAGTGGCGGCTTCAAGGTCATAAATGGAAAACTCAAGGTCGTAAAGGCCAAATAATAAGACTCCCCTTTTCCCCCCTCTAGTGTCATTGCTGTAGTTCAGAAGGCATCAATTTGATCCAGGACTATGTCAGGAGGGTAAAGACCAAGCTGGGTAAACACCAAACACCAAACATCAATCTTAACCGCAAATTAGAGGGACTTCTTCCAGTAACATTTAGGCAGTTAGGTTTGATACCTGTCGGCTCTCCTTTGCAAAACGTTCTCTGCGGTGGTGTACAGAGATATAAAAGTGGCTGTTCGGTTCGGAATAACAACCATTTGGCATCTTCAATATAGAATTTGTTGGGTTACGTATGGGAAGGCAGAAATGTAGGCTTGGAAATTGTGTTAGTCTACGGACCTAAATATTCCCTTGTTCTCACGTATCAATGTGCAATCAGGGGATTTTACTCCTTTCAGACAGTCCCGCGAGCCGCCTTTCCGTCTTGGAGCTACGGGACGGAATCCAAAGCCTAAACGTATTTGTTCAAGAGAGTAGAAGGCGTATTTTTTATTTTTCACAACTAAAAGTGCAGCAGCAGAGCAATAAAGTAGACGTCAAAACATTGAGATTCATGGGCTGCCTCAAACAGCAAATGAAAACTTGATGGACAAAAAAAAATGCTCTCGCCGCTGATCTGAAACTTGCGCAGTTGACTGATTCTGACATTGAAGGGCTTCATTGGTTGCCGACAAAACGAGATAGAATTTCTTCTGTGCTCGTTCGTTTTGTATCGTGCACAACTCGCGATCAATGGATGGCGCAAAAGGGCATCATGAGGAATGCCAAATCGGATGTTTACTTCCCCGATAATCTGACGGCCCAGAACAAGAAACTGTTATTGATGATGAAGCAAAGGTGTGCCGAAATGCAGTATGAGTGGTATGAGCATGCTTGTCAGGGCAATGGCAAACTACCTGCTTGAAAGACTGATGGTTAACGTGGCCGGTTCACGTTGCACGTAAGCTATCGAGTGTGAAGCGGATCTCGATAAGATTTGCTGAGCAGTAGCGTAGCAAACTTCGGCATCACCTTCTTCTTTCCTTTTCTATGGACAAGCCTCGTACATCTGATTATTACGATGCCGAAGGGTTTATCTGTCTCGTTAACTCTTTGAACCTTAGAAAGAACGACAACTTTTCGGTTTTTCATGGTATGATTAGAAGCTTAAAAAATAAAATATTGAAGCTTGGGAATGTTTTTAAATCCCCCCGTACAACTTTGACGTTGTGGCTTTTACAGAGACATGGTTCTGCAATAACGATGTTGTTCCTTTGCAGGGGTATAACTCAGAAGGGGTATATCGAAACGGCCGAAGGGGAGTAGGAACGTCTATTTACATTAAAAAAGGGCTAAAGTACGAAATGTTACCCGAGTTTTCCAAAGTGTGCGATCATTGAATCCATTGCTGTTGTTTGCCTTGATTCAATGGTTATGCCAGTTTATCTCCGACCATCTGACGATACAAAAGAGTTTATGCGTTATCTAACAAATATATTTGAATACTCCTTAAACTTCAGTCAACCCGTTATCCTTGTTGGTGACTATATTGTTGACAAGCTTGGACCTAACGCCGGATGTCAAAATTTTCAAGATGTATTTGAAGAATTTTTCTGCCGGAATGCGACTAATTTGCCAAGAAGAATAACTCCTGAAAGACAAACCCTCATAGATTTTTGTGTGATTAATTTTAAACCGAGTACTGTCACTTCAGGCATTCTTACAGTAAATTTAAGTGAACACTTACCTATATTTAGTTTCTTTGGTAAAATGACGAAAAAGAAATTTTTGAGGGACCTTCCTCTGCTATGCCAAAATTTCAATGAGCCAGCCCTAGCTGCATTCAGGGTTATGATTGAAAGAACTATGTGGTATGATGTGTACAGTTGTGAAAACCCTGATCACAGTACGACATTTTTCTCAAGAAGGATAAGGACTGTTATGATAATGCGTTCCCTTTAAAGCGGGTAAGACATATCGACCGTCCCGAAAACCGTGGGTTATTCGAGAACTTTGTAATAGAATTAGAGCAAGAGATAAACTATTTTATAAATTCATTCCCCGAAAAGACCCTCAAATATTTTCTGAGTAGAAGCGCGTAAGAAATAAATTAAACTCGGACCTAATTACGCAAAGATAAGTTACTAAATGTTAAAATTTGTTTGCATATCTAATGATCCCCAGAAAATCTGGAACTTGGCACAGAACATTATAGGTGTCCCCAAAACCTCCCTTCCAAGTAAACTCACGATTGACGGTGTACAATATAGTGATCGGGCATTAGCTGAAAAATTCAACCAACATTTGGTTACTTCTTGTGCACAATTACAGACACATTCTTCGTGTGTAAGATGAGATGAGACTAATTTTCCTCGAACGGGAAACGCAATTTTCCTCACCGCAAGTACCGAGGTCAAAATAACTTCTTTTCTGAAATCTCTAGCTAAAAGTACCGCATCTGGTTATTGTGATATAAAAGCTGAGCCCATCAAAACTGTGCGCTATGTTTTAGGTGCCGCCTTATTGCATATCTACAATAGAGCACTCGTCACTGGCCTTTTTCCAAAAGGAATAAAAATTGCACGTGCGGCTATACTGCCTAAAAGTTGCCCATTTGACAATATTCATAATTATCGGCCAATATCTGTTCTGCTGCTTTTTTCAAAAGTTCTAGAACATTTATTAAAAACGAGGGTAACTAAGTTTCTTGATTCGACTGGTGATATTGTAGACGAGCAGTAAGACTTTCGGGAAAAAGGATCAGCTGACATGGCGCTCCTATATATGAAAGAGAAAATAGCAAACAATTTCGTGCAAAATTCTTTCACCGTTGGGTTGTTCCGCGATTTTAGGAAGGCCTTTGGTTAGATTCGACACGATGTATTGTGTCATAAACTCCCCTTATATGGAACCGGTGGTGTTGCATTAAATTTGATCACCAGCTACTTGTCTGATCGCTTACAGTTCACTTGCCTTAAGGGATCCTGTAACACTCTTTGAGCAGTGCAAGTAAACCTGCGCGACGTTTAGATTACACTGCCAGGAATACCTGAGCCAAATATTACACGTGCTCGTGAAGCGGTGAGCGCGCAAATCGCTGTCAAAAACGCGGAAAAACCGACCGCACTCTCTTCAGTTCTCCTCATTATGCACCCCTGGCATGGCCTATACGACGTCATTCCGGCCATTGCTGTCTGATCGACTGTCACTGGTCAACTTCGCGGCTAATTTCTCCCATTTCCTGTGACGATCCGCTGCCGTCGGCGCTGTGTGCGACCCTCTTCTGTGCCTGAACCTATAGGCACAGTTTTGCAGTTTCTTTTGTGTCTTTAGTGCGCGCGGAGGTTGAGTGATGAGGTCAATACTTCCCTTTCAACCAGCCCACTCGACAACAAACGTTTGTTGCTTCAAAGACACCCTACCAGCCCGAGCGCGCGCTCGCGAGCAGGCAGCCATGCTTGCTTTTTTGTGGTACCTAACCGGAAAGAGATCCCTCCGCGTTTCGGAGAAAAGGGGAAAACTCCCCGGCATGTCATATATCGAAGGCCGCCGGAGAAGACGCCGCGAGCCGCCCCCCTCTCCGGAAGAGAGCGTGCAGCTTTCGTCGCGTTGTCCGCGGTCGAGTTGAGAGGGAACAATTATGCGTGATTTTTCATCGCGCGCAGTTTCGGTGATAGTGAACGGATTTACATAAATCTTTCAGGAGGACATTGCTGGGACGATATACTTAACCTTAAAATACATCCCGAGTAGTGGACAGTAAGTGTTCCCAAATAAGTGAGTGGGCCCAACAGTAAGTGGACCCAAATTTTATACGGGGTCCATGCAAGGCTTTATTTTGGACCCATTGTTTTTTTGCTTTCCATAAATGACATTGTACATATACCTCTGACTGCAAACATTACGTCGTACGCCGACGATACGGGTGCTTTTTTTTCTTGAAGGACTGTACTGGAAAGGACTTTGTTGAAACAAGTCCTGCAGTAGGCAGGAGCCGGTTTACAGCTCCGCCTCGACGTGGCCTGACGTCGCGCCTTCTTCTGCGACCCTACTCGTCACAAGCCCGTTTTACGGAGCCCGTGCCTTTCGAGCGAGGCGAAGACCTGCTGGACGGCCCATGGCTAGTCTGTCTTGCTTGTAGATTCGATGGCTCTCTGGAGTTCCTCCGGATACTCTTCGAAGTGCGCGCAGTCTGGGTCGGCGGCACAGTCCCAAGTGATAGGTCACCGGTAGGCCGGTCCTTTCTTACGCACATTGCACTGGTCACTCGGGTACTCGTCCGGGTGGTTATTTGCGTGAAGTTGAGTTGTCAGTCAATACGTGGCTTCGCGAATTGTCCAGTTAGTTAATCTTCAATCATCTTCAGCTGAACGTTAATATGACCAAATTTATTGTTTTAATCCCAAGAATGAACTGGACAACTGCAGCATGTCTCTAGAATTTCGTAACTGCGTAATCGAACATAAATATTTTTGTGTGTTCTCTTTTTTTTAGTGTTCTCTTCAATTTTTGGGTGATCTCTTCAATGAAAATTTAAATTGGACATATCATGTAAATAAGTTCACGCAAGTATGTCTCGGTCTATAGCAATGTTATTCAAAGTCAAGCGTCTGATTCCCACTTGGTTGATGCGTCAGTTATACCATGGTCTTCTGCAGTCGCACCTTCATTATTGCCTTTTAGTTTGGCGTTACACAACCGTAATAAATTTAGACAGGCTGTTAATTTTACAAAAAAAGCAGTTCGGTGCGTAGAGAATGTGCCCAGCTCACACCACTCGAAGCCGTTGTTTTTAAAGCACAACTTGCTTAAAGTAACTCAATTGTTCAATCTTAAGCTTGCTGTTCATATTCGCAGCGAAATGAATAGAGACGAACTGTTTCTTGATCCGTACACTCCAGTTAAACCCCGCTACAATCATCGGCCTGGGGCTCTTAAGACCCCATTTATTATGACAAACTATGGTGCACAAGAACTAGAATATATAACACCCCGTTTTCTTAAGAAAAACCCAGTAATGTTCCACGTAATTCTTCAATTTACGTCGCTGCTCAGACTCAAACAAAATATAAAGCGACATTATTTTACCTAAATGGTCTAGAAGTGTGCACTGGTTTCTGGTTTTGTTTTTATAATGAA
Organism: Haemaphysalis longicornis; assembly: GCA_013339765.2. Taxonomy (NCBI): domain Eukaryota; kingdom Metazoa; phylum Arthropoda; class Arachnida; order Ixodida; family Ixodidae; genus Haemaphysalis; species Haemaphysalis longicornis. The sequence continues at coordinate 23,279,095 of CM023457.1, forward strand.
AGCAATTTATGTGCTATGTGTTCAGTTTCCTGCTTCTGTATCACACTTGATCTTCTCGATGTCGGCTTTCTTGTAGACATTGTATAACATCGCTTCTGCTGGTATCTTTCATTCTCTTTTCTTCTTTTTTCCTTTCCTATAACCGTTGCTGATGATCGGTTTTTGTAGTCAGTGTATAATGCTGTTCCTTTTGACATTTCATTTTCTCTCTCTAACTCTCTTTCTGTTTTTTTCTTCCCATCTCGTCATCAACACTGTGCAATGCCGACTGTAGGGGCCGTAGGCCGCTGTCAGGCAGAGTACATCTGCCATTTGCCTCTGCACCCCAGGCTACTTGTGCCTGAATAAAACCCAACTATTTCAAGTCAGGCTATCTTTTAAACAAACTAAAAATGCCTTTTAATAAACTGAATGGTAAACTGTGAGGCGACTGTTTTTAATACCTTGCAAGTTCTCTAGTCAGAAGGTTTAGGTGGCTATGCCAATTGCCCGCTCTTAATTCCTCGCGCCGTTCCGGAACATTTATAAACTGAATTTTGCAATCGGCAACCCGTACTTCCCGCCAACTACCGCCGTTCCTACTATGTGTTCGCAGAAGTTCCAATAGCGTAGTTAACCACCGAACGTCTAGTATCTCATTCGTCGTTACAGCCAGTCATCAAGGTCATCTTTTGTACTTCTTACCCACCCCATCTCGGCATGTTAACCATATATCTCTCGTCTCTTCAGTAATCAATAAAGCTCTCTCTCTCTCTCTCTCTCTCTCTCTCTCTCTCTCTCTCTCTCTCTCTCTCTCTCTCTCTCTCTTTCTTTGTCTCAGCCAATGAGCCGCAAGTACTCCTTTCTGCCTGCTGACCACTTCTCCATTCTTCAATCTTTAGGTGCTCAAAAAAACTTTCCCGTACATTTCGGGACCATCAGCATAACAAACAGCAAGTACACGAACTGAAATGTTCTCTTCGTTAACTTGATGCTGAAAGCGTTCTAGGACACTTTCGGACCGTTCACAACTCACTTCCGAATTGAACTGCATTCATCTGACCACTCTCAAAAGTTGAAGTTTCTAAGGTGCGACCAAATGAAAAAAAAGTTATTTAAAGCTATCTGTTTTATTCCGCATGTATAATTGCACATTTAAATCCGAAGAGCAAAAAATGGTGTGCCACGGTTGGCATGGTGGTCTGTAATGTAAATTAAGCATTGCTTAACCGAGATAGCCATGGTTTTCAGAGGCCGCATGTTTAATTTTGTAATGGCCAAAATTAAAGATGTAGCATATTTGCACGCCTCAAAGTGACACTACCGGTGGTGTATATCGATATGCCAAGGCTGATGACAAAACTAGAGTTCCAGACTCTTGATTATGAATGTTTCTGGTCGGTTCCTGCAACCATTTCTCGGGATATTCGACCACAGTCGTACTGTTTGAAGTACGACATACAGTCTAGTCCACTTATAACAATATCCAAGTGCCAAGAATATCCCATCGTTACAACCGATAATTATTATAAGCGGTTTGCGAAATAAAAAGACGGAACAGAGCTCAAAAACTTTTATTCGCATGCCAGCAAGGTCATACTACTACTCATTTGCGGAAAAGAAGGAACAGTAGGACACCTTTTTTTTTGCCGCGTGTGTAGCTAGCGGAAATCTTTTCCAAGAGCATCTATAGGTGCTTCACCTAGCTGAGGTATATGTCCTTGGCGCGAACAAAGTCCCCGAGGCACTGTGTCACGCATTGGGCCTCCTACGAAGACACTACCTGTGTAGGGTGTGAAACCGCGTAATTAGAGTCATCGACTTTGAATTT